>CM065420.1:14192000-14886321 GCA_033060865.1 Dorcus hopei
TGTGTTTATTATTAGATATACTGTTGGATAATAAAGCTTATTATTATTAATATATCCTATAACAAATCCAAACAAACTTGGCGGAGTAATCGCCGTTTTCATTATTCAGCTCATGGGATAAACGACTGAATTTAGTAAATCTGAAACCTCTTAGGCTGTCATTGGTAATAAAAGATCCCCACGAGCAAACACTTTCGAACAGTTTAAAGCGCAACTCGGAGTTATCTGATTAAATAACAAAGAATTGTCATTAACCGATGAATCTGTATTTCAAAGGAACCTGAAATTTCTTGAAAAATAAAACAAAAGACACCGGCAACGTTTTGCCATACGTTAATATATCATAGGAATTAAATAATAACAGTTCGAAAACACTAGCTGTATAGAGACATTCCTCCCCTCTTCCTTATGAAAGGACTATATACTGACTGCGCCTGTAATACTTCCACGAAACATCACCAAGTAATCGGTGTACTTCAATACTGTGATATTTTGTGGATACAGGTGTGAAAAGCATTTTTCAATATGTCTCGCAGTTTCGACAAACTCGCCAGTACATTCTCAAGGTTGACCTATTGTTTTTCTTCGGAAAAGACCTCCAGTTTCACGTAATACCAATGCAGGTTGTCTTCGAGTGCTTTGTGGTCAATAATAACATTGGAGAGGTTCAACTCTAAACTCTTCCAAGTAGTTTCGTACACAGTATACCCATGACCCATCGATTATTAAACTATCAAGAAAATAACTTTCAATCACAAAAAATGTTTTCTGCTCTAATGTAAACACCGCATTTAGTAATGCAATAAATGTAAAGCAAATAACTTATTTTTATATAAAACCAACAAACAACGCAAACACGAAAACACACTCGACAGTTGACGCATGACGGAACGAATGACACTGGTGACAATTCTGTTCGCGATAAGCTTAAGCTACGATATGCCTTTACGAAAACAAAATATTTCCATAGACAATGCTACCGGAATATTAAATGAACACGTGATTATTATTAATTATCAAGCAAGAATCGATCGGCTTTTTTTTTCAATAAGTGTTCCCCATACCCGCCGACCCCATGGAAAAACCATACCTATACGCTTTGGTGTTTCCACAGCACACATGAGCAAGTAATTTGATATTTCGTTTTTATACAGTTTGTCACACCCGCCATGCGATGTATATTCCCGCAGCGTTGCAATCTGTCGCGCTGGTAATAACAGAGTGCACCGTCGCAGGTGCAATTAAATAAAACAAAAGCGAGCGGCGATGTTCCCGTTCTCATGAGCGCATAAAAATCGTAGTAAACACAGCCTACCGTTCGATATTATTAACGCAGGCACGTAATTAGTCGCATCGTATAATTTCGTGCCAGATTTTTCGACCGCAATTGTACGCGGCAGCGCTGTGTGGGAAAAAATGACATATGTCGTACGTATGAGTGCGGGTAATAACAACATTGTTTTTTTCAAGGCCTCCGCCGTTTATCCCCCATTAATTGACGATTTATTTGAAGCGTTTTTGCCAATTTTTTTTTCCGCGTACGTTGGCAGCCTTGAACGCCGCTGCGCGTACGCGACCGAAGACATCCAAGGTGGTTCTGCCTCAAATTATAGGCTCCGCGGCGTAATTATATACGAGGGATTTATTCGTCAATGTCGAGTTGGCTTTTTTTTACGCATTTTATACCACAACCGTATATCATTTCAGGCGTGCTGGTTTTTTCTCCATGTGGGACGATCGCATTCGTGCGAAGCATTCTTTAAAAATCGATATGTTCAATAAGTTTCCCGATGCTTACCTTTCGATTAACCACATCGTTAAAATCCGGCTCGAAGGACCCTTATATACATTAGCACATATTTCCTTTGTTTATCGCAATACAACTTTACAATTTCCAAGCAAGTTTCTTATAATTTTTTCAATGTTTTCGCATTAACGTCGCTTCGTGTCACTTCAAGCGCATGCGAGTTTTCATCATGTATTGCAGACTCCTATAAAAATCGATATATTTGGCAAGTTTGCCGACACTCAACGTTTCCCATTCAAAATTCTTATCTTTTTATTAACAATATCATTAAATCCGGCTCGAAGGACCAGAAAATTCGTCGATACTTACTTTCGTTTAATTTCTTTGCCAAAAATGATAAAATGATTTCGCTTTTAATAAACATGTAAAATGTGCGATGTAAAATGAAAGCCGACATCAGCATTTCCAAATTGGAAAACAAGTACGCCTAGGCAAGCACTTTAAATTAACTATAAGATGTTTATATCACTTTTAACTTCATTGTTAAAATTCAGCTTGAAGGACCGTTAAATACATCTTTGTTTAAGCAAGAATGTTTATTTTCATTTTTGACTTGGACCTGTCGATAATTTTCCGTATAATATAGGCTTCCTCCGTATGCCATTTCGAGCGATCTGGCTTTTCACTACATGGAAGTATTGATTCATATAAGGAGATTTACTTAAAAATTTAACATTTTGCCGATATCTAATGTTTCCCGCTTAAAATTCTTACCTTTCTATTAGCAGCATCTTTATATCCGTCTCGAAGGACCATAATATTCGCCAACACTTACCATTGTACTTTGCCAAAAATGATAAATAATTTCATTTTTAATGAAGAACTGAAATAAGATGCGAAATGCGAGACAAATAAATTTTAAATTTTTTGCAAAATAAAATAAAAGACGACGTTGCCAAACTGGAAACGAAGTGTCCCTAGACGAGCACTTTAATTTAATTCAAGAGCATTCGAAAGGTGTTTCATTATTATTATTAACTTCATCGTTAAAATCCGGTTCGAAGGACAGTTATATGTTTCCACACTTATCCCTTATGTATTTTGATAACGGTTACATTAGAATTCTATGTACATTTCAATTCTGTAATCCAAATAAAGCAAAATGTTGTTGAATCAAGAAAAAGACACCCATAAGTTAATAAACTGTCATCAACAATGTTTGAATGTGCCGCTCTACAATTGTCCGTAGAAACTATTATTAGTATCTCGCTATTGCGGAATGAAAGATTGATAATATTTCGAAAGCAAACCTTCAATCATTGTTGCTCACAGTATACTTCAAATTTTTTGAAATTGAAAATCGTTTTAATCGATGAAGCCTGGCTTCTGTCCTTCAAGTTTGATTTATGTATTTTGATAACGATTATTTAAAGTTAAAGTGTAAAGCCTATAACTAAGCAGCGTAAGAAAGCAGAGAGTTTTGTAATTCACTTAGGCTTTGCACTAAAACAAAAGACGGCGGGCACAAATTTGCAAATTAAGAAGGTTACACACACGTTTCTAGTTAAAGTTGAGAGCTCGAAAGGTGTTTACATTTATTATAAATTTCATCATTAAAATCCGGCTTAATCCGACTCGAAGGCCAGTTAAATGCATCATCGCGCTAAGACTTGACCATTAATACAAACTCAAAAGCCGACTATTAGTAGCCGCTTTTGTTTAATTTTTTATTTGAGTTTCAGTTCAGTTAAAACCATCTTCCTCAGTGTATTGATTCAGGAGAGTTTGGTCTTTCTCATGTAGGATGACCATATTCGAAGAGTTCCTCAAAAATTAAAGTGTTTAATACGTTTGTTCGATGCTTAATGCTTCCCTTGTTTTCTGTCTAACTGCGTCGTTCAAATCCGGCTCGAAGGACAGTGAAGTGCATCAACGTGATAGGACTTGACCATTAACACAAATTCAAAAGTGACTATTAATGACCGATTTTGTTTAATTTCTTATTCGAGTTTCGATTCAATTAAAACCGTCTTCCTCAGTGTATGTATTACTTCAGGAGAGTTTGGTCTTCTTCATGTAGGATGACCACATTCGAAGAGTTCCTCAAAAATTAAAGTGTTTAATACGTTTGTTCGATGCTTAATGCTTCGCTTGTTCTCGATCTAACTGCGTCGTTCAAATCCGGCTCGAAGGACAGCTAAATGCATCAACGTGATAGGACTTGACCGTTAATACAAATTCAAAAACCGACTACTAATGGGCGTTTTTGTTCCTTACTTGAGTTTCAATTCAATTAAAAATCGTCTTCCTCAGTATATTCGTTTAGTTGAGTTTGGTCTCTCTCATGTAGTACAGCCATATTCGACGAGTTCCATAAAAATTGAATTGTTTAATAGGTTTGTTTACTTCTCTTGCTTTCTGTCTAATTGCATCGTTCAAATCCAACTCGAAGGACCATTAAACGTTCTGTTTACAATTGTACCGTTTCTGAAGCCGATTTTTCTCAGCTATTAGGAGCCACTCTGTAACTTATTAACAGGTTATTAAAATGTAAGGGTATGTACTTTAAAATTCAAAATAGAGTCTTGTGATTGGCTGCTACTACGGTAACGAAATTTGACGACCCTTCGAATTTAACGTCTTCGATACAGAATAGAATATTTTATGGTTACTTTTTCACTTGGATTCGTCGATTGAATTCGTTTTCTTTCACGTATCATTTCAGGAGCGACATTTATTCTTTCCTTGTAGAAGAATCATGAGAGAATATTTTCAAAAATCGAGTGACTTTCCCCATGATGTGTCAAATCCTACCGGCTGAGCCATCGATCATTACTGATGTGAATCAAAATTTTCAACTTTTTTTATTAAGGAACCACACTATTGAATGCACGCGTGTTAGGAAACAATAACAGTGGATTGTTTTTTTAAGTAATTAAAGGAATAACATGAACGCATGCGTTTTGTCTCTGTCGCCTAGCCGATTGATTTTTATTTCCCTTGTTTTTATTGGTTTGTTGCAATCAACAAAAGAAAAGTACGGGGTCGACTGTTTTTATTCCACTCCTAATACAGAGATAAATTTTTTTCCGGAAACCAAGCGACTTTTTTACGAAGTGTGAAATCCTACCGACTGAGCCATCGAGCCGTTGCTATTGTGAATGAAGACTTTTGAATATGAAGGTAACACATAGAATGTTTGTATTTTAGGAAACAAGAAACTAAGACTATGCTCTGCACTTTAATTATGTAATGTGGCGACATCGTAAGCTCGCGTGTCTCGTTTCTGTCGGCTAGCCGATTATCTTTTATTTCTCATGTTTCTATTGGTTTGCTGCAGTTCTAAGACAAAAAGGAAAATACGCAAGCGATTATTTATATGTCATTTCTGATGCACATGTGAATTTCCTGTGCGTTGGAAAGTAAAATGTGAGAATTTGTTTTCTTGTTACGCAACGTGGTGGCCGCGTAAGATCACGCGAGCGTTTCGTCTCTGCCCTTTTCCTTCGTCAATCTGGACGTCCGTGCTCGTAATTGATGACCGCATTAATATATGAAAAATGACCACCGCAAGGGACCTGCATGGAAATGACATGGAACGACAGTAATGAGGTCTGCATTGAAATTGCACGGTTCAGGCACCATTAATCCAAATCGATCAAAAAAAAAAAATTAAATTAAGGAAAACGCTTGCGTACGTAACTCGACGCGCTTCCAAAGACATTGCCGTCGGTGGTAAGTCCCAATTAAAAGAGAGGGCGTCTCCGGACGGAAACGAAAGGGTTTTGCGGTCGGTAATCCTTCAGAAACTGAGCGGATCCGCACCGGGCCGGCAATCAAAGGCGCCGCCGCCATTGTTGGGCCAATAATTAGAGGAAACGTACCCCGCAATGCAAAAGCCTCTGGTTACCTTAGTAATTGCGGTGGAGGACTCAATGGGCACGTAAACCGAAACGAGATAAATCAACGGCGCTTTTTCCTGTCCGCGTGGACAAAAGCAAACGCACGTCGGCCGCCAGGTGATGCAATTTCTTTTCCCATGCGAGTCCAAAGCGCAGACACTCTTGAACGAGAAGACAAAAAGAAAACCTACTCGAATCATAAAGGGTTGCCTTCGATATTGACGAACGCAGACAGAAAAAAAAAGGCGCGTGTGTAATCCTACCAACTGCGCCAAACATCAAATCTATTTATATTCGGTGACTCATATACGTATACGACCAGTCAATTTAACATAAAATCTAAAAGGAGATCAAGTGGGCCTTTCCAGTTACAAAACTTTGTACCTACTTGACATATTGTAGTGATATTACAGTTGTGGCCCCACGTTGGGCGCCAGTTTTATATGTAGTGGTTTGTTACTTATTTATCTCTACTTCAAAATTATTGAATTTGTATGTAATGTTCTTCTGAGGCTTATCACAGGGTTATAGATTCTTTTATTTAAGAAAGTCTATTCTTTTTCTTTGTATACGTGTAAATTTTTTTTATTGTGAAATTACCAATAGATTTAAATAAATTGCTTGCGATCTTTGCGAATCGTTTACAATTTACTCGTTAATTGAATAATTTCTAGTTAATTTTAAAATTTTCTTCAGTCGGTTTAAATACCTCGAGTACGATCTATGCGAATCGTTTTTAAAATATTCTTCGAATTAAAATTTTTATCTTTTTATAAAAATCTGTTCAATAGGTTTGAATGTTTTAACCATGATCTTTGCGAATCGCTTTTAAATAAGCATTCATTAATTGATACAGTTTTTTATTTAGTGTCGGGTGTTAACAATTACTTGTCTCAATTTCAATTTTATGTAGTCTTTCTACAAGATTATTTGTTCTTTTATTTACTGTGATATCCTTGACAATAGATCCAGTTGAGATGTGCTGATAATAAAAACTTCTTGAAAACTATAACTTTTATGAAGATTTTGTGCAAATCGGTTTTGATTACAGCAGATTCCTCGAACAGGCTCTGTATAGCTGTTTCAGGCCTAGTTGGGCAGAACCGTAGCTCGAGAACTCCACTGCAAACCAAGCCGATCTGTCCTAGGTTATTCGCCATTGCGATGTGAAAGTAATGGATATTTTAAGTAGCGACATCTTTCGATCGCTTTTTGACCTGTAGGATTGACAAATTGAAGCCAGTTCGCTACATAATAAGTCATCCCATGCAAAGCGGCCATACTCGCTGTCAAAGCAATGGCGAATAACCTAGGACAGATCGGTTTGGTTTGCAGTGGAGTTACGGTTCCGCTGACGAAGGCCCAACTAGGCCTGAAACAGCTGTACAGAGCCTGCTCGAGGAATTCGCTGTAATCAAAACCGATTTGCACAAAATTTTCTTAAAATTCTCATTTGCTTTGACAGCAAGCATGGCCGCCTTGCATGAGGTGACTTATTACGTTATTTGTCTCCTACTGCAATGTCAGGTCAAAAAGCTATCGAAAGATGTCGGTACTTAAAATGTTTATAACTTTTATATTAAAAAAAAATGTGTACAACGGAACGAAGAACTATTAATAAAAAGTAAAGGAAATATTAAATGAATTCAAATAAAATAAAATGTTAAAGTTCAAATGTATATTCTTGGCTTATTTCTTGTTCTGTTTTATTAAATTTTTCTTCTCCTTTTATCTTTTCTGTTATATCCTTTTGTAAAATTTCTCCTATTTCTTCATGTATCGTTTTTGTTTCATTCATTAACTTCTTTTCTGATTCACTCTTTGATTCCTTTTTAAATTCTTCAAACAGATTTAAAGTTTCTAGTTTATTTAGTTCTATTTTCTTATTCACTTCCTCTATTATCTTTATCTTACTCTGTTCTGTTTGTTTTCTTCTAATTTCTATTCGTTTTGTACTGTTCTACTTTATTTGTTCCATCATTTTGGCTAACATGTTTTTAATTTCATCTTTCTCTTCTAAATTTGTGCCTGTCTTTGTTTCCATTACTGCTTCAACTATTTCACCAAGTTCTTCTCTATTTTCAGGTATTCTTTATGATTTATTTGTTTTTGTTCTTGTAGATCTTGTCTTTCTTCTTGTCATGTCTTTTTTTTTTCTTTTGAGACCTTCTTAATTAATTTGATATTTCAAAAAGCCTCGAAGTGGGACGCCAATTTTATATGTAGTGTTAATATTGATGTGGCCCTACGTTGGGCGCCAATTTTAAATGTAGTGATATTACAGTTGTGGCCCCACGTTGGGCGCCAATTTTATTTGTAGTGATATTACAGTTATGTCCCCACGTTGGGCGCCAATTTTAATATGTAGTGGTTTTTTACTTAAAAAAATTATAACCCTGTGATAAGCCTCAGAACAACAATACATACAAATTCAATAATTTTGAAGTGGATCTTTTTATAAGTAAAAAACCACTACAGTATGTAGTTATTGAAGTAGAAGTTTTCAAGAAGTGAAATAGAACTTCATTCAGAAGACGCTAGTTTTGATCTTGCGAAAAAAATTACCTTGTTGATGATCTCCTACACTCTGCGTCATTGAAACAGATCAACGTCGGATCATACAATCTGATGTACGGAGATGTACAGCAAAAGAAACAGCCGTACTTCGGTAGCCTAGTTCTTTCAATATTCAGATCGAAAGTAAGACGGCTTTAAAAAAAAAGCTAACTAACTTTGAACTGCAACAGAATAAGGAAGGAAAGAAGTACTGGTTTCACTCAGATGGCCTAAGTTTTGATCTTATTAGCAATTTCTAACACGTGTATCACACCGAGCGAAGTTGACCAAGCGTCATCCTACTTACTGCGCCACCGATTATCGATGCAACAAATCAACACCGAATTGTATGCTGTCAGTTGTATTAACATTCAGTCTTTTCAAACTGACAATCTTAAAAAAGAAATAAACGGTCTTAAAACGGTCTTGAAAAAGAAAAAAAAAAAAACAAAATTGATGTTTTAACAACCGACGTCGGCGTCGTATTGCAACAGAGCAAGGAGAGAAAAGAGTCCTTGCTTCATTTTGAGAGCCCCAATTTTGTGATTTCTTTTAAATATGTACCAAATCAGTTGAATAAATATAAATAAAGTATGAATTGTTAACCCAGTTGCTATAAATTCATAAAAATGTAATAACATAACATATTTGTATCCGTAGGTCGCTGGTTCTTATCCAGCTCGGAGGACCAAATATCTTGTATACTTTGTAATGATTAAAACGCACAACTGCTTTATTGTATTGTTACATTCCCTGAAGTAAGACTGATCGCGCCATCTATGATGCAACAAGATTCTAGTGTATTTCCAGATTCGCACCGAATGGTAGTAGAATTTGCTGGAATGTTCTATCTTTGTTCGCCGCTATTCTAGAATAGCGTGACTTGCTACATAACCCCGTGATAACGGAATATTTAAATCAGGTTTATTTAGAAAGCGATGCGGGTAGCAAGCGAATTAATATAACGATTAAGTGTTATTTTGTTAGACAAGTGTACAGCTCGATATTATTGTGCTTTCGTTGTGTTAAATGATCAGAGAGATGAGTGTTTTTAAAATAAACAAAGATTAAAATTTATGAACCCCGAAGTCGTAACAGTATTACATATTATATTTTTATTAATTTATTGCAATTGGATTAACAATGTGTTGACAGTCGCCCTCTTTCGTATTGTGTGTGTTATGCGCATGCGCACTTCGCGGTGCTGGTCGGATGCGTTCGTTTACGAAGCAACGGCGCGGCGCGTTCACATTTGAATATAAATACTGTCACGAGGGGGAATTTTCTAAAAACCACGAGGGGGTTATTTCTGTGTTCCGCAAATAAAAAACATAAAAAGTATTTAAACCCGAGCTTGTGTAATTGAGGGCAAATTGCGACCGTGTCGAAATGTAAACACAATAAGGAGGTAACTAATACAACGTAACATAAAGGTTCATATTTCATAATAAGACATCAGCGGAATTTATTACAAACGTGTATTTAAAGTGCGGGCCAAAATTGGGAAGCCAGTCGTTACCACCGAACCGACTCAGTGGGCACTAAGTGCCAACTCTACGAGAGGACGCCCAACATCGCCGTCCAGCAACATTCCCGTCGCCGACGCCCCAACCACGCCGTCGCCGTCGTCGCCACCCCAGATTCAGTTAGATTTTGTGCACAAATACATCGCTGTACCTTCTCAGTTCTCAGTTTTATCTTCAAGGTTGTCTCTGCGCCTCTGTGAATTGCATGAAAAGCAAATGGATGATAATCTGTGGCGCAGTTTGTAGGATTTTGCTCTCAAATTAAGTGCAAAAGATAAAGACGAGTGTCTGATTTTTGTGTTTGCACCTTCCTATGCCTTCTCACTTCAAATCTGGTTTGGTTTTCTACGTCTTTCTTTAAGCTCCTCCGTTCCTCTGTGAATTGTATGACAATTATGTAGTGATTGACTTTAATTTGTTTTTCGTAACTGTTGCATCGTGTCGACTTTAAATTTTGTAAATTAAGAAATGCCTTTCCTTTTGTAGGTAACGACACAACTTATTTTTTGTTTCCAGTCAAAAATCCTATCGACTGCTCCACTAGTAACTGCCTGGGTGAAACGAATTCAATGAGCAACAAATTAATGAGATTTTTAAGAAAGAGAATCAAAGTTTGAATGAATCACAAAGAATCGAAAGAGAATTGATTTACATATGAGTTGGCTCAAGTGGGTTAAAAATATCTCATCTTCTGTTTACGTAGTCCGTAAAGGTTCGTTTAATTTTAGTGGAATATCCTACTGGGCTAGGCCACCCGCGACTACGAATGTGGAAGAAATGAATTTTTGTTGTTCTGCGCTGTCATGTAGCAAATAAATGATCGTTGCCCTAGTGACCAGGCGTTACAGTTTTTCCCACGCAATAAAATTTACGGGCATTTAAAGAAACAAAACGAAATCAAAGCTTGAATGATACGCAAATTAGAGTCTGATTATGAAAATTAAAAAATATTGTCTTAAAACAACGCTTCTACCTCTGCCTTCTCATTTAAATTGAGGGTGACTTCTGACGAAACAAATCTGGAAGCTTTGACTTTATACGTCGCGTCGTAGCAACATCCATTTTTGATTCTGCTTTCTTTTTGTTTGTGTAAAAGTCGTTTCTCGCTTCCGTTTCCATAAATTTTCATATTCCCTATACAATTCATATACAGAGTGTCCCGGTTCTAAATTTTTTGATATGACTTGTTCTTATTTTGAGAGATGGAGAACTCCTGGGACCTCGATCTTCAATTGTTTCGCAACGGTCACGCCTTCTTCAATTTTTTTTAAATATGGCGGATTTGATTAGACTTTAAATCCGTGTTTACCTGTGTAAAAGTTCACCCCCATACTTAGAAAACAAAAATTTTGAGAAAAATTCAAGAAACTTTTGCGTTATTGTAGGCAAACAGGTTCCAGGTCATAAAGAAAATACTGTTTAGGAAAAAAAAGAAGGCGTAGCCCCTTTGAAACAATTATTGAAGATCGAGATCTTAGAGGTAACAAGGATAGTAGTCTTTAACACTTAGTTTCTATAGTAAAGAATATACGTTTTTCGATTGCGTAGTAAACTCCATCAATGCTACTCTAGAGCAACACTTGATAGACACAAAGTTCATTCGTATATAAAAGGTCAGAGTAGCTGAAAGTGACCAATGAGAGGTGAGGTAACGCCCATATCTTATGACTTCAATTTCACATTCGACAACTTTTGGAAAAATCTGATGATTCTAGAAGTGCTGGATACGCCCACTTTCACTCTTATGATTTCAAAGGTGGCCAATCAAGAAGCTTTTTTTAACGGTGGCAACAGAGTAACGCCCACTACTATTCCCTCAAACTAGAGAGCGACCAATTAGTGGCCTTGCTTTACATGCAACGCCCTCTTTCACGCCCTCAAATTCAGAACTATCCATTCAAACTTTGTTAAATTAAACTACGTGCTATTTATAATCAGCGATTCAAAATAACTTTCATCAAAGTGTGCTGTGAAAAAAATTACGTTTGTCTGAATATAAAGTTTGAATGTTGGAACTACATATACTAAACCTTCAAATGCGTTACGTATTGAATAAATCCACAAACCATCACTGTTTCTGAAATATGTTTCTAACAAACAGCTTTTCTGGTGATCAGTGAAAGCCATAACATTGAAATGCATGAAAATAATCAAAACTTAAATCTGATAGAACTGAAAGATGTAATTTTTAACGAAGCAACCTCACTGACATTTGGTATCTCAGACATGACCCTTATATCTGTCTTTATTTACCATAGCACACCTTGATGAGACTTTGTTTGAGTCACAGGTTATTATTTTTTAGAGATAAAGAAAGGATTTATTGAAATATAAAAATGTGTATCAGATTTTGTATCCAGAGGTATGTAGAGGTGTTACTTTATAAAGAGTTTTTGGAATTGCTGTCCAAAGAAAAAAGAAGACGTAAGAGTTAGCGTTGATTCGCCGTCAGAATCTTAATTATGTCATCCGTTTGCGATCGCTCGTTAACGAGATTAATTGCTTTCGATCCATGAACTATGAGAAAACGCGTACGCAACTTTACGGTCCCATACGCGTCTCGCGCTCGAAGAGGAAGATCCAATCGGTGGCGGCGGACTTAAAAATCGCATAATTACGTGGGCAGCCCTCTTGATCCGTGTGGTCTCGACCAGAGAACGTATATGGAGTCCCACTAGAACAATAACACTTTCAGCAAATAAATCTGCGCGATATAATCTGTGCTATTTCTTGCTCGCTGCCCGTCTGCAACTTCTTGTGCAACACTGAATTATATTTTCATGTTCTACCAGCGGTTTCGCTCTAACGATTGCGGCCGTTTACAAATAACCGCTCTTACGTGTATTTATTTCGCCGAGCTTCCTCCCTCGACGAATATCGATTCACAGATAAAATCCGTTAATGACCGGCCTGAGTTTGAGCCTCTGATTAATCGGTTACAACAACGAAGAAACACTTCCCATTGTCTATTCATATCAACTACGAAAAAAAAATTACCGCGACGATCGTTATTAAAGGTGGTAATCGATGGCGCAGACGGTAGGATTTGTGTGCGCTGTACAAATCGCTTATAGCAAAAGGAAGCAAATAAAACAGGCTTTTCTCTTTTGCTGTTGCCCCTTCCACCATTGTACTGGAAGTCTGTGAAGAAAATGGACTTCCACAATGTATTATCTTAATGCAAGCGCGGTTTTATTTTAATGTTTTTACTGTAATGTTATTTTTAAAACAAAGATGGAGATGTGTGGATCAATATAGTTAAACATCATTTTATGTTACGTAACGCAATGTAATTCAATGTATTGTTACGTAAAGTAATGTAAATTGAGTTAGCGTGGTATATTTCAACGTCACGCAATGTAATTTACTTTTGTTTTTCAACTAAATGAAATGTAATACAGTGCATTACATAATGCAATGTATGTCAATGAAGCGCAACGTAACGTAATGTAATTTAATGTAGCACGTAATGAGGAAATTTATTTTGTCGTGCTATGGAGAAATCTAATAAAATTCGACATATTACGACATAATCTATTACAGTCTTTCTCAAAGTGGGCGATAACGCCCCCTTGTGGGCGCTAGAGGTCTACAGGGGGGCGGTAAAGGGCACAGAGAAAATTGGGGGAAACAAGATAAGACTCATATGGCAGGCTATAATTTAACTAAAGTTATTAAAATAATGATTGCGATTGTGATTTTTAAGATGTGGAAAAGTTAAAAATTTTAGGGGGCGCCAGAAAATAATTGATTCTCAAAGTGGGCGGTAGACGAAATTAGTTTGAGAACCTATGATCTATTAGAACATGACGTCATGTAATGTTGCGGAAGGCAATGTTCTCAACGTCACGTAATGTAATGCAGTGTAAATAAAATATGAAGTAATCAAATATTCTTTACCAAAGCGTACGGCGTAATAAACATAATACAGCATAATGTCATTTAATGTTATGTAATGCAATGTATTTCAACGTAATTTAACGTAACGCAAAATTATATTGTACTGTACCACAACGTAATCGTAATAATAACACGATGTGTAACCCAATATAATTCAACGTCATTTTATGTTACATAACGCAATGTAATTCAATGTATTGCTACGTAGAGTAATGTAAATTGAGTTAACGTGATGTAATTCAACTTCAGGCAATGTAATTCACTATTGTATTTCAACGAAATTAAATGTAATACGGTGCATTACAGCATATAACACAACATAGTGCAATAAAGCGCAACGTAACACAATGTAATTTAATGTAGCACGTAATGAGGAAATTTATTTTGCCGTCCTATAGACTAGTCTAATAAAATTTGACATACATAAACAATTAGAACATGACGTCATTTAATGTTGCGGAATGCAACGTTCTCAACGTCACGTAATGTAATGCAGCGTATTTCTTAGAAAGCATACGGCGTAATAAACATAGTACAGCATAATGTCATTTAATGTTATGTAAAGCAATGTATTTCAACGTAATTTAACGTAACGCAAAAGTATATTCTGCTGTACCACGTCGCAATATAACGTAATTCAATGTACTGCTACGTAAAGTAATGTAAATTGATGTGGTTTATTTCAACGTCACACAGCAGAAATTTTTTATGATACCAAATTAAATGTATTTTATGGTAAGGCGGCGTACCAACATAATACAACGCAATGTCATTTATTATTAAGGAATGCAAAGTATTTCAAGTTAGTTAATGTAATACAAAAATGTATTTTGCTTTAGCACGACATAATCATCATAATAACAATACTGTGTGTAATCCAATAAAATATAACGCCATTTTATTTTACGGAATGCAACGTAATCCAATGTCAGGTAACGTAAAGCAATGTAAATGAATACATATAATGTAAGGTAACGCAATGTTTTCTACTTGAAAGGCTTAACGTAAAGGCGTAACCTAAAGTCGAAACGTTTTTAATTTTTGACGTACGCGTAACCTTAGTTTTCTTGAAGCGCCATTCAAATCTGCGGAATAAAACCAGTGTTGGAGGAGCTTCGTGGAATTCGTTCGCAATGTAAATTCAGTTATTTGAATGTAGCGTCAGTTAACTTGATAAAATTCAGTGTGTGTAATGTCTGAAGTTCGCATTACTTTAAATTACGTCCTGTTGCAATGTAAGCAACAAGTTTGCATGAGGGTTTTGAAGTCGCCCTCCCTTGGTTTTCTTTTGTTTGTTTTTGCTATTGGTTTTAACAAATGAGCAATGGACGCAACTTAAGAATTACATTCAGTTGTCTCAGGATCACGTCATCGTTTTTCAATTTCTATTGCAATGTAACGCAATGTAATTTTTAATGTACTGCAATATAATCTAATAAAATAAATTAAATAATGCAATAGCAAATATATTAAAAGGTCCGTGGTATTTTTTTTTTCAACAAATGAATTTATATGCATACAGGCCCGCCGCCTTTAAGCAATTTACTTACTTCTGGAATTGTATGTTGGAATCAGCTGTTCAAGCAAGACAAGTCATAGTTTCGATAGTAATTCAAATCGATGATAATCACTGGCGGAGCTTGTAGGATTCTGTTGCCAAAAGACAATGATTGAATTAAAGATTGCGGAAGCTGACAATTATCATCACACAGACAATAAATATGAATATTGCTGTTAACACATCGCATCGGCAAAATTGAACTGACAATCGAATAATCTCAGTGTGGTTGTGTCAAGGCTCCACGATCCCGTCTGTCAATATCAACATTTGGTGACCAAAAACCATTTAAATTGGTAACTAACACTGCTATAATTATTGTACAAAATGCCGTTTCTTCTCTTTGTAAAATATTTTTAATTTGTTTTTTATTGCGTCTGATATAATCTTCAATTTCATTTGAATTTTACATTTGCCCAAATTATTCTCATTATTAGGAATTGTCTAAACTTTTATTTTTATTTTTTCTTAAAGTTTTCTTACTTTATATGTATTATTATTTAAAAACAACATTTTGAGTTATTGTTGTTAGCACTGTTTTGAATTTTACCTTTTGCGCAATTGCTTTCTTAATTTGTAATTGTTTGGCGTAGCTTGTAGAGTTCTAATCTCAAATTTAATGCAAAAGGCAAAGGTATGTTTGTTATTATTGAAAGAACAATCAGGGCCAAATTAACAGGTGTTAATTTGAGCACAAAACTTAACTTTATCGCGTAAAGTACAGTTTCTTCAGTTTCATTTCCTAATTGTCTTCCTGCAAGTGCCACTGCACTGAAAAGACAATCGCACTTTTTGTTTAGATATGTTCAATGTTCTGATTTATTTGAGTGAAAACTATTGTGTATACAATTCAATAAAAATTGTTTGGATCAACGGAAACTTATTTAAAACAATGTGTAATATGCTTTAATTCAAATGGAAAAGTGCATTGAATGTGTCCAGCCAAGAATTTTCGTATAAGAAGCAAATCGACGACAATCGATGGCGCAGTATGTAGGATGGTTACTCTCAAACTAAAAGCAAAAGATAAAATCGATTGTTTTCAAGTACATATTCCGACTACTGTGTTTGCGTTTGTCAGTATTCATGACGTAATCACTTTTTGCCTAAGTTTTGAACACGTGCTGTGTCATCTTGATCCAAATTTTCTTATTTTATATTAGCCAAAAAATAATAGTCATTAATTGATGGCCAGTTTGTAGTATTCTACTCTCAAACGCAAAAGATTCGTTGAGTGTCTTCAGTATAATTTCTAATTATTATGTTCGCGTTTATTAGTATTAAGGATATAATCAGGGCCAGATTCAGTTAGATTTTGTGCCCAAAGTAACAACATCGCCGTACCTTCTCAGTTCTCAGTTCAAATGTTGTCTTACATTCTATTTGTTTTCCTTCAAGGGAGTCTCTGCGCTTCTGTGAATTGTATGAAAAGCAAATGGATGATAATCGGTGGCGCAGTTTGTTGGATTCTGCTCTCAAATTAAATGCAAAAGACAAAGACGAGTGTCTTCAGGAAATATTCTGACTTTTGTGTTTGCGCCTCGCTACCTTCTTACTTCAAATTTGGTTTGGTTTTCTACGTGTCTTTCTTCAAGCATCTCTGCTCCTCTGTGAATTGCATGACAATTATGTAGTAATTGACTTTCATTTGTTTTCCGTAACTGTTGCATCGTGTCGTCTTTAAATTTTGTATATTAACAAGTGCCTTTCTTTTTGTAGGTAACAACACAACTTCGTTAAATCTCGTTTGGAGTATAATAGTAAATAAAGTAGTAGGCAGATACCTTCCTTACACTTTCTCAAACTTTGGTTTCCTTTACTTTTTATCTTCTGTTTCAACAGCATTTTAAAATCCGCAACAATTCGTATGTACGTAGCTTAGATGTTAATTGAAATTGGAGATAATCGATGGCGCAGTGTGTAGGATGCTCTCGAATTAAACACAAAAGGCAAGGAGGTTTGTCGTCATGAAATGCTGCGATTATTTTTGTGTTCGAGGATGTGTATTGAAGAAGTAATCAAATCAGAACCAGATTCAGTTGGTTTTTGTGCCCAGACCAACACCTTCGCTTCGCCATCTCACTTCAAATTTTGTTTACTTTTCTGCATGTGTTTCTTCAAACATCTCTGATCCCCTTGCGCGAGTATACTGTCTGACACTGATGTCGCGAGTTACTTGTGACAAATTTCGCGTAAGTTACTCCACTCGCAACTTTATTTATGTCAGCGACATCAGTGTCGGACAGTAACTCGCGCAAGTTTTCTCGCATGTCTATCTGCACCTTAAATTATATGGCAAGCAACTCCTGTGACACTCAGAAATTGACATTTATTTAACTTTGATAACGACTCCTCCGATTGACATTAGTTTTTTTTTTTGTGTTTACGATAATTCTTTTGATTCGATGTTGGATTTATATCGTCTTTAAATTTTTGTAAATTAATGAATGCTTTCATTTTGCGCATATTATACGTAACCAAAACCACATGTACCGGCGCCTGTTTTTCGGCGGCAGGAAGAGGCGAAAATAGAAGACTTTTTTCTTCTCGCAGAGGGCGCACTTTTTTTTTTTTTTGGCGGTGGCGCTCGTTTGAGTCTGGCCGGTCGGATAGTCGGAGACACCGTCGGTCGTCGCGACGCTGCGCACCAGGCCGTTAAACGCAACAAACACATGACACATGTAAAGTCACGCACGCATGGCCGCGTCCGTCCGTCCGTCCGTGCGTTTTTCCCAGTCCGAGCGTGTAGCCACCGACCAAATTGCTTGTAATTACGTCGTCCGAACAAAAGACATCCGCACCGTAAGATGATGTTCCTGTACGACGTGTAATGACATGCTGCGCGACACTCGTTATTAACCGGCATGTGAATGAATGAATGAATGCTATTACGTCTGTCTGACCGTCACCGTCATATACGACAACTGTTGCGCTCTTTCATATATTGTAATTTCAGTTCCGCCTTTTTAACTTTTCGATTTTTCACACAGGAACAATTTGCACGTCAACAAATAAACAAACGTCTTCGAATTAAGTAGTTTCTACTTAAACTGTGGAACCAATGAAGATTTACCTTTGGTGTGACGCGCGAAAACAAATGTTGGCATTAAATATGCTTTCTGAGTTTGCAAACATCTGCAAAACAATGAACAAATATTTGGAAAACAAATGAGAATGACAAACATCACGAAAACCATTTTATCGTTTTAAACTGTTATTTTCCCAATATACTTCTTATTACACTAAATTTAACGTTTGTACAATATTTACAACGCTGAACATCTTATAGTCCATGGCAGCTATATAGAAAAAATTGAATACATATACATTACAACTACATACAGAACTTAAACGTCCTGTAAGTCCATGGTAATTATGTAGAGCACTCACATGAAATTAACCTCTTACCCTGCTACTGTCTAAAGTTTCTAGCTCGTATGTCACCTGATTGAAGATTTTTCTAACTCTGTAAGGTCCTTCGTATGGTAGGATGAGTTTGGCCAAAGATCCTTCTCCCTCTTTCCTAGTCGGTACGCCTTGGCGATCACGAGGTCTCCAATCCTGAATGACTCCCTCTTCTCCTCTTCTATGTACTTCATGTCTCTTCGTAACATCTTTAGCTTGCATCCCCACAGTTTTCCTTGTCGGTCCTTGTCCTGTTCTTCAGCATCCCTCCAGGGTCGTCTTGGTTTGATCCCCTTGAAATATGGTGAGTGATACCTCTTCAATAACGGTGATGGATGTCAAGTTGATGATGTCTTTAGTCACTTGATTGTTTAACACTATTAGTCTTTTGTCTATTATCACTTCAAATAAAACGTGGTCATTAATCTCGTAATCTTTTAATTCCGTCCCGTTTAAAGTGTCATCTTTTATGTTTTGTATGTTCATGTCACTTTGTGTATTAATTAAATTTTGATGTGTGTATAATATATACACATCAAAAGTACTGTAAGTCCAAGGTAATTATGTAAAGCACTCACATGAAATTTACCTCTTATCCTGCTACTGTCTAAAGTTTCTAGCTCGTATGTCACCTGATTGAAGATTTTTCTAACTCTGTAAGGTCCTTCGTATGGTAGGATGAGTTTGGCCAAAGATCCTTCTCCCTCTTTCCTAGTCGGTACGCCTTGGCGATCACTAGGTCTCCAATCCTGAATGACTTCCTCTTCTCCTCTTCTATGTACTTCATGTCTCTTCGTAACATCTTTTGCATCCCCACAGTTTTTCTTGTCGGTCCTTGTCCTGTTCTTCAGCATCCCTCCAGGGTCGTCTTGGTTTGATCCCCTCGAAATGGTGAGTGATACCTCTTCAGTAACGGTGGTGGGTGTCAAGTTGATGATGTCTTTAGTCAATTGATTGTTTAACACTATTAGTCTTTTGTCTATTAACACTTCATATAAAACGTGGTCATTAATCTCATAATCTTTTAATGCCGTCCCGTTTAAAATGTCATCTTTTACGTTTTGTGTGTTCATATCACTTTGTGTATTAATTAAATTTTGATGTGTATATAAGTTTGTTGCATTTTGCAAGTCATAATTGTTAATTTTAATTTCATTCATCAATTCATTTTTCTCATATATGCAACTAAGTATATCAGCTGTTACATTTTGTTCGCCCTTTTCTCTAAATATTTTTCTTTGCTCTTCTTCATTCTCTTTATCTTCTTGTATTAAATCACGTTGCTCATCCGTATTTTCTTCTAGAATTGTTTATTCGTTGTCTTTTATACATTCAATAATGCTATTTCATTCTCTTGATCATTATCATCAGAATATTTTATTACTTCTTTAATTATTTCTTCTTCGTCTTTTATGTGTTCAATAATAATTTCATTTTCGACTACTTCAATCACTTGATCATTTTCATCAGTGCATTTTACTTCTTCGGTGCTAAAGAGAACAAGTTCTTCTGGGAAAATTTAATCTTTAAATCTTCGTACGACGAGTTTTCTTTTAATTACGAATTATTTCGAAATACGTATGTACATAACTCTTTTTCGTATTTCACAAATTGTATACATATAGAAAACAAAATAAATTAATAGGCAAACAACAATCTCTTTGTACTTGTATGCTAACTATACATTTCAGCTTACAAATTGATGTATCTAACGGAGTTCAAAAATTTTGATGGAAAATCAGGATGAGCTTTCGGGACTTCATATTTCTCCCACACTTTCTTAAAATCTGCATGTGCCGCTTCAAAAGCTTGTTCACTGAATTGTTCTAAACTCTGGTTCTCATTCAGAATTGCAGAATTCTTGAACATGGTGAAATATGGCCATGGTGTCTGTTACATGTTATACCTAATTCGATAAAATTCTGCAGGAATTGATCGATTGCTCTTTTAAAATCAGATTCCAAGTTGTTACCGAAACAACCAGTTCTAAGCTCGACAAACACTTGACATACTTTAAACATTTAATTATTGAAGAAAACGTAAAACGTCAATTTTCGAAAGCAATTAGCGGCACCAGTTGCCATTAAAAGAATCTCCATGAAGGGCTTCCCGTTGTACACTGATGATCATTAAAATTGTTACCTCTGGACGCTAACCTCGCCCTTATTGACCTGCAATGAAAACAACAGCTATCGTACGGCTATCGTCCCTCCACTCATATTGCCGCAAAGAGTTGCGTGTAGGGATGTGGAAATGTCAGAAAAAAAATTTTTTTTTGAAGAAACGCGGACATTTCATTATTTTTAATATGAAACATTCAACAGGACATGCAATAAAATTTCACATTAAAAAAAAAGAGTGAAATTTCAATGAAATGTCAAAAGAAAATCAAAATCTCAAGACAGTTTTATTTGGAATTTTTTTAATACAAGTGTAAATAATGTAGAGTTGCAGAATTTAAAAAAAAAACGTACAAGTCTTTAGGCTATATTTTGCAGTGTTAGAATAGTAAATCAATCTCTGTTTGATTGACATAAGCGCTGGCAATTAAATCATGTCACTTTCATTTTTAGGAGCCAAGAAAAAGACTGTATGGTGTTACTCCAAATCTTTGGAGTAATCTTCTTACCGACCAAAAATAATTAATTGCGTATTTTCGATAAACTTAGATGCGGCATGTTAATGTCACTTTGACAATATTTTGACTTGTAAAGCGAAAATAATTTCAAACAAAACCAAGTTCACAGCGACACGCTTTAGAGTGTATGACATGTATGCTTTTTTAAATTCCGCAACTGTACAACTGCGAACAGAAAATTTCGGACATCACTCATTGTACTGACATAAAAATATAGAACAATCCTTTACTGTCATTTTGATTGATATGTGACGCAGATTTTAAGAAAGCGTGGGAGATATGAAATAACATTTTCCATCAAAATTTTTGAACTCCGTTAGATTCTACAACAGCATTCATTTGTAAGCTGAAATGTATAGTCGGCATACAAATACAAAATGATTGTTGTTTGCTTTTGAATTTCTTTTGTTTTGTATATTTTGTATATACAATTTGTGAAACACATAAAAAAGGATTTCTGAAATAACTCTTAATTAAAAAAAAACTCGTCGTACAAAGATTTAAAGGTTTTTTAAATAAATAAAACTGTTCAAAGTTGATAAAAACATAAATTAAAGATGGACACTTTTTTTCAAAGTAAAGTTGTATTCAAACGAACCGTGGCTTCACAGTGACAGAATTTCCTTTAGCAATAGTACCGCAGACATTTTGAAAAGCGTTACCCATTTGTTTTCCTGTCTTAAAAAAGAACTGAACGCCGTTCTTCATTTTTTGCGTGTTTCAACCTCCATCTATTCAAGAAGTGACTAAATAGAAAGACGTCTTTCTCTAAAGTTGTTTTTCTAAATTGTTGTTGTTTATATTATGTTCTGTACTTAAACAAATTCTTTATCATTTCCTTTACCTGGTAGACATTATTTTCCATAAGGGAAGCGACGTTGAAGTTCCTCCAAGTATCATTAACTTTATTTTAATTTTATTTAATTTTTTTTTAAGAAGTACGTAGTTTGAATTCAAAAAGACATTTTCTGTTTTGTCTTTTTCTTTTTCGGTGTTCAGGGACGGTTTCAATCCGAATTCGAGGAACGAATTCTGAGAGCGTCCCTCGCCGCATTAAAACATCCTGTCAGCCATCGCCGAGCATTATTCAATTAATTTCAATGATGAGAAGAGAGCAGAGTGGGCCGTCAGATTCACGACGCAGCGGCAATTGTTAATTGCACGTTAATTAACCGAAGCGGCCCACATCTAGCCGCCCGTAATTTCGATCCGATTGTCCGTCGTTATCGTCGATCAAAATTGATCGAAAAAATTAAAAAAAAAAAAAAAAACACGATTCGAATCATCCGTGCCATTTCGTTATTTCCAACGAGGAAGTGAACGCGCGAAAATAAAGCCGGTCCTGAATCCTGAAGTAAGACGTTCTCGTCGTTTGTTTTCACTTGAGTCACCGTAGCGGATCAAAAATTAATGATTTCCATTCTTTATGGAAAAATATGTTGTCATTTTATTTTCAATCTTGGAAAAACAAAACGCAAAAGCATATGAATGCTGAATGCTGATTCTGAACCTACTATCTATCTATAAGAATAAAGGTTATCGATCTGATATGAAACAATAGAGACCTGTGGCATTACAGTCCCAGTTTGGGAAAATGGTTTCCGAGCATACTATTCAACTTCAACAGCCTCTTCCCAGGCTTTGGACTATATCTAGGAAGGACTCGAAAATACGGAGACATGGACTATTTTTCGATCTGAGTCGAGCCTTCGACTGCGTCGACCATGAACTTCTAATTAAAAAAATTTACAGCCTCGTCATTAGAGGTAATGCTCTTGAATGGGTCAAATCATATATGTCCGCTCATCCTCACGCAAAACTAACAAAGGAACTCCTCAAGGCTCTTGCCTGTACCCAACACTTTTTAGCATATTCGTCAACGACCTGCCAAGGAACTTGTCGTCCTGTATTATACGCAGATGACACGAGTGTTATAATTAAAGACTGAACGTTTGAGGACGCTAAAAGAAAATGTACGGAATGTGTTTCACAGATGACAAAATGGTGCCTTGAAAATGGCTTAAACCTGAACGGCGAAAAATCGCAGGTAATACAGCTGTGGACAAAAAATCAAAGTGTCGATCGTAGTGTGCTACTAAAAATAGAAGAAAAATCAATACAAAACGCCGATTTAATTTAATTTAGAAAGATGAAATTAAAAATTAATTCTAAAATGGAAAGTTTCCAATAAATATTTTATTTCTATTTGTCAGAAATACCATCCCTGAGTACCTACTTGAAATATTTCAGTAGGGCCGTATGTATTTTTTTTTAATATTTATTCTATGTATTTGGTATTTCAGTTCTAGAGCTTGTATTTAGTTTCATGCTGCACACGTAATGTGTTAACAATAGCCACACGTATTTTTGTGCATGTCGAATCTCACCCCTCTTCGTTCGCCCCCGTCCAGGTCCGCCAGGTAGCCGAAATAAATAACAATGAAAAGAGAACTATTGTGCGCGCAAAAAGTTCAAAAATGGCCTCCCATTGTACGCCGTCGAAATATTTTCCATTGGTCGGAAAATAATGGAATTACGTGGGGCGCATCTGCTCCATTCACCCGTGCACAGCCACCCTTAGGTAACGGCGCAAAATAGTATCGGATAACCACGATTTGAGCTTCGACGTTTCGGCAACCTCCTGCTGCAAGTCCAACGACAGTTCGATTGTTTCGTTTTTGTCTTTTTTTTTTGTTCTTCTTCCTGCGGTTTGCACCCCCCCTACCTACCCCCTTACCACGTGAAATCCGATCTTTTACATATTATGTAATTATACTGAGCATTCAAAATAACAAGTAAGCAAAGCAATTTCGAACAGACTTAATTCTGAAAACAAGAATGAAAAAAATGGAGTAAATGGGTTTTATATGACAGTAAGAAGAAACTTGCATCAAGGTATTTTTTTTTGTTTTTCTTTAATCGATTTTGAGCCTTTCTTGATAACACAATGACAGCGAAATAAAAAATGTAAGATACTACCTAACAGTTAACAGTTCATTTTAGGAAGAAACAAATGACAAATTGTTACGTGACAGTTAATAATAATAATAGTAATAACTTTATTTCCTACAGGTAACACCCAATTACAGGAAAAAAAAATAATACATAAGCACTAGTATATGCAGATAGAACTTAAACTACTTAACTAAGGAAAAAGAGTAGAAAGAAAAATAAAGTAGTGAAAAATAAGAGAAGAAGAACAGAAAAATAATAGCATAACACTAAAGCATTAAATATTCGTCTCGAGCAATTTAGCGGCTTCTGAAGTGATAAATATTATTGAGTCCACATTGGATATTGGAGATTGGAGATTTAAGAAAAGTATTAGGAGTATAAAAAGTTAGACTGTGACGCGAATTACTTCTAGGAATAATAATATTCTGTCGAGCAACCAGGGACAATCACTTTCGTAACTAATTGTACTATGTAAAAATTTTATGGCCAAGCACATTCTTCTGGTGTGTAAGGCTTTAAAATCAAATCTAGATAACAACCGATCTTGACTATATCCTTGGCAGGGATAAACACCATCTTGGCGGTGGCTTAGGAATTTCAAAAATTTCCTTTGAACTGATTCTAAAAGGTGTAGTGAAAATAGGAAACCATATAATGGCACAGTATTCAAGCTTCGGTCTTATTAGACTGATATAAACATACGTAAGGTTGCCACATCCGAGAATTCCCTACAATTGCGATATAACCTGTGAGCAACTAAAAATTAGATTAGAGCAGGCGGTGCAAAGAAAATGTATGTCTGTAATTAAATGAAAAGTCAATAAATTTGACAGTCCTTGAATGTATTACATTAAGGCTAGGTTGCATAAAAGTTTTAAGCCAGGATTAAATTTAGGCCTAAGTTAGAATGTGATAGACATTATGATTTAGAGCATATTGTGTGTGACATTCTAATTTAGGCTTAAATTTAATCCTGGCTTAAATATTTTCTGCAACCCAGCCTAATTAATTCAGTTAATCACAGACATACATTTTCTTTGCACCGCCTGCTCTAATCTGATTTTTAGTTGCTCACTTTTTATAAAACCATATATTTTAAAAGCTTTCGAAACAATATTTAAAATATGCTGCGTGAATGTGAGATTAGTACCAAAAGTGACACCTAGGTCAGTAATACTATCGACGCGTAGGAGGTTAGTACTACCTAGAGTTCCTATATTAGATAAGAGTTAGGACATGGTGGACCCATAAATCAAAACCACTTGATTTTCAAGTGTCGCATTCAATTTTTTCTATGTCTGACATTTCAAAACGTAAATTAAACGTCAAAAAAATTGTACCACCAATCGAGTACGTGAACTGTATAGGAGCGTGTTTATTAGAGAATGAAATAATCGAACATTTGGATATAGGTATTAAGAGGGAGATGGTTGTTTTGACACCAGCGAACTGAAGCCTGAAGCCGGAAAATGAATCAATTTCTATAAAGATTTTCATATCGTCCGCAAAGAGCAGCTTCCGACAGGAAATGACGCTGTTTATGTCGTTTATAAATAGAAGGAATATAAGAGGGCCAGGTTTGACCCATGACAATTGAACCTACTCGACATTGCATGATGTTAATAATAATTAATTAAAGAACAATTTTTACGAGTCAGTCAAACAATAACGTAGAGAAACGATGACAATGACAAACGGTTTTTACATGACAATTATCTGTGAGAAGGAACTTGCATCAAGATATTTTTTTTTCAGTTTTTTGCTTTTTATTTTTAATCGATTTTGAGCCTATCTCGATGACGCAATGACATAAATAAAAAGCAAACTATTTTACCTGACACTCCATTTACGAATCAACGTTGTTTCTTGTTTACTTTTTCGTTTTCTATCGATAATGCAGCAAACCAAAGACAAACTTTTATATGACAGTTGAACCTATTTCGACGACGTATATGACATATAGTGAAATAATTAAAGAACTATTTTTACATGACAGAATATTTTATATAGTTTCAATGGAACGACGGCATTTGACACCGCGATTATTTTGCAACAAAGGGGGGAGCGACAAGTTAATATTGCAGAGTTGTTAGGATGCTCTCAGAGTGTTGTTTCCCGTGTTCTTGCCCGATTATACCCGTCCAATAACTTCTTATGGTGGTGGTGGTATTATGGTATGGGCAGGAGTATCTTTTGGTTGGCGTACGGATCTCCACATTATTGAGGGAAATCTCAAAGGTGAACGATATGTTCAAGACATTATTTTAAACCACATGTTAAATGGGCCAGCATCGTTGGCCGAGAAAACCTGATTTTTGTTGATGATAACGCCAGGTTACATCGTATCCGCATTGTTCAAAATGCAATTAGGGAAGAAGAAATTAATCATCTGCCTCTCCCACCACTTTCACCTGATCTCATTGAAATTGAGCATGTATGGGATCTGATTGAGACCATCATCATCCTCAACCAGTCACCGTCCAATCAGCAAATATAATTATCTTCACAATTTTTACAAGTGTGTTTTTGTACGAAAGCCATCCGACTTTTATTTTCTAAGCTAGCAAGATTTCAAAAAATAAAAATAAAACCCTGTCAAGTTTATAATTTCATTTTTACAGTTGACTGTTACGTAAAAGTTACGTCATTTATTCCTACTCATCGACAGATTCAAAATCGACTCGGAAAAAAGAAATCTCAGCAAAAGAGAAAGAAAAGGAGAAATAAAGAAGTTAACGAGGAAGATATACAATCGATTGCAAAAAGAAGTAAAAAAAGAAAATATGTTGACAGTTTATACTTCTTCGACCGACACGTAAAATTCGATTTCATTTATTCCTACGTCAAAACAGATTTATAAAAGAGAAAAAAAGTTAGGAACAAAACAAGATATTTAATAGTAACAATAATAATACGTTTATTTCCCAAAATTAGCAGCAATAAGTTACAATGTTACATGGTTTCAGAGAAAAGAAGAAAAGAAAGGCTTGGGGAAAAAGTCAAAAATCAGATAACCGTCTATTGATACAGAATAACAGGTCCATGTTTTCAATCTTTGGCTGGTAGAGAGAGGAAAGAAAAATAAAGAAGGAGAAGAGGTAGAGTAGATAAATGACAGTAATAATTGAGTAGATAATCAGCTGCAATAATAATTAATTGCTAAGCAATCAAATTAAATATATAATGTAATAAATAAATTTACAATTCTATGAATATATGCACAACACAATTATTTGACTTACTAATCTTATAAACAGACGAATATACCTACGTTTGAATATACTGGACATAGAACTAAGGCAGAGTGTTCTGTTCAGAGAGCAATTTATTCTTAAATCGTTGCTTAGATAAGAGTAAGACCCATATTTGATGTCATTAGGAATTGAATTGTAAATTTTTACAATTTGATAGGTGAACGAACACTTGAAGAACTTCACAACCATTTACACCGCATTCTTTAAGGATTACTTTAACCAAACTTATTACTAACTTAAAGTCGGCTTTAAATCAATGCTTTATAAAGTCACCAAAATCGGAGACTTAACAGAGACTTAACGCTATGAAGTCATCCGTCAAAATTATTATCATTCATTAAACCTTATTCCGAAAAATTGTAAATTGTATAATATGGACTGTGCTGATTCTTGAAGATAAAAATTGGACAGGATGAATGCAGAAGATTACAATATTTTTGAAGATGATTTAGGCACTTTAGAATCAGTTGATTTTGGGTTTCCTCGTTGTGCACATGAATGAAGAAATTATTTCGGCGAACCAGAGGCTCTAGGATTTTTGCAGAGACTTCGTTTACAAAAAGAAAGTGTTCTATATTTATTGCAAAAATTAGAAGTAGAACTATGATCTGAATTATTGCTCTAGATAACTCACATGGAAAAAAGGAACAGTAAAGCTGGGTATCCTCAGCATATAAATGAAATTAAATTAAAGTCTTGGAGACTTTAACTTACTATTGTTCAACGAGCGCCGCTACTCTCCTACGTGTTTATAAGAAACTTTCCATTAAGAAGAAAAATCTATTTTTAACCATTTGGTTTTTGAAAGAATGTAGACGGAACATAATTTACCCCAATTTTATTACCAGGAACCTAAAGACAAAATTGAACACTCCTTCTGCGAATCATACCATAAAGAGAGCTAGATTTTTTTGGCTCAATGAGGAAATTAAATTGAACTACAGCAGACTTGAATCTGTGTCAAAATTACTGTACTTTATCCGCTCGGAACTGGTACATACTCTTCGTATAGTTGAATGGAACTATTACGATAATTTTATCAGAGATTGTGTCTTGAAGAATTGTGATGCAGGATTACAGAAACTTAAGAAGAAACTTCATAATTTACGAGTTGCCGAAGATACTCAACAACAGTGTTCAAGTCGGAACTCCATTATCAACCGTTCTGAAGATATTATTTTACCCCATCACCCTACACAGGTTGACACAAACCATACTGTAAGTGTTTTGGATTCCGCCAGCAGCTTGAGTAGTTTCCCTGTAGATAACATTATCATTTCTGACCCTAGGCACAATTTTGCTTTTTCCAATGACGTTGTTAATATTATTAACCCTAGTCAATATTCTAGTACGCTGTTAGATAATAATAGGACTCTTGTTGACATTTTGATCGTTTCTAAACATGACGATTGTATTTTGTCACTTGACTCTAGCCCTAACAAAATTGACGTTGATAATACTGCTAATTTTAGTAATCGTACAACAAACAATGTTAATGACATTATTAACTCTAGCTTGTTGTCCAATAATTTTGAGCCTAACCCCCAAAAATTTAACGATGGTATTTTGTTACTTAACCTTAGTTTTAATAACACCAACAGTCCTATTATTTTTACTACTAACAATTCTTCTCAGTTTGACAAATTTTCTTCTAAGGAAGATAATGCTTTTAACTGTGATAATGTAAATAGTCAAAATAGTTTTAATTTTAATTTTTTTTATGTACGGAGAAGTCAACTTCTCGCCCCAGTCACTCTCCTCTAATACGAGGCCTTCTAATCCCAAATATCATAATTTGAATAACAAAGTTGATGGTCTTTTTCATTATCCTCCGGTTTTCACGCATACTTTTCATCCGATTGTTGTCAATTTATCCAGTACCAATTTTTCTGATAATGAGTTAAAAATTCTTAATTTAGGGCTCAAATTTTCTACATCTCCACAAATCAATTCTCATTTGTTTGAAAAATTTAATTATTAGCGTTGAAAATATGCTTTCTTCATTTGTTCACTACAAATTGACCTACATTATCAATTCTTTTCTTTCTAACTCCAGAAATATAAAACATTATTCCCCTCAACTAACTTTAATAATAATGTTAAATTATTACCGAATAAAATTAAACAGTCCAATTTAGTTATTTCTAAAGCTGGTAAGGGACAGTCTACTGTTAGTTTAGATCGCCAAGACTATATCAACAAAGTTGAATCATTTTTGAATGACAATGGTTTTATTCTTTTAAATTCTAATCCTCTTTCTTCATATTGCTCTGAATTGAATAATTTTCTTAAAGATAATTCTGATAATTCTTTAATTAATACTCTGAAATTAAAAAATATGAACCCTAAATTACCTAGACTTTATGGTCTTCCTAAAATGCATAAAATTAATTGCCCCATTCGTCCAGTTATCTCTTTTGTGGATTCTCCTAAATTTCTTGTCTCTTTTTCAAAAATAATCTTAATTTCGATTTCAAATACAGCATCACCAACACCAGAGGATTAGATTAATCGTCTTTAACCTTTAAACATTAATGATAATAGTATTCTTGTTTCACCTGATGTTTGCAATTTATTTACATCCATCCCAGCTTCTGATTGCCTTGACATTGTCAATGATCTTCTCTCTTCTTCTAATCTTTCTGATAAAAATGTTATTTTCTTGTCGTCTTTACTCAAATTAACATTAAAACAGTCCTTTTTTGTCTTCAATAACAAATATTATTCTCAAGTTGATGGACTTGCTATGGGTTGTAATCTTTCACCCTTATTAGCTGATCTTTTCATGAACCATCTTGAATTAAATTTTTTTTCCTCTGATGGTCCACTTAAACAATACACCAAATTCTTTGGAAGATATGTTGATGACATTCTCATCATTTTCGGAGGACCACCCGCATCTTTGGATACCCTTTTAGTTGAATTTAATTCACTTCATCCTAAAATTAATTTCACTATTGAAAAAGAAATCAACAACAGTATTAATTTTCTTGATCTTGCAATCACTAAATAAAATAACTCCTTTCAATTTAAAGTTTTTAGGAAAGCTACTAAACCCATAATTGCATTAACTTTGACTCATTTCACCCCTTCGAGCATAAGTTCGCCGCTTTCAGATCGTTTTTCCATGGAGCTTTGTTGGTTCCTATGTGTTTGTCAGATTTCAGAAATGAAATCAACAATATTATTCAGATTGCTTTTTTTAAATGACTTTCCGGTAAAATCTATTCTCAAAGTTTTTAATCGTGTTAGCGTAATTAATTTGTCTTCTGCACCTAATATTTTTTTCTCTTTACTTTACATAGGCAATGTTTCAGTTAAAATCAAACAGTACCTAAAATCCTTGGGTTTTCAAGTTTCTTTTAAAACTTTACAAAATTTCAAAATGCGTTTTTCTCACATGAAAGACTCTATCAATAGAATGACTCGTAGTGGAATCTATTCACTTACTTGTGGTACTTGTTCTGCTATTTATATTGGTCAGACTGGAAGAAGTCTTAATATTCGTGTTAATGAACACATTAGGGGCCAGTTTACAGAAAATTTAATTGCAATCAAATTTTAATGACGTTGTTAATTTGACGGTTCGCAATGTAATTCTTATGGCAACTTATGGCGTTTTCGAAAATTCGTTCGGAACTTAACCGGAGTAGAAAAGTGAGAGAGAACATTTAGAGACTTAGTGCGTGTAAGAGTGAGAAAAATAGATTAACCAAAGCGCTCTGAGCGAATTAACGAGATCGCCTTTAATCGTGATTAGTTTAATTCGAAATTAAATATTTGATTTGCTTTCTGTAAACTCACCCTAGATTTTCAGAATGGGCAAATCGGACTCTACATTCGCTAGTCACCTTCTTGAGCACTTTCACATTTTTGACCCTCAACAACATGCTAAATTACTTCATCCTTTACCCAAAGGCAACCACCTTATCATAGCTGAAAAACTGGAAATTTTCCTTCATAAGAATGCTTCCCATTGTAACATTTTAAATGAACAAACTGTCTTTAATACTGACAATTTTTTCAGTATGATAGATTGGTAGCCCTGAATTTGATTTCCCTTTGTGACTAACGTCGCTTGATGTACCTGTCTTGTCTCTGTCAACCATTTTAACTTGTTCCCACGCTTTTGCGTTTTACCTCTAACGTAAGTCTTTTAGTTTTTACGTCTGTTACACTTAATTAATTAGGTTTTTCTTCTTTAGATGATGATTTGAATAGTTGAAAATGTCTTAATTAAGACGAAACCGCAGTCGTGTTACCCATTAAAACATTTGGACTGTGTTCACAAAAAACGCTCTAGAGTTACTCTCGGTTAGTATTGCAGTCTCTCTCACATAAATGAGTTTATGTATTTTGTTTCTCATCTATAAATCATAAAAAACTAAATCAAGCGTGGTTTCCATAGCAACAAACACATTTTCTACACCCTACTCAAAAGTGCGTCGTAAAAAGTGCGCCCGTTGTCATGGTAATAATATAAACAGAAGACTTCTTGAAACAGATAAGCGAGACGCAAAATAAGCAAATAATCATGATTAAGAGAGATACGATTACATGCCCAAGGTGCACGCGAAGGTATATTTTATGAACGCAACCTTGTAGATTGGTTCCGCCTGTTTTTTTACTATGTGAATGAAACTTACAGTGCTGTATAACTTTCGTGAGATCAGATGTGTACATAGTGTATAGCAGTGGACCTAAGAAAGATCCCCACGGAACGCCACAAGACGATACCAGAGGGGAAGACACACAATTGTCAATTGCAACCTGTTGCGTGCGATGTTCTAGGTAACTACGAAAAAAATTAACTGCAGTTTCAGATAAACCAATACATTTAAGAATGGCTAAAAGCATCTGGTGTTTTATGGTATCAAAGACTCTTGAAAAGTCTAACAAAGTTAGCACATCCAACAGGAGCTATGACTAGGTCGAAACCCTGATTGTGTGTCAGGAAGAATGTCGTTAAGCACTACAAATTCATAAAGATTTTGGAAAGAACTGGGAGAATGCTGATGGGACGAAGATCTTTGAAATGGTTAGCATTACTTGTCTTAGGAATAGGCTTAACAATGCCCTGGCTTCCAACTGTCAGGAAAGACATTGTTGATAATACACTATAAAAGGGCAGAACATTATTAAAAAATAGATATTTATGCCATCGATACCTGGTGCGTTTGTTTTTATTTAGAATAAATAATTAAGGATGTCCATTTCAGAAACATTGCTGAAAGAAAAGGAGTTTTGTACCTTGTTATTAGCATTTAAGTAATAGTAGTTTAGGATATCCTGATCTACGATAGAGTTCGACTGGTTGTCAATAAAATATTTATTAGGGGCCTCTACATCCTTTAAGTGATTTGGGATTTGCTTCGTTTGTTTAAAATTCAATAAGTGCAAGTCATTCCAAAGTCTATTTATTGTTTATTATTTTGATACTGAGTTTACGCCTTTACTCGATTGTTATGTAAAACTAGATAAATCTTTCTGTTTTGTACGCTATTGATTAAGCTCAAAATCTTCCGGAAAGAAAGATAAAATTCACCAAAGACAAATCGCAAATTTAATTCATCGATTTCTACACTTATTCTTCTAATTCCTTTTTATTTATTTATTTTTTTTGTAATTTAAGTTGTTCATCTTTCTACATATTTACTTATATTTGCAAAATTTACTTCGACATTTTCTAGCTACTTTTATTTCTCCACTTTCTTTTTTTCATCAATAAGCCGTGCGTTTTTCCTCATTTTTTAACATTTATTTTTGTTTTCCATCTTCGAATTTTTTTCGCTTAAATCAATCGTTCTTTTTTTTCCTAAGCCTGCAAAATTTGCTTCTTCTTTTTCTCAATATTTACTCGTCTTTTCTCAGTAGTTTTTTCTTCTTCTTCCATTAAGTTGAACGTTTTTTATTTTTATTTCTTATATCCAATCATTTTACCTTCGGTTCTGTCGAAAATCGTGACAGTTTTGCATCGTCTTTTGTGGTCTTTAGATTGATTACGAAAATATAAGTAGAATAGAAAAAAAATTGTTTTTTTTATCGAAAGGTACGTTAAAAACGGTGGTACGAACTACGTGCCGGCAACGGTCAATTAGCAAACTAAAGGCGTCGCCAAGGACGTGGCGTCGCGTCGCATTCAAGTGACAGCAGCGACATCAGCGGCGTAGTAGTCACCGTCAGTAATTACAGGTGTAGGATTATGACATGCACATCAGGTCTGCCATGACGGCGGTAGCGAAAGCCGCCGCTAGTCGTGCTTCCGGCGCTGGGCACGCTATCCGCCACGCCTACTTTTCATTATTGTCATTTATTATCAATTTAGACTCGCCGAGCGCAAAATTTTAATAACATACAATTTGTTGTTGGCCGTACGTTTAGATCTCCTTTTTTCCACTTTTTTTTCTCTCTCCTTTCTTCCTCGGTCCGATACGGTTCGCGTGATTCGCTCCGTACACATGTGAGTCTGGAAAAATAGCGCTCGCAAATGACAAGGTATGCAAACATACACTCGCACAAGCAGTGGTGGAGGGGCAAGGAAATGCTAGGGGGCTGTTATGACCGGGAAATTAGAAGGTGCGTTTTTTACTTCCACGTGGCCTTTTTATTAGCGCAAACGATTCCGAATAGTTTTTCTTTTGTTCGTAATTGGTTGATAGCAGGTTGTAGATTTCTTTTTGTTTTCGACTCCCAAAGGCCAAAGTTGTGTCATTTTCCTCCACTTTCAATCATGATCGCTCTATTTCTGCCTATCACGAACTCACTTGATTAGAATCGATCGTCATTTGTTTCTACCTCGTCAAGAGTAGGTGTACCTCAAAATCAAACGAGAGAAACATTTCTCAATTTTTCAAAGTAAAGTCAAAGAAGAATAAAGTGCGTTCAAAAAAGACCGTTATCAAGTAGGCTTATGTCAAATGCAAATTTTGCAAAGTCACGTCGTAACCATACGATTATTATAAACATAACCTAACTTTTTATATCCACTTAATTATGATTATCTACAATACAGGCTGTTTTTTAACTTGATGCAAAAAATGAAACCAGTGAAAGTTGACATTAAAAGTAATAGAATGAAGCAGTTTTTGTATACCAATTGATTAATAAATATCAGATATAATAAATGTTTTCGGCGAACGATGGAACAGTTTGATAGTCCCTGGTTTATTTTTATTACGTAATTACGTAATCGGAGAAGTATACCGGTGTGTCAGCATCGGCTGTTAAAGTGGGCCATTTACTCAGTTCTCAGCCGCACTTCGTCACAGATAACAGCGTTGAAAATATGGCCGAATTTTCCAATAGTGTTATTGTGGACATGATTTTAATTTACTGCGAATGTGGTCAAAATGCGTTGACTGCAAGACGTTTGTATGCACAGCCAGCGTAACCAAGATCGCCCTTTGCCAAATAGCAGATCCTTTGTGTCAGTTGTGCAGTTTGTTGTTTGGCAAATTATTCGTGAAGAACAATTACCCGTTCCATTTTCAAAGAGTGCAAACTCTGATGCCCGCAGATTAGCTCCAACGCATGCGATTTTGTCGATGGTTACTCCGGGAACAGACGGACAATCCGAACTTTATTAATAACATTCTCTTCACCGACGAATCAATGTTTACAAGGGATGGTGTGTTTAATTTTCACAATATGCATGTGTGGGCAGGTATGTTAAATGGCACTTTAATCGGTATGTTTACGTCTCGCGCAGGGGGGGGGGGACTTCGAACACTTACTGTGGGTGAAGGTCACCGTCCGTTGCGTCTAGCGGTTCTAAACATTTCACAAGGATTTACCAGTTGTCGGTATGAATTTTTTGATTTTTTTTTTTTTTCGTTTTAATTTTGGTGCATTCGTGAGAATATCTGTTACCAAATACGCCATTAATTTTTTTACACGAACTTGAAGAACACCCTGTATAGATAGTAAAACGCAATTAATGAAATAAAACATAGAAATGGCTGGAAGACATAAACAAAACATTTGACAGTTGACGCTGTTGATAGCTCGCAGGTATTCAAGGTTGCAACATACGTACTAAGCTACGACGTGCCGTCATAAAATAAAAGAAGCTCACAGCCTTCTCGATAACGGATTTTTTTAAACGCATGTTATCTTTACGCATCGATCGCTTTGTTTTCATTTGAGCCAATACAATTAATTTCTTGATGTTTCTGCTGCGTCAAAGGGACTCAAATCTAAAAGAAAAAATCTGGTTTAAAAAGAATCTTCTTTATTTGCACCAACAAGGTCGATTGTCATTTATTTCTGTTCGTCAAAATTGGTTCAAAATCTTCTGTCTTGGTGACGAAGACTTTCGAGCATCAGTTTATTTTTATTTGGATCAATAAACAATCGCCTACCATTTGTTCCTGCTGCCTCAAAATTAACTCAAAACAAATTGAAGAAAGCGCATTAGAGAGAATTAACTTCTTCTGTGTTGTTGACGTACTTTCTCGAGTGTCAGTTACTCCTTATGTGATTGTCGGCTTGTTTCTACTGTCTCAAAGATAGTTCAAGGTCAAACGGAAATATGCAAGAAATACATTAAAGAAAGTCGAATCCTTCTTTTTGCTTTGAGTCGATGAAGTTGGCTATTACCTCCCGCTCCTGACAAGTCTTTGACTTAGGACCCCGTTGGGCAACCACCACAGATTAAAAAAAAAAGACACAGAATTTGTTCAAAATGTAATGAGAAAAACAATGGCATTAAAGATGTCCTGACTGACGTCTTTAATGCCATACCGTCATTTATTTTTTATTTTTTTATTTGGATCGATAATGTTTATTGTCTTTTTTTCTGGACTGAGCTGGGGGCAATCATCTCCAACTCGACAATTTTCTTCTTTGCTTATTTGTTTCTAACTCGTGAAAAATGGCTGAAAAGTGAAATCTAAAGAAAAGTAAGCGTCATTTAAAGAGCATGGTGTTCTGATTGGTTGATAAAGGACACTGCTACTCACATAGAGGACAGCAAATTGAAGGAGTGCAAATTAAGTTCTCCAACACTGCCGGCTAATTCTTGGAGACGGATATGGGTCGTACGTAATCCCAAAAGTACAGGGACTGTCTTTATTTGTGGTAAATATGTACCACGAAATAAAATATAATAAAAGAAAGAAGGGAAAGGTAACGCAAGGAGGTCAAATATAAAATCCCGAAAATTCGGTACCGATTTTCCATTACAAAGTCAACGTAATTTTCCTAACCTCGAGCAACAAAAAGTTGCTTAATTTACAAGTAAATTGAAAACGTGCATTACCGCAAGGTCACATAAAAATATTCCAATCTTGATTATATCGTCCGCGCCCCACACGTCAGCTGTCGTCGTCGATATCCAGCGAATATCGAAATCGGCGGAGGGCCGCTGAAGCCAAGAAGGCGTGTCGCTATTCCTAGCAACTTGTCTCTCTCGTCGAAAGTCAACAACAGCGGTTGGGTAAATTCAAGTCCAGGGGGTTGATTCTCGAATTACGATTATCGATGTCACATGCGATATGACGTCAAAGTGAAGTAGACTCTCATTCAAAACTATATAAACGTTCGAGAATTGCGTCATTTTGACGTCATGTCGCAGGCGACATGGATAATCGTAATCCGAAAATCGACCCCCAGACGGGGGAGTAATGGCGATGAATGTAACCGTCGTTGTCGAACTGACCTTGCGATAACTTCAAGATGGTTGGCCCCAGGTATCACCACGAAGGTTTGGGTAGCCAAAGGGCGATGATCGTAGTACTCGTAGTAGATGTTTTAATACTAACGTTAGCAACAACGTCAGAAATCCAGAAATAGAAGGAAAATACAAAAAAAAAACTAAATAAGAAAAGGAAACATGCATGACGGTCTGAACCATGCCGAGGTACTCGCCTTGTTTACCTAATCTCAATTTTCCGGGATTAGACTTCGACAACAAGCATTAACAATGCTTATAAATGCAGGGGGTGACGATTTCAAAATTCCCGGTAACCTGTTTACCGTTCATTTCCAACCAAGGCATTTTCGGCCTGTTGAATCACTTAAAATAAAACACCACACCTCGCCGTGTACCCTCTGCGTTCTGACGAAGAACTGGCAAGGCGTACAGAGCTGCAGAGTTTTCGTCTCATGTAAAGATGGACGGTAAACATAAAGAGGGGGGTTGATAGAAGAAGACAGTTGACTCGCATGGGAAATTGAGGGAGACAGAAACAATTCCGTGTTGCGTAGTGAAGGCTCTTTTCGTGTTCCTACGCAATACAGGGTGACTCGAAAAACTAAAAGGGATTTTAACGGAATTTTCACCCGTAACAAACACTTCAAGCACCATTTTTTTTATCGGTGAGTTGCTTCATTTGATAGTAGAGTGACCAAAATAGATAATGAAAAATTTCAAAGATATGTCACGGTCACCAGTGGCGTAGATAAGGAGAGGGCGACATTTTTCTGAAATAAAATGTTCCTCGTAATTCATACAAAAGAAGTTCTTCGTAAGGCGTTACTTTTTGTTCGCTGTTTTATATTTCATAAATAAAACGTACTTTTAAGTTTTTGACCTAAAAACTGTGCGGAGATAGCAAAAGCAAATAACAACGAATACTGCTGTCTATTTTTATTTGGAGAATTTTTCTCTTTAATTAGTGCCTGATTATGGTGACCACTATAATCGAAACATTATTATTAAAATGTATTGAACCTTACGATCGTTCATTCCTTAGTGACCTTGACATTTCTTTGAAATTTTCCATTTTTTTTTATTTGAGTCGATAAATTAAGTTTCATTTATTTCTGCTTTAACGGATAATGCTGCAAAATCAAATAAAAAGTAATCAATGACATTAAAAAACACCGCGTTCTGATTGGTTGTTGATAGACACTTTCGACTGTCGACCGCTTTTATTTGAGCCGATAAATCAAGTTTCATTTATTTTTACAAAAAATGTTATATCGATGGCGTAGATGCAATGGCACGTAACCCACTGCCAGAAAAATTTTCAGGAATCGTAAACAACTGCTGAACTGAGTCTAACATGACTATAGAAGTTCTTTGTCGTTTTTTTGTCGACTTCTCACAGCCAATCAAAAATCGGTATTTCTGATAACCGCAGTGTAACCAACTTTCGCACACTTGTGGAAAGTGAAATTATGAATAACAAGCCGCCAAAACATGAAATTCTCAAAAATTGTGGGTTACGTCCTATTGCATCATGGCGTTGACTAATTTTCTAAAACACATTTTCTGAATTTCCGCATATTATCAAAAAAGATATCAACAGAACTCAATTCATTGAAATTATCCATATTCTGTACAGAGGAGAATTCATGGCGTAATTTGTTTTTTGAGTGAAAACATAAGTCTATGTCTTGCATTATACATAGGTACATGAATGTATAACTTACTTAAAATTGCAGTACAATCTAAACAATTATTTAAAAGTTTGTATATAAATATGTTAGAATGTGATATTCATTTGTGCGCCAGAGTTACTACAGAAAATTCTTCAAGTAAAAGGTTATAACTAAGGTATTTCATACGTTTTAACTGGCCCATGCTTTTAACATACAGAAATCGTAAAAACTTTCTTTGGTATTTTTTCAATATCATTATTGCTATGTATAGCATAAAATGGGGACTAAATTATACAACCGTATTCTAGATGACATCTTATAAAGGTATACAAGTAGATTAAAGTATAAATATTTTTAAAAGAACGAGCATTCCTGATTAGAAATCCTACCATCTGATACAAAACACACTTTTCGATGTGTTTGGTAAACGTAAGTTTAGAATCAAGTGTAATGCCTAAAACTTTAATTTCATCAGTTCTTTTAAGAATCACATTCCCCAGCATGTATGAGAAAAGAATTGGCTCTAATTTTCTTGTATTGTTACAAGAACACATTTCTTTATATTAAAATAAAGCTTATTACTTACAGACCAGTTATAGATCCTGTCTAAATTCTGTTGGAGTATGACAGGGTCTCGAATAGAGGAAACAGACTTATATATTTTGAAATCATCTGCAAATAACTCAGCTTCACAGTATTTAAGTACTAAAGGTAAATCATTTATCATTAATAAGAACAACAATGGTCCAAGATTAGAGCCTTGGGGCACACCAGATAATACCATGAACGATTCAGAAACTGCTCCCCTAAAAACTACGTACTGTTCTCTATCAATAAGGTAGGACACAAGAAATTTTAATGCATTTTTAGAAAAGCCAAGAATGTTTAATTTTGTTAACAATACATCATAATCTACAACATCAAAGGCTTCATCAAAGAATCATTTACATTCTGTGAAAAATTACACAAATTACACTGATTCATTTTATCTACTTTTGATTTGTTTTATCTACTTTTGATTCGTCAAAGTTTTGTTCATGAGAAGCCGTCTTGCATTTTCATTTGTTTCCTGAAATTTCCACTCCTATCAGAATTCCTTGGATGATTTGGATCGTATGTTACATCTCTCGTTCGTCTTCAACAAATTTCTATTCTCCTAGCATGAATTAAAGAAATTAAAAGAAGAAGCTTTTTTCCGCTTGTTTCTTGAAATGTCAGTGCAGTTACGATTCCTTTCACGGATGATCGGCCTGTATGTCCTCGAAGGAACATCGACGCGCCACGTTAATAAGAGCGATCGTGACGAGAGCGGCAAGGAGAGACGGACGGAGACGTCGTCGACGACAGCCGCTTCGGAGGAAGAACAAGAAGAAGAGCAACAAGAAGAATAGAGGACCCGCGCGCAGCCAGTCACTTAATTTATTCAACATGTTTACATATGTAGAAAGGGCAGGCGCATTTTAATTGTCGGCGTTTCCGAGTCAAAGAGCCCCAGCATGCCGCGGCCGAACGTGGCGCCACCACGAAAAAACGGGCGAAACGCGAACCCAACAAAACGAACAAGTCGACCTGCCCATGTCCGTCCGTCGACGACGAGCGTCCCGTCCTCGTTCCCCACATTCCGCCGCGCCATACGTCCATCCTCCTCGACATAATGACGCAATGAATTACTGATATTAAATGACATTAGCGCAGGCTTTATGGGGGCACATATATATATTTGTGAATTGAATGGGTATTGTTAAGTCACTCTCGTGTTTTGCGCTGATTGATTTTTGCCATTAAATTCTCCGCGAAACGCGTGAGTGATTACCGGAGCGGGTTTATGCGTTTTTTGCAGACGATGACTTCAAATCGTCATCAATACTTAAGTTGAAAACCCCGTGCACCGAAATTTTCAAATTTGTGCCGCAATTCAAATTTTAAACAAGTGGCAACTATGCAATTGAAAAGTTTCATCAAGTAGCCTCTGATTTCTTTTATAACCAGGCCACGGTATAAATGTACGAATTCGCCCCACTACTGAACGAAGCACAACCCAGCGGCGTGTGATGTCGTGTCTCCGAGCGCTATGCTGCCGCTAAGGCGGCATTCGTTTCATATATTTGCCCGTAACAAACATGCACTGCGAATCGTCTGTTTGGAAGGGCAACATTCGTGACGTTTCATACGAATTCCCCGTGCCTTGTTTATGACATCGTGACGCTTTCCAATTAATTGTACATATGAGCTACTCAGAGCAGCTCCGGAGTAGCTCCGAGTGGCTCATATGTACAATTGGAAAGCACCTCAGACTCAGATCACTTTAGGTTATGTCATACGTCACGTTAGATTACCCTATACTGTTTGACAATTGTCATCTGTCAAACGTTAACCAGTTTAGGAAGTCAAACTTTTTTCGCTCTATCTTCTTTCATCAAATAAACTTAACTTAACTAATTTGATGACTTTTTCAACTGACCAGTCGTTAATCGGTTGGTTTTAGTTTGTCCTACAGATTCATACACAATGAATATAATTCTATTATGTTTAGGTAGGCATTGACTTGACAGCACCTCTAATATGATGACGTCGACATATATGTGATTCCGGTCGCTACTTATTAGACTCGCGCTTGCCATCTCTTGATATTGATTTGGAGGTAAGGAAGCGCGTTGGATGTAAAGAGGGTCGGGGTATATTCTGTTTACGTCCGCACGGTTATTGGGGAGGTCGAGACAAATGGCGTGAGCGACAATAAAAAGGAGAAACGGACACAATGCGAGCCGGACGAGCAATTTGCTAAAGCGATCCGCGGAAAGAAAGCCAGCGACACAAAGAGGATCGCACGTTTTTCCTTGTAGATGTTGCTTGCGGACCGAGGAGTATGTTTTGCGAGAAGTAAAATATCCCCGATTACTAATAGCACATGGACTTTTCAATAAGTAAAATCAATCGATCGTAATGTAACTTAAATTTGGCACGCGTCATAGTTCTCGTAAAATATTTCTCTCTCTTCGTCGTTTCAGTGTAGGTTAAGGAATTCTCTAGAATATAGAAAATGCCGCTCGCCGTGCTAAGACTCGCGGCAATTAAAAGTTCATAACATATTTATTTTTGGGCAACCTTTTGTGTCTCCTCTTTTTTGTAAAGGTAAGATAATTCCTGTGATCCAGTCTTTTGGTGTGCTTCTTGTTTTCTTTACCATATTTAATAGATTTCTCAGGATTTCTTTTCCGTCTTTTCATCCATATACAAAGTGTAATACTGAATACGATCATGGCTTCTCTGACCTGCGCAAACCGACCCCTATTGTGCCGCACGGCGAAAGCTTTCAGCGAATCACAATGGTTAATCAGTTTATTTGTAACATTGTGTTGATGTAGAAGCATTTATCGCACTACTGTAGAATATACGAGACATCAGTCATCACGACGTCAGCCATTACGAAACACAATTTTGCAGTGTGTGTAACGATTGCGTTTTACCGACTTTTGAAGTCGCAAACGAAAACAGCAACGGCATGTAGGTACAGAAGAGCAGGTAAGGCGCTAAATGGTCAAAATTAATTAAATTTTTTGGAGACGACGTTGATGTAACTCTTGGACGATTGTCCCTTAGTAGTACGGCGAGAGGTGTGGTTTATGCATGATGATGCGCCACCTCATGTGGCGGTCCCAGTGAGAACGTTCCTTAAGGATCACTTTACAAGCCGATGGATTGGCAAAGATCTTAATGCACTGGATTTCTTTTTATGGGAGTGTTTAAAACAGAATGTTTTTTCGGATCAGATAAATACTGCACAGCAACTACGTGAACGAATTTTTGCAGTTGCAGATCGTGTGCGTGGAGATCCTGTCTTTTTACAGCACGTACAAGCAAATTTTCGTCGCCGTATGGACGCTTGCTTGCCAGTCGACGGAGGACATTTCGAACACTTGCTGTAAACATCGCGGTAAGTGATTAATAACAATCGGAATTCAAAGGCTTATTTTTATAACTCCAGCAACACGTGTCATTATGTTGAGCAGGTCAGTTTTATTATCGTTTTACAACACTTCTGCGTGCCAATGACGCATAGAAATTATAAGCAAACAGGACCGTATTCCGTTCGTAATTTTTCCGAGAATTTTCAGGAAAAAATTTACCAAAGGTAGACCATTCGCGGATTCTATATGTATCGTGTTAGCCCTTGCATTATGGCCCCTTATTTACGGGACAGCCTGAATATTCTTTTGTGATTAATGGGACCTCTTGTTGTTCAGTTTCCATTTCTTGGATCGTTTTCTGTTTCTATTATATCTTTGAAGTGTTGTTTCCATCTCTCGGTTATGCCATTTTCATCTATTAAAAATGTTTCCTTCACAATTTTTTGTTTTTCGTTGGATATGATTTCTTCTGTCTCAAAATTCTTCTGCTTCACTTGCTTTTAAAGTACCATCCCGTACCCTATTGTACCATCCGTACCATCCCATACCATAACTCCCGGTTTTAATTGAAGTTCTCGTAAATTTTTTTCCCGGATTCCTTTGGTGGAATTCTCTTTGTCTTCCTTTATAACACTTTTACTTCCTTTCTTGATTGTTTGTGCTTACTATGGTCTTCCACGTTTTTTTATCTGCAGGTACTTCTTTTCTCTCACCTTTACCTTAATTTCTGCTATCCACCATTTTGTTTTCTTTAATAATTTCTCTGGCTTCTGCGATTATATTTTCTTTCAAATTCGTTCACTTCATTTTTTCCAATTCTGCTTGATACCTTTCTCGAACTCTGTTTTCTCTTAGTTTGTAGGTTTTTATTTTTTCTTTAGTTAATTTTCTCTTTGGCTTCTTTTTTTGTTATTTTTACTCGCCATCTCCATCTTTACTAAATAAAGATCGCTCTGCTTGTCTCATAACCTTGATATTCTTAATATACCTACCTGCACTTCTCTCCCCCAGACCAGGGAATAATAAAATCGATTAAAACTTTTATAATACATTTTAAATACGCTAAATGTTTTTGAACGATCTCTTACTTTATAAGAGAAGTCAAAAAAAAGAGCAAATGCAAGATTAAAAAATAGGGAAAACCGTAGTCACTATAAAACTGTAACGCATTCTTTTATAATTCTTGAAAGTTTCTAGGTCCGTGTACGTCGGAGTTAGCCCTCAAGCTTTTCATTATGTAATTTGGTAAATACGTAGAAATAGCTGATTTCATCAGCTACTCAATTGAATATGGAATTTCGTTTAAGTCGAAACCGATAATTTGGGTAGATCGAGGCGTACGATACCGCCGAGAAAACGGTAACGTTCCCATGCCAGGGCGTTCGTTCCGAGCGTTGGACGGACGAACGGACGGACGGACAGATGAAAATGTCTCGGATTCCTCCACCGAAATGCCAGCAATGCAAGCCGGCAGATGGACGGCCCCGATAGCTGAGGCGAGTGTGTCAGGACGACGTGTCGTTGATTATCATTTTGGGGGCACAGAGGAACCATTGTCTCGCCAACTAAAACGGATGATGCTCGAAATCGGCGATGACTAATTACTTTTGAGTCTTCCACTCGAATCGGTTTCTCTCCCGCACGTTTTATTAGAAGTGATACTCACAATATTTAAGAAAAATAAACTTAAAATAACCAAGACTGCATAACATCATCATATTTGCACAAGTTACATGTTGATTACCTATATTCTTTTTATAAAAAAACATTGCATTTCGTTGTTCACTCTCTGAATTGTGACTGTGGCGCAGTCATTAGGTCATACGGTTTACAAAATTGCAATATCTCGCAAGAGCCTTTCATAAGTACTTTTCTTCTGAAGATGAAGTACGGCGCAGCAAATGGTGGCAAGAAGGCAATTCAAAAGCTCACTAATAGCACATCCAACAAACTGAATATTCCAGTTCGATGATTAGGTTTTAAGTTGTACGTTACAGTTTTCGATTCCCTACGCTTTTAAAACCTTTTGTATGATTTTATTTTTTTATACCTTATCCATTAAAGAAAGTAGACTACCTATATCGGTTCTGGCTCACTTTTAAATGGAGAATTAACATTGTCTCAAACTTGCATGTATGGTTGACAAATGAGTTGTTTGGGCACGAATAATTAAAGGTACTTCTTTGTTGTATACTTGATCTTAGCATGACGGTTTAAATTTCAAAGGTTTTCTTCATTTGTTTAGACTGGGCATGTATCAGAAATCGGTGTCCACATTGTATGTTACATTTGTGTTGTTTGCCAGCGAGATGTAGTTGTGCGAATCCGAAATAGAAGATCTCACGGTAAATGTAACGAATCGGCGAAATTACGCACAAAGACCACATAGCCGAAAGGTAGCACAGTCGATTACTCGCGCAGTTAAGAAATAAACATGTCCCTCTGAATGCGGCCACTTAGCGCGCTAAATGAAGCGACAAATCCTAATTTCTGGCGATGAATGCGCCTCATCCCGTCCCTGCCGCCCATTGTGCACTGTCTCTAAGGTATTTTTCGTGAAAGGGCCTTTGTGATCTTATTTCGTCGTCGCTAATCCAATTTTTTTTCTTCTGGTTGCAGCCGATCGCAGACAGAAAGGGAAACGTTCCGAATGCGATCGGATCAGGTCCGGGCCGTGTAAGAGATGCGCCTTCCTCCTATTATCTCTGTTAATTTCTGTGTCGGCATCTCTGCAAGAAAAAAAAATTAGTAACAGACCCTGCTTATTTGCTGCGTTGGTGGCGTCTGAACAGCATGCGGTGAAATCATGCGTGTAACGTTCTGTCTTTGACACCACCGCCCAAACAAATCCCGGGCTTTTGCTACTCTTTTTTCTGATTTCGTTTCATCATTTGCTGTTGCATTTTACTATGCAATTTGCAAGTGAACTTGCATCTTACTAAATCCACCTTTGACTGAACAAACTTCATTCAATATTCTATAACGAACGCTAATTTGGTTTAAGCTGACGTGTTCATTTAATAATCCGGTAGCATTACCTGTGGAAATATTTTGTCTTGGAAAACGTATGTCGCAGTGTTAAAACTGAACATGTGGCACGTTCCCTCAGAAAGCACAATCTGTTGTGATAAAATTGACGCATAGAGACGTGAGAAGCATTTTTCTTTGTCTTGCAGTTTTGATAACTTGAGCAGTACGTTTTCGAGGTTGATCTCTTGTTTTTCTTCAGAAAAACCTTCAGTTTCATGAAACAATTGAGGCGTTGATTTGAAAAACAAGTTTTGAGAAAATCAATAAAAACTATTTATCTTAGTAACCGTTAAACATATAGTTTACAAACTTACAAACGCTGTCAATCTGTATATGTGAAGTTTTTAAACAAACAGATAACTCCAACACATTGCATATTAAAGTAATTAGTAATCTCAGGGCCTAGTGATTTATTGTTGAATGGTTTCCGACACTGCACGAGGTTCGGTAAGTGTAATAAAAATGAGACTCAAAATACATTTACAAAGAAAACTGAAATTTATTGTGCAAATCTACGAATATGAGTGACATGGTAAAGGGGTAAGTAAAATCCGAATATCTTAAAAACAAGTTTATTATACACACTAATACCAACATTTACACCGAAGTGTCAAAATGTTTCAATATAACCTACAAGTTTCTTCAGACAAGATAAATTTATAATTTCCGGAATATGTTGCTACAATGAACTGGAATGGATAAATCTCAAAATTCCAATTCACCGTAAACAAACGCGCAATCGTTTTTGAGAGACCGCTAAAGCAAATACCTTGATCCGTGTCCCTTAAAATTACGTTATGTAAGTAAAAATGATTTATTAGAGAATCTACAGAGATGTAAAACGAAATGTTTGCTAAAATTTAACTTGTAATAACTCTACGATAATAGTTAGTCTCATCGTAAATGTCATTAACAAATTCTTTGTTGAATCAAGCAGATAAGCAGATTCTATCTCTATTCAACAAGTTGTAAACAAATGTGTCGTGGTTATGTGAAAGTTTAAATTTTGAAAATAATTATTCTGATCGTATATGTCATTAACAAATTCTTTATCGTACCGGTCAGGAAAACAGATCCAATCCGAGTTCGACAAATTATACAAAAATGTGTGATACAAAGTTTTAAAACAATTCAAATTAATTAAATTAAACGCCTGAACGATCCAGTGGTAAGGGCTCGGCCTTACATTCGCATGGTTGTCGGTTTGAACTGCACGCGCACTTGGGATTTTTCTCGAAGGTGGTCGGTATCGACTTCAGGCACCCTTCAGTGTTGGGGATAAAATTCGACACTGCTTCCCGTTAAACGGTGAGAAGGTTGGAAGTAACAAAGCCATGGAACACTTTACACACACTCAAATACACTCTCGCTCCTGAGGTCCTGACAAGTCTTTGACTTAGGACCCCGTTGGACAACCACCATAGATAAAAAAAAATATTATAAAATTAAACAATTACCATTCTTGTAGATGAAGTTGACACTACCACAGACCAAGGAAGGCTTAAATTAAATCGAATTTTTCCCCACTTACATAGGCAGAAAAATTAACAAAAACTTGCCTATATAATCAAAAAATTTAAATTATAAATTCTACTAAATTAAACTCAAAAACATGATTCCACGCAATCCAAAAACATAAAAATTAATTATTTAACTTTTTGTAGGCCAACTTATTAAGCCCAAACGAGTACCCATGCCCCATGGATTTTTGAACTTTTACGAAAATAACTTTCAGTCACAAATGTGTTCTGCTCTAATTTAAACACCATTTTGTAATTTAATAAATGTGAAGTAAATGAGTCCTGAAAGTAACTTATTTTTGTATGAAACCAAAAAACACGAAAACACTTACTCTACAGTTGACAAGGCGAATGACACTAGTGACAATTCTGTTCGCGGCGAGATTAAGCTACGACATGCCTTTACGAAAACAAAATATTTCCATAGCTAATCCTAACGGAATATTAAATGAATACATGATATTAACCTAGACAAACACGAAAACCGATTTCTTTTTTTTGCTGTCGTAACATCTGTTTCTGATTTGTATTTAGAATTATCGCAAGGTGTACCTCAAGGTTCAATCTTAGAATCCTTATTATTTAAAATCTATACCAGCAGTCTCACTAAAGTTTTAAAACACTGCCAAGTACATAGTGTTTGACATTCATTGCGATTTTCAATTTTACAAATCTGCATTTCAAGTGAAAATTTTTCTGTGATTTAAATGTAATTCATCTATGGCGTAGAAAAATAATAAATTTCAACACTGCACAAGGATTAATTAGCAAATTGAAACGAGCTTTGACGGCTACAAAATGAAAATTAAACAACTGCACGACTAAACTTTTTCTTATTAAGAACCTATATATGTATTTGAAAATATAAAAAATAATATAACTATTTCATAAGTGACCATAAGTTTAAAATGATGGCAAATTTGACAAACCTTACTCAACTCGTTCAGATAAGTTAAAAAATATATACTAAATCTGGGGACCCTAGAATATCCTGAGCCTGATATAAAACAAACATGTACCTGCGGATGCAATTTGTTCATTGAAACATTTTTCGTTATTTACAAACACTACCGCGAAACAAAATAAATATTTTGTGCTTCCTGTTTGTTTCTGACGTTTCAATTTAACTTTTGTTTTTCCCAGATCTCACAGCAAATAACCTGGTGTAAAACAAACTCCCCTATACAGACACTTTTTGTTTTCTCGATCGTGTCCGTTTTTGTCGCAAGCATAGTAACTGGCCCTTGTTTAAAAAAAAATAAAAAGAAACAAGGCGACATTCTTTGTTTTCTCTAAACGTTTATTGGTTAATTTTTTCGGATGGACTCATTCATTCAAGTGATACGCTAGAAAACAGAAAACAGAAAATCTTGATGTAAAACAAACGCCCTCGAAATTTGTTTTCTCAAGTTTTGTTTCAGACATTTAATTTTCAGATAATTTTGACGTGCCCGAAAAACAAACCTCTGTTTTCTCAAATATCTCCTCTCTCCTCATTTTCATGTTGTTGTTGAAGATCGCTCATTTTTAGCAATTTTCTTTTACTTAAAATAACTTGTGTGAGGTGTGACTTGGTTTCTATGTTTTATTGTAAATTTTATCGTACTCTTTTCTCGAGAGCGTGGGTTCTTTACTTTATTTATTTTTCTTTTTGCGATTATTTTTCTCGCGGTTTTATTTAATTTTTTCAGGATCGTTGATTTATGTCGAAACGTCGAAGTAATTTCCTGCCTTTGCACAACTAGAAACTACTCCCTCCTTTGCTTGACACAAGCCAATATCTTCGTTTATGAAAAAGTCGTCGAGAATCAATCAATTTCTTACCCTCGCTTTTCCATTTTTGGTTTTCCTCTCTCCATCATTTTCGTCACCTGCACATGCCAGACTTTACAACGAAAATCATCGAATGGTGCCGATTTGCAAAAGTACATTTTTTGAACAGATATTTGGTTACTTGCCTATTTCAAATTTTAAGTTGGCACACTTGCTTCCTACACAAGTGCTTCAAATTTTACTTAAAAGTTTGGAAACCTTTTATTTAAAAGGAAATATTATTTGAAACACCTCTTTTCCACCAATAAAATGTTCATTATATTTCCATGTCGGTAAGTACCGAAGTATTGCATGAATGCAATTTTGGATGCCTTTAACCGGACTCTTCGTCCGTCGCCTTCTTTTTCTACCGAACGTCTTCTGGACCGGCCAATTTCTTGCAGTAAGTGGTGCATTTGGCCTCTTGTGGTACTTCTGCAGCATTATGTATATATGTATTAGCTCTGCGAGTTCGACAGGCCCACGGCTTAGTTAGTTAAGTCCCTGCATAATTTCCTATTTTTCGCTTTTTCCTTCCATCTTCTAATTCTCAACTGTTTAATATCATTCTCCACTTCCCTTGGCCATCCTGTTTTCGGTCTACCTCTTCTTCTTGTCCCTCCGATTGCGCTTGCTAATATTACTTTTGGCACTCTTGCTTCTCTCATCCTTTCCACATGCCCAATCCATCGCAATCTTTGTGTTCTTGCCATCTCTATTATTCCTACTTCTTTGTATAGGTCCTTCAGTTCTTATTTGTTCTCCTCATCCATTTATCACCTACTTTTTTTCCTCCAAATATCTTCCTAAGTACCTTTCTTTCCCATTTCTCCAAACTTGCTATATCGCCTCTGTTTAGTGTCCATGCTTCACATACATACAATACTGCCGGTCTTATGACTATCCCGTACAGCTTTAATTTTGGCCCATTCGAGATGTTTTTGTTCTTTAATACTCTGTTTAGCACTCTCACACAACGCTTTCCTATCATTATTCTCGCTTTTATTTCTGTTTCTACACTTGGTTTCCTTGTCGTCCCCAAATAGTTAAATTTATCCACTTCTTCGATTTTGTATATTTTTCCCGCATCAGTGTTTATCGTCAGGCACCTACCCTTTTCAAATTCTTTAATCGACCATTCCATATATTTTGTTTTGCTCTCGTTTATAACCAATCCCATTTTTGCTGCCTTTTCTTCCAATCTTTTGGTTACTCGTATTAATTCATTTTAGCTTCTTGCTAGGATTACAAGGTCATCTGCAAACGCTAATCACTGATGCTTTTTGTGGTATATAATTCCTGTCCTGTCAATATTTGCGTCCCTTATGGCTTTTTGTAACACTACATTAAAAAGTGCCGCTGCCCTTGTCTTACTCCTTCCTTGATTTCAAACGTTCTTGAAATTTTGTTACTTATTCTCATGATACTTTGTGTTTGTTCCATTGTCATTCTTATCACGCTTATTAATTTTCGACTTATTTTTAATTCTTTCAGTGCCTTTATAATTCTTTTCTTTCCACTTTGTTGTATGCTTGTTTGAAATCAATGAATATAACCACCGTTGCTTTTTTATACTCGTGACTTTCCCCTTGTATCTCCGTTATTTACCTATTACTTTTTCCGTCTCTTCTATCAATTTATTCTTTATGTATGTATGTAGCCAATATTTTGTACGCTATGTTTAGTAGCGATATGCCTCTATAGTTATCACATTCACTTTAGTCACCTTTTTTGTGTATCGGGCTTGTGTATTGCATCTTTCCATTGTGAGGGCATCTGCTCCTTTTCCAGATTTCTTTAATTAGTTTGTGCTTATGCTCCATTACCCCTTGTCCCCCATATTTAAATACCTCAGCCGTTAGCCTGTCCGTTCCTGGACTTTTATTATTTTTTGATTTTTTTATTATTTCCTCTATCTGTTCTTTGCTTGGCGGTGATTCCACTTCCTGTGGTTGCTGTTTTATTTCGCCTTCTTCTGTTTCATCTTCAGTCTTATTTTCTCCGTTCAACAAATCATCGAAATATTCTCTCCATCTGGCCAGAACTTCTTCATCTCCTGTTATAAATTCTTCCTTTTTTCCCTTGTAGACCATCGTAGTCGCTTGATATCCCTGTCTTCTATTTTTTAGTATCTGATACAAGTTTCTGATTTGGTTGCTTTTAAAATTCTCTTCTATCAATTTTTCACTGTATTTTCTTTTCTTGTTCCTTTTCTTTCTTTGTTGTTATATTGGTTTTTTACTTCTTCGCCCTGCTCTGTTGGCATTCTTAATCTTAGCTTTCGTCTTTTTTCTATTCCATTCTTACATTCTTCATAGAACCCCCTTTTTTTCGGCTTTTTCTGGGTATTATAGGTTTTTGAGATTCTTTCTATTATCTCTTTAAACTCCCCCCATTTTTCTTCTATGCTGCCTGCTTCTATGGTGTTCTCTACCTCTCTCCCGATTATTTCTTTGTATTTCTTTTGATCTTCTGAGTTTCTTAGTCTTATTGCCTGCAGCATTATCTCGTAGAATTCCACCCAAGCCGCCTCCACCCACTGGATCTCATGATCTGCTAAACTTATTTCTACTCCATCGTTCTCGGTACTGTTCATTTTGAACTTATTTTACTTTTAACTAAAATGTCTTTTCACTGCCCTAGTCATAAATGAAAATAAAACTTCTTTTGTTTATTTACGATTAAAAATATGACAAGTCATTTTCGTTTTCCAATATTTTTATTTAACCCAAAGTAAATGTCACAGTAGTATGTCGGTGTTTTAGTCGTCATAACCAACTGTTCTCATTTACTTTATTTGATATTTTACATAATAATTAATATAAGAAAAGACATACGTTGTTTCTTGCTATGGCCAGCTCCAAATGTGAGAGTTCTTGAACGTAGTTTATTTCGGACACGAACGCCTGCAGATAGATGACTAGAGTACGGAAGGAGATATTTCGACGCCATCACAGGCGCAAACAACTGTCCTTGAACAGGCAAGCACAAAAACTTGAACAAACAAGAAACTTACTGAGGAAAAATAAATGCTTACAGATACATAGATGATTAGAAAATGGAGGCAGATATTTCGACGTCACCTTGTCACAAGTGTCCTTGAACAAACAAGCACGTGAACTTGAACGAACAAGACATGCTAAGGGTACGGTCTATCTTCAGCGACTATTCGATGCGAATAAACGCAGCGATTAATCGCATTAGTTGCTCATATGCATTCCGACTATTAAACGCAGCGTTTTTATGCGACTTGTTGCTGAAGATAAACCAATCACGTATGCAATGCATATGAGCAACTAATACGATTAATCGCTGCGTTTATTCGCATCGAATAGTCGCTGAAGATAGACCGTAGCTTAAGGAAAAATGCAGATAAATGAGTAGAGAGCGGAAACAGATATTTCGACGTCATCGTGTCACAAGCCCAAGCAAGTGTCCTTGAACAAACAAGCACATCGTGACTTATGTGATTTATAATTTAATCAATTTATTCCTTCTTTGTTATGACGCACTCTGTATTTAAATAAATTTGGAGAGCAGGATCCAACTAGTGAATAAAATCAATCTGAAAGTATTTACGCCTTGAAAAGAGAAAAACTGATTACTTATTTGCAACACTAACGATTTTAATCATCTCTACATACGGCAAGGATCATTCATGGTTGGTTGCGTTGTAATATAACACGTTGCCGCTTCATTAGAATTTCAATTTTATGAAATACCACTGTAGATGACTTTTAGTTTTCTGAAACCTCTTTTTAAAGTTGCATAGAAAATAAAATGTTACGAAATTTGCGTGAAGCTTACACCGCGCCGTTGTTTACTGCGAAAATATTGTTACGGTAACCTTGTAATAATTGTCTTGGCTCGACTCGATCTTGCATCTCTTCCTCTGGTGTTTGGTTTAACTCTCTTTTGGTTTTCGCTTGTTTTACACAGATCCAAGTTTACTCTGATAGAAAAATTAAAAAAAAAAAGAGTTGAGTTAGATCCGTGCGTTTTCTTTACTGCCGGGTTTCTCGAAGCGAAAGGCACGAATCGAGTTGTGGATGTAGGGGACGAGGGTGCGGGCGCAGATCGGAGGCGCTAGCGGACAGTTGAGCCGGAGACCACCCCGACTTCTCGTTACTCGCGATCCAAGCCGCCGCGCCGACCGCGCATCACGACAGTCATGACAAAACCAGAATAAATCATCGGGCCGCGACCAGATATGGCCTGCACCGTATTTAATATTCGGCCGAATCGCCAGTTAACTCTTAAGAGGAGAAAAACAAGCAACGTCTGTGTGTGTGCAAGAGATCCGCCGGTAAGGAGACGTCGCCGACGACGCCGCCGCCCGGTCCTAATCCGCAAAACCTTTCCGAGTCCGTGAGCGCCGGGGCCCAAAACAATTGAAGACCGGCCGGCTCAAAGAAAACTAATCCCGGACAGAAATGTTTAACGAGATTTAAACGACGTTACCTGAATCGCGATGCAATAAAGTGGAAGCCGAAGTGAATTAACCGACCGAGAAAAATCAGAGCCGGACTTTAAAAAGAAAGAAAAAAATCAGAGTCGGACTTTAAAAAGAAAAAAAAAAAACACCAGGTGATTTTTAAATTTTTTTTATCAACTCTTGCCATGTAATTTGGACAACATGTCTTAGCTTTACTATAAAACAGCATCAAGCAGTGCAGTGACGTACTTTTCACTTAAGCTAAGACATGCCGTCCAGATTTCATGGCAAGAGTTGATAAAAAATTTGGAAAACCACTCGATAGGTATAAGCGAGTTCGGTAACAAAATTCTTTGGAATTTGGAAGCCGATATGGTGGCATCTTCCGTTTTGTCTCTTCGTCCTTCTCCTATTGTACCGTGAGGTCGAAAAATAAGGAATAAATTCAATAAATTAAAAACACCCAATTTTTGCAAAAGTCTTTCGAACACGTCAATTATTATCTTTTTATGTTTATTTTTAAAACAACTAGCGTTTTTAAAAAAAACGGATCAAGAAGACCATGGTTTTCTCTTTCTAACATGAACGTTTGGCCTGCCGCATAAATTAGTTCATACAATTTGACGTTAATTCCTTAGCCGCACAGGGATGAAAATAGAGATGCATTTTTTAGTCACTGCAGACACAGTTGAGTTGATGCGTGTACCGTTGCGAGATAAATATTTGGTACGGCAGACTTTCCCTATTTAAATAGGACTTTATGGCTTATGCTATTTCGTACTAAAAATATAAAATTTGAAATTGTTGCTGTCAAAAGTCAGTTCAGTGTAAGTTATTTTGATGCCTTCCAAATTCTTTCGGAAGCAGAAAATGCAACTGCCATTGCTAAGCTGGAAGAGGGATGGTCTTTGCAACGAGTAGCAGATCATCTAGCACTATTCAGAACCTCAAGAGGAAATGGGGGGAAACGCATTCGTTGGCCCGTATTCCTGGCGCGGGTCGTAAACGGAAGACAACATGATGAAAACGATGATCTTGTTAATTTTGTGAGAAACCATCCCTTTTCTACGGCTATAGAGGCCAAACAAAGAACTAATTTTCCCGCTGGAGAGGATAGTGCTAGGGAACGTTTAAAAGATGCAGGTTTACATAACTCAACAGCGGCGCAAAAACCTTTTCTAACAGAAGAAAATAAACTAAGGAGAGTAGAGTTTGCAAATATGATTGTAAACAGGAATCAAGATTTTTGGAAAACAGTTGTCTTCACGGATGAAAAGATCTTTCAATCAGCAAATAATGCTAGACAAAGAGTATACCGCCCTCGAAATCAACAATCGATACAATCAGGAATACCTGCACCATAAAGAGCAGAATGGTCAGTTTTCTGTGCATGTATGGGGTTGGTTTTCGAGTGAGGGCCCTGGTATATAATTCATTTTATAGATGGTCGTCTGAATGGTCAAAAATATGTTGAACACTTGAATGACGTGATGCTTCCGTCTGTTAAAGAAAAATTTCATAACGGTTTTGTATATCAGCAGGTTGAGCATGACACATATGCGTGTTTTTTTTTCCTCAAATTTCAATGAAAATGACTAAAGATTTATTTTTTCTAGGATAATTCTTCTGTGAATAAAGCTAGAATCGTGCGAGATTGGATGGCAGAAAATGAACTCGAAGTTCTTCCTTGGCCTTCAAGAAGTCCGGATATTAATCCGGTTGGAAATATTTGAGGTTGCACTGTTAAAAAAAATCACAGGAATGATTTTCGGCCGCAGAATAGGGATGAACTGATTTAGGCAATTCAACATGTATGGGAAACTCTCACTCCGCAAGACACACGAACATTGGTAGAATCAATGAGACGAAGGCTTTCTGATGTGTTAGAACAGAATGGTGGTTGCAAAAATATTAATTTTTTTCATAAATGTTGTTTTAATTCTAACATTTAAATGCTAAAATTTGGAAAATTCAGCCTACTTTAAAAAGCAACCGTATCAATTATTTATCTCGCAATAGTACAGGGAGAGTCAAAAAAGGCGCACGTTATTCTAGACACTTGAGGAGAGTGCCAGAAAAATGTCGAAAACATTTTTATTTCAAGATTTTATAAGAATATAAGAAGTCAGAGTAACTTCTTGGAATTCAGAATGAAACTTGAATAAATGAACTTAATAAGAGATACTGAGTATTGAATGAGAGATAGTGAGTGTCTCTTATTCGTTGAGAGATACTGAGTATCATTTATAAAAGATACTTGAGTATCTACGAATATTATTCTTCTGAGTATCTCTTATTCTTCTCTCCAACGCATGTCAGTCTTGAATATACAGATATTTTAATCAATTTTGACGATACTCAGAAGAATAAGAGATCTACAGTATCTCTTATTTTTCTCCCTAACGAATGTTGGTCTTCAATATACAGATACTTTTATCAACTTTGACGATAGCAGCCTGATGAAGATTGTATAAATCGAAACTGGTGGGTAAATTATAAAATCACAAATTAGGAAGTACCACGCGATCATTTATAATTTATAAATTTATAATTAAAGTATGCGGGATTTTTTTTATACGATTGCACACCTTGCTGTGTAAATTAGAGGTTATGTAAATATTATGACGTTTATAGGATTCTCATCGGGTTCAATCGTATTAATTTAAAGGAAGTGAAATAGTTTTAGTGACAACCATAACAAAAGTTCAAAGTGTTCGTCCCCGGCAATTAATTAAACATTTTGAAGCGTCAATTTGACAATTCAAACTCAAATTAAGCTGTCAACAGTTAGTGTTGGCAATCTAATTCAAAATTCATTGCCTACTTCAATTATAAATTTAAATGATCACGTGGTACTTACAACATGTTTTAATTATAAATATATTTTTGTTAATTTTTTAATGTTTTTTGTTATTAAAATAGCTTAGATATGCTGTACAATATCAATAGTTAACTCAAAAATAATTTGAGACATAAGGTACAATACATTAAAAAAACATTTTGAATTTTACAAGGTACCCGAAATCCTGAAAAAGGATCGCATTGATCTCAACCTTCCTTTTTTAAGTCACCCTATATAAATCAAAATAAACCTGGCAAAAAAAGAAAATAATTGATGGGTCCGAGTAATTTTCCAAAAATTAGGCGTTTCAAAAATATTGGATTTTTTTCTTTACTTCTCGGTCTCACTTGTTGCTTTTCCCCACACTGATATACCGATTGTTTCATTGAAACTTGATAAAAGACGAAGACAGAATAGAAATGGCTATACTATAAAATGAAGGATGCGAAACACAAGCGTTCGATTGCGCAAAGTTCATCTTAGCCCTGCTTTTTGCGTCACCCTGTGTACAATACAAAGCATTTTCAAAAAGAACCTGGCAAGAAAAGAAAATTGTTGGGTCCGAGTGATTTTCCAAAAATTAGGCGTCTCAAAAATATTGGATTTTTTCTTTACTTCTCGATCTCACATGTTACTTTTTCCCACACTGATATACCATTGAAACTTGATAAGAGACGAAGACAGAACAAAAATGGCTACATTATAAAATAAAGGACGTAAAACGCAAGCGTTCGATTGCGCAAGGAGGGTTACCATTTAAAAATAACAAAGTTATATAATACAAAACAAAATGAACCTGGCAAAAAAAAGAAAATTAATGGGTCCGAGCGATTTTTCCAAAGATCTTGGATTCTTTTTTACTCCTCGATCTCACTTGTTCCTTTTCCCCACACTGATATACCAATTGTTTCATTGAAACTTGATTAAAGACGAAGACAGAACAGAAATGGCTATCTTATAAAATAAAGACGTAAAACGCAAGCGTTCAATTGCGCAAGGAGGGTTGTCATTTAAAAAAAAAAACAAGTTCATCTTAGCCCTGCTTTTTAGATCACCCTATATAATACAAAACATTTTCAAAATAAACCTGACAAAAACAGAAACTTGATATAAACGTAAAATTGATATACCGATTGTTTCATTTAAAGTAGAAAAAAGGCGGAGACAAGACAGAAACGGCTATATTTTAAAATAACGTAAAACCACGCCTACTTCGCTGTACTTTCGACATTTAAGACAAGTGTGCGCGAGATGTGTGCGCATTCATTTCCAGCTGAAAATGAAACACTTGTTTCTGTTTCTGTTCTCCAAACTTTTGTTTCCCTTTCTCTTCCGTGTAGGAACAGTTTTAATTTTCATCAACGTCAGATGTCTCTGTTACTTACTTCTACAATTTAAATATAACGCAAATCAACTTCTGTATACTTCCGGGTCTTCTTCTCGGCGCGTGCTGAACTTCAAGCATGTACAGAGTGTTTCAGAATTGATGAACCAAACTTGAAATCCGAAATAAGGATCTCGATATTAAAAAAAAAGGTATCCGTTAACACTTCGTTTAAAGAGTTACGTCCTTCCAAAATTGCATAATTAAATTTATTAGGGTAATTCCGGGGGAGATGGCCATACGAAAGAGATGGCCAACGAAATTTTTTGTTTACCTAAATTTTTCCGAAATTTTACACGCCCACCTATTCCTACCCTCAGTGCGAAAGGAATTAGCCCATCGGCTGCGCCACCTATTAAATTTAAGTAAAAACAATTTCGCTGGCATCTCTCCCGTATGGCCATCTCTCTCGGAATTACCCTCTTTGGTACTCACTGATTAATTGTTACTGAAACATTCTGTATGGGTATATGCATCTCGCTCTGCATTCTTCTACTTCTTACTTTTACAACTATCAACGCGATTGTTTAGGTTTTCAATCAAGTTAGGTAGTAGTTCAATTAATAAAAAATCCGCCGCCAGATGTCTCTGTATACTGCGTACCTGCAAACATATACATCTTTCATAGCACTCTGCATTCTTCTCGTTACTTTTACAACTACCAATGCGTTTGTTTAGGTTTTCGAATCAAGCTAGAATACCAATGAAATTATTAACAAATTTACCGTTAGATGTCTCTGTGTACTTGACTCCAAGCAGAAGTTTGTATATGTATAGAGATATACAATGTTGACTCACTCTGAATTCTTCTTGTTACTTTACAATTATGAACGCGAGTACTCGCAAAAACCCGGTAAACTGGACCGGCCGTAATTTGCACGACGCCACGGACAGATGGTGGCAGCAGCAGCAGCAGCAAGTTAAGATGTTAGAACTGGTTATGGGTAATTAACGCCAGTGCCGGGGAGAAAAAAATCGCGCCCTTTTTTCGCCGCTTTCCCGTGCTGGCATTAACAAGCGCATAACTCGTTAATTTATGCGATCGCTTTAACGTGCAGACGAGAAGTGATTGAGCGCAGATCTAGTGACCTCTGGTATAAACGGAAACAGTAATTCTCAAGCGGCTAGAGAAACGATCTTCTTTGAGAAATGCCGGGACGAGAAACATCTAAAAGATCACTTAACAAATTCGACGCTTGATGAATTGTGTTGTTCTATTGCCGAGGTTTCGTTCTTCATTGCAGAAGAACGTCTTCGGAGTTGCTGATCTTCTTGTTGTTGTCGCTGCTACTCTTCTCGCTACTTCCACTTCATAGAATCTACGTCAGCTCTACCGGAGCCCGTGGAGAAACGTTATCAATAATTTATGTTGACAGTTGATTGAATAAGTAAGAGAAACAGCAATGGTCCCAGTATGCACTCTTGAGGGACTTTTATTTCACATTCAGTAAACGTAACTTAAGAAGCGGCGGTTACATTTTACGACATCTTCCGTTTAAAGTCGTTCAATCTCGGGTTCCGACGAGGAAGAGTGAAATTAAATTATACTTGGAAGCTTTAAAAAGATCAAGTTGCAGTTGAAGCGATAACTTAATACTTCTAAAAAGCCAGAGAAAAGAAATTGGAAGTGCCAAAACGATGGCGGTGAGAAGAATGACATTTTGAAAGAACGACGGCATTTTGCCCTTCGATTACAAAATTATAAAGAAAACCAAGAAGAGGAACAAGTGAATCTACGTCAGCTCTACCGGAGCCCATGGAGAAACGTTCTCAATAATTTATGTTGACAGTTGATTAAATAAGTAAGAGAAACAGCAATGGTCCCAGTATGCACTCCTGAGGGACTTTCATTTCACATTCACTAAAGGTAACTTAAGAAGCGGCAGTTACATTTTACGGCATCTTCCGTTTAAAATCGTTCAATCTCGGGTTCCGACGAGGAAGAGTGAAATTAAATTATACTTGGAAGCTTTAAAAAGACCAAGTTGCAGTTGAAGCGATAGCTTAATACTTCTAAAAAGCCTGAGAAAAGAAATTCGAAGTGACAAACCGGTGGCGGTGAGAAGAATGATATTTTGAAAGAACGATGGCATTTCGATTACAAAATTTTAAGGAAAACCAAGAAGGAGAACAAGTGAAAAAGGACAAACGAACGAGTAAGACGTCCAATGAGAAAACAGAAAGTGACTTACGTCCTTCATATCAAATTATGATGAAAATTGCGAAGACTATAAAGACAATCGAGTTAAAAGCCTGTGGAAAAGGACTTACGATAAATATATGTATGAGCATGTCAATTCAAATTAAAAAAGAAAAAAAAAGGCTCTTCAAACGAAGAAAACATTCGAAGCGAGGATGAAAGACCAATGAGGAAACAGAATGGTGACATTTTGTTCTTCAAACCAAATTATAGAAAGAACCTTGAAGAAGACAAAAGGTCATTGAGTAAAATAATTCGGCAATGTCGTCACTTCCGTATTCAAAAACGATCGAACGTATATTTAAATGTCAGATCGCAACACAGCGCCATCTCTTGCTTAAATTGTAAATCAAACATTTATTATTCGTCATCATGTTCTTAGGCCAAGTTGTACAATGCCAGTTTAAAGTTAAGCTAAGGCTTAAACCCATAGCGACGATTATTTGAACAATTGTTGTTAAAGGTTTAAGCTTTGGCTTAACTTTAAACTGGCATTGTACAACTGGGCCTAAGTCATAAAATAAGAACATTGTTTAGGTCTGTTTGTGTCAATTTGAATTAAAACGTAAGTCAGGATGTACAGGGTGTCCCATTTTCGATGGTATTCGAAACATTAGTTGAGGTTATATCTCGGTTATTATGAACTTTTGATGCGATTTGATTAAAGAATCATGATGTACGTTAAAAGTAGAATAAAAAATGCCTCTGTCATTTTTCGATACCTTTAAAAATAAAAAAAATATGCGCTTGAAAATTTGATGAATTTTTCGTTATTCAACTGTACCGCGAAAATGGCAAGGAACAGCAAATTTTTAAGTTGGCCATTCAAATTAGCATAAAAAGTTGACCCAATATTGCGTGCTCTGTTTCTTTCTATTTCCATTATTAACGAAGATACCTATAGAATACCATCGAAAATGGGACACCCTGTACAATGCCATCTATTGAAAGACATACAAGTTTCAGTTCAGTTCAGAACCGTGACCTTGAATTTGGGTTTTGATTTATAATCGCCGAGTTTCATGATGCTAGATTATCAAAGAAAAAAAAACAGAATTTCTTTTGTATGAAATGGGGAGAATGTAATTGACGTAAAGCTTTTGGGGAGGTTTTAAAATATTTGTGATAATTTAGCCGATCGAGAGGGGGCGTTAATTAGAAGCGTTGTAAATTCGTCGACTGCGAGAAGGGAAAACGAGAGAGCGAGATGGGGATGATCATTAACCCCGATGTTTTCATCCCCGAGATCAACTGCGTGTAAATCTCTGCGGCGACGAAGTCATCCCCGGCTAAACCACTTACGCGACTCTCTTATCTCCCGATTTAATTTCAACCCCGTTGTTCCCGCGGCGTCGCTCGTCGACGCTCCCGTCGCATGCAAATCTCGGAGCTCCGGATTAATCCGGGCCCGCGAAATCCGTGTCGAGAATTTTAAGAGCACCCCCGCTCCGGGAACTAATTGCGCCGCGTCACCACCACCGCCGCCGCCGCCGCTGTCGCGCTTCTTTTTCCGAGCACGCGTCCGAAACTGAACTTTTCCGGATCGACGCGTGCATTTTTTTCCGACTTCGTTTGTTATGTTAATTGCGGCCGTCGCGTACGTGAGAACCAAGATTGCCAACGAGCTCTAAGTAGGCGATGAGCTCGCTCGATGCGAACGCGGCCGCGAGTTGGCGCTGGGAACAGCGGCAATGCATTATGGGACCACCCAAAACAACACACTCGCGACCCGCAATTAACTCGCGGGGGTCCGGTACTACTCACCACGATCAGCCTAGAGCGGCACATTTTTACTCTCTCTCTCTTCAATTTTTCATAACATGCGTGGTAGTACATTGGAGTGGTTGGACAGTTATTTAAACAACAGATCGCAGATACATAGTTAGTTGGGCTGGAAACAAATCTCAAAAAATATTTAATAAGAGTGGTTGGTATTCCACAGGGAAGCATATTAGGTCCTTTCCTATTCACTGTTTACATTAATGATTTGCCTGCAAAACTTCAAGGTAACATATTTTGTTATGCAGACGATACTTCAGTGATCGTGTCGAAGTCATCAGAATCGGATTTAATATTGGAAGCTACGGATATTGTTGCTAAAATGAAATCGTGGTTTTACGAATCGCTTAGATTTAAATATTTCTAAAACTAATATAATCTATTATTCCAGAAGTACTTTTGAGCAACCGAATTTTACTCTTAACTCTGTAAATAGTATATTGTTTTTAAGTTTAAAATTCGATAATAAATTAATTTGGTCTAAGCATTGTTTTGATCTAATTGAAAAAAATTAATTCTTACTGTTTTCTTATCAGAAAATTATCATTAGAGGTAAACATAGACACGCTAAAGCTTATTTATTATGTTTATGTTCAATCTCGTATCTGTTGCAGCATATTATGTTGGGGAAATTCTACTCATGCTGCAGAGGTGTTTGTGACCCAAAAATTAATCATACGCGCAATGTTGAAGGTGTCTAAGACACATCTCTGTAGATTACTCTTTAGGCAGTTGAGGTTTTTAACCCTTTCGTCACTGTACATTTTATCATGCGTTATATATGAGAAAAAACAAATCAATAACTTTATACCTGTGTCAGATATAAACTTAACATATAAGACACGTACAGTCGCAGACAATTTAATATATGTATTTACCACAACATAGAACTCAACTATATCACAGGAGTGTGGGTTAGATTGCACTAAAACTCTTCAATCACTTACTTGTCTGATAAAAAGGAAGAATGTTTTTGAGCAACATCTTCAACTGAGTTTTCTCAGGAACTCCCACCGATAAACGGTTAAAGAGATTAATCATGGTCGCGACATAAACTCCTATATTCTCGTTCTGACCTTGAGTTCTTCTCTTAATTTCCTCCAACAAACAGTCGTCATAATCGCAAATCAGAAAAGTCTCCCGTAGCTTTTTTTTTATCTATAGTGTTTTGCCCAACGGGGTCCTAAGTCAAAGACTTGTCAGGACCTCAGGAGCGGGAGTGTATTTAAGTGTGTGTAAAGTGTTCCATGGCTTTGTTACTTCCAACCTCCTCGCCGTTTAAGGGGAAACAATGTCGAATTTTATCCCCAACACTGAAGGGTGCCTGAAGTCGATACCGACCACCCCCGAGAAAAATCCCGAGTACGGTTCGAACCATGCGATTGCTTGGACCGTTCAGGCGTTCAACTTACCAACTAAATCATCCCAATCAACAAAATGTTTACGGTTCACACAGTACCAAACCAAAGCCGAACCTTACAGTAAGTCAGAAGCCGAATTAAAAAGCTGGCTCTTCGGCACATTACGCGACAAACTGAGTTCGTTCGCTCGTTCAAGAAAAGCATTCAAGGATAGTTCTTGATTATCACCCGAATAACAAACCGGAAGTTGCGAACTCCAAGTGCTCACAGATTTTCCTCTCGAGACACAATCGGTTTCTTCGTCCGATGAATCCGAACTAGACGTAATGGCAAGAGGGGAGGGGGGCTAGAACCCGCAACGACACTAAGGTCTAAAACAGTTTGATGGCCAGTCGAAACTTGTCTACAGGCTTTTGCCTTGGCCAGAAGTTCTAAATAGGTCGATCACAGATGGCAGTACATTGGCCGTGCCTATATTTTAATTTAACGTAGACCGTACTTGTATATTTCGTGATTCAGTGTTGTAGTGCCTGGGCCCATAACCTGGTGGAGTTGGAAACCGATAACCTAACGCTTTTATGACCGCTCTGTATTTTTTATAAACATTTTTATTCTTTTGACAGTTCGAGCCTTTATCCTCGTTTGATGCCTATCTATTGATGACTACGTATAACGAAATATGTCAAAATCTCTGATTTGCATGTTACAAGACGTTATTTCCCGCACAAAACACTCTCGTACAACTTGACTAAATGTAAATTAATTATTGTAAAAGTAAAGGTTTTTTTAAACAAGTAAATAGCTTTACATGTACAGTCAGGTAATAAAAAGACGTCTCCCCCAGTCAGGGCTCCTTCCACTCGTTTGTCCGCCTGCTCGGCATAGTGTTATCACACTCAGTGGGGGAGACGTCTGTTTATTACCTGACTGTACATACTGGGTGTCCCGGGAGGAAAGGTCAATACTTCGTGGGCGTCTAGATTGGGTTATTATAAGTCAAAAATTTTATATAAACATGCAGTCTTTTGTTAATAAATTTTGAGATAAATATTGATTAAGTATTGCCGTTCCGGAATAATTTAAATTTGGCGCTTCATGTTGATTTAATTCTTCACCATAATGTAGCGCTGTTTTTGACAGCTTTAATGTTAATACTTTAAAATAAAACTTATTTACCAACTTCATATTTTTAATTTCGAGTAGCTTCGCCCGGAAACTATTAATAAAAGACGACCTGTTTATATAAACTTTTTGACTCATAATAACCCACTCTAGACCCCCACGAAGTATTGACCTTTCCTCTCGGGACATCCGGTATATGTATATGCCAAGTCTTACCTAAAAATTTTAAGTCGTAATGAAAACAAGTGATCAAATGAAAAACGAGTTAGAGTTGGCGTTGCAACCAAACACGCATGTTATTTTTGACGTTTCTATTCGAGCATAACCTTAATTTGAAAAACGTTTTATTTAAAAAAAAATTAAAGTAGATGCGTGAATTAACCACCGCCTACATCGAGATACTTTTGAACTCTACGTGGCTAACGTTAAACACCATTTCCGGCGTGTTATTTATGTCACAATTGATTCATTGATTGACAGTTAATATTGGTATGACGTTATCCAAGACCCACGCCTACTCTAATTCATTTTTATTTTGATCACTGTGTACATCTGCAAAATGCAATGATTACTTTTATTTTCTTGGCCGTGTAGTTCTGAATTAAGTCACATAAACCGATCATCTTTTGTTCATCGTTTTGTAATGACTTTAAAAGTATCGATTATGCGATTTTGTGTTCTTCCACTTTTGGATATCGACTTTATCTTTCCTCTCTTTCTAAAGTATTGTGTTGGTGGTTTTCCGCTTGACTTTGATTACCGTGGTGGAAAGAAACGATTTTCGTGTGGGACTCTGTGTTTTCCTCCACGGTTTTGAATTTATCAGGGAAACGTACAAACGAGGAGAGATGGGGGTTTCTGAATTAGACGTGAATGCTTCTTTTTGGCATATTTCGCGATCCGGCTCGTAAACCTCAAATCGGCATCTTAAGCGCTGACAAAAAAGGCAATCGCCGGAGGAACGCTACAAGACAATGACAAATGACGGAACCGCTGAAGAACGTCGGACGAGCGCTTAAATAACGATGACATCAACGTCGAGCGTGCAATCTACGAGCGGGTCGCGGACACCTCGGACGTAAACGGCCGACTTTTAATTAGAATTTACTATTAACGCGTTCTGTTAACACGGCGTTCGGGCCGGCGCAAAGGGAAAGGCCGGCCCATCACTCAGGCGTTTTTCAGCCGGCCCGTTAATTTCCGACTTGTCCGCGCGCAATTGTCGCTCGGCTCCGATAAATTTCACCAGAAACAATTGCCCTGCGCGCTTCAAACGAATCCGCGATGTTATGTCTCTCGGGTTTTTTTCTCAGACGAGTAATTAAAACTCGTCCTCACCAAAAGTCCACCGCAGCCACTCAATGTTATTCAAACTAACTAGAAAGAAGCGGCCGGATTTATATTTAAACAAGAGAAAATCGTATACTTACCATAAAGAGGATTACCACATGTCAAAAGGAACAACTTTTTGGGTATAAACTTTCAAAAAAAGAAAATGACCCATCTACGACATCTATACCTTCATGATGGCACGTCTACGTAATAGTTTCAATTAAACCCTCCACTCAGTACCATCTCATCAGTGTTTTAAGCACCACCGCACCTGTAATTGTAATGATTACAGTCGTCGGTTAAAATACTGACGAAGTTGTAATATTTCAAGATGAGAAATGAAGAAGAAGTTGTAGTAACATATTTAATGTAAAATAAAATTGATGTGATAAAAAAGTTTGTATAAAAAGCGATTATGTTAAAATCATTTGTGTAATATTGTCAGTCCGGATTCAGGGTGAGTCTGCCACCCGCTAATTTCAATATCGGATTGCGTCAGGCGATTTCGGCGTCGTCATTAAAATGACAATGGTCGCGTCCCGGCATGACGACGACGACAATAAGGGCCAAATGGTGGTGTAACGGCGCTCGCATTAGGGACGACATGGGGTTGCATACTTATCGCCGTTTCCGGCGAGTATCAATTGTTGACTTTAGCGATCGGCGCTCGTTGGGGTTGCACGGAGGGTGGCCATGGTCATCCCTCGTCACGTTACGACGCAAACACAATCTGTTCCCTACTTTCGTTTTTGGCGAGGAAAAAATCTCGTTGTTTCTGCCGCGATATCTGTCCGGTACCTACATCCGGAAGCAGAAGTGACGCGTCCGAATCGGATGTGCGTAGCGGCGGGGATGTAATTGTCGCATCACATCCTGCGCCACCCCTCATGTGACAAATTTTTATGGCTTTTTCGCGTCGCTCTCCCAGAAAGGACTCCGTTTCGTTTTCATCGGGCCTCACGCACTCGCGTCTACGTACCCACCCTGGAAGAGCAGGGCGAAAGGAGAGGCGCGCAGAAAGAACGGGAGAAAGTAGCTGCGGGTTCCTAATGTACCGAAACCGTGGCTAATTGTTATTGACTCTTTAGGCCACGCGACCAAAATAAAACGAAGAACTAATGACTTCTGAATACATTTGTTCGGTCTTATACTATCCCTCCAGGAAACTACATTTTACTTTTGATTTAACAGTTGGAGTATAAATTTATTTCTTTTTGACAGAGTTACAACTGTCATCAAATTGAAAAGCAAATATAATTTGAAAGACACATCACGTACGGATCGACCCTCTCTTTCAACACCTGATGGGGATGTCACTAAAGTTCTTGGAATTCGGTTGGTTTCGGTCCAACTCAAAGGCTAATGGTGAACGCCCACGAAAACTTTCCAGTGAAATTGATGAAGAAGCTCTGAGTTTAAGCTAGATTCGGGTGAAGTTGATGGTGTCATCTTTAGTTAAGGTTCTTGTAATTAAATTGGATTGGGTTAGGTTCCAACTCAATAGCTAAGGGTCATCTCGACATCTTCAAACAGGTAATGAAGTCCTGCCTGACAGAAGGCGTATTCCCAAGTATATGAAAGAAGGCAAGGCTAGCACTGTTGGAGAAGCCTAAAAGGATGCCACTCGACTGTCCAACTTATAGGGCCATCTGCCTCCTCGACGTAGTCGCTAAACTTCTAGAGAAGCTCGCCAGACAGAGACTGGTGCAGAAGCTAGATGACGAAAATGTCTTAAGCGATCATCAATGTGGATTTAGACAGGGCAGGTCCACAGTAGATGCCCTGTGCCAGCTGAGAGACATCGTCAGCAATACCAAGAAGTTGCCCTGCCTAGTGCTAGTCGTGGACATTGAAAATGCCTTTAACTCGGCATCGTGACACACATCATCCAGGACCTAAAAAATGCAAAAATCAAGATAAAGATACTCCAAACCTACCCAGAGGACAGGTCGATCATAACACCACAGGGAGAAGAGATACAGACGACGTGCGGCGTGCCTCAGAACTCGGTTTTCGGACCGACTCTGTAGAATATACTGTATAACGCGACGGTCTGGTGCACCTAAAACTGGGACAAGGAGTCAATATAATTGCATACGCCGCAGTGGCCAAGACGGCCACTATGCTTGAAGAAAAGGCGAAATGCGCCATGGTGAACATCACAAACTGGCTGGAAAATCACGAGCCAGCAAAAAGACCGAGATGATGATCTTGGCGGATCCCAGGAAACTAAGGCACCTAAGCATAAACTTTGAAGAAACAGAAGTTTATTTCGTTCTCACTTATAACTTCTTAAGTGTTTGGGCGTATACCTCGATCGAGACCTGAAGATGACCTACCATGTGAAAAAACATGTGAGAACGCCAGCACGGCGCTGTCCAGGCTAATATGCCAAACATAGGCGGAGCTAGGTCCAAAAAGAAGAAAGGTACTAGCCGGAGTAGTACTACCGACCATCATGTACGCGGCGCCTATATGGACAGCGGCCATGAAGTACAAACACTAGGAGGGACTTCTCGAGTCACTTTTGCATATAGAATGGTCCATACGGAGGCTATCCTGGCGATCGCCGCTATCCCACCGATTAAAGTAAAAGCAGAAGAATTTAGACTGCAGTATGAAGAGAGCGGAAAACCTTCCGGTGAGACTCGAAAACTCCTGCCGGTGACATGGTAAAGGGAGGGCATGGGACAGGGCATGGGACACGTACGAAGCATGAACCAAGATCTTCATCAAAGATATTGGCAAGTGGTGTAACCGGAAATATGGAGACGTAGACCAAGACAGGACACGGGGTATTCGCCAGTTACCTGAACAAAATCGGGAAATCCCAAGCAATGTCTGCTGGTACTGTCAGGAGATACCTACGCCAGAGCATACAGTTTTTGACTGCACTAGATAGAGGAAGCCTATACGAAATGTGGAACTATAGTCTCCACTGAAAATGTAGCGGAAACCCTATTAAGAAGCGAGAGGTACTGGAACTGCGTAACAGACATGCTCAGGATGATTACGCAAACCAAGGCCCGAGATGAAATAGAGCTAAGAAGGCTTATTGTGTGATAGTAAAAGGCTAGTACAATAAAAGACTAACCAAGGGCATTACAAATAACCACTATTATCTAGGACTGAAATACACAACACCAGACAAGACAGTGCGAAATTCCTGATTCAATGCTTAACGGCGGATTCCAGGAATTAGCAGCTGCAAGAGAGGATAAGGAGTTTAGTTACCTAGGACCTAAGAAATAGGCGATAAAGACAGAGCGAATCCGACACATCTGATACTGGATTCCTTTGATGATGTCTTCTGAAGATTCTCCAAACCTCTATAAAAAAAAGCTAATGGTCAACGTTCATGGAAGCTTTTGCTTGAAGCTGCAAGGAAGCTGCTTTCGAGATTAGGTTGAACTGGGTCAGGTTCAAACTCAAACGCCAATTAGAGACGCCCACCAAAGCCTTGGAAGTGAAGTTCGTGGGAAAAGCCTTAATTAAGATTCTTGGATGAGCTCTTAGTTAAGCTTCTAAAGGTTCTCAAAAACCAATGGACAATGTTCACGGAAGCCTTCAATTAAAATTGCGAGGACGTTTTAATTAATGCTTTCGAGGTTAAGTTGAAATGGATTGAGTTCAGACTCAAACGCCAATTATAAACGCCGACCAAAGTCTTTGAGAGAAGACGGTGGGAAAGCCCTTGATTAAGATTCTTGGAGTTAATTTGGTTTCCAACTCAAAAGCCAATTATCAACTGCTACCTACCTGAAGGCCAGGAAATTGTGCGAGGGACTGACGTTTCTCCAGCACTGCTCGGCTAAGCTCTTGAAGAAGGGGAGGTTCGACGTAACCCCAAAGCAAAAGGTGGGCAAAGTGAATAAAATAAAAAGCACCAGCTGAGCACACTTGCTTTTATTTAAAATGTTCAAAGATTTGGTAAAAATAATAACCAGGTGTTCAATTTACAAAGTTAAATATGACCTAGACGGGGTCCAGTGAAACGAACACGCAAGTAAATAAATAATCTGACAAGTTCTGTTCTTCGTTTACAATTAACGTTTAACGTGATTAAAGAAATTTACTTGATCAACAATTAAATGGGAATAAAAATTACAACGCCGCGGAAGGTGAATCACCCAAAAGGATAATTTAAAAAAATAATTAGAGTAATTCCGACCTTGTAATCAGGATACGGCGTAATGACAATCAGCTGTCAAGAGTGAGGGAGCGCCCTCCAACGATGGCAAGAGCAGTAAGTCAATGACGTATTTCGACGTAGGTATTACGCTATCAAACGGCGTCGCTTCTGCAGGTCGGTCGAATCCACTTTCACGAACGAAGGGTAGGCCGGGATGCCGGGGGTTTTATACGTTTCAAACTCCGATTCCGACGTTTTCTCTCCACCCAAGGAATGACGATTTTCTCACCCAAAATAAAAACTACCACTAAAAGCTAGAACTTGAAACTAGAATTTGAAGCTAGAACTTGAAAGTAGAACTTGAAGCTAGAACTTGAAGACTAATGGAAGAGAGAGATATGCGTTACTTACGAGAATCAATTGCACAAAATGGCCAACAAAACATACCTGTTCCTTTTCACAAAGGCAGGTCTTCGGAAAACTATTTAGCGAGCTTGTAAGTCACTCGGCGTGCTTTAGCAAATCTCGGAGAAAATCTGTTTCAGGCTTCAACCACAAATTCCATGAAAGAAACACAAAGATTGAAGACACAAATAAACGAAACGCACGGCTCGAGCGCTGTTGAAAGAATGACCGCGAGACGAGCATGACGTACCCTTCCAATATCGTTACGACGATACGTCGTTACAAATGAAATCAGTTTTAGCCGGGCGACAGAGTGAAGTGGAGATATACAGTAGGTCTAAATAACAGCGTATGGTCTTTTCTGATGAAATATTGTGAAACATTGTGAAATATGGCGGCCGGCACTAGGCCGTTGAAGTTTAGCTTTCCGTAAAAATACAGGGTGTCTGCCAATTATTATGAAATAACTTAATTGGATTCTTCAGCCGTAACACAACGCCCACAGAAGTCTTCGAGTAAAGTTGATGGAAAAGTCATTAGTTAAGTTCTGGGGATTATGTTGAGTTCCAGCTCAAAAGCGAATGGTCTACCCTACGAAAACTTTCGAATAAAATTGATGGGGATTGATACTGTTGTGAAACAAACAAGACGCCAGTGCAGTGCTTACTTAGTTAGGGCTATCGTAGTTATTAAATCAATTTATTTAGATTTAGATTTTCATTTCAACAGATGAATTCGACCATACAAATTAATTAATTATTGTTTAGGTAAAGTTCCATTCGTTTTAAATTTACGGTTCCCACACATTACTCATTATAGGCCGAAGACGCAATCAACCAAGTAATATATAATATTAGAAAACTATCCCATTTCAGTTGAATTTATATGTCAATATTTCACACTATTTATTTATGAGGGAACGTCGTAGAGCGAGGACGCGATCCGAGTTCCAACTCAAAAGCCAATGGTCAAAGCCCACGGAAGTCTTCGATTAAAGTTAACGAGGACGTTTTAATTAATATTTCGCGATTAGGTTGAATTGGGTGTTTCAATTTGTTTAAAAAAAAATTCTCTCGGGCACTTACTTTTTTTGTTTTTCGTTGCAGTGGTAACTGCGTGTTGCTTTTTTGTAACAATGGCTCTAAAGTCCACTAAATTTCGAAGAATGAAAATAAAGTATCTGCAAGCCATGCCGGCCGCCCACGCGCGCTCCCTGCCGGTTATTAGACGCGAACTCAATTAATAATTATTGACATAATTAATCCGAATTATACATGCGAGCGGCGGCCGATCTAATTGATGAATATTAATCAGGCCGGGCGAATTTGCGGCCCGGAAGCCAGTTCGGCGGCGCCGAGCGGACGGCGCCCCCTCACAAACGCACACACAGCGCCCCCTTGTGCTTCGCCAACTCGGCGTGAAGATGCGCCCGACCACGCGCATCGTTCCGCCTTGCATCTCTCCTCCAGCTTTCCGCTTTTTCTTTTCCTGTTTAATTTCTGCACGCGCAAAATACTCGCAAAGGGCAGGGGAGCGGGGGGGGAGGCAACTAATCAAACTCAAAAAAGATTTTCAAATGGTACTCGTATATAACGCTGATTTAATAATACATAATGTGACTATCTTTTTGAGACATTTGGCTTTGATGTTGATGTATTTACGATGAATACAAGGCAAAGATGGAACAATGCATTTTAAAACAGATTTAAGAACGAGTGAAAAACACCAAAAACAAAAATGAAACTGTCTTGTTTTGTTTTACAACTAAACCTGTTCTTTATCGGATATTTTATTTCTTTTTGAGACTGTTGCGTATGACAGGAATCTGAGAGAAAGTTGGCGGTACAAATTTCGAAACAAATAAATAAACCCGTTTGCTTTTTATATTTAAACAACGCACGGAATAAAGTAGGCTTTAAATAAATGTTGTTTAATTAAGAACGTGTCACTTAGTACTCTTTTAGGAGTAACAACGCCCCTCACTTTGAACACTTGCTTTGACAGGTAAACAAATAAATCACTACAACACGAAAACAATCCAGATCTTCGTGTTGAGAGAATCCCTATTATTTTTCTTTAATTTTAAGTTTAATTGTATCGTAAATGAAGTTTATTCCCACAAGCAACGTGTCCGTCATAAACATTTCGGCATAAGCATTTTTATGACAGATTGTTAGGCGTTATCCTTCTCTTGCATTTATTTTATTTTAAACTACTAAAGCATTCTTCTGGAAAATGTTTTAATCAATCATATACGAATGCGTTTTGAAAATTTTTGGACATACTGGTAGGTGCATACCTAAGTGTTTTGTGAAGATCGTCCAGAATCACCTGTTCTGTCCTGTAAAGATAAACAAATGAGTGATGTTGGTGAGGGACGTCACAGCAGGCAATTTTTTCCCTGACGTCCGCCGCCACCGGTTTGAAATATCGAAAAACCTCCGAAGAAATAGTTACTACATACTTAAATTTATCAAAACAAGGTATCGACCGGGGCCTTACCAAATGGAAGTTTCATCGGCGGGCCGCTTGCTCGCCCCGAAAATCACGGCCATCTGATCGTGGCACGGCCCGTTGTCCCTACCAGAAACGTCAGCTGGCTTTGTTTCAGAGCCGCCTCGATTAAATTCTATTCGGAAATTTCGTCTAACGAATTAGAGTCCTGCCATCTCGCTCGCTCCCGCGTCAGCTCGAGGGGTCGGACAGAGAAGGCCGACGTCTTTCGACGCCGTGCGCGCCCCAGGAAGACCCGATCCGAGCTAAGGACGTTATCTGCGTTGTTCATCTAAATTAATTTATCGTTTTTTGTGGGTTTTAGTTGTAAAATGAAGCGAGATATGTTGCCAGATATGTTGTGGGGCTTTTTTTTTCCGGCGGTTTTCTCGAATAATTCCACCGGTGGCGTTTCTAGCTCTTGTTCCGAAATCTGTTTCAACGACGCGACGGTCCCTTTATCTTTACGTCTTTAATCCGACGACGAAAATATCAAATGTGGAAGAAGAGAAACAAAACATTGATAAGTAATGAATACAACAGTTAAATCATATGAAAAAAAAATCGTTTCCATCTCTTTGTTAGGCTCATTTCATACATCAGTAACGGTAACGAAAAAAAAAAACATATATTAAAGAAATTCAAATGCCAAAGGACTAACCGGAGAATATTTTTAATTGTCAAACTAAGCTAGGTATGTTTTTGTCGGTCTTCGCTTGTTATGTCCTTTATCTTCTCGTCTTATAAGTTGATAACATCATATTCTACAAATATCGAAAAAAAAAGCAAAAGGCTACCGAACAGTTCTAGTTGTTAAAGTATACAGGTAATTGGGTAATTGTTCCTCACGAATAATTTGCCAAACAACAAACTGCACAACAGACAAAGGATCTGATATTTGGCAAAGGGCGATCTGGGTAACGCTGTGCATACAAACGTCTTGCAGACAACGCATTTTGACCACATTCGTCCTAAATTAAAAATCATGTCCGCAATAACACTATTGGAAAATTCGGCCATGTTTCCAACACTGTTATCCGCGACGACGTGCACTTGAGAACTGACCCACTTTAACAGCCGATGCTGACACACCGATTACGTAATAAAAATAAACCAGGGACTATCAAACGGTTTCATCGTTCGCCGAAAACATTCATTATCTCTAATATTTATTAATCATTTGTTATACAAAATCTGCTTCATTCTATCACTTTTAATGTCAACTTTCACTGGTTTCATTTTTTGCATGAAGTTAAAAAACAGCCTGTATATGAAAATTAAATAGATGGCGTCGATGAAGTACAGAATATGACGTCATCGATGATTTTTTTTAATGACAACAAAATATTGCTGACGAAATCGCTTCTACGAAGTGGGCACATCATTTTTGCACGTGATTTTTCGTGTCTAGATTTGGAATTTTGTCAAAGTTACTTTTTGGAAACTATCACGTTCTGCCTGGAGTTCTGAGCAGCACCTCACGAGTTCTCCCTATTATCTTTGTTACATTCAAATTTCCCGCTAAACTGTAGTGGCGATATACCGTCTTGCAATTTCGTTTTAACACCGTGACTACCCTGATGCTCCTTCTCTACATCGCCATGGGGCAAAACTTGCGTACTGTGATTGTTGAACTCTTATAGGCTATGAAGGCCCCATGTGACTCTCAGGCCGCCTGCCGTTGGTTATCCTTGATAATCCCTGTGCGTCGAATCGACCTTCGTCATCCTCGACCCGAACGCGTTCTCTTGCTTGTTCGACCTTTGTGGCGGTGTGACGTGTTTTTCGCGTATGTTAAATTTAACGGATTTCTTGCTCATTTGGAAAAGTAAATCAACTGCAGCTTTGCTGGAATATCATTTGACATCGCCGAACAGCAGTTGGAGACTGTTTTAATCTCCTTGCCAAGCCTGAGGCCCCAGTTCTCTCAGATAAAATATGACGACGCATACCGACAAACGGGCCAACAATGGCCGCTAACGAAAATCATTTATTCTACTTAGGCTTCTCCGTTTGGGCGCAAGTTTCAGCGCAGGTTTAGGTAATCCCCGCAAGCTTACACGCGAGGGTTTCTCGTTTATATCGAGTTTTGGTGCCCCGACAAGTTCCTGCTGTACCCTGCCGTTCTCCGAGTAGCGTGGGTACGCCATTTTGATGCCAACCAGTCATCGACTCGGACGGGACCACTAGATGGCGTAGTGATAGCCAACTTCACAGCAAAGTCGGTACATAACAGTTATCGGTCGCGAGGTAACCTTTTAAATTTTATTGCGCATGCATTTTTAAGAGCGAATTAAGGCCTCTTCATGCGGATTTAAGTGATAGAACGTTTTACTAGAGAATAACAGTAACAGTGTAAAGTGTTTTCATTTTTAATTGTGTTAACTTTAATTACGATTTTAATTTCTACTTTCACACACACAGTGGGTAAGATTCTCGCCTCTGTTTATTCGTGTTTCATTTTCTGCACGATCTGGTCGATTGGAGACGTCGGCCGATCGAATTACGATTTGTTTGTTCAATTGTCTTCTGGCACCCTTTATAAGTTAACCTGCCCCGTTTCCACTGTTGCTAGCCTGGGGCACAGCTGATCGTAGAATCGGCAGAGACTTGTCATCTTGAATCGTGGTAAGTAGAGGCACGTAAATTTAATTTAAACTTTGGTGACATCCTTCAGGACTGAAGCGCTAAAATCATCAGTTAAAAAAATTCTAAGGTTCTGAGCTCAAAAATAAAATATTTTTCTTTTAGTTTGGATTTGGCTTAGTTTTTGAAAAATTCGGGATTCTGTTGAGAGTTCCGGCTAGCACCTCGAGAATTAAATAAGATTTATAGATATACATATTGCTGCAAGATCCACCTGAAAATGAAAAGAAAATGCAGATAAGCAGAGTAGAAACGAGCAACTTACCTGTACCGAAGCAGGTCGAGTTGATTCAAACAATTACTCACAACTGATTGTGAGGTGCTTCTGGAAATAGTAGAAAACCAGGCATCCATCCACAACGAAATACCAACCGCCAGAGCCAGAACGGGATCAGCAGAAAGTGAAATAAGTGCTCGGTGTTTTGTGTGGTCTTAAATGTGTCATTGCTATTAGATGGACATAAACAATCTGAAAAGGATTAGACAAGAATTAAAAGGCATCGATTAAGTTAGTTTATAATACATTTTCAATTAGAAAATTAAGAAATTTTGTTTAGTTAATCAGGATAATTTTAGTCATCCAGCCACAATTAGGTACCAACAAGTGAAACCAGAACAGGGTCCGCAGGAAGTGAAGTAAGTGCTTGGCGAAGTGCTTGTGCAGTTTTAAATGTCATTGCTATTAGATGGACATAAACAATCTGAAAATGATTGGACAAGAGTTAAAAGTCACAGTTTACCACAAATCTTACCTCAGATCATTTAAACGTCATTTCCGTTAGCACTAATAAGTGAGTTTGAATTGGGATTTCGGAGTCCGTTTCGTGATCTGATGAGGGGGGGTGGGGGATTTTGTATGGGGGTTTCCGCAGGACGCCCTTTTTGAGGCTTCAAAAAATTCCACGGTCCTTATTTACCGACCGAATCGGACCAAACTCCGAACGTAGACGTAAGAGCGATAGGTGTTTATAATTCCGTGTTTATAATCCCGAGTCCGGTCCTGGATTTGAGTTGGGGCCCGAGAAGAGACGAGAAAACGACGCCGTCAGTCATTGGCGAAAATTTCTCGAAAACGGGGATTAGGAATTTTTTCAAACTCTCTCACACACTAGAACACATTCCCAGGTACCTAGCCTATATGGCCTGTACACCAGGAAAATGCGTTTTCTCGTTTTTGAAAATCGTCCAATTTACGAGCTTTTTTTCGGAATTTTTTACGGTACCTGGGGGGGTCGGAGCGAATCGAGCTGCACGTCATCGTATTGCAGAAAATGACGAGGAACGCGATGCCGCCGCGCGCTTGAAGCACTCCCATTAGATGCTAGGTTGAAACATCTATTCAAACTTATTTGTTCGTGCTAACGGAAATGACTGTCACGAGGGGGAATTTTCTAAAAACCACAAGGGGTTCTTTTCTATGTTCCGCGGATAAAAATCATTTGTCTAAAGTATTTGAACGCGGACTTGTGTAATTGAGGGCAGCTTACGACCGTGTTGAAATGTAAACACAATAAGGAGGTAATTGATACGTAAATGTTCATATTTCATAATAACACATCAGCGGAATTCATTTCAAACGGGGCCACGTGCTTATACGCGCGTATACAAATGACGCAAACGGACACAAAGCAGGTGATGAAAAAATGCAACGCGCGACTAGGCAAAAAACGTGTATTTAAAGTGCGGGCCAAAAATTAGGAAGTCAGTCGTGTCCCACCGGACCGACTCAGGGGGCACTTGTGCCAACCAACGAGGGGACGCCCAACATTGCCGACGCCGCCGCCCGCTTCATCGTCGTCGCCACCCCAGCATCAGCATTGCTGCAGCCCCCATCATCTGTTACTGCCGCCGACAACATTGCCGTTCGTCCTAAAGAAGTAAGAGGACCATCTCCCCGCCAGCTGTCGAGAGAAGACATCGCCGTAGTTCTGCACTGGCGCCGCTGCTCCGTCTTAGTCGAATCCACAACCCCAGTCGCCCGCGAACGACCCAGGACCGCACCCCAAGTTTCACGGACAAACCACCCTCAACCAAATTAATCATTTACGTAAATAAAGAGGTATCAATTTTGTAAATCATTGTCTTTAAAGCTCTACCCTCTGATAAACCTACGCACCCCAATCAACCCAAAGGCTAAGGACACATCGTCGCGACATAGTGGAGGCTTAGCGCGACGTGGTGAAGGACGCTTAGCGTGACGTGGTGGAGGCAGCCGTCCTTCATCGCGTTTAAGTAATCTGAGGCAAGATTTTTGGCAAAAGGAACGCAGCTAAAAATGTCACCCTAACATGGCCTACTGTGAGTCTAAGAAGATCGTGAATGGATTATAGCATTTTCTTTATAAAACTGTGCTGCTTTTTATTCCAGATCTACATATCTCTTCTTAAGAAAGCAGGGCCATCTAAACGTTTGATTTGTTCTACTATATATATTTTTAAGATTTTGGACGCATTATATTACAGACTGTGTTGACATGCATAGTTAAGTTTTGCTATTTAATTTCATGTTTCTTGTGAACGAACAAACGGATCCGTATTTCGTGATTTGACTTTTCTTGTCGTTTGAGTTTTAAAGCCTTGCACATTCTGTCGAACGTTCGATTCTTTAATATGCGTACTGGCGTTTAATAAGTTAAGTTTTGAACATTTTGATTTTCTTTTGAATTGCCCTGATAAAGACAAGCGTGTAAATACTGGCGAATTTGTTTTTATTTAAAATTCAGGCCCTCTTGTTTTTGGGGTTACGTTATGACCTCGACCCATCCCGCTGATTACCCGGCAGTTGGGAACGTAACTTAATTTGCTCGCCCAATAATTTTGCAAACAGATACGTAACAATTTCTTCACAAAGCAGATCTACATATCTCTTCTTAAGAAGGCAGGGCCATCTAAGGTTGCCCCGTTGAAGTTTGTATGGAACACGACGTGTTGAAGCATTTCTGAAAAAGATGTTATAGTAGACTATAATTTGTGATTAAATCTGGATCTCGTTTTTTTGAACTCCGGTTTTACTATCTGTGGCAAAACAAACAATCTTTTTCATAGCAATGTGGGTACTTTGCACTTTACCATGATAAACTCCGATATCCTATTTTATTTCTTGCTTTACCCGAAGCATTTCAAATAAGTGTATCCTCATTCCTTGCTCTACTCATAACATATACACTTTAAGGTCACTCATTTAAGTCTGAAACAAATTATGTCGTAGACATTAGAAGATAAATCTGATTGGACAATGGAGAGTTTCCCTCTTGGATTTGGAAAAAGATTAGTATAGAAAATGCACGTGCAATATGACCTTATACGATGGTGATTTAAAAAATACGATTTGGAGATGTCACTTTTCGAAGACCGACGACTCCGTTGCTGCCGATTTTATCATCGTCCAAGGCATCCGGTGTCAAGCGGTCCTGTCATACCGACAACAGTTTAGCCCAACGGTTAATCGAATGACCAATCGCTTTCGTCCCGTTCATTTCACAACTCGCCTCGTCTTTATCTCCCGGAATCTCCGTTTTCGCAGCCGCGCAACCCGAAACCCGGATTTTTCGTAATTAACGCAAGAGCCGCCCGATCGGATTCCTCGCAATTATCGGCCCGAAAAGATCTATTTCACAGTTTTTAATTGGTGCCTATTACCTTGTACGACATCGTGCTCCGTTTTTCGGCGCTGCGCCGATAGAATCTGACGAGCAATTAAAAGCGACAGGGTGACACTTCGATTTTGACCGACGCGACGAACAAGCGAAGCTCGCGATAACGACGTTCTATTTTTTTTTTTTTGCTTTCGTCTTTCTAATGCCGCGCCGACGATGTTGCCTGGTTGGCTCGGCCGAACGTCTTTCAATAGGTGCTGAAGCGGGGTGAGCCTGACACAAAGTCATCTGCAGTTGAGAGGTCATCTTGGGGTCCGCTGGTCTCCTAGCAACGCCACTATCGCCGGGTATTATGCGGACACGATTCAGGCGTCTTCGTCTTCTCTTTCTTTTCCTCGTCCTCGTCCTCGTCCTCCACCTCCTCGCCTGGATGGATCAAAAGAAAACGCCACCTGAGATGCAGTAAATATTTTTCAAACGGCTCTGATTCATAAAGGAAACCGTCCGTGTAAATAACGCGAGAGCCGCCTTTGTAAGGCCTAGTATACACCGACGCTTTTAATTTACGAAATAAAAAACGTGTTTAGTTCAAAGCAAGCATCAAAAATATGCAAAACAAGCACATAGACTAAAGTTTTCCGTATTATTATTATTAGATACTTTTTTTTGTAGAAACCAAATGGTTCATCTTTTGTTTTATTTCGATCCTCTACGTTTTGGTAAGCAAGCAGCAAATCGTGGAGTATCCATCGTCGACTTCACCGGCAAGTTATTAATCTTGCATCTGAGAGTGCCGGCCTCTTCCATCATTCATTAATTAACAAAGGTAATCAGGATGCCTTTTCCATAAATCATCTGCGCAGTCTTTTGTTTTCATCGCCTTGCGGAAACAGTCGACTTCACGAAATTCAGCTGTAATTCGAAGAAAGCAAAAAGTAAGTGGAACATCGTATACGGACAGTTCCACTTGATATAGGCAGTGTGAAAAAGAGTAGGTCTAAGTACTGTTACGGGTGAAAAATTTATTTAAATCATTTTCAGTATGTTTAGCCAGTCACCCTGTATTGCGTGGGAACTCAAAAGGTCCGTTTGTGCCTATGTGACTTCCGGCATATTTCAACATGTGGAGATTTTGTTCAGCTGCAGTAATCTTCACCCCTAGGAGATGTTCTATTTCACTCTTTTGCCCGGTTAAAGCAGAGTCTGTCTCGTAACAATCTCGCTCCGATCTATTTAGTCAACGCGTCATTCTTGTCGCTAGAATCTTGACGTGCACACGTATTGTGCCTTAATCATGTTGAATCCTTTGATTCGTTCTTATTACTAGTAGGTCTAGTCTTGTGATACCCAACCATATTTCAATTCAACAGACACGTTCTCCACTCAACGCCATCTCATCAGCCTTTTACATAACGACTGCTATCAATTTCACGGTCAACTTCATTCATAATAAAGCCACATCAAATCTATTTTAAAGAATTTTTGACGAGAGTTTTAAATGCCACCCTTGGAGCGGAGCTAATATTGTTTTTAAATCTAATTTGTTGCTTTTTTTTATTGGTGGTTGAAATGGTGAAATACAACTTTCAATAGATGACGCCACATCGCCACCTGGATTACTCGAGCTTAATTTTAAGCGAACTACAATCAATGGTCGAATATAAATGATTGTTGCAATAACTGCTGCAAACGTTTCTTATATTCCGAAGAGATGGCGCTGAGTGAAAGACTTAGAATCACGTCAACGGATACTACTGTAATTACCCATGGTTCAGTTTAATCAAAATGTGCATTTTGTTAACGTAGAAAGTTTGTTTCGTGTAATTTCTAGCGTCGTTCTTAATCGTGAAATTAATAGGTGCTCGGGGGTGAGTTTTCCCTCCCCGGGAAAGTCGTTAAAAATCTATTAAGTCGCGCCATTCATCAAAATCCGACGTGGGTCCCCCGGCGGAAAAATCGCCTGTCCTCCGTGACCCGTGCCTTAAGAGTTGTGGGGGCCGAGGGTGGGAGGAGGGGTGCAACGTGGCCTTCCGAATTTGCATATAAAAAATGTTCATTTATAACGTTTGTATCGCCCCCGAAAATTTCCATGCGTCGACGTAAATAGAAACATTTTTCATGTCGCGAAACATCCATAAATAACAAGTTGTTTATTTATTTTATTTTTTTCTTTTGAATGTTACGTTGTGTGTCTGTGTAAGTCAGGTATGTACTAAGAAGAAAACAAATAAAATCGAGGCAAATGCAAAACAATTATTAAGTCAAATGTTTGTGTATTCAAACGAAATTTAGAGGAATACCGACTATTGTGTGCCCTATGACCTAGCCACTGCGCCAAAATGGGGGATAAGTTACTACCCGTAGAACAGCCTTCAACAGGTTTGTAATATTTATTGTCCATTGTCCAACGTGCAACAGGAAGTGTCAAAAATGTTTGTAATTATTTCGAGAAATTTATTTATGGATATATGGCAATTAGGTTGGATGTGAACCCATTTATTTGTTAAACTATTGGCGACTTGGTGGTAAGTTCATTTGCTGCAAAGTGAGATAACATGAAAACTGATTAAAATGCAACCTTGAAAGAGTGTGAGACCGCTCATAGAGACAACAAATTGAAAAGTGTCTTTGATATAATAGGGATTGTTAAGTTGGTATGATTTTTTTTTAAATTTCTGCTATGTACGAGAGCGTTTTCTAAGTCATCGACCTAGTTATGAAGGGCTACAAAAAAATCTTTTTCTAGGTAACTACCGTCTACACTGATACACTTATGGTCGTGGGCACTGAACAAATTAACTGTAAACGTCATTTAGAATGTGACTTATGTCCGTTTTACACGGTCATATTTTTGTATCAAATTTATTACGAAGTGAGTGAGAAGTGCCAATTCAACCAATCAACATTCACTGTGGTAGCTTATCTCTCTCACTTCGTAATAAATTTGATACAAAAATATGACCGTCTAAAACAGGCATTACACAATGTGTGTGCTTCTGCTTCTCGTTAGTCGTTGAGACTCAGTCTCGACTAACGAGAAGCAGCAGCAACACTACCAGCAGCAGCAGGTACTTGCTGAGGAGGTACTTCCCTGAGGAAGTTCTTCTGCAATGGAGAACGAAACGTCAGCAGTAGAAGAAGTCAACGTGACGCAGTTCCAATCGGAAGCCAATTCAAACATATTATACACGTCACTGAAATTTAAGCTCAGTTTATTTGTTTGGTGCATACGGCCATCAGTCCAGCGTTTCAAGTTGTTTCAATGCAACAAAAAAAAATCTTTTGTTTGTGCCTCAATAAACGACGCTACAGCAACTTTCAACTCATTATCTGAGGAAAGTTTTCGGTTCCTGCCTTCTTTCTTCAGATGTTTCAACAAAAAGAAGTCGCAGGGCGCTATTGCAGAGCTCCACGGCTTTCGATGATGACTTGAACAGTGCTAGTCTTGTGGATCCTGCATTTCTTGTTTGATATAGACTTTTGTGAAGCAACTGTGCAAATGTCATCGCCCATTGAACCAGTGAACCTGTGAAAGTTAGCTGTATAAAGATTAAATAACAAAGGACTTAGAATCGATCCCTGCGGAATACCAGCTGAACGCTTTCTAGGACCCAGAAGCTGGTTGTAGCTTAACGTAAACGGGTCTTTCTTTGAACAGTGAAATTATTCTCTTAGCTACTGGATCTGATAATCCAAAGTTAGTTAACTTCTCCACTGGTACCTACATCTAAAACAACACGATCATAGCAAAGAGTAGTTAACTTATACAAGAGGGGACACTTGAACAAGGAAGTGCAAATTAGAAAGGAGAAGAAACCTTTACGCCAATTTAAATGTCCTTTCGTATCGAGCGTTTCCGGACAAAACTTGTGTCTGCGATGATAATCTGTGTGCCACATCGTGCGCCATGCCAACGTCATTGTTTCCCCCGTATTTCACCTATGCCAATTCAAAGGGATAACTGTTTCAAGGTCATAGAAACTACTCGGCAGAGATCAAACGAACCGACACGGATTGTCTCCTCTTGAATAATTTGCCTACTTTTTGCCACTGGTCTATTTTAAATTGCCACGGTTTCATTTGAGTTTAACTTAGCTTAACTCACACCAATTGGACATTAGATAGATAGTGCGTGAGGCAGTTTCTGAACACAAGGCCTGAGAATTACCAGTCACTACACACGAGGTATCATCGCCTTATTGGCATAATGACGCGGATGGAAATTGTAGTTCAAGATCATTAACGTAGTTTATAAACAACGACGGGCCGAGAATAGAGCCTCGTGGTACGCCTTTACTCATTACTATAAGGTCAGATAAAATTTAGTCAATTACATCAGGCTTCACATGTCTAATAGAAACTTGTTGAGACTTTCCGGAGAGGTAGGAGCGAAATAGGTCTAGAGTAACCAATGTCATACAGTATAGAGAATAGAATTTTATGACTAAAGTGTCGAAGGCTTTAGATAGATCGAAATAAATTGCAATGGGAGATTTACCATTATCCAGACAGGAAGTTATATCGAAGATTGCGAATTCTGTAGATCGTCCTTTAATAAAACCGTGCAAACCGACATTTAGGTGGCAGCAAACGGTGAAAGAAGCATCAAGAGTGTACCTTGGGCCAAAAACCGTCGTCAGAGTGTTTAATACTTATTTTTTTTTCTTTACTCGCCTCAGAATAGGTATCATCCTCTCTTTTAAGTATTCATTCGACAATTATTGCAAAGCCGTAACGCAGCAATCGATTGTAGAAAGAGATTTGGCGTCGCGACGAAGCCCAGGCATGAAATATTCATACGACAAATTAATACCGTTTATCGAAACGCAGCATCGCCTGATTTATGGGACGTGTTAGGGTAATTCTCTCTGGTCGGGGCTTCCCCCGCAATAAAGCCGGTCCCCGATAAACGATCGCGCGGACCGAGCCGAATCCGGTGATATTTGCTATGGTCTTGTTATTAGAATTGTAATCGGATTGGAATCTTACCCTTATTTATCTGACCCCTCGCCGTCTGTGTGTGAGCCTTTGTTTCCCTCCGATGTTGACGTATATTCGGAATCACTGTTTTGATTGACTGTCTTCAAATTATGCGATACGGATCGCAACGGATTTATGACGTCATCTTCTTGATAAACGCGCAAATATTTGAGGACATTGAAAAACAATTTGCTAAAAAAAAATCCAATCCTCCCATGACCTACGTTCGTTATTATCAAGGAAGTTTTAAAGGAGAAAGAGAAAACCACCCTGTAATAAAAGAAGGGAAGCGAAATACTAGAACACTTCTAAAGGTTACTTCAGAACGATATCATACGAGACAATACAAATCAAATTCAAAATAATTTTATAACGAGAAGGAACAGCATTTTGCACATCAAATAAAACAGTTGCTAGTTTCTAACAACATACCTAATTGACAAATAAATTTAATATTTTGTCACCCAAACCATGGTACTGGATACAGAGAGTGATGGACAGGATTTTCGGGATTTATCGCACACTATGACATTCTTTGTTACGCCTTCGAAGTCTGGGTGATGTGCACAACCACAGGACTTCATGATATTCGGTCGTCTTTTATGTGGTTTATACCGGAAATTCCGATTACAAAAAATCTTTCATATGGGACACTTGCTCTAGGAATCATCGTGGTTTTCCTAGATGGTCCGCTCTTACTCATGTTTGTTTATAATTGCATAATCCCGGTGTCTTTGGTGAGTCACCTCGGCGATCGTGTGATGATGCAATATGCAGCTGGTATTCTTTGAATGCAGTTTTCCTGTAAAAGTTAAGTATGATTAATGACGGGAAAACCTTTGATAAAGCAAGTCGCTGTCACGTTTGTTTACCTTATTTTTAGGTGGGTGTATTTCCCTGAATTTAACTTACGCAATGAACTTAATGATTTACAAAATGCTGATTTCTTACATAATATTTTAGATGTATTCTTTTAAAACACACAACTTCAGCGAGATTTTTTCTGTTCTTTGGAAACACGTTTTGCTGTTTGAATATCTCTTGTTTACAATTTTGCAGACTTCTTTGTTTTTTTTTTTTGTTTACTGAAAGAAGTTTCGGTAATCTTAATAAACTGATCTTTTTAAGTTTCATTTCCCCTTTTAAAACTAAATTCAATTTTACAAAAGGGAATGTTGATAATGAAATGGAAATGTTCGTCCAACTCGTAGGGAATTTCCGTTTCAAAAAGTTGGCAACACTGACACGGTCCTGACTTCACTAATAGACGTCAAGAACAGAAATGTAATCAAGATAAAGAGAAAAAAAAAACGTAATTGGACCATCAGTTTAAAACAAAAGACAATGCGTTAAACTCAAAAGAAGATTTAAAAAACAACTGTGTTATTATGTGTGTGTATAATCCATTCACGATCTTTATAGACTCAGAGTAGGCCATGTTAGGGTGACATTTTTGTTGTTACCTCCAAGTGGATATGTTCCATTTTAATTCGATGGTTATATTTTTGAAACCTGACGCCGAAAGACATTGATGATTTTTAACATTTCGACTCAGTGTTAAAAAGTCACAAGTAATTATGTATTTGTTTTAATGTTATTATTTTACTTTCTTCATGCCATCGCATCGTAGAGTATTCGCGCAATCAAACAAAATAGGCGACTTCTGGTGGTCAATATGGATACCATCAAAAGGGTGTGAACATTTCACAGATTGATTCGATATTGAAAACATACACCAATCAAACTTTCATATTTAAAGCAACTGCAATATTGTTCACCCTCTTATCGGCCATATTGCAATTAACAGAGATCTCTCGCGTTGACAATTAAGTCGCGAATAAGAAGCAATAGCTGCGTTCGTTTATTCAACTCCGTTCACTCTATTTACTCTTTTCGCACTCTAAAGAGTAAGAGGGAATAAGTTTTAATACAAGTATATAAGTTGAATAAACAAACGTAGCTAATATAGGTCGCGTTCACCAAAACAAATCACCTTGTGATGCGTTTCTGATAAGTTGGTGATTGCTGTTGCCTGTCTGGTGAACGTCTTGAACGATTACTTCGATTTGTGATTTGTTTACGCTTAAAAAAATGGCGTCCGATTGCAGCAAACAGCAAACGATCATACAGCAAACATATTTGCAATACATACCGTATGTCCATCTGACAATGAGACATAGGGATTTAACATGGGAAAACAGAAATTGCCTTATATTATCTATCTGAGTACATTTATATGAAATTCTGGGTTATAATCAGAAAGATTATTGCATTCAAAGTGTTTTGATACTAAATTTGTGCAATTTTAGTTGTTAATTATTTAGAAATTAAGAAAAAAAGTTATTATTTTTTTTCGGACAGGATTAGTGGGCATTTAACGAAAATTTTCCAAAAGGATGTCCTGGTCAAGTTAGTTTGTTCATGTTTCACAACCGTAAGGTCACGAGTTCAAATCCGAATGAAAACACTTTTTTTTCTTTTTTTTAAATATTTTTTCAGATTTGAAATCACTCTTAAACTAGTTTATTATTGTATTAATAAGTTTCATTTTAATATTAATTATGTTCCATTTATGTGTATTTTTTCGTTTGCAAAAATTTTATTATGTTAAAGTTATAACTTTATTTATTATGTTACATAATTAATATTAAAATGAAACTTATAAATAAAATAATAAAGTAGTTTAAGAGTAAGTGATTTCAAATCTGAAAAAATATTTAAAAAAAAGAAAAAAGTTTCCTCATTCAGCTTTGAACTCTTGACCTTGCGGTTGTGAAACACGAACAAACTAACTTGACCACGACATCCATTTGTAAACTCTTCGTTAAATACTTACTAATCTTGTCCGGAAAAAGATAATAACTTTTTTTCTTAATTTCTAAATAATTAAGAACTAAAATTGCACAAATTTAGTATCAAAACACTTTGAATGCAATAATCTCTCCGATTATAACCCAGAATTTCATATATATGTACTCAGGGAGATAATATAAAGCAATTTCTGTTTTCCCATGTTAAATCCCTATGTCTCATTGTCAGATGGACAAACGGTATAAACACCCGTTCATCAGAAAAATTGCCAACAGTTGGCCAACTGTTTGCAAGCAATTAGTTCTGGTGAACGCGGTCATAGTCGATGGGACTGACGTTAAAGTGTCAGAATTTTACATTTGTCACATTTTGAGTTCTGTCAAAATACATGTACACGTATAATCCATTCACTCTTTTTCCTCGTCCCAGTAGGCGAGTTAGGGTGACATTTTTGTTGGTATCACAATGAAACATAGACGTCAGATGAAACGGTTATGTTTATTTTTAATTTCATGGTTATAATTTGAGTCCACTGACGGAGGCGTTGTTGCCAGCTCGACTGTAGTGCATATTTCACGGTGCCATAGTCGGTGCTCCTTCGTATAATATTTGGCAACATGGTCAGATTAGTGATGTGAAATTGTCATTAATATTTTTCATGTCAGATTCTGGCATCTATCAAACTTCAAGGCAGCAACTTAACGAAACGAGAACACGGCCTACTGAAACGAGGATAAAGAGTGAATAGATATTAACTTGACGAAAAAAAAGCATGGCCCTCCAGAGTCTAAAAAGATCGTGAATGGATATTGTGTATTATTATCAGTGCTGCCCAAAAAAACAAACGATAACAAGAAAAGAAAGAGAGATGGGCGAGGGAGAGAGTAGGTGCGAAGAAGAGAGGGAGGTAGGCAGAGTTAAAAATTAACTATCAACAGGAGAAACAAGGAAAGAAAGAGTAGAGGGGAAGGAAGAAAGCTAGGCGCGAAGGAAGGAGGGAGAGAGAGAGTTAAACTACAAATAACTTTAAATAATTATCTCTAGACAAAAATTAAAGAAATTACCAAAAGACTATCAACAGAAGAAGCAAGGAAAGAAAAAGAGATGGGGGAGGGAGGATGGTAAGCGCGAAGGAAGGAGGGATACAGACAAACTACAAATAATTATAAATAATTATCAAGACAAAAACAAAAGAATTATGAAATTAACAAGAAATGACTAATTGCAGAAATAAGCGACGAACAATTAACAAGAAAAATAAACGACAAACATTAAGAAGAGGACCAATTGACAAACTATTATCAAGATAAATGGTTAATGAAAGAAGCAAGTGACTAATAGGAGAAATAAATGACAGACAGAAACATAAGGATTTGATAACAAATGATTAATGAAAGAAAAAAAAATAAACAAGTGTTACAAAACGATGATGACAAACATTAACGAGGTAAACAATGATAAACATTTAACTAGGAAATTAAGTGCCAATTGTTTATAAAACACTTGGTTAATATGAGAAAGAAATGGCTAACGAAAACGAATAAATGAAGATGAATATTTAACGAGAATTGTAATCGATTAAACAAACAACAAATATAAAGGAGAGGATCAATAAATTAATAAATTGTTATCAAACACAGACGATCAATAAAATTGACACAAACTATTAACGACAGAATGAGATGACTTAAAATAATTAATGAAAAAAGAAATAAAAGAATCAAACAACGGACGATGCATGCAACGAGGGAAACAAAGACAAACATTAGTAAATCAATTGGCAAATGAATTTCAAAGTAAACAATTATTCGGAGAATCTAGTAATCAAAAAAAGAAACAGAAGAAAAACAAATACAATCAAAATATAACAAAAAAAAAACAAATGATGAACGATTAATAAGAGACAAAGAATTGAAGAAGAGAAACAACGACAAACATTTTCACTTCATATTCGTGATTTATTTCATTTTATTCTATCACTGCGGCCCCATCGTATTTGTCCTTTTTTTTTATTGATTGTTCATCATTTGTTTTTCTCACAGACAAGATCATAATGAAGTTTGTCTCCTTCACTATCAGTGCATTTTTTTAATTGCTTCACTAGTAAGTGTGAAACATTTTAGAATCTACGTTTCGTATTCCTGTGTTGTTTCTTTCGTTAATTGTTCGTCTTTTGTTTTTCTCACTAAAAAAATTAAATAAAATTTGTCTCCTTTGTTAAAAAATTAGGCATTTGTTTCTCTTTTGTTGTTAAGCTAGCAATGAAGTCAGGCAACTTTACTGATTATTCAAGAATCTGCGTTTCGTATTCGACTTTTGTTTCTTCTGTTAATTGTTCGCCGTTTGTTTCCTCACTAACAATATGAATGAATTTTGTCTTTCGTTAATAGTGCGTCGCATCGTCTTCACGTTCGTCTTTTATTTCTTTAATTGTATTGTATTTGTTTTAATCTATTACCACCGCACGATTCTAAGAAAAGAATCAAATTAATCGTTTTCTTGTATCCGTTGCAGTCGTCTTTTATTGATTTCTTTTTTATTGCTGAACAGTTAAAAATGTGTACTTCACATTCTCTGTTTGTTTATTTTGTTAATTGTTTGTCGTTTGTTCATTCGTTGATATCAACCAGCAACCTCGATTTAGAACTTTCTTTTATGTCGAAGCTCCTTGTTACAGCCGCGGAATTGCGCTGTCGTGCGGTTTAATCGACAGTTTTCGTTAATCGTTTGTCGTTTGTTTTTCCCTTTGAATTAAACTCAGTTCAACAACGACAGCTCTACATAAATTTTAAAAATTCTATTTCACATTCAACTTCTATCTTCTCTCTTTCATTTTTATTTTTCTTGTTACAAACACAAACGTGAAAGTGGACCTCTAGCTTCTAGGTTGATTACGCCTGACCGTCATATTTTTGCTAATCATGTGATATTCGTCATTTGTTATTTTGTTTGTTTGTCGGTGCTTATTTAAATTAAAAAGTTTTCGTTTAATTTTATCTGAAGTGTTGTCGTTTTTCTGTCGTTAACCGTTCCTTGTTTTCATTGTTTCTAATGCGACTGTTTTTCTGTCGTTAACCGTTCATTGTTTGTTTCTCTTGTTTTTAGTGCGATTGTTTTTTATTTGTCTGCACTTAGACAAACAATGATGGGTCCGCTCATTTCTTAATTTTGTTAAAAAAGTCCATAATAACGGTCGTTTTTTCTGACGTTAACCGTTCGTAATTTCTTTTGTTTCCGTTAGTGTTTATTAATCTTTTGTTTCTTTCGTTAGACGTTCATTACTTGTTTTCTTTTTGCTAGTGTGATTGCAGTAAATTTATTTTTACAATTTTCTGTAGATTGCTATGTTTTATTTTGGTTGTCGTTTGTTTCTTTCGTTAACCGTTAACTTGATTTTCTTTCGCACTAGCACAATAATTGTACTGATGCCTTAATATCTGATTTCTAACTTTGTCAATTTCATTTGTTTAACTCGGCTTCAGTTTCACACGTTCTCTTTAGTTAGTGAAGAAACCTTTTCGTTTTTCTTTCTTTTGTTAACCGTTCATCATTTGCGTTTGTTTGTCACTAACGCGATTGCGCTGGAGTCTCACACTGAACTTTTCGCATATTTTCTTTTGTTTCCGTTAGTGTTAGTCGATTAATCCGGCTTATTCTTCGTTTGTTTTTTCTTTATTAAACGTTCGTTACTTCTTTTAGTATGCTTGCAGTAAATTCACTTTTACAATTTTATGTAAATGACGACTCCCATTCGACAACCGTAACGCAATTTTTCTTTTATTTTTAATCGTCGTTTGTTTCTTTCGTTAACCGTTCGTTACTTGTTTCTCTTTCTCACTAATAATAACAATTGCTCTGAAGTTCAATTTATGTTTCTTGGCTTTGTGTATTTCATTTTTTTCACATTCAACTTCCGTTTCAAACGTTTTTTTTTTGCTAATGAAACACCTAATTTTTTTTTCGTTAACCGTTCGTCACTTGTTTTATTTCTCACTAGCACAATTGCCTTGAGATCGTTTTATGCGTTTTGTTTTCTTTTGTTGTTAATTTTGTCATACACACGTTTTCTGTTGTTTAATTGATTAATTCGGGTAATCTCGTCGCTTTCTTCTTTCGTTAACCATTCGTCATTTGTTTTTCTTTCTCACTTCTGATGCAAATTTCTAAACAGAAAGAAATCATAATATCAAACGCTTGAAGCGCCATCTATTGAGCGCCAGCGGAAGTTTAGTTAATACAAATGTGACGGTAAAAAAAAAACGTCGAACCAAAGTAAAAGTATCAACACAAACGAATTGGTTTTTATTAAAAAAAATGAGGTCTTTTTGTTACTCGGTGAGTTACTTGAGGCGCCATCTATTGAGCTCCAATTTCGTTAACAAAAGCGACGGGCAAACCGTTGGAATGAAAATAAGCATTTCAAGACGAATAATATAATTACTAAAAAGAAGAGAAACAAATTCAGTGCGACATTTGAAGCGCCATCTATTGACAGACGGTGAAAATTTCATTAAAACTAGTGTGACATATGACTTTAGTTCCTTCACATTAGTTTTATGTAATGTACAATATTGTACTGAAGTTCAATTGCTTTCACACTCAACTTCAATTTCACATGTTTCCTTTAATTAGTATACTCGTCGTTTTTTTTTTTTTCATTAACCGTTCGTTTTCTTTCTCTTTCTCACTAGTACGGTTGCCTTCCTTAAGATCGTTTTATGCTTTTTGTTCTTTTTTTTGTTGATTTCGTCTCACATTCTATTTCAAGATTACATATTTCTTTTGTTTTAGTTGATTAGTCGCTTGTTTTTTTCGTTAACTGCTCATTAATTGTTTTAATTTCCTAGTTAATTACGTTTTTGTGAATTTTTTTTCGTGGAAATCTGCCTCACGTTCAACTTTCATTTCGCACATTTTTCTTGTTTCGTTACTACTTGTTTGTTTTTTTTTTTCATTTCCTTAATTGTTTCGTTAATCATTAGTCGCTTGTTTTTCCACAACTTAGAATGATTGCAACGGTTATGTTTCTTTGATTTTGTTTTTAGTATGAATTTCATTTGCAATCTCACACGTTTTCTTCAACTGGTGGAGATACCTCGGTGTTTTTCTTTCGTTAACCGTTCGTCATTTGTTTTTCTTTCTCGCGAGCATAACTGCCTTAAGATCGTTTTGTGCTTTTTGTTTTTTCGTCAATTTTGTCTCACACTCAACTTGCATGTCACACGTTTCCTTTTGTTTTGGTTGATTAGGGCACCACGTCGTTTGTTTTTCCGTTAACCGTTCGTCAACTGTTTCAATTTCTCACTGTATGTATGCAGCGAATTACGTTTTCTTCTCACGTTTCTCATTTTCAGTTCGCACGTCTTTTCTTTCTGTACTTTTAAATTAATTAGAGTTACTTGTTCTTTATTTGTTTCTTTAATCATTAGTCAATTGTTTTTTTTGCACATGCGTGACGCAACGTTTAGGTTTTTTGTTAATTTTTTTTTTGGCTTTATGAATTTCTTTCACACTCAACTTCAATTTCACACGTTTTTTTAATTAGTCGAGAACGTCGTCGTTTTTCTTTTTCTTTCGTTAACGATTAGTCATTTTGTTTTACTTTCTCGTTAGTACAATTTCCGTAAGATCGTTTTGTGCTTTTTTGTCAATTTAGTCTCATCTCATACTTAATTTCAATGTCAGGCGTTTCCTTTCGTTTTAGTTGATTAGTGCACCACATCGTTTGTTTTTTTCGTTAACCGTTCGTTAACTCTTAACTTTCACACTGTGTTTGCAGTGAATTACATTTTTGTGAATGTCTTTGATTTTTGCTTTCAATTTGTTCTTTATTTGTTTCGTTAATACTTAGTCGCTTATTCTTTCACATGTGTGTTGCAACGAGTACGCTTTTTGACTTTAAGAACTTCAATTTCACACTTTCTTTAGTTAGTTGAGAACGAGATACTTTGTCGTTATTATTATTTTTTTCGTTAACAATTTGTCATTTGTCTTTCTTTCTCATTAGTACAGTTGCCTTAAGATAGTTTTGTGTTTCTTTTGTCAATTTTATCTCATACTCGATTTCACTGTCGCACGTTTTCTTTTGTTTTAGTTGATTTGTTTCGTTAACCATTCGTCAATTGTTATAGGTTCCCACTATGTGTTTGTAGGTAATGAATTACGTTATTGTGAATTTCTCTCTCACACTCAACTTCATTCCGCAAGTTTTTTTTTTAATTTTGTTGCTTTTTTTTGTTTCGTTAATTGGTTTCTTTTTTTCACTAGTATGACTGCAACGGTTAGCGGGGTCATTTAAGATGAATTCGACTGTGCGGTCTGCTTGGCGACGATGGCTTGGTGTTCGTAACAGTTTGCGAGTAACTAGGTGATCGAAAATCAATGTAAAAATTCGATGAAGCCTCCGCAAAACACGTCGTTAACGACAACGACCGTAAACCGGCCCTGAATTACGTGTTTTTAATTGGCACTTAAAGCGAACGACTGCAATAACATACTCAAAGTGCGTCGGCATAGCGGGCATACTTCAGCTTTGATTTTTCCAGCGTGTCGCTGTCGTCGTCGCATAATAATTAACCTCATCGACGTTAATAAGGCCTTACTTGTGCCGGCGAATGTACACCTTGTCGCCGCCTACCCGGCCGCTTTTTTAAAACAAAAGCTCGCGGTCTTAGCGTGCCCTGATTGGCCGCCGCGAACCTCTACATGGGAGGCCTAACTCGGCACATAATATACGTACTGTAGCTCTCGACGTACGAGACGTAGTGATTTTAATTACACGTCGCGCGGCCGTCTCTGTCGCGGCGCTCGGCCGCGAGACGCGCCAGACAGGGACGGACTCGCCGCGGCCGCCCGTCGCCCTCCTCATTGTTGAATTTTTTCGGCCCGGCGATGATTGTTTTTTCTTCGGCCGCGGACGATTCTAGTTGGCTTCTGTTGTCGTGGTTTGTAGGCGGGCCCCGTTGTTTCTTCGATTGCCGCGCTTTTTGTACGGGATTTTGATTCTTGGAAAATTTCGGGGACCGCGTGACAAATTTATGTATCTTTGTTTCGGCCGCTTCTTTTTCTGACGTTCTCATTTTGACGTCTTCTTAGAAGCCTCGCTTAGAAAATTTAATTACCAATAGACATCCGTGCTCCCTCACCTTCGGCCCAAAAAACCAGAACTACTGGAACATTGGGTGCATACTTAAACAAGAGAAAAAATTATAGTTTCTTGGAAATTTTAGGTGTGTTTTCTTTTTTCGATTGCAAAAACGGAACTAGCTGATCATTCAATTGTTCTTGGAGATTCCAATTATTTTTTACAATAACTTAGTAAGTAACTAATTCGAAGCGAAAGTAATAAGTAGGTTAGAAATAGCAAAATATCTTCTGATTTGCTTGAATATGAAAAGTTGCTTTAGTACAATGTCTGTCTAAAAATGCCCATAATTTTTTGGCCTAGCAAGCCTGCGACTTAGTTCGATGAATAAGGAGCAGAGTTCCAAGAAATATTTAATTAACAAACTGCAGTAACAATCTGACTCGATGGCAAGAAATCTTTTGATCTAATTTTAATCAAACCCCATCAAGGACCTAAGTAGCAATTTCTTTGTTTGTAGGTGTCTGGTTTGAGCTTTATTCAACCAGGTATTGCTCTCAATGCCCCTTTTTATGGAATGAGATTTCAGCCCTTGCCCGCCACTACGTATATTTATTCGGGATTGATGAGATTACGCTTCTTCTTCTCTTTTTGTAATCTGTGATTCGAAAAAACTTTCATCGAAGAATGCCATGACAAATAAAGATAGATCTAGCGTGCATATCTGAGTTACCACAATTGGTGACATTTCAAAATTACATTAATTTGTCAGTTCTATCACTTTAAGTTTCGATTATTCTCTCAGATTTCAACGTTATGGCTTTCACTGATCACCAAAAATGCTGTATGTTAGAAATATATTTTAGAAAAGTGAAATAATTGATGTTTTGTGAATTTATTTAACACGTAACGCATTGGAAAGATTTGGTATAGTTCCAACATTCAAACCTTATATTTGGACATACGTAATTTTGTTCGTGGCACACTTTGATGAAAGTTTTATTGAATCACAGGTTACGTCCTTTCTTTTAAATGAAATTTAATTAAAAATGAAGAAAAAATATATAGATATGTATTCAAAGTAGATAAAAGCAATTACAAATCAGATTAAGGAATTTGGCATGAAGCGAAATTCTAAACAGTAACTCAATGTCATGTATTATCAAATAATAATTAAGACAGTTTTAAGAAAGAAACAAAAATAAGTACATATAATAAATCAGTCAAGTTATTAAAGAGCATAATTTAGACAAATTTAAAATTTTAATGTCATTACAGATTGACTCAATATGATATCACGCAAAGTCAAAACGAAATCATACGAAACAATGCAAGTCAAATTCAAAATAATTTTATAACGAGAAGAAACAGCATTTTGCACATCAAATAAAGCAATTGTTAGTTTCTAATAACATATGTAATTGGCAATTAAATGTTTTCTCACCCAAACCATGGTACTGGATACAGAGAGACGGGCAGGATTTTCGAAATTTGATCACACACTATGACATTCAGTGAATGCTAATTACGCCTTCCGACTATGGGAGTCTTTCAGTGCGAGATGTATACGACCACACAACTACTGGCCATGTGATGTTTATCGTAAAACTCAGTTCCCTTTTATATCGTTTTAGACCGGTGATGTGCACTGCCACACGACTTCTGGCTGTGTTATGATCTTTCATGATATTTAGCCTCTTTTATATGATTCATACCGGAAATTCCGATTATGAACAAGACCTTGTACGTGGGCTTAAGTTACACAATTTTCCATGAGTCATCGAGGCATTCATTGGATCGACCGCTCTTACTCGTGTTTTGTTTGATTTAAAATACACTGTTAGACAAAAATGACCTTAATGATAGTTAAATGAAACTGAATGGGTTATTTTGTATCTACAACTAGCCTGTAACTAATCTGCATATTTAAAAAATATCAGTTACCCTCAGTTTTTTTGCAATAGCAGTTAAGATTTTCTTTTAGTATAACATGACGAAATCCTTTTGCACATGATATTAATAAACTAACATACTGTGCACAGCAAACACTAGGAGTCCAGGTTTTGTCCAAAATTTGCACCGGAAAGCCAAAATAATTAAAATAACAGTTTTTAACTAATGGTGTTAAACTACGACGTTAACTTTTAACAGTAACTTGACGGCAAATGTAGCAAAAGTTATCAGTTTGGTTTACACACACTCTGGGCATCTTATTACGATGAATAGAAACACCAATCACAAAAAAAAACGTTTGAATTTCAATAATTTAATGTTAATTTATCGGAAACACACTTCGGTAAGCCAAATTCGCGTAATCAATAAGTCGATGTTTAATGACAACTGAGGGTGATTGAACAAAACTGTATGAGGTTTATATGCGGGTAGGGAGTAGTGTTTAAAAAAACGACTCGATTTTGTTTAACAATATCACTGTTTATCAGTATAATCAAATTTGGCGGCATCCTTTATGGGTCACTTCGGTAGTTGTTTGATAATGCAATATGCAGCTGGTATTCATTGAATGTTATTATTATTATTATTGCAAAGGTCAGTCTCATTATCATGACTCAAGACGGCAAAGCCTGGAGTTGCTCATCAATATCATTTTCCCGAAATACGCGCTACTCAGTTTAATTAAAAAAGAACAAAATTCGGACTCTGGTCGAGGCTGGATCGACCGCTCTTAATCTTTGTTTGATTTAAAATAAACAAATCTAGCGGCGTCCTTTATGAGTCATCTCGGTAGCTGTTTGATGATACAATATGCAGCTGGTATTCTTTGAATACAGTTTTATTGCAGAGGTCAGTCTCATTATCATGACTAAAGTCTCTAACAAATAGGTCCGAATGTAAACCCACTTGCGCGCCTAGCACGTATCGAACTAGGGAACTGCAAGCATTATTTCTTCAATATAGCGAGAATATTTTGATCAACTTTGTCACATTTTATTTTGTTATTGGATGTATTTTTGACGGTACAATACAATTGAAAAAAAACATCTGTTTAAATAAAATCTAAGTACCACATAGCCGTCGACCGATTGGGGTTTACAGCGCATCAGCGCAGCGCAAACAGTGAGTAATACACAACTGGGCGGATAAACGGACCTTTTATTTGGAGACTTTAATCATGACCATGACGGCAAAGCCTTCGTTTGCTAGGCGGGTGTATTTTTCCGAGGTCGCGTAGGCGACGTTCTATCTACATAGTTTAACTTAATGATTTACAAAATGCCGATTTCTTACACTATAGAATCAAAAAATATAGAGAATGCTGCTACCACCGGAAATTACAGGATCCAGGAGTCAACCTCATTTACGTATGTATCTTTTTCATTAACGGAGAACTCAGGTTCTTAGACTCCGAAGCTGAGGAACGTTACATTTTGGGTTAAGTAATGGGATTTAATATAATAATAAAAATATTCATGGTAGGTGTTTAGGCAACTCCTTCTATTCAGCACAAGGAGTTCTCATGGCTTCTTTTATTTAGCCTGAATTCATAATTAACCGTTTTTGAGTTTTGTTATCTCTAGTCGAGGTTGCAAATTACAACTTGATATGATCTTACTTCCGAGTACTATCGAGACTGCACAACGTTGTATCCTGTTACCACCGAACACTGCTGAGATTGGAGCTTCTTAACAGTTGCTAAGGAGGTACCACGTTGCAAATACGATTAGAATGACCCCCCTCAGGCTACTGGAGTTGCTTGTCATTTTCCCGAAATACCGATAAGCGTTACTCACTTTAATTTAAAAAATAGCAAAGTTCCAGAAATGTTTAAATCGTTCCAGGGTAAATGAGTTGAACATGTATGTAATATGTATACGAGGTGTGGCTATAAAATAACGAGACTACTGCTACAAAACATTTTATTGTGAATTTATACATTTTTAGTTATTATCGCCTGAACGGTCCAGTGGTAAGAGGACCGGCCTTGCAATCGCATGGTCGTCGGTTCGAACCGCACTCGGGATTTTTCTCGGGGGTGGTCGGTATCGACTTCAGGCACCCTTCAGTGTTGGGGATAAAATTCGACACTGTTTCCCCTTAAACGGCGAGAAGGTTGGAAGTAACAAAGCCATGGAACACTTTACACACACTCAAATACACTCTCGCTCCTGAGGTCCTGACAAGTCTTTGACTTAGGACCCCGTTGGGCAATCACCACAGATAAAAAAGAATATATACACCCCTCCTCTATCGCTACAACGTTCCATGCGAATTTTCCATTGCTCGAAACAGTGCTGGAAGTCTTCTTCTTTGAGCTCCTTCATGACGCGTGTCGTTTTTTCTTTCAAGGCTTCAACGAACTGAAATATTGTTCCTTTTAATGCAGATTTGACCTTGAAAAAACAGATAAAAGTCGCGTGGTGCAAGGTCAGGTGAATAAGGCGGATCGTCTAACACATTGGGATGTTTTACTTGGCTAGAAACGTCTTGACAGACAATGCAGAATGAGCCCGCGCGTTGTCATGATGGAGAACCCATGACTTGTTCCTCCAAAATTCGGGTCGTTTCTTTTAATAAAAGATAAGTTTCAGAGTAGCGCTTTTTCCAAGTTTCATGTGAAATTTCACGATGATTCGTTGCTCTATTATTATACTTATCATTTTTCTGGCAAAACAAAACAGGCCAGGCTAATTTATTTACAGACACGGGTGGCGCCGCATTCGAAAGAGAGGGCTTCACGCTACACAGCTGTCGGTCGTCCGCGTTTGGCGCATGCGTATTTCTTCTGTGGAAGCATCAATCTCGTTATTTTATAGCCACACCTCGTATGCAAGAGCTATCGCTTCCGTTCAAGTGTACCTTGCGCAAGTGCTCACGAATTTCATCGAAAGCTAATAACGTTAATTTGTTGTATTCAATACCAAGTTTAATTTCAAAATAGTCGAGTGCACGTCAACAGCTTTTAAAATTTATTAAGTATTGAAAATGTTAGAACAAAATTGAATAGCGTGCCTACTTTTATAGCTACAGAACTAGTTCACTGGGTTGATAAATTGTTATGTCCTGGTGCCACACCAATGTTTTCAATTGCTGAGAACCTGTTATCCTTTAAAATCCCCAAGAAGCACTAAAATAGATTTGAAAAATTCCAATCTATAACTAAATAAATATATATTTGTACAACCTCAATCGAAAGTAATGAAACGTTCAAAACCGAAACACTGTAGCCAGAGAGAGAAGATTCCGAGTGAGATGAAGCCTTATGGCGAACGAATGTTTCCGAAGTCCTTCGGAACCCCACAACGCTCTCTCTGACTCGGCACCGTTGCACTCTGACTACAGCGTTTCGGTTTTGAAAGTTTCATTACTTTTGATTGAGGCTGTACTTGGAAAAAATACAAATTGGACGAATTTAATTAAAAAAAGAAAAAACTAAGTATTACATTTGTAAGGTTACACAGATGATCCACAGTGGTACATAACACCTGGGAATATGCCATTAATGCTTTTACATCCCTTTGCCGCAAACAAAAAAATGTTTGAGATTCCATTGCCTATATACAACTTTCATTTTTCGTCGCGACTTTTGAAACACCCTGTATTAACTGAGTTAACATGAGTTAAATCTATATAGGACCAATTTTTAAATATTTTGTACCGATTAATAAATGAAGTAATAAAGGGGGGGTTACATTAATGAAAGAAACCCTTTGAAAATATTTTTCGGACAAATCACACTCTTTTTTACAATTTTATATCTACATCACGAATTTACCTAAATTTTAACTCAAAATTCGTTCATTTAAACATCTTCTTCCCTGCCTCCTTGCGCCTGAGAGAATTAAATTAAAATACTTTGTTTACTTCGAAATCAAAGCACGTAGAATCTAGGCTTATTAATTTAGGATCTTTATTTGTACACGCATTCTTTGACAAAAACGCATCCTTGACGATTGACGCGCGAGCTCCTCACGTTTTTTACGCAGAAAAATACAGAAACTGATTGGTTTCTGCTTCCAACAAAAACACTCGGTGAGCTTTGCTCTGATTGTGGCATCGTGTTTAACAGACCAATTTCTATTTTAAGTGTGAGGTGATACAGTGTAACTAATTTTTGTGTTTTAAAACTCGATTACTTACGCAATTAATTAAATAAATTAGGTAAGAGTTTTTATTATTTTGATGACGACTTTAAGCAGCGTTTACATTAAACGACTCTTGATAGAGCGACTAAGTCGGGCAAGTTATAAATAGCCATGGGCGTATCCAGACTTTTTTCTGAACCCGGGCATATTTTAAATTATTAATACTATTAATATAACTAACAGATGTTTAATAGTAGCTATAGATATATTGGTTTTAAAAAGCATAACATATTTTTTAAGCATTTGTAAACAAAAATTGCAGTCTCCTTGGGCTATTGATGTCCATAACTTTCGATTACCTCTTTTATAGTAATCGATTCCTCATTATTTATTATTTCGCTCGGAATATTAACCCTGGGCAAATGCTCGGGGTTGTCCATAGCTGGATATGCCCATGTAAAGAGCATTTCAACCAAGTTGAAACGATTTTTGCTCGTTCTACTCCAAGTTGCCCATTCGTCTACTTTTGGTTGACCCGAGTTGGTAGTGTCAAGTGCAGTTGATAGTGCAAACTCGTAATCGACCAACTAAAAACGCACGTGCATAGAACTAATAGTGATAAACTGTAACAAATGATAAGAATAACCTGGTCTACCGAAAAATTAAAACAATTCATCGATGTATGTGAAAACTATGAACGTTTATTGAACACTTCAAGCGATAGCTATACATATACAATAGTAAAAAAATGAATTTCGAAGGATTAATCAAAGGAAGAAAATGTTTGAATGTCTCACTTCCTCCTTCTTGAACAACTAAAACGTTGAACGATGAGACTTATTGTAAACCAGTCTTTCCACCTTTTGATAAACTAACTGGCGGATAACTACCTTGGAAACAATTCATGAAAATCAATCAACCATTCATAAAAATCAAGTTATTCGCCGGATAAATTTAACGGGAAGAAGAAAAGTCCGGCCCTTAGTTGATTAACTTAGATAAATCGACTTAATCGCCTGACCAAAAGTCGTCCAATGTAAACGTCGCTTCAGAGACACTTTGGCTCGACCACAAAAGTCCTTACAGGATTACAGTCTTTATTAAACAATAATTTTTCTTTCCACTGATATATCTGGTGAAAGTAGTTGGTGATTTCTTCCTCGATTACTGTAGCAGGATGGATTTAAGAAATAGAATTGCACGCTGCGAATCACGGTAGGGTAAGTATCCATTTTTTTTTTGTTTAATATAGTTTCCTTCCAAACTAATTTTCAGGATAGTTTTATAGAAGTCGCTGTATGTTAAAAAAAAAAACTGTTAACTTTGTATTCCATGCGCTATAAAATTTTCCCGGAAAATATAATTAATTGCAAATTATTTAATGTCAAACTTTAATTTCTTTCAGTTCCACTTCAGGTTGCAGAAGGTATGCAGACCGGTGAGTGCATATATTTTTACTCGTAAACATCAAGTAACTTTATTAACAGCTAAACGGCTTACGGAAATATTTTGTTTTGGAAAACGTATGTCACAGTGTTAACATTGAACATAACCTGACTTTTAAACAGGGTTGCCAATGTGCGGGCAATTACCCGAATTACGGATAATTTAAGCAACCTTGCGGGTAGAAAAAATACGTGGGTAAAAATGGGTATTTTCAAGGAAGAAAAAAAACAGATTAATTTTTAAATTTTTGATTGACGACTTGTTAGTGATGTTTCAGCTTTACTGTTGGCAACAAAGAAATCACTAAAGCCGGAAGCGGACAGACACTAAAGTAACTAACTAACAGCCAAATCCACATTGTCGATCAGTGCTACCAACTCTACCGGTAATTCGGTAGATCTACCGATTTTAAACTCAACTTTTTTTTAATTTTTCTTCTTTCGTATTTTAATAAATTTGTTTCTCCATCGTTTTTGTTTTATTTTACATTTACAGTTGGTTCTTGTCCGATGAAATTTGTATCACAAAATCTTTTAAGCGGACACTAAATCGCGCACTATAACACTTTACGTTTCACCGTCGTTCGACAGCTTCGTCAAAAATTGCACAAATTTCAAACCTTAATTTTTGAAAGTTTTGTTTATTTAATGAGAATTTTTTAATTTTCGTTATTTTTGGTATCTAATTTTATAAATTTTCTTTATTTCTCGATCGTCTCTTGTTTTGTTTTTCATCAAAAAATGCACAATTGTCAAAACTTAATTTTTGAAAGTTTTTGCTTATTTAATGAGATTTTTTTAATTTTTATAATACATATTTTGTAATTTTATTTAACGAGTTCTTTTTATTTTTGTAATTTTTTTCTGATTTTATTCGATGAGATTTTTTAATTTTATAAATTCGTCGATCGTCTTTTGTTTTAATTTGCGGTAAAAACTGCCTAAAGTTCAAATCTTAATTTTAGAAAGTTTTGTTTATTTAATGAGAATTTTTTAATTTTTATAATTTCTTGTAATTTTATTTAATGATTTTTTTTATTTTTATTTCTTTCAAATTTTATTCAATGAAATTTTTTTCTATTTATCTTTAAATTTTATAAATTTGTCGATCGTCTTTTGTTTTATTTTACGTCAAAAATTGCACGAATGTCAAATCTTAATTTTAGAAAATTTTGTTTATTTAATAAAAAAAATTACTTTTTATAATTTTTTTAAAATTTTTATGATTTTTTGTCATTTTTTTGTAATTTTTTTGTAATTTTATGGAAAGTAGAAAGTATTGTTTATTTAATGAGATTTTTTAAATTTTTATTTCTTTTTAATTTTATTCAATGAATTTTTTTTTTATTTATATATTATTTTTTTTTTTTTAATTTGTCGATCGTCTTTTGTTTTATTTTACGTCAAAAATTGCACAAATGTCAAATCTTAATTTTAGAAAATTTTGTTTATTTAATAAAAAAAATTACTTTTTATAATTTTTTTTAAATTTTTATGATTTTTTGTAATTTTTATAATTTTTTTGTAATTTTATAGAAAGTAGAAAGTATTGTTTATTTAAAGAGAATTTTTTAATTTTTATTTTTTTGTCATTTTATTTAATGAGATTTATTTTATTTTTATTATTTTTTTCTAATTTTATTCAATGAATTTTTTTTTATTTTTTTAAATTTTATATTTATAATAATAATTTTATAAATTTTCTTTATTTCTCGGTCGTCTTTTGTTTTATTTTACGTCAAAAATTGCACAAATGCCAAATCTTAATTTTAGAAAGTTTTGTTCATTTACTAAGAATTTTTTAATTTTATAAATTTTCTTCATTTCTCGATCGTCTTTTGTTTTATTTAGTGTCAAAAATTGCACAATAACTGTCAAATGTCTTAATTTTAAAAATTTGGACCCAGTTTTGTTTATTTCATGACAATTCTTTTAATTTTTTTAAATGATTTTCAAAAATAAAAATCGCCTGAATAAAAACAGCGATTTTATATGATTTTAATCAAGTGATTTAAATTAGCTCGACCGAAATTCAGGGACATCTATCGGAATTTTTCACAACTATCATCTGAAATGCTTCACTTGGTTCGTTGGCAGCACTGTTGTCGATTGCCGCCCATAGTCCCACATAAGAATAAGATTATTTTAACCTGAGAAATCTGTCGTGCAACGTCCATGTCTGTAAGGTAAATCCAATAATATTAGGTAACTCGTGTCTAAATAAAAACCTGGTCAAGTAGGCTGGCTACATTTGGTAATTCTGCTATGTGAATGCAATAAATAATTTCTCGATCACAACCCACTTGACCAGGTTTTTATTTAGACACTTGTTATTTAAATTAAATAAATTTTGTACCATTTCATTCATTCATTTCAATTTCATTACTCAATGTGGGCAGATGTGGGTAAAAGCGGGTTTTTCAAAATTTGAAAAGGGTAATCGGCTTAGAGTGGATTGGCAACACTGCTTTTAAATGTCATCGTGACATAAATTATAAAATAATAATTACTACTCACTCACAAATTAAATAATTCATTACTATATGAGATTCACAGAATCAGACAATCTCTGTATGGCATCACCGAGCCGCAATTCTTGCAATATCACGCTGTAAGGGTAAAGCTGAACATCTTTACGTAACAATTTGTGGCACGTTCCCACAGTAAGCTCAATACGTTGTGATAATTGGCGGGTAGAGGTGTGAGGAGCATTCTTCATTATGTCTTGCAGTTTCGATAACCTCGGCAGTACTTTTTCGAGGTTGACCTGCTGTTTTTTTTTTTCGGGAAAGACCTCCAGTTTCACGAAACAACTGTACACACCAATGCAGGTTGTCTTCGAGTGTTTTGTGGTTAACAATGACATCGGGAAATTCAACTCTAAACTCTTCCAAGCAGTTTCGTACTCAGTATATCCATGCCCCATCGATTTTTGAACTACTACGAAAATAACTTTCAATCACTACTCTAATGTAAACCTATTTTGTGGAGCAATAAATGTAAAATAAATGAGTACAGTATAAAACCAACAATCAACGTAAACAAACACGAAAACACTTATTCGAGAGTCGACAGGACGAATGACACTAGTGACAATTCTGTTCGCGGCGAGCTTAAGCTACGACATGCCTTTACGTAAACAAAATATTTCCATAGCCAATGCTACCGGAATATTAAATAAACACATGATACTTTGAGCACTAAAATTTACGTAAATACAAAAATATGAAAAAGCGTTAAAAATTATCTTGGGCGCCAATATTTGGCGTCTGCGCAATGCTCTCAGCCGTCTGGAGATATTAGGTCCGTTCGATACATCTGCACTTTTAACACCTTTCCTCTATTTTTCTCACTCCTACTTATGTTATATTATATACATCGCACTCTCTCAGGAGCGGTTAGTGCAAAAAGTGTAGAAAAGTGCAGAGCTATCGAACAAACCTTTTAGCCGCTGGTCTAGAGGCAAAGAAGTTGCGACCTTTCGAACAAATGTGGAATGACCGCTAAAACCTTTTCTTTATTAATAATAATCAACAAATGAAACAAAACTAACATAAGAACTGGCGATTTTGAGGGTTTCTTGTGTGTATTAGTAAAAGAAGCGGAAGAAGAAGGAATCGATTAGATAAATAGGTCTTGTGCCACGTCGAAGAACTGGCACGCAAGCACGACACCTGTAATTATCCATCCTTCCTCGGCCGACGCTCTTCTTAATGAAATCGATCCGGATGGAGCGCACAAGAGCGCGATTAATAATAATTGATAAGTCGAAGGTCTAATTACGCGCGTCGAAAAATCACGGCGAACCCGATCACGTCGTCGACCAGCTAACAACTATTTGTTCTCCTGATGATCGTTAGCGGAGGCCGCTGGCCAGAGGAATTAACTACCGTCCGGCCGCCTAACTACGTTACCGCCATCTGTATTCAGACGGGCCGGGGGCCGCTCCGGTTTCGGCCGGACTTTACATCATCCGGGGTTGACGTCGTAACGAGCAACCCGACGTTGATTTGTGCCGGCGAATTTAAAAGTTTAATGCAAGGCAATAATTAGGGGCAACATAAAATATTATTGGCGAATACCTAAATACATAAATCGAAAATTTCAGGTCACATAAAAAATTACAATCGGAGAAAATGTTAATAATAATAAATGAAACTTGACCTGACTTGTCGATTGTCGAAACAAAAATTGTAGAAGACATTTCGCTGTAGTAGTTTAATGGAATAAAACACGGACATCTTCTTTAAGAACATCCCCACGAATTCAGTTGGCCCAGTTAGTGTAGCGCAAACAGCAGCGCTTAAAGTAAGTAAACAATTGAATAACGGCGCCCCCTGTCGGATGGACGGACGGACGGGCGGACAAGGCCGCTGATTAAATTTTCGTTCATTACAATCAACAACTCCCGCAAACATATAGATTACTAATACTTCGAGCGCATCGTCAGTAAACACGGGAGATGTTTTCACCCCCCAAAAACCACCCCTCGCCCTGCGCCCGAGATCAACCCCGCGCGCCGCTTTCCCGATCGTCGTCGATGAATATTTGAAACCGTCGTTAAGACCAGAGTCAAAACTTTGTCGCCGATCGCAGGTGGATAATTAACCGGCGGCGGGTAATTAGACCGGATGTCGTTTCCCTCGGGAAGTCTTGTCCGGGGACCGGCGGCAAAGTTTCGAGTGGCTTTCTGCACTGACGTAAATTGATGACTTCGTTATAAAAAATGTGCTTTAAAAAAAAATAAATCTGTACCTATAGATCGAGAAAATCAAAGATGAATGGATTAGTCAAGAAATCGGAACATAATAAAAGAATATTCAAAAGAGAAAAATTAAAGCTTCAAATGAAACAGTGAAGATCGAAATAACAGAAGAGAATCAATCGATCAAAAAGAGCAAGGCTGAAATGAAAATAATCGAGAAATCAAAAAAAAACAGCTGTCGATGTCACGTCCGCCAAAAAACAACCAAATTTCATATAAAGAGTGTTTTTTTTTTTAATCGGGCGTCGAAGTCGGCCATGAACATTTGATTGTGAACCATCATCATCATGACAGTTGTTAATTTGACGTTTGAACTTGCCATTCCTAACCTTGCTTTCGAGGTTTCTAACTCAACAGTGTGATATGACAACACAAGAATGTGATCTATTGTATTAAACGAAAAAAAGACAATAAGAATGAGATCTGTTGTGCCAAACGAAAAAACAAAAACAATAAGAAAATAATATTTACAAAAAATAATCAAAATTGTGGTGCATTCACAATAAGCATCTTGTCAAGGCCAGCTTCAACGCCAAATTAAAAAAAAAAAAAAAAAACACCTGTTACATTTCTCTTGATGACACTTTATTTTTTGATAATTACTGATAAGTGAACGCCCTCTTGCGGCCATTACTTAATTCTGGTTACTACTAAAGAAAATTTCTAGTTTTCCAAGCACCTTGAAAAACATTAAAAATCTCAAAATCATTAGGAAAATTAAAGAAAATCGTTGCAACAGAAGGATTTAAAAAGAAGTCGTAAAGTCAAAGAAAAAACGTAAAATCAAAATTTACAGTTGGTTCTTGTCCGATGAAATTTGTATCACAAAATCTTCTAAGCGGACACTAAATCGCGCAACTACACACTTTACGTTTCGCAGTCGTTCGACTGCTTCGTCAGAAGTGAAAATTATTTCAAAATATTAGACTCGTAATATAAAATGTTAGTATTTTCAAAATCAAAATTGTGGTCATTTTCTAATGAATGTTCTACAAGCATTGAATGATTTTGATTATTTTTTTGGATATGATATTTATGTTGGTCTAGACGTTTTTTTAAATTTTGGCTTGTTTCTCCAATATAACATGAATTACAATTGAAACATTTAATTTCATAAACTTCTGACGAAGCAGTCGAACGACTGCGAAACGTAAAGTGTGTAGTTGCGCGATTTAGTGTCCGCTTAGAAGATTTTGTGATGTAAAATCAAAAGAAAGTCCAAAAACAAAAGATCGGTAGGTACAGCAAGAGACAATCATGAGAACAAAAGAAGATCGGAAAAGCGAAAACAAAATAAAATCAGGAAAGCAGAAGAAAATCGCTAAAATGGAACTCTATGGCAGAATCAAAAATAAATCGATAACATAAAATACAATCGGGAGAGCAAGAGGAAATCACAAATACAAAAGAATTCGAAAAGAAGGTCAAGGAAACAAAGAAAACTGCAAAAACAAAACAAAAAAAAATGGAATTATTAAAACGAAATAACGCAAAAGGTTGTAAACTGAAAGGTAAAATCTAAAATAAAGAAAATGTCGAAAAATAAACGATCTGTAAAGCACAAGAAATCATAAGAACAAAAGAAGATCGATAAACGAAAACAAAAGAAGACCAGGAAAGCAGAAGAACATCGCAGAAATAAAAGTGTATGACAGAAACGGAAATAACAAGTGTACAAAAAGTTTTCCCATCTAATGTGTTGCTTTAATTTGAAGGCTTCCGCGGTCGTCGTCCATGTTTGAATTGGCTTCCGGTTGGAACCGCGTCACGTTGACTTCTTCTACTGCCTTAGAAGCAGTAAAGAAGTCAACGTGACACGGCTCCAACCGGAAGCCAATTCAAACGTGAAAACCATTGTAAAGTCAAATCAATAAAACAATTTTGTTTAAAGTTATGTTTGTTTACTTGTCTGTTTAGGGTACGGATCAAGTAAGGAACATACGTGAACATGCGAAAAAATGAGAGCAACACACTAGGTGGGAAAACTTTTGTAACATTACATGGGGCAAACCTTTTGTATCCGAACTCAGTGGAGACGGTCGTGGGCCAAAATGGGGATCAAATAGCCGTAACCACAAAACATCGAAAAAGGGCGCCACCAGCGATCGAAGGTGACCCAAGCTACACCCAAAGTGAAATGGGGTATCGAAATAGTTGCAGTTCCACGCTAGAAGGGACGGTCGAAACGGGGAAGGGTATACCCGAAATGAAACACCGAAACGAAGATAAAAGGGTTGTACTGCACACCCCAAAATATTTAAATCAATGTCACAAAATGTCACAACTTGACGCAAAATGTTTTCAAACATATAAAATTACAAACCGAAAATTTACAGTTCGCGATTAGGCCTTCTCGCTAGCGTTTACAGACAAAATTCGTGAATATTGTATCATTGAAAATAACATTAAATACGTGAACTTAATTCAGTAACAATTTCAGCAAATACGTGACTAATAATTCAGTAAAAAAAAATAACAGTAAATATGTGAACCATTAATTCAACGAAAATGACAGTAATTATTTGAATATTACCGCATTCAAAGCAAGGAATACGTGTCCTTGATAAAACAAAATAAAGAAATAATTTGGTTTGTTCCGACCTTAAAATTCCGTGATTGCGATGCCTGCCAGGCGCGAAGTCCTCTTAGGCCGGTGAAGTTACTTTCGCCCTTCCTTCGATGCGTTCAAAAGAAGAAACCCTGATTAAAGCCAGTTTTCTTGTCGAAATGCGTGGCAGTCGTTCGAGTGCGAGGTGCTCGTAAAGATACAGAATCCGGCTTCAGGCGAGTCAAGTGTTGCTTCGAAGAAATAAACAACGTCTCCAACAACTTCAAAACCCCGAAGGATGGCCTGTAGTTACACCGCAAATTCAGGTAACACGAAATTCACAAGGCTTCAAAAATGGCCATCCTTGGGCGATGGAAAACAAAACTCGCACGTACAGTTCGACGAACAACCAGTCAATCAATGATGGATCAATCGTCTCTTTACCGCAAGGGACGCTTGGAAATTTTTGCACACGCTTGACGCAGCGGAAATCAAAAACAAAAATATGCTATCCTGTCTTTAGGTAGGACGAAAGGGAAGTATACTTGATGGTATAGTCTAAGGGCTGAGATCGAAAAACGGGGCCTAAGTCGAAAATAGAACGTGACATAAGGGAATACCTAAAACAAAAGAAAAACTAATAGCAAAATATCTGTAAAGCAAGAGGTAATCATAAAAATAAAAGAAGACCGGACAAACGAAAACAAAAAAGGATCGAGAGAGCAGATAAAAATCGCAAAAATTAAAGTACCGTATGGCAGAATCTGAAGTAAATCGAGAAAATAAAAAAAAATTGATCAAAATAAAATCACAACAACAGATTTTCGAAAAGAAAGTCGAAGAAATAAAAGAAATTGCAGAAACACCAAAAAAAAAAACTAAAAGAAAATTGCTAAAAAGAAAGAATTTTAAAAGAACGCAAAAGGTCGTAAACTCAAAGGGAAAATGTAAAATCAAGATAAAATCGAAGAGAAGACCGATGAAGCAAGAGACGAGCACAAGAAAAAAAATCGGAAAATCGAAAAGAAAAGAAAGCGGAGAATATGAAGAATGAAAGGATGTTGCGGAATCAGAAGTAAATCGGGAAAATAAAACAAAATCGGGAGAGCAAAAGAAAATCACAACAACAAAAGACATTCGAGGAAACAGAGGAAATTGCAAAACAAAACAAAAATAAAAGGGAATGGTTAAAGCGGGAAAGTTAAAAAAAAAAACACAAAGCGTAAACGTAAAATAAAATAAAAGACGGAAAATAAAAGATCGGGAAAGCAAGAGACAATCAAAAGTAGAAGTAAATCGCAAGAATAAAAGTATGTATAGGGCAGAATCAGAAGTTGAGAGCAAAATAAATTCACAACAAAAAATTTTCGAAAAGAAAGTCAACGAAACAAAGGAAACGACAAAAAATAAAAGAAAATTAAAAAAAAACACAAAAGGTCGTAAACTCAAAGGGAAAACGTAATTTCAAGAGAAAGTCGAAAAAACAAAAGGTCGATAAAACAAGAGACAAGCATAAGAACAAGAAAAGAATCGGAAGAGTAAAAACAAAAGAAGACAGGGAGAGCAGAAAAAATCGCAAAAATAAAAGCATTTATGGTAGTAGCATCAGAAGTAAATCGGCAAAATACAAGAAGATCGGTAGTGCAAAAGAAAATCCCAACAACAAAAGGAACAAAGAAAATTGCAGAAACGAACAAAAAATAAAAGAACTGTTAAAACGCAAAAGATCGTAAACTCAGAAGGAAAACGTAAAACCAAAAGAAAAGATCGATAAAACAAAAGACAATCATAAGAACAAAAGAAGATCGGAAAAGTAAAAACAAAAGAAAACCGGGAAAGCACAAAAAACAGCAAACATGAAAGGGCTGTATAAAGAAACAAAGAAAATTGTTCAAACAAAAAAACTTAAAAAACAACAGAAGGTCGTAGACTGAAAAGGAAAACATGAAAACAAAATAAAGTCGAAAGAATAAAAGGTCGAGAAAGCAGAAGACGATCATAAGAATAAAAGAACTCGGCCGATGTCGGTTAATACTTTGACAATCGTGGCAGCCTTGTTTTCTTACCTTGTTCACTAAGCAACAGCGACGTCAGCTGACACTTGTGTGAAGTTCAAATTAGGAATGCTCTAGTGATGCTGACAGGGTTGCCAGATGTAAAATTCTTAAATTACTTCTTGTTCCACGAAGAAGAAGCAAACAATGTTTCTAAATAGAAATTCATCATATACAGGGTCTCCCAAATAGAGTGGCCTATTATATTATAGGGACGGAAATATACAAGAATTCTGCCCTAAGACATAGTGATCTTTCTGCATAAAATATTTTCACTCTTACATTACTTCCGGTTATACCGGACATCGCCATTAACTTTCTTATTTTAAATGGAATGTTATATTTTTTATTACGAATCCTGATTCTGCACATTATTCTAAATAAAAAATGTTCAGACTTTTCTATGCCTAAATGTAACAAATTATGAGATACCTTTAAATTTCTTTAAAAAAAAGTTTGGGTAACCTTCCCTTTAAAAAATTGTATCTATGACACTTTCAAATTTCAAGATTCAAGTTGCATATCGTTTGAAAGTACAATCTTCAGGCTTTCAAATCATATCGTAGTTATCCCCAAAAAAATCACAGGCTGGTTACAATATGGTGTCCAATGTCTTTATGTTTAACTGCCCAAAACTCAATTTTCTTAAATGAACACCCTGTATGTTCTTACATCATCAGATGCAGAATCAAATTCTGAAAATATTTTACGCGGAAAGATCACTATGTCTTAGGGCAGTGTACCAACTTTCAGAATTCTTGTATGTTTCCTTCCCTATAATATTTTAATAGGCCACTCTATTTGGGATTATTACCTTATACTTTTGGTGCAGATCGCTTGCATTCGATTTATAGAAATAAAATTCTCTACATTTACGACACAGCATCCTAATATTTTTACGGATTTAAGCAGTACGCTCGTGATCGATCAGTCATCGCTCTCTCGTGTCCAGCCCCTAGTTATGAATGACCCCGTGTATGATGTAATGTGACACACAATTTCTCTACCTGACGAAGCAAAAATGCGTGATGTTTTTGTGTACAAGTAAATTAACCAAAATCACCAAAATCGTAACAGATTTACTCCCTTGGGAGAGAAATGATATTTCTCTCCCAAGGGAGTTTTCATTATATTGACACTTACGTTTAGCGTAAACATCATGGAAATAATTTAAGTTCTTAAACAATTACGTCACTTTCTGACAAAGGCTGCATACCAAAAAAAAAACCAACTGCAATTATTGGAGCATTGAAGGTACAGACAAGAAAAAGTACAGCCAAGAATCAAATGGAAATTAAAAGAAGCAAATTAGATCCTGTTTGTGTCCTACGTATACGGCGAATTTCGTAATTTTCGACTTGTCCGAAAGGCCGCGGGCGAAAACCAGCCGCGAGGAATGCGGTAAACGTTTACAAATGGCGGCCGGCGACATCTTCCGAGTGTTAATTGATATTTGTAATTAGCCGTTGGCATCGGCGAGAGAAATGCGGTCGGCGTTCGCATAGAAATCGCGGCATTTACCGGCGAAGGGAAAGAAGGCTGATAAATCCCCGTAACGAGCACTAAGTGGGACGGGTAAGGAGAGTAATTGCGCTGATCGGCTTACGCTGGGATCGATCTCTGGACGCGGACGGGCATTAGTTATTGCTGCGGCTAAGTAGGCCGTTGTTAGTCGCTAGCAGTAGCGATGAAACGTAATCGGGACGATTAGAAAATAATGACCAGCGAATCGGACCAGGAATTATTTGTTCTCCACTGCGTTATATGTATACAGGATGTATTCATAAAATAATTTCACTTTTACTGATTAATCCACCAACCAGGGTTAAGCTGATCATTTCATTAAAATCATGCTTAAAATCGTTGATTTTAATCAACCGATTTTTATTTATTTAAATCATGATTTTGTTTACAAAATTTTCAAGAAATTTAACAAAAATAAACCGCTGAAGTAGTAAAGCGTCCACTTATCGTTTATTATTCTTTTTACTTGGGGTATTCTCTATTCAAAATTTTGTTAATTCAGCGTTCTTGTTTTATTTCTTATTTCAAATGATACCAATATTAATTTGGTTTTGATTCGAACTAAAGAAAATTGGTTTTGATCCGAACTAAAATTGATTTGGTTGTGAACTTAGATAAAACTCAACGGCTTCCGATTTTTAGTTTGGCTTTACATTTTTTATAACTTTTTTAAAATTTATTTATGTATGTCATGTTCTACATATAAAAATAGCTTTACTACTTTTCTTATTTTTTATTTAGGTAGCTGATCTATCATTAATTCGACTTTTATCTGCACCAAAAGAAATTTGGTTTTGATCTGAACTAAAATAGATTTGATTTTGATTTGAACTGAAATCGATTTGGTTTTGAACTAAGATAAAACTGAACCCCCATTCAATTGCTTTAAAACTTCACCGTTTCCAAATAAAAAAAGGCTCATCTTTTACTTTTCTCTGATTGTCCTCGAGTTAAAAACGAATCAAAAGATAAAAAGATTCCTACGATTTTTTTTTTGTGTATGTCACGAGCAATAAATCAAACATCCTGTACTTTTCTTATTTTGTATTCAGGTAACTGATCGGTCATTAATTTGGCTTTCATCTGAACCAAAAAAGGATTTAGTTTTCATCTGAACTAAAATAGATTTGGTTTTGATCCGAACTAAAATTGATTTGATTGTGAACTTAGATAAAACTGAACCGCTTTCGATTTCTGGTTTCGAAACTTATTTTATTTTATATATTTAAGTCTGTCACGTGCAAAAAGAAACCGGTGCTTATTCAGGTAGCTGATCTGACATTAATTTGGTTTTTGTCTGAGCTGAAAAGGATGATTTGGTTTTGATCCGAACTAAAATTGATCTGGTTGTGAACTGAGTTATAAACCAAAGTTTAATTTTTACTAATGAAATACTTTTTTTACGGAGCACTATATTTTTTATTTTAATTCGATCAACATCTAGTGCGAACTCATGAGTCACATCGTAGCTTTTTCGTGTTGCAATTTTTCGGTTTTGAGAATTTCAATCTTCCCGCCGAATTTAAATTGTCAACTAGATGATGTGGTTGGTTTGCTTTTTTGTTTTGATTGACATACAAACTGATCTTAGTAAAATTTCTTCACAAAAATGAATAATAAAAAATGTTCCCATATGCCACTAATATTATGAATGGCAAAGTACAACGAAAATGAAGCATTTTAGGCCACTTGTTTATAGGAACTTTTTTACTTAGAATCAGTGCAGGAATCACCCCTTCAATTTTTTTTACAATCATAAATTATACCCTGTATATTTTTTAACAGACACGAAAGATTTGGTTTTGATTCGTACTAAAATTGATTTGATTGTGAACTAAGATAAAACTGAACAGCTCTCAATTTTTGGCTGTTTTCATCTAGAAATGGTTTCAATTTATTCTGGTTTTTCTTGAGTTACAAACGGACTAAAGGAAACAAAATTTTAAATTTTCTGCTAGATCTGGTTGGGTTGTTTTGATTAACGCATGAGTTTTTAAACCAAATTTGGTTTCTATTACAAATCACCTTTTTGTCTTTTTATTATTTGCTTAAAAATGTTATACGAAATGTCAAGAAATATTTAAAATGAGACTTTTATGTAAAAAATTTTGATTTTTTATTTAAATCAATTTTTGATTATTTTTTAAAAAAATCGTGGTTTTTGTGAACACTGCCACCAACCAAAAATAACTCAATTTTCCATCTTTCTCGATTCGAGATTTTGATCTTTTAAATCGGTATTTAAAAAAAATTCTTTAATTTAAATTTTCTACCATTATTTACTTGCAATTTTTTAGTTTCATTTTTTATTTTTCTCAATTTTTTTACTTTTTCCATCGACTTTTATTTTTTTTTCATATTTTCTTGATTTTCCGACATTTCTCGTTGTTGTTGTTCTTCATCGAACCTCTTCTCTTAAATCGAGTTTATTTTTTATTTCAAGTTTATTTCTTTTTTTGGCGTCCTAGATCTTTTCAATTTTCGTTTTTATTTCCTCCTCTACAATTGTCGTTTGTTCTTTTCCGATTTTCTGACATTTTTATTTATCTTTTCGATCTGTACATGTTTTATTTTTAATTTGACCTCAATTATCTTTTTTATTGTCATCGTTTTCACTTAACATAATAATATGTATTTTGTTTTTATTTTCTTTTGATTTTGCGATTTTCTTTCTTTACGATTTCTTTTGTTCCTTAATCTTCTTTAGTTTGCGAACCTCTTTTGTTTCTGTGACTTAACGCGCGCGTTTGATTGTGTGCCTACTGACATTCTAATGAAAAAAATTAGATTTTTATGGGTTCAGAGATAAGTCTACAATTTTTAAGCTCTTATTTGTGCGGGCGTATACAAGCGGTTTCACTAAACGGTTCGCAGTCAGATTTGATGGAGATAAACTATGGAGTCCCACAGGGATCAGTGCTGGGTCCGGTGCTGTTCTTACTCTACATCAATGATCTGCCTGAGGGAGCTCCTGATGTAGATCTGATTGTTTTTGCTGATGACACGTGTCAGCAATAAGCACAACTCAAGATTTAGATGAACTTATTGTTAAGATGGAGGCTAAAATATTATTATTATTAATTTTTTTTTGCTTTTCTGGTCTTTTATTTCTTCAGTTTATTTTTGACTTTACTCTTGAACTTCGCGATTTTCTTTGATTTTTTCGCTGTCTATTTCTCTTTCGTAGTCCTCGATCTTTTTAATTTTCTTCTCTTGAAATCTTTTGTTCTTTTCCTATCTTTCGTTTTTTTTTTTTATTCGCCTCTTGATTTATTCAGTTTGTATAGATTTATTTATTTTTTTTGTATTCGATCTCAGTTGCCTGTGTTTTCATCGTTTTATTTTAACAATTTGTTTCTTGTTTGCTTTTGATTTTGAGATTTTCCTTTCCACTAATTCTTGTTTCCTATTTTGTTTTTTCAATTTACTTTTGATTCTGCGATTTACTTTTGTTTTTGCCATATTTTACTTTCCCAATCTTCTTTTGATTTTGCGTTTTATTTTGCAATTCCAATTTTCTTTTATGTTTTCGTTTTTCATCTGATTTTGTGACTCTTTCGTTGATTTCTCGAATTTCTTTAGATACCTTTTAATTTCGCGATTTTCTTTGCTTTTCCTAGTCTTCTTTATTTTCTTTCGATTTTACGCTTCTCTTTTTTTACAGATTTGTTTTCATCCTTAATGTTCCGAGCCTTTTTGTTTCTGCGTTTTTTCCTGCTTTTTTTGAACTTCAAATTACTTTTTTTTGCTTTATTTTGCATTGTGCATTCTTTCTTTGTCTTGCCGACTTTCTTCTGATTTTGTGAATTTCTTTAGTCTGCCTTATTTTCTCTTGATTTTGCGAATTTCTTTTTTACAATTACTTAACCTCCTTTAGTTTTCGAACTTTTTTATTTCTGTACATTTTCCTGCTTTTCCGATCTTCTTTTGTCTTTTCAATTTACTTTTGATTTAACAATTTTCTCTTATTTTTGCGACTTTTTGCTTTCTCAATTTTCGTTTGATTTTTGTGCTTCACACAATTCTTAGACATATTAAAGCAAAATATAAACGCTTGTTTTGCGCAGTATCAGATAAAACTGAACAAGAAAAAACCTTCTCATAAAGAATGATACACACAGGAATATCCAGAAGTGTTAATTATTACTAAAGTTATTCCTATACATAAAGGTGAGCAGAACACTGAGAGCAACTTCCGCCCGATCTCTCTAGTCCCGACGATTTCCAAAATTTTAGAAACTATACTAAACCAGCAATTAGTCAAACTTCTAGAAGAGAACAACATGCTCTTTAATAATCAATTCCAATTTCGGGCAAACAAATGATGCTATTACTTATTTAATAAATGAAATAATAAAGGGGCAGGAAGAGCGAGAAATGGAGGGAGTTGCTTTCTGTGACCTAAAAGAGGCTTTCGACTGTATGGATCATAAGAAACTAATAAGAAAACTCCAGTACTATAACTTCACTCGAGTAACCTGTAACCTTATCCGTACATATCTAACAAACAGGAAACAGTTTGTCAGTACAAAACAAATCAAATCTATCGTGAAAATTATTACTACCAGGGTACCACAAGGATCGGTATTAGGACCCATTCTTTTCCTAATATACATATAAGTGTTGAAATTGCTGATGTAATAATTATTAGAGTATTAACTTTCTCTAAATTTACGTCTTGTCGGGAAATTTTCAGCAATCTTCAGATTTTGACCGGTACTTCTCTTTTTATATTCGAGTTACGCGTCTATATTTTTCAAAATCAGTCAAATCTTGTAAAAAGTAGCGATATCCGTTCGAAATGCTTGAGTTAAGGGGATCGATTTCGGCCACCCTTCAGCAGGTTGAACGTAGTCCGTAGTTCACCGAATTACATAGGCATAGATTATTTCAATTTGTTACCGGATTATATTAGAACTTGTTCAACTGTAAACTTAATTCATTTCTCTTAAAGAGAACTTTGTACTTAGCTTCAGAATTTGTGAATGTATGTACTTGTAAGTAGCTTATTTAAGGTCCTTTGTTCTTAGCTGTAAGCTGTATACGCTTCTATTTTAAACTCACACAATCTGACGTGCCCTATCATATATTTATGTATGTTCTGGAAAAAATATGTATTATTATTATTATTGTGCTTTCGTTTTCTCTTCACGTTTTCCTTTTGATTTAGTTTTTTTTTAACTTTTTCCGTTTTCTTTTGTTTTCAAGATTTTCTTTAATTTCGTCGAGGTTCTTACAAAAATGACAGTAATTATTAGTAGCCCGTGAGAGGGCGTTCGGCAAAAGTGAAATACGATCAACGGAAGTGTATCATCGACATTAATATAAAAGTTATTCGTTTTCCGACACGACGTAAATTCAGTAATGACGTCATATCCCGTCCGTTTCAGTTTCCGAGCGCGTCACCTCCACAACGAACGCGGGCGCGTCGCGACGGTGACGACGTGGGCGAGGTATTCAATAAATATAACGATATTACCGCATTCCTGCAAAAACAGCTCGAAATAAATCCGAGCCGAGTGTTCGTCTCAATAATGCCAACCCCTGCGTTAGAGAATTTAATTTTCCCCCATGTCAAATAAAGCCGGAGGGCGGGAAGTGAAGATTTACAGCGCGCATTTGACTTTACAATGTTTCACCGACTGTTTAGCATCTTCGCCCTGCTGCTCCACATTTTTTTTTCCTCCGTCCCTCCGCCCCGACGGTGGATTTATTTGTTTTTTCGCCGCACCTTCTTTTTTCTCTCGGAGAGACATTCGCGGGAAATTGGTGAAACAAAAAACAGCTTCCGAGGAGCAACAAATATTGACTAATAAAAAAATGACAGCTGTCAAAACAAAGAGTCGTTTGATTCGTTTTCATGTTTCTTGGTAAGGCGGTTTCAAAACAAAGGAATCTCGCATGTGTTACATGAGTTTGTTCGTGCATTATGTAACCGCATCGTTGCAAACAAATGTATTCAGGCCGGACGTAAATGATGTTATTATCCCGAATTTTTGGAAGTCAAGAACAATAAGGGTGTTTGTAATTCCGTTACCTTCGGCGCGGTTGCGAGCTGGCAAAATGGTATTATTAAGGCGGCGGCGGAAACACGCGATCTTGACACAACACATTTGCGGTAGTCACGGTAGTCCTTTGTGTACCTAACACTTCACACGCTCTCTCCGCTCCGGGCAATTCCCATAAATTCGCCTAATCGCGGCGCTCCGGGCCGGATTATTGTTATCCAGGACATTTATGCATGTACGACTCATTGTTGTCGTCAAGACGGAAAGACTTCTCTTTTCTTGATTTTCTTGATACTCACACACTCACAGTTTTACGATATTATTATTTACTGTATGTCAAAATAATTTTAAACTATATTTTCTACTCAATACGTGGAAATTCCCAATCTATAAGTGAGCTAGCTGTGTTGTTTAGAAAGAGACAATTACACGCCGAGGTATACGATTAATGAATTGTTAGACGAAGTTATGCGGCATTCGTTCGTTTTCCCAACTCCAAAGTACTGTGAAACCGCAAAGCAATTCCTACTTTCCTACTGGAAATTTCTATTTTCATTTATTTCTCTTCGTGTTTTTAAAACGTTGGACCTTAAATGAACTAAGTGGGTCGCGTTTCGCCAAACAATAATAAAAAAACAAAACAAAACAGATGAATGAGAAGGAAAGAAGAACGCCAATTCTCCGGTCGGCCGCCCGCCCGTTATTGTGATTTCGGGCATTATCTTTCAACGGCGATTAATTTCCTTTCTCGGAAGACGCTGGCGTATCTGCAGGAACGACGCCGTTAAACTCGATAGCGGCGCAAATAACATAACTATAAACCCACTTCGCGCTGCCCCATCTTTTGTTTTTATTGGCCGCCGCCGGGGCGTCTTAATTTCGGGCTTCGGGCAGCGCCGCGAAAATTCGCCGAGCAAACAAAAGACGCCGGATTTTATCGTTCTGCGCCTGACTGTAGTGAACGCTCCGGAGCGAGGAAAGAGCATCGTTCGCCGCTTTTTGCCCGCTCGCGGCGCTTTGCAGCGGCGTCGGGAGTTGACGCGACGCCAGGCGCCTGTTTGTGACACCCCCCACCCACTAGCACCCGGCGCAGCGCCGGCTAGCCCGTATATCTCGCCACGACGAAACCTCGTCTCAGCATCCTGAAAGCTACGCTAGCTTTGATCACCGGAAGAAAATATTTGAACTCCGGGGGCACTAAATCCTAAGGAACCAGAAAACCATTGACCTAGAATCACAATTAGCGACATTACAAACAGATTCACTTCATACAACGACGTAAACATCTAACTTCACTTTAAATTTAAAAATTTTTAAAAAAAAACGACCTGCCAATCACAAGCAGTGCCGTAAATTCATAGTTTAATCATTTAATCAATGAAACCCTGGACAAATTAAAATAAAAAACAACTGACACACTATGAGAGTATTTTTTGGTTCAGAATGGAACAAAAGAAAAAAATAAACTCCAAGAAAACGCATGAAGAAGAGATTCTTGACGTTTGTTTCTTTAAAAATTTGAAGAATCTCGAGAAACAATTGATTTGTGATCCAGTATTCTATTTAAACAATAAGTCTGACGTAAACAACTAAACTCACTTTAAGTAAAAAAAAAAACACGATCGGTCAATCACAGTCAATGAAATCAAAAAAAAAAATTAAAAAGAAACATCTGACGCATTATGATTGCATTACGAGGGCAACACTGAAAATATCTAGAATGCCATGTTTCTAAAAACAAATAAAATAAATTTTTATTTGACAGCCACTTTTTAATGTTTCGCGAATTGATTGTCGTTTAGTTTGTTCGATTTGCTCTAATAGTTTTTTTAATTATCATAATTTAAAGATTTTGTGTTCACCCAAAAATGAATTTGACTAAAGAACATTTCCGGGCTATAATTTTTTACGATTTTAAATCGCCATTAACGCCTAAACAATGTGAAGATCGGCTTAGAAATGCATTTGGCGAAGAAGCCCCATCTAAAGGCCGCTTTACAGTTCGCAATTATTTATGTAATGAAAATTGCAGCGATTTGTATTGCACGCATGCGCGCTATTTGCATTTTGTATAAAAATACAACACTGCGCATGCGTGCAATACAAATCGCTGCAATTTTCATTGCCGGCAATAAATAATTGCGAACTGTAAAGTGGCCTAAAGGCAACAATTTCTTATTGGTTCAACGAATTGAAAAGAGATCGGTTTTTTCTTAGTAATGAATTTCGTGAAGGATGCCCAAGAACTGCTGTTACTGATGAAAGTATTGGCGCTGTTCGAGCAATGCTTGAGGTAGATCGACGGACATCTTATGAATTTATTCGGGCGACGTTGGGTTTTGGTATGAGTCAAATTCAAAATATTTTACATCAACAGTTAGACGTGAGAAAACTTTGTTGTCGATGGATTCCACATAAGCTGACTTCCGATCAAAAAGAACAACGCACTGAATAGTGCAGAGAAACTCTGCAAAAATTCAAAGGCAGCACTTCAGATTTGGTTTAGAATATCATCACAGGTGATGAATCTTGGATATATTGTTATGATCCTGAAAAGAAAAGTCAATCAGCTGAATGGGTCTTTCGAACATAACCTAAGGCTGGGTTGCACAAAACATTTAAGCTAGGTTTAAATTTAAGCCTAACTTAGAATGTAATATACGTTATGACGTACAGCATATTGTGTATCACATTCTAACGTAGGATTAAATTCAATCCTAGCTTAAATGTTTTGTGCAACCCAGCTTAAGCCTACAAAAGTCCGACGAATTCGCAGTGCTGGTAAGAAGATGATGGCTAGTTTTTTTTGTAAAACAGGTCATATGGCTACTATAGCATTAAAAGACGGACATACCGTTACTGTCGATTGGTAGGTACACAAATGTCTGTTTACCGCAAATTTTTGAAAAAGTTTGTGAAACACGGCCAAAAGGAAAAATGATTTTACATCATGACAACGCATCATCCCATACAGCAAAAGTGACAACTGAGTATTTAGATGCCCTAAAAGTCAGCACCATCATACAGCCCTGACCTAGCACCTTTTGATTTCTTTTCTTTCCAAAAATTAAAGATAAAATGCGTGGAATCACTTTTTCGTCATCAGATAAAGCAGTGGAACATTATAAAAACCTAGTTTCTGAAGTGTCTCAGGACGAGTGGCACAACTGCTTTAAGGACTGGTTTCATCAGAGATATTTATAACTAGATAAAGAGATGCAGCAGCAACTGTGGGCTAACATGTATGATGAAATTCTCTACTGATTGCAAGTCGGTTTACTTTGTTCAGCATACAAGCGTCCTCACATCAATGTGTATCTTTCTTCGTCTAGAAGCTGAAAATGCATGCATGCGCCGGCTTTTAAAGAAGGAAAACATATACTTTAAATGTATGTCTAACAGAGATAGAATAAAACGTATTTCTAGATGTTGTCCCAAACGTATGCCCAAATTTATATACAATCCCTTTATCTAGTTATAAATATCTTTGGGTCTCATCGAATGCAAAAATGTATTGATGTTAGGACGTGGTGGTCAAGGCAAAAGTCTAACGTCAACCAGCTGCAAACATTCCAAAGAAATACGTGCAATGTGTGGGCGGGCATTGTCTTGCTGGAATAGGACGTCAGGAATATTTTGAATGAGTGGAATTACCACAGGTTCTGGTACCGAGTGATTTTTTAAATTTTTTATCAACTCTTGCTATGAAATTCAAAAAGTATGTCTTAGCTAGACTGAAAAATAAGTCACTTGTTCTTTAAAATGTGAGCTTAACAGTGACAGTTGTTAAACATTTTATTGAACCTTTACAAAATGGTTTTTACACAAGAGCAGAAGATTTTCATAGTTGAATCTTACTTTCGTAATGGAATTCGAGAAAATGGTGAGTGGATATACACTCTCCAAGCTTGCATTGATGAGTTTCGTGAAAAATTTCCTGAAGTCTTGACATTCAGAACTTATGTGTAACCATTACAAACACTGTTGAGGGATTTAAAAATACAGGTATTGTTGAACGCAAAAAAGGAAGTGGAAGACCTACTCCTAGAAATGCAGATACTGTTGAAGACGTAAGACAGCGTATGGATGATGAACCTAGAAAATCAATACGTAGGCTATCTCAAGAAATAGGATTGTCATACAGTACCTGTCAAAAAATTCTGAAAAAAGACCTACACATGCATCCATACAAAATGCATGTTTTCCACGAGCTTTTGCCAGCAGATTACTAGAGACGAACTTTATACTGCCGTTGGTTTGTTCAACATCTAATGGATAATGATGATTTACTAGATCGGACATTCTATTCAGACGAAACGTGGTTCCATCTTTCTGGATTTCACAAAATTGTTGTCACAGTTTGTGTTTACTTGGATGGCAGAATATATGCGGAATTTTATGCAAAAATATAAATTTTTTCTAGGTGTTCGGATTTTTTTGATAATTAGACTACAGGGTGTCCCAACAGTGTATTCTTGGACCATAACTCCATAATTACCGAAGATACAAAAAAATTTTCAACACAATTTCTTTTTTAATTTAAGAGGTCTACAACACAAAATTATTTTCATCTATACAAAGTGAATCAAAACAGTGGTGCCGGACGCAACTTTTTTATTTCAAATCGCATGCCCTATATATGAAACCAAACTCGGATTGCCCATAAAATTGTACACATTTTCTGTATAGCATTGCCTATACCTAAACCTAACCGTTCTTGAGATATTTAACATTTTGTCTAAAAACTACCATTTGCAGCCACTATTTTATTTATTCATATTTTATTTATTTCGCCCGTCGAATTAATCACCGCTTTCAAGAGCTGCATTAAATGTGAAACTTAGGTTGGCGCATGCTTCTGACAGTTTTGGACTAATCAGCAACAGCTGTACGAACAAACCTTATATCACTAAATTTATGACGTTAAATTTACAGGTTTTGTTGGTAAAGAAGAAATCGAGTTTTATGCTCATCCAGTAGCGTCACTTAAACGTCAGTGTCAAAAGAAGCGGCCATACTATTTGATACCCTTATGGAAATGTAATATTAGGTCTGTTCTATAGCTCTGCACTTTCTACACTTTTAACACCTTTATTCTATTTTTCTCACTCCTACTTATGTTATATTATATGTATACATCGCACTCTCTCAGGTGCGGTTGGTGCAAAAAGTGTAGAAAAGTGCAGAGCTATCGAACAGGCCTATAATTTGCAAATCGGTAGATATCAAACAAAATGGAAAAATGTGACAGTTATACTCGAGTGATGCTACTTCTTATACTGTGATCTGTTGATATCTGTATGAACCGTTTGTGACTTATTTGAGTTTCAAATATCAATAAATTAATATTTATTATTAATTAATTTTGTTACATTCCAAATATTCAAATTAATATTGTCATTTGCTGACTAAAGCAGTGATTCTGAAGTTTTTAAAGCATTTTTAACTTCATTTAATGAGAAAATTCAAACTAAACAAAAAAGCATCAATAAAGATAACAACGAAAGACTGATAGACAGTTCTGTTTCTTCTCTTAATCTCTATCTGTTTTGTATTTCTTGCTTTCTAGTTTTCGTATATTTCTTCAAATCGAGACTTCTAGTCTAGAAAAATAACTAAATTTAAAGAGTAGAACTAATTTTATAACATTTTTCAAATTATCATTTAGGTTTGGTTTTTGTAAAAATATAAACTAAAGAAAAAGCGAAAAAGATGACAGCAAAGTTGATTTTTGTAAAAAGAAAAAGTAAGCAACCCTGTATAACTGTCATTATCTTTTCTTTATTTTAATTGTTCAAAATCAATCGTAAATTTGATTTTGTAAAGGAAAAACAGTAGACGATCGATGAAGGAAAACAATCGAGTTTTCAAACTGAGAAGACGTAGCTTTCATTTTTGATAGGACGCGGGATAACAAAAGCGAAACGAGAGTCGCCAAAACGATTCTCCCCATATTTGCGCTCGAGAGCTGTGCGGGACACTTTGATGTATACGAGAAAACGACCAGAAAGAGGCGAAGAAAAATGCCGACTTCGTGCCAGCCGTTCTGCAACATTTACCCCGTTTTTCTTTTATGCGGACGGTCATTTCCAATGAAATCACCGAAAACAAAAGATTAGACCCAAATATCAAGCTAGTTTAAAGTAGGCCAAGGAGTTAGATAACGACAGTTTAATGTCGTCATTCGCAACTGTTTTAATTTGAGGACTGAAAAAAATACGATAACATTCCAAACGATTCTTAGTCAATTTGTTTTTGTATGTGCTGACGTTACATTGCAATTTTTTTTGTCGCACGGTATATACATATTTGAGTTTGAATTACTATAAAAAAAAATGTAATTCATTCGTGAAGCGAAGTTTGGTGGAGTGTAAATAATTCTTGGCGCATTATTTGGCCATGAAATATTAAGGGCGCATTTGTGAGCCGTCGAAAGTTTCAGACGCCAGGCAATAATTTCGAAGCGCGCTCGGGCTCAGCATCGTTTATCAAATTGCCTTCGTCGGTGCGTAATAACGTGTATTTTTCAATTATATAATTCTCCGCGCCTTAAAATATTCATTCCACCTGACGCACGCCATTGCTCGCCCGGTCGTTTTCCCGAATTTTATGTATTCATCGATTACGATAATTTTGTGCTTGTGTGCGCCTTCGTCGCTCTTTCTTTTTGTTCCAATTCTCTTGATTACAGGTTGCTTCGCATTGTTCCACGTGTCCCACAACTTAAAACATAATTACCTACAGGGTGTTCTGTTAAAAATACCATCACTTAGTTTAGCTTGTCACAAGAAAATTGAAAGTTCATTTTATTTTTTCTTTACAGGCAGTGAAAACAACGAAATTACTGCAATTTTTGCATGTGATGTTTTTTTTTTAAATTCAGATATCAAATATGGTTGTATAGTTTGTTTTTCAGAATATTGTTTTTTTTTGCTTTTCAAATACTTATTGTTTCAAAGTATGTATTGTTTTTGTTAGATTTTTGTTTTCAAAAAATTGTTTCTCAGAGTTTTTCAGAATATTGCTTTTTTATTTTTCAGAGTACGGTTTTTGTTTATTTTCCATAGCATTGCTTTTGTTTGCTTTTCAGAGTATTGTTTCTTTTTGTTTTTCGAAGAATTGTTTTTGTTTGTTTTTCAGAATACTGTTTTTATTTTAAAATTTTTCAGAGTATGTTTTTGTTTGTTTTTCGGAGTACATATTGTTTTTGTTTGCTTTTCAAAGAATTGTTTTTCAAAAGTTTTTCAGAATGCATAACAAAGACCCTGCAGAAGTCGAGGCCTAGATTTTCGCGTATTGGCGACATTTCAGTTCATATTTTACAAAACTGTTTTTTTGCTTAGAATAAACAACCAAATACGCCAGTTGTTGAGCTACACCCTGTATAATATACTTTGCAAATTTTCTGAGTTTACGTTTGATTTATTTCGTAAACGCTTTCGTTTCGAGACCGCAGATTTCATCTCGACGCAACAACTCTAGACGAATGCGGCCCTGGCTCAAATCGTTATTTATTTTTTTTTTCGTGAAAGCGTTTCGGAAATCTAATTTATTAGCATCGTCTGGGAATCACTTGTGGGAATACATACTTTAGATTAAACCCAATGGCGTGCATTTTTACGGCGATTACGGATCGTGGGGCACAAGAGTCACGTGGGTAGGCCGCATTTACGTTAATTTTATTTCGAGGCGAAACGAGAACGTCAAAAAACAAAAAAGAATACGTGAATATCCAATAGACTTTAATCCAGTATCCACCGCTTTGTATCTCTATACTGTTTTATTCTATTTTCATCAATTTCGTCCACGTTTTAGATCTGTCACAGAAACTCTCAAGAGCTACGTCTTCTCCGTACTACCTAGGCTTGGTTTCATCTTAAATTATTCTATCTATTATCTGCTATCTCGGTCTATTTTAGATTTGTATTGTTTCTTACTTTTCTTTCTTTTTTGAATTTTTCACATAATTTGCTAAAAATGGAAATATTTTTCATCGTATTATAACTATTGTAAGCACTGAAGCTCGGAATGGAAGACCTTGCAAACTGTGACGAACAGAAAAAAGGAACTACTTGAAGGAACTGAGTTGTTGTACATTTCGAATTCTTTTCTGAAACAAATGAACGTACTCTCTTGACTAATTGATCTGATTGGCCGGGCGGCGATCGATGATGAACAAAAAGACGAGAGATTCTTCCCAAGGGAAAGCTCGGCGCGGAGATGGCCAGAGATTTCCAGATTTCACATCGGAGGAGATCGCGTGATCGAACCAGGCCCATCCATCATATTATCTAATTGGCCTTGGTCGGGCCGACAAAGACGCCGCTTGATGTACACCTTTCCGATTGCACCCGTACGTCACTTCGGTGCTTATAAATTTCTGTTTTATTGCCGCCGAGGAACATCGTCATTTAACCATTAATAAATAACGCGGCTCGTTCGTTACGTATACAGGGTGTACCCGAAGCTCGTCGCAATTTCGTTTGCGTGCTCCGGAGGTTTTACGGCCTCGTGACCATTGTCCTGCGCGCACGGATGGGGTCGCCGGGCATGAATAGCGGCATCGAACCATCGGCCATTGTAGTCTTAGCATTTGATTACGTGCGTAAATCCATTGTTTGCCGACACTGGTCATGCATCGTTAAGTGTTTCCCTTTAACGGCCGCACTTAACGTCCCAGCTGTAATGATCTCGGCGTTTCGCCCGCGGAATTCGATTAAGGGGCCCCCGCAGTTGCCGATTGAGTGGCGACCTTGAAAACTTGTATGTACTTTTATAACGGATTTGAATATTCCAATTTGCGTAAAAGAAACGGAAAGTACAGTTCCAAACGAATAACTTATAACTTAGTTGAGAACTCAACCAAAAAACAAACGAAGATGACTCGAATTCATATTAAACTCAAACGTACTAGAAAAAAGGAGACTCTAAAAGACACGGACATACAACTAGAGAGTTAGGCTACAGTCCAAAACTTAAGACATAGTTGAGAACACAACAAAAAGCAAATGTAAACAACGCGAATTAAGATTTTACTCTAAATATATCATACTAAATAAGCAGAAAACTTTAAGAATGATCTTCAACATAGTTGAGAACTCAACAGAAAAACAAATGTAAGTGACTTCACGCCAAACTATGTCATGCCATATAAGCGGTACAAACAGACAAACGAGGGCAGAAATTTTCAATCCCAAAACGCACACCCTTCAATATAGTTGAGATGTTGAGAACTCAACCGTGAAACAAATTCAGTCGGCTCGAATTTTTGTTAAACTCCTCTACTCAGGTAGAAAAGCAGACAAACGAGAACAGAAAGAAAAATCGCAGTTCCAAAACGAATAACCTTCAACATAGTTGAGAACTCAACAAAAAAAACAAATGAAGACGACCTGAATTCATAGTAAACTCAAATGTAATTGAAAAAAGTAGACTTTAAAAGGCACGGGCACACGACCAGAAGGAAAAGCTGCAATCCAAAACTTGAGACATAGTTGAGAACTCAAAAGAAAAGCAATCGCAAGCAACTCGAATTAATATTTTACTACCAAATATATCATACCAAATACGCAGATACCTTTGAGAAACAAAGACATTTACAATTCCAAAACGAATACATAGTTGAAAACTCAACAGAAAAACAGGTGTAAGAGACCACGTCAAACTCAAAATAAGTCATACCATATAAGCAGGTAGAAAAACAAACAAACGAGGACAGAAAGAAAACTTACAATTCCAAAACTAACACCCTTCAATATAGTTGAGAACTTAACTCGAATTCTTGTTAAACTCAAAATACGTAGTACCATATTTAAGCAGGCAGAAAAGCAGACAAACGAAGACAGAAAAAAAAATTGCAGTTCTAAAACGAATAACCTTCAACATAGTTGAGAACTCAACCAAAAAACAAATGATGCCGACTTGAATTCGTATCAAACTCAAATGTAACAGAAAAGAAAAGGAGACTTTAAGAGACACGGACACAAGACCAGAAAGAAAGGCTACAGTCCAAAACTTGAGACATAGTTGAGAACTCAAAGAAAAAACTAATGAAAGCAACTCGAACTAATATTTTACTACCAAATATACCAAATACGCAGATAACTTTGAGGAACAAAGACATTTACAATTCTAAAACGAATGACCTTCGACATAGTTGAGAGCTCAACTGAAAACAAATGTACGCGACTCACGTCAAACTCAAAATATGTCATACCATATAAGCAGGTAGAAAAACAGACAACCGAGGACAGAAAGAAGATTTGCAATTCCTTCACTATAGTTAAGAACTCAACCGAGAAACAAATGTAGTCAACTCGAACTAATATTTTACTACCAAATATACCAAATACGCAGATAACTTTGAGAAACAAAGACATTTACAATTCTAAAACGAATGACCTTCAACATAGTTGAGAACTCAACCGAGAACCAAATGCAAATGGTTCGAATTCGCATGTCAGACACAAAATATATCCACACCCATATAAACAGACAGAAAAGCAAACAAACGAAGACAGAAAGAAAATTTGCAGTACAACAAATAACATGTGTTTTTTTAAAAATGCCATAAAGGTTGGCCATGAAAATTAAAACTCATGTCGTAGCTTGGCATCTAACACATGCCAAATCTGAAAATTTAGAGTAAATGAATGGAGCTAAGACATGAATTTTCTTTTCCACAGCCACCCCTTATGGCATTTTTAAAAAAACACATAGTAGAACCTTCAACATAGTTGAGAACTCAACCGAAAAACAAGTGAATGCAACTCGAATTTACATTACACCAAAAATGTGTCACGCCATATGAGCACATATACTTTGAACGGAAAGGCTGCAGACTCAAAATGAATAACTTACAGCTTAGTTGAGAACTCAACCAGAAAACAAATGGAAGCGACTTGAATTCATACTGAATTTAAAAAGCCAGCTTTAAAAGACAGACGCACAGACGAAAGAAAGCCTGCAGTCCAAAACGAGTAATCTGCATCATAGTTGAGAACTCAACCAAAAACCAAATGAATACTAGTTGAATTCACATTGAGGTCAAACATAAGCAGACTTTAAATGGCACACATATGCAAAGACAGAAAGAATGCTTACAGTTTCCAAACGAGTAACGTCAACTTAGTTGAGCACTCAACCAAAGAACAACAAACGAAAAAGAGTGCACTTGAAAAGCAAAAAATAAGATAGAAGGAAACTTGTAGATAAGAAATGAATTATCTACAACATAGTTCAGAGCTCAACAAGAAAAAATGACTACCTACGGTAAACTCAATGCACACAAATTGTATATAGTCAGGGCCGTATTTCCGAGTTGTTATTAGGAAGGAAGCATACAGCGCGTTCGTATTTTCGCGTCCGGTGAGAAAAAAATAGCGTCGCGCTGAGGAAGACAAAAGAAAAACAACTAGACTCTTCAACATGGTTGAGAAGTTAACCGAAAAACAAATGCATGCAACTGAAATTTATATTAAACTAAAAGCGTGTCACGCCATATAAGCAAATGGACTTTAAAAGAAAAACCTGCGGTCCCAAAATGAGTAACTTACAACTTAGTTGAGAACTCAACCAAACGAAAGCGACTTGAATTCTTACTAAATTTAAAAAGCCAGCTTTAAAAGACGCAGACACACAGACGAGAGAAAGTCTGCAGTCCAAAACGAGTAACCTGCATCATAGTTGAGAACTCAACCAAAAACCAAATGAATTCTAGTTGAATTCACATTGAAGTCAAATAAAATATTAAAAAAGCAGACTTTAGATGGCACACATGTGCAAAGACAGAAAAAAAGTTTACAGTTTCAAAACGAGTAACGTCAACTCAGTTGAGCACTCAACCAAAGAACAACAAATGAAAACGAGTGCACTTGAAAAGCAAAAATTAAGATAAGAAATAAAACCTGTAGCTAAAAGATGAATTACATACAACATAGTTGAGAACTCAACAAAGAAATACGAATGAATCTACCTACGTTAAACTGAATGCACACAAATAAGTGAACAAATTGTATGTAGTCAGGGCCGTACTTCCGTGTTGTTACGAGGAAGGAAGCATACAGCGTGTTCCGTATTTTCGCGTCCGGCGAGAGAAATCAACGTCGCGCTGAGGAAGACAAAAGAAAAACGAGGAGAATTAATATTTTTACGTACGCTTTGTCCGGATGAAAGCGCCGGCCGAGTGGGAGGTCCGCGCGAGCCGGCCCATAAATCAGGGCCGGGTCGCGACGTATGCCCGCGATCATCGCCCGCTTCATTCATAACCTTCCTGCTCGCTTAGGTTGTTTAGAAGGCGAGGCCGCTCCGCCGTAATTAATCGTTTCGTTCTGGTAATTAATTTGCGGGCCGGATTAACTTAATTTCTTTTTTACCAAAAAAAAAAAAAAAATGGCCGAACCTGAAAATTATCGAAGTTGTTGTCAAGTATCTGGCGTATTGTAATATCATCCAGCATGCTTCACAGTCTATGGGCCCCCTCGCTTCTGTGGGTCATAATTTTCGCACTTTGATTGCCGCTGTCCCGATTGGGCCGTTACTTGGGTCGTCCGTGTTGATGGAAAAAATCGATTGTCTTTTGTTTTTTCCTCGGCGTGCATCGCGAAACAAAAGCGGAGCGAGCGGGAAAAATGCAAATACGGGCGCGCGCGTAAAAAATACAAATCCGAACATTGTGATTCACTTGCGCTCGCCGCCGTAATTTATATGGTAGCGCTGCGGGCGTGCAGGAAGAATACCAATTATTTGAATATGATCGGGCGTTTTGTGTTCCACACGCAGTCACCGGCATTTGTTATGGACCATGCACCGCTGACCCCGATGACACCGTTCTCGAAACGCTCCCTCTAATTGGCAGAGCTGGACACTCACGCGTAAACGTTTTCCTTTTTGTCTTTTCCAACGATTTCTGCGAGACAGCATTTATTGACCAGACCTTGTATGTTCTAATACCAAAATTTAGCTGAATCTTTTTTTTTTTTAAATTATTTTGGCAACGCTCTAATAACTTTAATTTCATAATAAAATACAACTGATCTTTGATTTGTCAAAGTGACATCTAACCTATAAATATTTTCAAGTTGAAACTGTCAAATTAAAAATTAACAGTTTCATTTAACGACTACGATTGACTATGTATAAAACAACTCGCGGAAAAAATTTTTATTATTTTCTACCGGAAACCGAAAGAAAATGTTTCGAGATGAATTAATTGATTCTTCACGAAAGACAAATCGGACTTTGAAAATAAAAATCAGCGAGTAGAGCAAAAGCACAGAGTGAAAATGGAAAGTTAATTACCGGAACGGGACTGTCCGTTTTTCTCTCCTCGCGGGACTTTCTTATCAAATTTTTTTTTGAAGAGGTGGCTGACGTCACGTAAGCCAATTAAATTCGAAATTTCTGACCCGCGCGAAGCTTCTAATCCAGGAGTAGCCGCCAGCAGATGGCATTTGTGTGTAGTTTTCAATAATTTCTCTGTGCTTACGTATTATCTGTTTCAAAATTAAAAAACCACTACCTGTTGAATTATGTTGCCAAAAAACAAAATTCCTAGATTTATTTTGGTTGGTACTTCACATTTTCACTGTAATTTAAGCACGTCAGTAATTTAACGTCAAAATTTAAAATGTCATGTAACACTTAATTTGCCCTAAATCTTATCATGTCGCAAAAACGCAGAAATCTTTTACATTGTGCAGTTAAAATTCTTTTCCCCCTAAATATGTCACTAGGAGGTACATGCAGCAGTGTTGCCGGTTGTATTCACGACGTAAATTGCAAGGTTGGTGGTTTTTTGATTTTGAAACAGACAATATGCAAAATAAGCCGCTCATAGCAGTGTAGCCAACTCGCCCCCTAAAACTCAGCTCAACTGAAACTGGAATAACGGCAATTGACGATCTACGCAACGCACTAGCTTAGATTGGATGGAGATTTAGGGAAATCTTACAAACTCGGTTGGCAGCACTGCTGGACCACACAAATTTAATTCTATTTGGTTAAAGCCAAGCTCTCATCTAAATATAGAGTTTGCTACCTACCTGAAGGACAGCAATTGTGCGAGTAACTTCGATGTTCTCCAGCACCGCCGACTAAACTCATGGAGAAGGGAGGGTTCAACGAAACCCCAAAAGCAAAGGGTGGGCAAGTTAAATAGAATAAAAGTCACCAGCTGAGCACACTTGTTTTTATTTGAAATGCTCAAAAAAATAGTAAAATGAAAACAAATAACAAGAACGACCCGGAAGGGGTTTCAATGAGTAGAACAAGAAATAAAAAAAATAATAAACTTGTAATCAAGCTAGAGAGTAAGTTAAACTTTGTCCGATAAACAGATCTGCTTTTCGTTTACAGCAAAAGCTTAAAATAATTATTGAAAGTCACTTGATTAAAAATAACGTAGCGGCGCGTTAAGGTGATGCAACCAAGTAAATAAACGAAAATAATTCCGACCTGTTAGACCAAATCCACGTTTAGACAACAGTTGTCAAAAGTGAGAGAGCGCCCTCCAACGGAGGACAGTGCTGCCGGTGACGTAAAACGGCGTAAGTATTACGTCACGAACTCAAGTGTGGTGTCACGTCTGCGGTCAAGTCCAATTTTACCGGACAAGGGGTGGGCCGTGATGCCAGGACTTCTAGCAGTTAAAAAGCTCCGATTACGGCTTTTTCTTCCACCCAAAGGGTCCTTAATAATTTTCACAAGGGGGTATAACTACCACTGGAAGCCTAGTAGAAGAAAGATACGCGTTACAAACAGAATATATGCACAAAAATGGTCGATAAGACCCTTTATCGCAGGAACAGGCCTTAGAGAAGCTTAATAAAGAGCTTGAAATTTCACACTTAAACAAATCTCGGAGTAAATTCCGTTTCAGGCTTCAATCAAAAGATTCACATGAAAAGAAGCACAAAGATCGTAATCACATACACACAATAGATACGCACGCCAAGAAATCTGTCGAAAAAATGAATGCGACGCGTTCTCCCCAACTACGTTGAGACGAGATGAAGTCATTTTAACCTGCGAAAGAATGAATGGACAGATACCGTAGGGCTAGGTAGCAGCGTATGGTTTTCTGACGCAATCTGGTGCGATGTGACGATCGGCACGTAGACCAAACTCTTGCTTCCCGCACAAATACAGGGCGACACGCAAATATTGTGAATAACTTAAATGAATTTTTCAACCGTAACAAGTTGGCAACACAGGCTCACAGCCCACTTGATGATCCTGCAAGAAAAGTGCTGATTTGTTGATTCATCGGTTTTCTGCCGGCGTCAGTGTGATAAGAGCGAAACTTTTTCCCGCGTAACTCTATATTCGACTCCTTTCTAAATCACGCCGGAATTTTATCTCTGCAACCTGAGATTTCCGTTTCGGTTCAAATTTAGCATTTTCTAAGATACAGCTTTTTTTGTTCCAATTCTTTTCGTGGGAACTTAATCATGCTTGCAGCATTCCCGGGTCCTTACGGTCGTTTGCTGAAGTAAAACATATCTTAAGCGACGTTTGATATTTGATATGCCAATTGTATCATAGCCGTCCGGGACTGAAAGAATTTTTGAACACTCTGTATTATTAGTAACGCAGAATACTAATTAGTGAAGAAAATAATAGCCTTTTAACAAAACTTTTTGCAAAATGAGAATTGTAATCAAAATAAATTTGCATTTGTGCTTTATGACAAATCATGTGGCAGCAACAAACCAACAATTGGCAATCGAACTGTCAAAGTAGCAGCTAACTAATAAGTTTATTCAATTGTTAAGTTGACAGTTGTAATCTTGTAATGTACAAGAGGACTCTGATAGGCTCCAGAATATTTATTACCTATTTCTTTGTTTATATTAAGTCGTAAACAACAAAATTGTATTTTTTTTCAAGTATAATAGTATTTAAACAATATTTAAAACCTATTACTTTTGTGTCCTTAGGGCCATATGCACCAAACACTTTAATCGAGCTTAAATTTGAGTGACGTGTATATTGTGACATTTGAAGTTTCATAACATTGTGTAAGTCACATTCTAAGTGACGCTTAATGTTAAGCTTAGTTAATTCGTTCGGTGCATACGGCCATTAGCTAACGCATGTGATGACACTGACTGGTTTCAACGAGCAAACAATTGACAATCGAACCGTCAGAGTGACAGCTAACCTTTGTTTTTTTATAGAAGTTTACAGAATCTTCTAAAGGCAACCCACGGCTAAGTGCAATGCCGAGGGGTTGGATTCACCCTGGTTATTCAAGGCGCCTACCAACTAAACGGCGTTCTTCTTTGACCCTCCAGATCTGTCGCGGTATCGCCCGAGAGGCATTTCTTCACGACATCGGTCCTGTCTCTTCATTAAATCATTCCCCTTCTCTTTTTTCTTCCGCCTTGGCCTTCAGTATTTCCCTTGCCAACTTACTTATTGCCGCCCATTTGTCTTTAGTTCCAATCATTTCTTCCACGATATTTTCCGGACTCAGCGCTGTCACAATTTCACGGGTGGCCTCTTCTCTTTCCTTTTCCCACTTCCAGCACTCGAAGAAGGTACAGTTCTTGTAAACTTCCAGCCAACTTTCGTGATTCATATTTATGACGTAATGCTATAACAATGTTGCCAAGTATTGAAGTGTTTACATACAATCGATGGGTGGTTGATGGTGTATAGGTTATGTACGTGTTGTACATTCAAAGGGCACTTTTCAGAATTAACCGGTTATTCCACCGGTAGACATTTTAAAATTCTAAAATCCACTGTAAAGCTATAATATGTTATTATAGCTATAATAAGTATATAATAGTAATACAGTTATATTAAGTTAATAACTTATTATAGCTAAAATAACATATTATAGCTTTACAGTGGATTTTAGAATTTTAAAATGTCTACCGGTGGAGTAACCGGTTAATTCTGAAAAGTGCCCAAAGTAAACACATCTGACGTTACTGATAATTGAAGCGGTGGCAACATTGTCATTTTCAAAAACTTGTAGTAACAAAATGTTACTAAATTTCAACGAATACATCGTTCGTTACATCTTGAGTTCAGTTGGTACTGGTTTAACGTCATTAATGACGAAAGTTGGCTGGAAGTTTACAAGACCTATAGTATCCTCCTGATCTATACATTATCTGCTCATAGGTGATAAGACTTTCTTTATTTTATACCTGAAGTATTCGAAGGACCCATATCCGCTCAAAAGTTGCGCTTGGTAGTAGTCCATCTCCCCATACGATCTGTTATACTCGTAGATACCAAGTTAGGACATCCGGGATGAGACCTCTTGTCCATCTGGCCTTTGGGCTACTAGCCCATCTGTGTTGCCATTGTTCTATCGTGTCTTGTATAGCGCTTTTCTTTCCTTCTTTTGTGGCATACACCGTCTTGCTACGCTCTAGAGCCAATAGGTCTATTGGTATTGCAATCAGGAGTACAGCTTCTGTCGACACCGTTCTATAGCATCGGGCGATCCTCATCAAAAAAATCCTCTGGCATTTTAACATCTGTTCCCTATATCTGGCTACTTTGCAAAGTCCATCTGCCCATACCGGCGCTGCATATAAAATAATGGATTCAGGAACCGTACTACGAATCCTCCTCTTCTTTTCCGAAGCTCCTCGAATCCTGGGTCCTTGACAAAGTAGTTGCCGTCCTCGTCGCCCTATTGGTTACCTGTCGAATGTGTTCACAAAAGCTCAGCCGTTTATCTAAGATTACGCCAAGATACTTAGATTCTTGTTTAGGGATGATGGACGTCCCACTCAAAACGAAACTCATTTCTCCATGCCTCTTTCTTCCAGAGAGTAATACCGCCTCTGTCTTATGTGGTACCAGTTCTAGCTTGTTTTCTTCCATCCATTCATTAATTGATAACAAGGTGTGATCTACATTATATTGCAGGTCCTCCTCCGTCCTTGCCGTGGCCACAATCGCCAGGTCGTCGGCGAAGGCTAGTAGTTGTACATTCCTGGGCGTTTCCAGTCGCAGAACCCCATCAAACAAAATATTCCACAACAACGGACCCATTACTGAACCTTGCGGAACCCCACAGGTCATCTCTACCGCCGTGCCCGGCTCAACCTCAATCCAACGACTTCTTAGGTAGTCCCTTACTGTTCTCCCCAAATAAGCACTAATATTCCATTTCTCCAGTTCCCTCATGACCAAATTCCAATTAGCTGAATTGAAGGAATTTTTATCATCCAATGTTAACATTACGCATAATTTCCTCGTCTTCAGGGTTTTCTGCATTTCATGTTTGGCAATGTTCACGACTTTTTTTAAAGGCTATGATTGTGGCCCTACCATACTGCCTTTCCGAAATACTTGTATTTCTTTCCTCTAGTTCGTTCTTAATCCTGCTTGCTATTAGATGTTCCAGCAGTTTGCCCTAGACATCCAGCAGACAAGTAGGTCGATACGTGGTCATACCATGTTTGTCTTTAACGGGTTTCTCTATCAACACCAACTTCGCAATTTTCCATATTACGAGAAATCTTCCGGTTTCCAGGATTCTGTTCATTACTGAGAGTTGAGAGTACGTAATCCGGCTCCGCTTCTACGACAATAATTTTTAAAATTTCTGCTGGTATTCCGTCTCTTCCAGGGGCTTTTTTATTCCTCATCTTTTGGTTCGCCTCTGTCACATCGTCCCTTCTGAATGGTACTACTTCGGCTTCCTCAATCCTCTGTTCCTCTGTCTCGACTACATTGGGGAAGAGTTCCTTTACAACGGCCATCTTCTGTTCGATATCAAGGGCTCTTGTCGAGCAGCCGAGCCTTTTGGTCACACGACGGTACCCCCTGCCCCAGAAAAAGAGAAATGAGAAATCGCACAGCCAGCTTTGGTTCTAACAAACAAACAACTGACAATCGAAAAGTAACATCAAAATAACTGCTAACTAATTAGTTATCAAATTGACGGTTACTTAAGACGCCCCAGATTATCTATTATTTCAGCGTAAGCAAGAACATCGTCTTTTTTCAAGTGTAATGATCTTTAAACAATATTTTTACAAAATAAAAAATTAAGACAAAACCTGGGAGCGCATGTGGTAACCAAACAACTGACAATCGAACTGTCAAAGTGACAGCTAACCTCTAAATAACAAATGACAACTAACTTAGAAGTACTTTTCGATAAGTGCATACATACTGAGTGCCTGGGTCCAGGACACCAAGATACGTCGCTCTAAACTCGAGCGCCCAAAATCAATGAAAGGTTTACAGACCTAGTTACGTCCCTGCTTTTCGAGATAAATCCGGTCATCATTAGCGGAATGTTTATATACAGGCATCCACGAAGTAACTATACGCAGATTAAGTTGTATGTTTATGACGCCGATTTTCGCCGAGCGACAATATCATTAGCATCTTAATACGACCGTTATCCGCGAATAATAAAACGCATGCATTAAGATCGCCCGGATAAAGGCGTTAGGTGGCGCTGGCGGCGCGAGCGGAAAAACGCATCGCCGCGAATATAAATATTAATAAAGCGCGCGTTACGATTAATTAAGAGCGACAATTATTGCTCGAACCGGCCGCCTACGTAGCAACGACGACGGCCGGCAAGGAGGAGAAGAAGAAGAAGAAGAACGTTCTCGTATAACATAATCATATTTGTCAACGGACTTGTTTATGCAAATGTTATATTTATAGCGCTGGCTTTCACGTCTCGCATTATTTTTATGAATGAAACGCCGGTGGAAACGCGCGTCCGACTCTGACGCTTGTAGGGGGCGCACTTAAGGACGAGACTCGCGCGCCCCCCGCCGATAAAACATCTCCACGTTGCGCTGGTGTGAGTAAAGATCATCACGGAACGTGGAAAGTTCAACGATATAAAAAATAATATTCGTGGGAGAGAACCCGTGTACGCTACGAATTTTGATTGTCCTGATCTTTTTTACTTGCATAGCAAATATGGTAATCGAGTTAATGCCTTCCTCCGGTCGACCTTCTAAACCACACGTGAAGTCTTTGGCAATTATAAACAAACATAACATATTAGCTTCTCGCCCGGAGAATATCTTACCAACCAAGACTGTCTTTGTTATTTGTTTTTTTTTTATTACTATGACTGACCACTTTAAGAAACAAAGCTTTTGTGTACTGATGAGCCCCCGCAATTTCTCGAGCTTTTGTCTGGCAGATCTGAAATTCGGTTGACGTGGAAGCAGGTGGGTGCACTTTCTCACCTAACGATGCCGTGCCGCAGAAACCGCAATCGAACGGATACGTGCATTGTGAAATAGTTATTTAGTCGACGGCCGGTGAGTACACACTCTGCCATTACGACACGCAGCCACACATAAAGGCAGTTAGCTGATGATGGTCGTTAGCGGTTAGCCACCACTTTTATTTTAACGACCGATGACATACGGTCGCCGTTAAGGACGACGACGCCGCCGCGGGTCTCCGGCCTAATTACGGTCCTGGGCCGGACGGACGATTAGAAACGATCAATCTTTTCTCGGAAACAAAAAATCATTCCTTCGACTATTTACTTTGCGCAAAACTCCCAAAAAGTGGCTTGTTTAAAAAAGAAAATGGGCCCATAACCCGTTAGAAATGAATGAATAACTTGAATACACTGTTTGAATAAACCGACAAAAAAATACTGACGAAAGAAGAGACTTCCCAGAAAACGGGAAAAATTTTATGTGCTGAAATTACTTTTTGAGAGCGCAGGGGGTGCGATTATATCAGGGCGCAGCGACCTAAGGGGCGCCAAAGACAACTTATCAAGCTTTTCAAGCTTCAATGAAACTATCTGTATATAAGCCTTATCTGTTAATTTTGTGGGCGTGTTCTGGTATATAATTTTTATTTAACACAATTTTAACAACTAATAAAAATGAACAAATTAACAATATAAAAATCAATTAATAACAATATGTGCGATGCTCTGCTCTCCTGGCCGATTAACGTCTGGGCTCTGGAAGGCAATGTCTCTGTTAACGTAGTAATGGTTGTTGAACACGGGGTTGACGCAGGAACTCTTGCTTCTGCCTGAGTTCCACTTCTTCTGTTGTTCAACAGCTGGCTTGGATGACGTCGATGGACGGTGCGGAGTATGAATTTTGGTTGCCCTCAATAAGAGGTGGTGTGTGATGATACTTGTAACAATTATCTGCACGGAAGACTTTGGATGTGTTACTCCTGACAAATCCACTTCTTCTGTTGTTCAACAGCTGGCTTGGATGACGTCGATGGACGGTGCGGAGTATGAATTTTGGTTGCCCTCAATAAGAGGTGGTGTGTGATGATACTTGTAACAATTATCTGCACGGAAGACTTTGGATGTGTTACTCCTGACAAATCCACTTCTTCTGTTGTTCAACAGCTGGCTTGGATGACGTCGATGGACGGTGCGGAGTATGAATTTTGGTTGCCCTCAATAAGAGGTGGTGTGTGATGATACTTGTAACAATTATCTGCACGGAAGACTTTGGATGTGTTACTCCTGACAAATAATGCTGGGGAGGCTTGGATGTTCTTCTGACACTTAAGTGCACGGAAGAGTATGTGTGTGCAGCTCCTGACATATTAATGCTCGGGAGGCTTTGTTTGCGCTTCCGATTATTGAGTGCACGGAACGGTTATGTGTGTGAGGCTCCTGACGAATTAATGCACGGGAGTCCTTGGATGAGTATTCCTGACCCTTGAGTGCTCGGGATCAACTGAAGCTAAAGCGATCTGTGCTCTCGCTTTTATAGAGCTTTCTGGTAACGGGGGTGATGTAATTTTGTTTCATTGGTTTAGGGGTGTAAATATAAACGAATCACCGATGGCGAGCGGTTTATTTGTGTTTATTCCGGAGGTTATCTCAGCGACTAAATTTGAGAATCCGATCTTATTTGCAGAGCAATCATGATCGAACGCTGTTTTGCTTTAATTCTTCAAGGGGCGGCCGATCGTCATTGTTGCTTTGTTACACAAATGTCTACGTCACGCTTCGCCCGAATTTGCTTATCTGACATTAGGTTTGTTCGTTTATTCTGCACTTTCTACACTTTAAACTCCTTTATTCAATTTTTCTCACTCAAGCTTACATTATATTATATACATCTCACTCTCTCAGGAGCAGTTAGTGCCACAGGTTAGTGCAAGAAGTGTACAAAAGTACAGAACAAACGAACAGACCTTTTGTCTGACGTTGTCAATCTGACGTTTCTCGATATCTGTCAATTTGACCTTTTTGACAACTGTCATTTTGACGCTTCTGAATTTGACGTTTCTGACATTTTGACGTTTTGTTGTCATCTATCATCATGACGTATTTCATTGGTCGCTGGGCAACGTGCGAGCCCCCACAATTTTGTATTCTACTATCAGTAAAACTATCACTGCAGAAAGAATCTATCTAAATTATATAAGAAACAGAGTTGATCAAAAAAAGGCTTAGTGGATAACTCTCTTAAGTATGGAGAATTAGGGAGTAATGTCGTTGTCTTCTGATGAAAAAAAAATGCTTCTTAAAAATCATTCCGCAAACTCAAAAACAAGAAGTTAATTTTTTTTTAACCTGGTGGTTGCCTGACGGAGTCCTAAGTCAAAGACTTGTCAGGACCTCAGGAGCGGGAGTGTATTTGAGTGTGTGTAAAGTGTTCCATAGCTTTGTTACTTCCAACCTTCTCGCCGTTCTAAGGGGAAGCAGTGTCGAATTTTATCGCCAACACTGAAGGGTGCCTGAAGTCGATACCGACCACCCCCGATAAAAATCCCGAGTGCGGTTCGAACCGACGGCCATGCGATTGCAAGGCCGATCCCGTACTACTGGACCATTCAGGCAGTCAATTCAATAAAAATAATGATAATAAAAATTACCTTTTAACGGCTTGGCTGTTCCGAATTGGAAATCAGAGCTGGTTACCGACAGTAATAAATGAAAGTTACTAGTTCATATTACTGTGATATCCACCTGGAAAGGAGAAGAAAAGGTTTAAGAATATACCGAGGCCAGACTAGCTCATTACAAGTACACACAACTGATGCCGTGGAAACTCATGTAGTAACCTGCATTTGTACGAAGTCACAAGTGTGTAATAAATTGTGTTAACTTTAGCTACGATTTTAATTTCTACATTCACGCACACCAGTGAGTAAAGTCTCGCCTCTGATTATTATTGATTTACGATCTGGTCGATTGGAGACGTCGACTGATCGATTACGTTTAGCTGAAAAATAATTATCTTCGGCGCCCTTAATAAGTTTACTACCTTTGATTAACCCGCCCCTTTCTTCACTGTTGCTAGCTGGGGCTCAGCTGATACGTTAACATCGCCATCCGAACTGTGGTAAGTAAGAGGCAAGTAAATTAAATTTAAAATTAGGTGACAATATTATAGTATATTTTTAGTTAGAAAATGAAGAAATTTAGTTTAGGAATAAATTTTAGGAAAATTAGCAAACAGCATTAACAGTTAACAAAAACACAGAAGGGGTTTTTAGCTACGACAAAATTTAATTTAATTTAACATTTTCTTTGGAATTCAGGATAATTTAAGTTGATTTTGAGTATACGAACTTATACGAAAGTTAGGTTAAGCGAAGGAAGATTGGATTATATCTATGTATATTAAACAAATCATGTAATTCACTTAACGACTAGATGTAGCTTAAAAATTGTAAACCAAGTATTTCCAAATTACTTACATTCAATTCTGGTAGACGAAAATTTGGAAAAATTATGTTGTTCAAATACAAAGGTGGAGGCAACATAACCTACTGCAACTTAGTATGGGTCAAACCACCCCCTTAATCCAAACAAATGCGGCCCGAGTTGCAGCCAGCGAACGGCGCGCAAAAACAAATGGCAGATTCAATTGTTTTTCCGTATAAATACCGGTTCAAAGCGCGTTCTCCACACTCCTTAGTTCGACTTCAAACGCGTAACTCTTTTACTTTATACTCCTTCGGTGGCGGAACTTAAAATTTTTGGGTCCCTCGCAAATTCGGGCCCCTGCTAATTTAAAATTAAAACTTAATATAATTTATTAAAGAAAAAAAAACTAAATTATCTTGGTTATTTTAAAAATAAATAATATCTCACCATTACATTAATTTAAACGAATTAAGTTAAAAAAGTCCTGTGCAAATGCCTGACTTTACCCATTTAATTAATGGAACGATTATCGACTTATTACGAACAAGGTGGGAGCGACATCTTGGTCGTGCAAATACGAGATGTCACTTTGAGGTTCGTGTGTAATTTGGTAGGTACTCGTTTCAGCAAAACAAAATAAATTAAATAAAAAAAAAATTATTATATGAATTACAGCTAACACCCTATACCGTGAGAACGAAAACAGTATTTAAAAAATTTTTAAAGACAACAATCTTCAAAATTATCAGAATTTCGTAAATCATTAAGTCAGTACGTAAGTTAAATTCAATACAACGTCGCCTATAAGACCGCGAAAAAATTCCTCACCGGAATTTCCGATCTAAAACGATATAAAAGGGAACTGAGTTTTACGATATTGTTTTAAAACTGTTTAGAATTTCGACAATGTTGACTTTGTTGACACAGTATACTTTCTTTTTTACTCAGTATAAAGCATCGTACACACCTTGGGGCCTTATGGCACTATTGTATACAAACAATCACTCTCACTGCCTGAAAACAAAATACAGATGTATACATCCTAGGAATCCCCCGTTCTCTTTTTCTTGTTGAGTACATTTTTCTGTCCGTTCGTTCGGGGAAACCCCGTTTACCAACTGCCAGCCAGTACTCAAAAAGAAACATTGACGCGTACGTATTTAGAACAAACCACCTTCTATCTCATATGCGAGTTTCATAATCACCGCGAGGGATCTATATGGTGCGCCTTCACGACAAAGAAGCGGTTATAAATCTCGCGGCCATCTCGCGGGCCATCTCCGAACTAGATCATATCTTGGCGCCATTTTGGACCACCGCGCTGCTGCATACATAAACGGTGCCCTCATTACTTGCAGCGGGCACGAGGAAAAACGCTAATAACGACCCGTTTAATCGCCATTTTATTATTTACCGTGCGACTTAAATTAATAAAGCCCGTCCTGATTACAGACATCAGCTCTCTTTAATTGTATGCTTCGATTTTCCCGTTTTTGCCTCATAATCAGTTGCTCTTGCGCGCGTCATTAAAATATGACATCATCGAGAGCCAGAGCATTTTCAATCTTCCGAAAAGTAGTTTTTTGTCGTGTCCTTTCACGGATCGTTGAGGAGGACCCGAAAAAAAACGAAACCTATTAATTTCACTCGCATTACTACCCCGTGCGTCTAATAAATAGCGCGCGTCAGTCGTCAAAATCATTAATAATCCAGGGGGCGCTCGTCGCCGACTGTCACAACGTACTACAGGCCGGCCTTAATGTCCGTGATTAAAACTGTCCGTATGACCATTATATGCTCGTAGAAAAATCATTAGGCGAGAGCGGACGCTTTACGTTAGTGTAATGATACGCTCGACGACGAAAAACAAACTGGCAACACCCCGCGATTACCTTGCGAGAAAGTACCTGTTATAGTGCGCGCCCACATATACGTCTGCAGAAAAAAAAAATTACGTCGCCGATGTATTCTATGGACCAAATCTGCCAAGCGGCAACACAATATGCGATTAAATAAATTTCAAGTTAGCATGTGACGTCTGTGATTACTGCAGAACACTTGAATTTGCCACAGAATTTCATTTTTAGGTTAGATCTGTGATGAGCTTAAAAATTTCAAGGGGTACTGGATCTGAATTATTATTTGACCACCTGGTACATTATTCGGGTGATTTTAGTGTGTAATCTGGCTACACTGCCACGTCATTATCTAACCAAGTATTCCCAGTAGTTCCTTGAAACGTGATTTTGGCAACACTATCATGTAAAAGTATTTGTTCTTTTACAACTGATTCCCCAAAAAATGTGAGGTGTAATATCGTGTCTCTTTGATTTAGCAGAAATTCCAGACTCCAGGGATTTACTGTCTGATCTGACAACATTATCATGTCATAAAAACAACTGTTATCCGCCCGCATTTTTCGCTTTAGTTGGATTCTCTAAAAATATGGTGAAACTGGAAATTTTGTTGAATGAAAGAAAACGACGTTACGCCTTTCTCTTTCATTCTGCAAAGTTTCCAGTTCCTAGGAATTTACTACCCAATTTGGCAACATTGTAGTCGTTATAAAAACATGTGTTATTTACTCGTGTTTTCAGTGATTCCCTGAAGATATGATGAATTGTATCGTGTTGCCTTTTCTTTACAATTTCGTGTTTCCGGAGATTACATGCTGCCTGATCTGACAACACTGTCATTTTATAAAAACAAATGTTATTTACTTGCATTTATCAGTTTTGATAGTTCCCTGAAAAAGGCGGTGAAGTATACTATCATCGTTATCTTTTATTTAGAATTTTCAGTTTCAAATTTTCTTACCACTTACAGCAGCATTAGCCGGCAACATTGCCGTATACAATGTTGCCGGGTAATACTATTTGCTCGCATTTTTCAATATTTTTACATCAAATTTGTCATGTTGCTTCCCGTACATTAGGGGTATTCAACAAACAAATCGATTGATTACAATCGGATTGGATCGATTTAAATCGATTCATGAAAACACTGAACGGTGACGTGACCGGTATAACCCTATTTTCTAGAATATTTGGTATTTAACTTTTCAACAATAGCAATATTTAAGTTATCTCTCAAATAAATCATTGAAATAAACAATACACTGTTATAAACAACTCGCACATATGACACAAACCGTAACGCCATATTTAATCGCAGTTGAATCGTAAAACTTTTACGATGGACAATTTCACGATCGATGTTGAATCGATTCAGATTCGTTGAACGCTAAACCGTATGCAATCGTCAATCGATTGTGTCCGTTGAATGCCCCTAATGTGATGAAGTATACCGGATGGTTGAGTTTGAATCTCACCCCCGTAACCTTTTTATTTCAATTTTTAGGCAAAAAAAATTAAATAGGACACTATATTTTTCCAGTTTCTGCCTGACGTGGCAACACTGTCGTCATAAAATAACCCAAGTTACTTACTGGCGATTTATTGGTTTTCCTAAAATGAGATGAGGTATATGTACAATATTTCTAAAAAAATTTGTGCAAATCGGTTTTGATTACAGCGGATTCCTCGAGCATGCTCTGCACAGCTGTTCCAGGTCTAGTTGGGCCTTCGTCAGCAGAACCGTAGCTCGAGAATTCCACTGCAAACCAATCCGATCTGTCCTAGGTTATTCGCCATTGCGATGTGAAAGAAATGAACATTTTCAGTAGCGACATCTTTCGAATCGAAAGATGTCGCTACTTAAAATCTTCATTACTTCGAAAGATCTTTCGAATCGAAAGATGTCGCTACTTAAAATGTTCATTACTTTCACATCGCATTGGCGAATAACCTAGGACAGATCGGGTGCAGTGGAATTCTCGAGCTACGGTTCTGCTGACGAAGGCCCAACTAGGCCTGAGGATGCTCGAGGAATCCGCTGTAATCAAAATCGATTTGCACAAAAATTTTCCAAAATTCTCATATAATTTGACAGTAAGCATGGCCGCCTTGCATGGGATGACTTATTATGTAGCGAACTGGCTTCAATTTGTCAATCCTACTGTAATGTCAGGTCAAAAAGCGATCGAAAGATGTCGCTACTTAAAATACAATATTTCTGTTTAATTTAACAGGATTTCCAATTTATGCCGACTTACTGCTTGATCTGGCAACACTTTTGTGAAACTAAACACGAGTTATTTACTAGTGTTTTTAAGGTAATTAAGAGGTAATCGTCGTTCCCTTTTATTTGACAGAATTTCTAGATTCTGGCAACACTGTAGTCTTATAAAAACACGTATTGTTTACTCATGTTTTTCGTATCTTTTTTACTTCAAATTTACTCGGTGATTTCAATAACAGTGCGTTGAGGTGTTATAAAAATATTTGTTATTTACTCGCATTTTAACAATGTGGTGAGGTATGTAGTTGTCTCCTTTTAACTGAGTTTTCAGATTGCGGCATCACTGTCACATTATAAAAACTCGTGATTTTTTCTAGCATTGTTCAGTTTTTTTTATATTCTAAAAATGTGATGGTGTATATCGTATTCTTTTTAATTTAACAAAATTACCAGTTTCTGGCGATTTACTGCCTGATCTGACAACACTGTCATGTTATAAAAATATATCACAAAATCTTCTAAGCGGACACTAAATCGCGCAAATATACACTTTACGTTTCGCAGTCGTTCGACTGCTTCGTCAGAAGTGAAAATTAATAATTTCATCGGACAAGAACCAACTGTAAATATGTTATAAAAATACATGTTATTTACTCGTACTTTTTATTTCTTAAATTTTCTTACACCAAAATATCTTTATGGTCCTTCTAACAATGCAGTGAGGTATATCATCGTTCCTTTTTATTTGACAGAATGTCTAGATTCCGGCAACACTGTCACGTTATAAAAACTCGTGATTTTTTCTGACACTTTTCTGTTTTTTTTTTTAATCTAAAGATTTGATGAGGTATGTATATCATATTCTTTTCAATTAAAAAAAATTCCAGTTCCTGGCGATTTACTGCCGGATCTGACAACACTGTCGTGTTATGAAAATACTTGTTATTCACTCGTATTTTTAATTTTTTTACACCATATCTCTGTGGTCCTTCTAACGATCCAGTGAGGTATAATATCGTTCCTTTTTATTTGACAGAATGTCTAGATCCGGAAACACTGTCACGTTATAAAAACTCGTGATTTTTTCTGACGCTTTTCTGTTTTTTTGTTAATATTCTAAAAATTTGATGAGGTATATCATATTCTTTTCAATTTAAAAAAATTCCAGTTCCTGGCGATTTACTGCCGGATCTGACAACACTGTCGTGTTATGAAAATACTTGTTATTTACTCGTATTTTTCATTTTCTTATTTTTTTACACCAAGACGACTCTGCAGTTCTCCTGACAATGCAGTGAGGTATATCGTCATACCCAGAATTTCCAGTTTCTGGCGATTTACTGCCTGATTTGACAACACTGTCATGTTATGGAACTACTTGTTATTTACTCATATTTATCATTTTTTAATTCTGTTTTACACCAAAATAATTCTGTGGTGCTCCTATCAATCAATGTAGTGAGGTACATCGTCGTTGCCTTTTATTTGACAGAATTTCCAATATCTGGCAACACTGTACGTTATAAAAACTCATGATAATTACTCACATATTTCAGGGTTTTTTTTAATTTTCTAAAAATGTTAAAAGATATGTTTATTATATTTGTCTTTAATATAACAAAATTTTCAATTAACAATTTACTGCCTGATCTAGCAACACTGTGTTGTTTATAAAAATATTTGTTATTTAATTGCATTTTTCATTCTTTTTACACCAAATTTAGTTTGTGGTTCCTCTAATATCGTTACCCTTATTTTAACGAAATTTCCAATTTCTGACGATTTACTGCCTGATCTGACAACACTGACACGTGAAGTTTTCTGCTCTAATATCGTAATGAGGTATATCCATTATCTCAGTAAGTTGCTCCATATTGGTATTAGTAACCAAATAATTAATAATAAATAATATTTAGGATATGTCAGAGGTTACTAAGAAGAACGGTGTAACGTTGGAAGGGCTTTTATTCAGGCCAACATGTTTCGATCACATGGGTGATCATCTTCAAAAGGGTGAGGCGACTGCAAAGTAAAAGGGCGAAAGTCGCAAATATTGTAAAATAGGAATATAGTAATAAGCAGGCTTACGATTTCGGCCCACTTCGAACATATTGGATTGTAAATTCCCCGGCTTCGCACAACACAGCAGGTAGTAAATATTGTCTTACATACTTTTTTGATTTATGTTAAACTTTATTTAATTATTTACTGCGATCGCGTGGCCCATAGCAAATTTTCAATAAGCATGTTTAAATGCGAAGTGGGCCGAAATCGTAAGCCTGGTAATAACCTACCTTAATTAAAACATAGTTAATGAAAATGTTAATGTAACGAGGTTACACGAGTCAAAAATTTTGTTTAAATGGATAAAATAGATAAAATGAAAGTACCTATACGGGGACAAAACAAACATGTTAAAAACTTGTTAAGTGGCCAAAACGCACGGATGAAAAATATTAATTAAGTAGCAAGAAGGAAAATGTTTGAACACAATGTAAATGTCAAAATACTGATAGCGATAGAACGATGGTAAATTTGAAATGTTAGTTGACAAAATAAAGGAAAGAAAATCCCTAAGAATTATAAGTTATGCCAATTTATTATCCTAAAAAATTCATCCTGTTGTCCCATCAACTGAGCATTCAATATGTTAAATTTGTTATTGGTTTCATGAAGATATATTTCTAAGTGTGATCGAAACATGTTGCGTCGGCCTGACTAAAAGCCCTTCGAATATTACACCGTTCTTCTTAGTAATCTCTGACATATCCTAAATTATTCATTATTATATCCGTTATCCTTATTTTGATAACATTTCCTGTTTCTGGCAACACTGTCACGTGATTTTTACTAGCATTTTTCAGCTGTTTAAAATTTTCTAAAAGTGTGATGAATTAATGAGGCATATCGTATTTATCTTTAAATTAACAAAATTTCCAGTTTCTGGCAATTTACTGCCTGACCTGGCAACATATTCGCATAATTCAGTTTTTGCACCAAACTTACTGGGTGATTTCTCTGACAATGTGACGACGACGATATACCTCACCAGAGATATATCGTCATCTCCCTTTAATTAGCAGAACTTTCAGTTTTTTTTAATTTTCTAGAAATGTGATGACGTGATGAGGTATATCATACTCTTTTTAATTTAACAGAATTTCTCATTTCTGGCGATTTACTGCCTGATCTGGCAACACTGTGTCGTTTATAAAAATATTTGTTATTTACTTGCATTTTTCTTTTTTTTTTTTTAGTTGGTGGTTCCTCTAATATCGTAACGAGGTATATTCGTCACCCTTATTTTGACAAAATTTCCAGAGTCTGGCAACACTGTCACGTTATAAAAACTCGTGATTTTCATTGGCATTTTTTAATTGTTTTCAATTTTCTGAAAATGTAATGGGCTGGTGAGGCGTATCGTATTTCTCTTTAATGAATTTCCAGTTTCTAGCGATTTACTGCCTGATCTGGCAACACTGTGGTATTATATAAAAACTTGTTACTTCTTCGCATTTTTCAATTTTTTTACACCAAACTTACACGGTGATTTCTCTAACAGTGTGGTGAGGTATATCGTCGTTCCCTTTTATTTAATCATTTATTTTATTTTGTCTCCAATTTTCAAGTATTTGCTGCCTAATTTGGCAAACTGTTGTATTAGAAAATCTTGGGTTTTTCATTTTTTTTTTAGATGTGGTGAGGTAGATTGGTGCAGAATATAAGTATTTGCTGACAGGGAAGAGAGACGATAAACATCCGGCAGGGGCAGGTGATGATTCGTCGAGTTTAATGCGAGTTTTGATGATCACAGTAAACTGTGAAGGTGCCTGCCTACCACGCCAACCCTATAACTAAGCTCGCTGGTTAGCTCAAACCAGGCAGTGCAGTGGTGAACTTGGGCGAAAACAAAAATAATTCTGAGAAGTCTTGGACGCGCGTAGGCCTGCCTGTTTCAAGTAGGCCGCGACAATTACGTTCACCGCTGTTTCTAATTAAGGCGGGAGATTGGCAAAAGGGACGCGGAAAAAAGCGCGCGCCAACAACTCGCATGAGGGATGTGAGTCATTTGTTATGCACATGCATACATATTAGGAATTAACCTCTCAATCGGAGACGCGGCTTCACCTATGACCCGGCTCGCCGTGGTGGGTCCCCTTAATAAACGCAATTATTGCCGAGTTGCTTGTTCGATGCAAACGAGCCATCGGCATCATCAACATCATCAAGTTAATAGCAATAGCCTAATAATCAGCTTTCAAAAAAATTCATATCGACTTCATCCCTCATTACGCAGAAGTTTTGACTAATATGGCAACATTGTTTCAATTTTAATTAATAAAAAATATGTATAGATGCTCGTTACATTGAAAGAACGATTCAGATACAATAGAGTAAGTATATTTCGTACTACTCGTGAGTAAACTTGGCAACGCCGTGATTACTTTTCTTTCCTGTTTACGGAAATTTCCTTGACTGACTTCATAACACCGTGGTACTTACTAAATTTCTATTAAATTACGACATTCTCTTATCCATTGAGTGATTCAAATACAGAGATTTATCGGGCAGTCTGGCAACAGTGTATTTTTCTGCGACATTCTTTCCAGTTTATTATTATTATTTTATAATTAACACCCTTGCTTATTTCAAGCTTTTTAAAGCTTGTCAACGAGACGTGTTTGGCTAGTTACTCATATTGCCTGTTGCGGATGCGACCGTCTTACTGTTGTTATTCATCCTTCGGGATTCCCCTCGCCAGCGCAACTTAGAATTCGCAGAAAACCCAGATCGAAGTGGCCGATGTGTGTTTCGGAAACACAATCCGACAGGCGTCAAACACGTTGCCAGCGGATTCAACTAAGACTGTTATGCAACACTTGTTTAATCCGGCAACACTGTCTTAATTTTTAATTATAGAAAAAAACGGGCAATAGTTACACTGAACAAATGTCATCCTCAGGAGGTCATAGAATTAAAAATCATTCAGAAAAATGTGAGATCCCTATATTTTGACAGGTGTTATGAATCTAGTTAAGACGTGATTTTTAGTTCCATGACCTTCTGAGAACGACTTTAAATTGAATCACTTGATATTTCGTGTGGCTCATTATTGAGATGTGAAGGCTAAGGTAACGACAGTGTTATTACTAAAGCACGGATTTAAGTGCATTTTAAGTGATGAGTCATCACTCCACAACGCGTGCGCCCGAGAGAAGACAATTCGCGTTTTCTGCTAAGCATTAAGGTGGATTTATAAACTTTCCACTGACATTGCAGTTCACTGTTGCAGGTGCCGTTCAATGTTAAAGTATTGTTGGCTGTTGTTCACAGTTTATAAACGATCCTAGACGTTTACAATACTTTAACATTGAACTGCAGCTGCAACAGTGAACTGCAACGTCAGTGCAAAGTTTATAAATCAACCTTTACTCCCTCTGACGGCAACTGTGTGTATCAACATAATGACGTCACGACTGGTTTAGCTTCTGCTCGAAATTTAAATTATGCAGCTGTGAATTGTGTCGTTATGAGAATGGTGTGCGAGTTTACTTTGAATATTTTGTAAAATACAGTTCAAGATGCCCAAAAGCAAGCAGAATTGTGTCGTCTTTCATTGTTCTTCGATTAGAAGAAAAAATCAAGATTTAGCTTTTCATAAATTCCCTAAAGAGGTTGAAAAAATTCAAACAATAAAAGAAAAGATTGTTTCTATTAAACCACATCTAATAAACATTGATGTTGACGTTGCCCTTACACACTAAGGTTTACAAAAAAAAATTCTATTCCGTACAATGTAATCCATGGTAGAAGATAGGGCAATTATCATTAAGGCCCAGTTTTACAATCGTGGAATAAGGACGAAATAACTATTCGCTGAATATCCTTTAACGTTCTTCCATATCTGCATCACACCTACGTCACGTTATTCTAAGAATATTGCTTATCCGACGATTGTAAAATCGGGCCTAAATGATTTACATTAACTGCAAAATTCACCAATATTAGACAAATTTTTCCGTTGGATAACTCGTTAGATACGTTTGTTAAAACCATAGCAACATTTATTTTTAGAGGTTAGTTAAATTTATCTGATATTGGTGAATTCGACCCTAAGGCCCAGTTTTACAAATAAGAATAAGGAGAGAATAATTATTCACCGAATATCCTTTAACAGTCTTCCATATCTACGTCACGTTATTGCAAGAATAGTGTTATACTCAGTTTATCCGACGATCTAAAATCGTATCTAACTCTGTGATTTCAATTCTCTACTAACTTTCAGCGAAGCATCAAACAATAAACGGGGGACTTCAGCGTCAGAGTTAATAAATTAGCTTGTAAATTTAAATTGTAGGTAGCAGTTGTAGGTAATGTAAGTACATATTTAGCTATTTCAAAACCATCTCCTTTTCTACCGGAGAAAAAATTATAGATCATTAATACACGTCATGGAAAAAATCTAGGTTAGACACATCCCATAGCTTAAGTTTCTTACATAATATTGACATAATAATAGTTAGAATTCATTAAGCAGCATTCCATAATTGAATTAAATAACTTACCATGTCAAAGAACGTATTAGTATTGCGGGTTGCATAGTTTCCGGCCATGACGTAAAAATGCACCTAAATCCGTGCTTTAGTTATTCATTTCCTTTACGTTTCTTTCCTGCTTATAGAGATTTTTTGTATGACTCAGCAACACCGCAACAACGCAATAGTACTTCTGACATTTGCAACTTTCTTATTTTCAGTAATTTGGCAACGTTGCCTTAGATGTATTACACAAAGCAGAAAGATTCGTTGATAAATCTGCCAACCAGTAGCTGCTTTTCTATTTGTGACTTCCGGTGACTCCACGTCAAAAATCTTCTTCTACCGACGCGACGTTTCGCCTTTTATTATAAAAGTGCGTCTTCAGGGCTGCTGCTTCTATTCTTCTTGTTCATAAAAAGTAGTGGCAGCGAGAACACCAGCGGCAGTAACAATAATAAGAACAACACTTTTAGCAGCGCTGTAGAAGTCCTTCTTTAATAAAGGACGAAACGTCGACAGAAAGAAAATTCGTGGTGTTTACTACCAGAAGCTACAAAGAAAATGGACGACAGCCGCCTAAGTCCCCAAGTGATTTTTTAAAAATTTTTATGAAGCTGTAGTTAATCCAGAAACACTGCTACCACGTAAAGTTTGAAGTATTTCTTATTTCTTTAATTTCCCTAAGCTTTAAGGAAGGATGTCCTATTAGCTGCTGGATATCTTCCTCTTTTATCTTTTGGTATAATGCCATCCATCAATTTTGTTTTTTAAGACTCTCGATATTCTGCCATCAGAAACTTGTAATACTTGCTTAGAAAAATCTTTGCAAACTTTTACATCTGATCCATTTTCATTAGGCAAGTTAATAGAATTAATAACGCCTGAACGGTCCAGTGGTAAGAGGACCGGCCTTGCAATCGCATAGTCGTCGGTTCGAACCGCACTCGGGATTTTTCTCGGGGGTGGTCGGTATCGACTTCAGGCACCCTTCAGTGTTGGGGATAAAATACGACACTGCTTCCCCTTAAACGGCGAGAAGGTTGGAAGTAACAAAGCCATGGAACACACACTCAAAATACACTCCCGCTCCTAAGGTCCTGACAAGTCTTTGACTTAGGACCCCGTTGGGCAATCACCACAGATTAAAAAAAAAATAGATTCTAGTATAATGACGTCTGATATCCTCATTTGAAGTGGAAACTTTAAGTTTGTTTGTGACCTTTATCTGCCCAAACAGGTAAGCAGATTGTAAATCAAAATTGGCTATGCTATAGAACTTTTCAAAAACTGTCTTAGACTGAGAAGAATTTATTTTCTCGATGCATTCGTTGTTACATTTGCAAGAAGGACTTCTAAAAATCTTAGCGGGAACAAAATTTCCTTTTGCATTTCTTATATGGGAGTCCTGAAGCCCGTTTAAACTTTCGTTGATTACGCACCCAATTAGCTTCTCTTCTAATTCTTTTCCTGCCTTTTTGCGTCTTCGCAGGGTTATCTTCACATTCTGATGGTTAATATTCAGATTCGTCGTCTGTCTCAAAAGGATCCGGAATATCTAAATGTCATCAAATCTTTGCATACAGTTGTTAATGACACTCGGTTATACTCGTAATCAATGATTACAATTTTACAATAGCTATGTTTGCAAAAAATACCTAACCTCAGAATGATTAAAACCAAGGATTAAAACAATACTTTGTTTTTAAAATCAATGATAATTAGAACATAACAAACCTTCTGCTTCCATGACATCCATTTGCAACAAATATGGCTCCTGGAGCAATAATTTGTTTAAGAGGAAACTTATCACTTGACAACAGCACTTGATGTCATTAAAGTATAAGGCCCGTTTTCATAATAGAACTTTAAATTTAAAGCGACTTTAACCTATAAAAACACATTAGTTTTCCTATGCTTAAAGTGACTTTAAATTAAAGTCTCCTTTAGCACTATTATGAAAACGGCCATAAAAGTAATAATGGCCTAACCCACTTTAGGCCACTATAGCATACAATAAAATGTGCAAAATCTTAATGCTACAACAAAATTTATAGTTCCATCTCTGAACATACTAAGGAACTGAAGTTAGGCCAGTCTTGTATTAAAAATATAAACTAACGGCCAATCTTAGGCATTATAATCACAAAAATGTGAATTTGTGGGTTAGGCCACTTTGGTTCTCAACGCCTGAATTGTACCTTTAACTTTTTGTTCTTCCTTGTGTTTATCAAAAATGTTGTCAGCAGTTCTTGTTTTCACAGATTTTTTTATTAGAGATGATATCGAAGTTCTTTTGTTTTATGCCAGTGTGCCTCTGTGTTTTACCATTGTCGATTTCCTTTTGTTTCTCCGATTGACATCTTTGTTTGTAAATATTCATTAAGTTCGCTTTATAGTTCGCAATAATTATCTATTGCCGGCAATTAAAATTGCAGCGATTTGCATTGCACGCATGCGCGGTATTTGCATTTTGTAAATTTTAAATTTTCGAATCGCAATTTTCTTTCCTTATTTGCTTAAAAAAATTATAAAACTGAAGGAGTGTCATCAAACTATTTATTTCTTTTCATTTTTTTTTTATGAACGTCACAATCAATCGATTTTCTTTTGTATCTGTCAGTATCGACCGATTTTCTTTTGTTTTAGTCTTTCAAATCACATTTTCTTCTCATTTTCTGTAAATTTTTTTAATAAAGAAAAATCCCGTATAAATAAATACCATCATTAATCTCATCACTTTTGGTTTCTAAAAAATATCGATTTTATTCTTCCGGACCAGCTGACACTTACGTCATGTAATAAGTAGTTACATACTGGCAATGGGTCAGAGTCACGTTGAAGATCGACGTGTCGTGTCGCTTAACATCAACTGCCAGTTTTCTTTTATTAAAGATTTTTTTTTAATTTATAGTGACTCGAGGGCTTCCTTTCGACGAAATTTTTTTTAAAGATTTTTTGCTCTATTTCTAATAGTACCAAAACAATAAAATAATAGAAGTGTTATTTATAGCAAAGTACTGCAGCTCGTTATGTAGTCGTTTGATTTTCTATTGTTTTCCTTCAAAATAAATGAATGAATATCGAATTCTTAGCTTGATTTTGTCAAATTACACAATTCATCCTAGTTGTAACAAGAGGGGAAAATCGATAAACACAACTAAAAGAAAAAAGTGTCATCAAAGAGGTGATCGTCATTTTTTTTTAAGATGCCATCTTGGATTACGCGTCAATGACGTGTCTAATGTAAGCATCCGCCGACGTCGATTTTCGTGTGAACATGTCGAATAATATCGGTAGAATCCGGCGGTCCGCGTCGCATTCCGTGAGATTAATTAGTTCGGGTCGGAGCCGCGTAAAAAAACGCCAAACGTCTGTGTCCGACACGAATTCCAGAAATTAAGACAGAATGCCTCGAATATAACCGAATTCCCCGATGTAAAACGCCCAATAAATAATGCCGAAATATGTAGCAGGACGAGCGGCCGATCATTTATCTTAGCAGGCGACGGTGGCGCCGTCTGGCATTTGTTTTAACCACCGGCCCGCCCTCTGTCCTATTATCATAACTATCCGCTCGCCACGGCCTTCTTCTTCTTCTTCTTCTCCTTCGGAAACGGCTTCGACCCAGCGACACGACGTCAATTTCATTAGAATTTTTTTTTATTTTGGCTTGCCTCGATGTGGCAATTAAAACTAACGCCATCTACACAGACTTTTTTTAAAAATGTAACTAAAAACGACAGTGTTACCAGATAAGGCAATTTCTATTAACTAACTAACCTCCAAATAAAGAGTATCAGTCGCAATGTTGCTAATTTGCAAAAACAATTGTAAGCAGAGATTAACTTTCCATCAAGCAATGCTGCCAGATTTACTTAAAAATCTCGCCCAGGAGTAAATCAATTTTTTTTACGATTAAAATGGTAGCAATATTTGGAAAGTGGCGATGTTGCAATTAGAGCTAACGCCATCTAGACAGATTTTTTGAAAATGTTGAAAATGCAAATATTTTAAATAGTAAGGAAAACGTTAACTGATTCATAGAATCTAGCGCCAAAAATTATTTAATACCTATTGAAGTAATGAGGGAGTAAAATTGCTTAAGAAATGACTTGGGTGGATGTGTGTTTATTTATTTATTTTTTTGTGAAGTACTGGGTACCTCACGCGGTTTTATTAAAATTCCTCCGGCGTGAGTGTCGTCGCCGCAGTAAATCCACGTCGAACACATCAATATTTTGGTCCGCGCGGCTGCGGACGGACCCCCCAGATTGAAATATGGTCGTACACAACTAGTGATTATCACGGTCCGGCCTCCTCGGATCCTCGTGAGCACCTTGTTAGCAAAACCATCACTTGGCTCGGCCGAGCGCACCAACGCTATTATACCAATATCCCGGGGCCATCCTCCTCGGTGAGATCTTAGCGTGGCATGCGATACCCGTTTAATAATGGATTGTTTCATTCACTCGCTTTTTTACGTCTTTTTTTCCGTCCGCCGTCCCGTTTCGATATTGTACTCTCGGGCGCCAGCTTTTTAAATTGATCGCGCTCATTTGCGACGGCCGTAACTCATCCGACCAACAAATTATTAATTCGGTGCTTTCCCCGCGTATCGGCAATTAATTCCGCGCGCACCTGCCTATTTTCAATTATGTGCCCGGAGGACCCCGTAAAATTTACTGCGCCTCTTGAAATTCGAGATTTTCAGATAATTCAATTCCGCTCTGTAGATTTGACTTTCTAGTCCGTCTAAATGATTCCAACAGGTTCTGATGGTTTTAGAATGTTTCAGCAAAAACGCCGCCTTACAAAGTATTGAGTATCTTGTTGTGTCCCCTTATAGTTAGGTTCTGAAACATTTCTGATAAATCTAGAATGTTCTACCGGAAATGCACAACACGTTACCTTTGTTTGTTATTTTGTTGTTCCGTCCTTCACGGTTTCAATTCTGAATGTTCCAGAATGTTTCCAATTGATTCTGATGATTCTAGAATGTTCCGTCTCAAATACATCACACGCAAGTAAGGTGTTACCTTTCAAAATATTTAACATCTCGTTGTTCTTCACCTTAGGTCCGGTTTTTCAATCACAAGTTAACTTCAACTTTCAGTTTATTCCCAAAGGAACAATTGTTTCCATAATTGTTACTGTGGGAATAAACCAAACAGTCACAGTTCTGCTAGTTCCAGAACGAGTGCGACGTTTTTTATTTTCTGATAATTCTAGTTCTAGAAAGTACTACTGAAAACGCAACACGTTACCTTTGAAATAATTAGTATTTTGTTATTCTGTCCTTCACAGTAGTAGTTCTGAATGTTCCGGAATGTTTCCAATTGATTCTGATGATTCTAGAATGTTCCATCTCAAATACATCACGCATCTAAGGTGCTACCTTTCACAATGTTTGACATCTCGTTGTTCTTCCACTTAAAGTCACAGCTCTGCTAGTTCCAGAACGTTTGCGACATTTTCTAATAATTATAGTCTAGAGAGTACTATTGGAAATGCAACACGTTACCTTTGAAATAATTAATATTTTGCTGTGCTGTCCTTCACAATAGTAGTTCTGAATGTTCTAGAATGTTTCTAATTGATTCTGATGATTCTAGAATGTTCCATCTCAAATACATCACACAAGTAAAGTGTTACCTTTCAGATTGTTTGACATCTCGTTGTTCCTCCCCATTAAAGTCACAGTTCTGCTGGTTCTAGAACGTTTGCGACGTTTTCTGTTACTTCTATATAGTTTTAGAATGTACTACTGCAAATGCAACACATTACCTTTGAAATAATTAATATTTTGTTATTCTGTCCTTCACAGTTGCAGTTCTGAATGCCCCAGAATGTTTCCAATTGATTCTGATGATTCTAGAATGTTCCATATCAAATACATCACGCAAGTAGCTGGGATGTTACCTTTCAAAATGTTTGACATCTCGTTGTTCTTCCACATAAAGTCACAGATCTACTAGTTCTAGAATGTTTGCGACATTTTCTGGTAATTCTAGTTCTACAATGTAAAGTGCGTTCAAATAAAACCGTCATCAAGTAGGCTTGTTTCAAGTGCAAATTTTGCAAAGTCACGTCGTAACCATACGATTATTATAAACATAACCTAACTTTTTATATCCATTTAATTACGATTTCCTACAAATTGGAGAATAAAACGCAATTAACGAAATAAAACATTTATTTTATTATAAATCCCTCGAAAATGCAAACAAAGCCTTTGACAGTTGACGCTGTTGACAGTTATTCAAGGTTGCAACATACGTACTAAAACTACGACGTGCCGTCATAAAACAGAAACAAGTTTAGAGCCTTCTCGATATCGGATTTTTTTGAACGCACGTTACCATATATTATGTCCAAATAAATTTTTGATAAAGGTATGGCATGGAAGACAAAACGTTTGTCTCAGATTACTACCTCAATTTATTTATTTACTTGGCAGTTTATGAATTGACAACCAGCTGTCCAATTACAATTACTGTGACTTTTTCCTATTAGATTATAATTTATTATTTACATTAAAATATTGTCTAGTTCTTGAGTAGTTAAGTAATACCGAAGTTTAATATACACTTTGACATGTCACTAATCTCAAAAACTGTTTGGTGTTGTAGATTACGACATACGTTTACACTTCCATGGCCTAGGTTTATCAAAAATTTATTTGGACATATGGTACCACTGTAAATGCAACACGTTACCTTTGAAATAATTAATATTTTGCTGTTCTGTCCTTCACAGTTGCAATTCTGAATGTCCTAGAATGTTTCCAATTGATTCTGATGATTCTAGAATGTTTCGTCTCAAATACACCAGGCAAGTAAGGGATTGCTTTTCAAAATGTTTGACATCTCGTTGTTCTTCCCCTTTAAGTCACAGTTCTGCTCGTTCTAGAACGTTTGCGACATTTTCTGATCGTTCTAGTTCTAGAATGTACTGTTGAAAATGCAACAAATTGCCTCTGAAGTACATACTTGCAAATACGTCACGCGAGTAAGGCGTTATCTGTCATTTTTTTCTTTATATTCGAAGTTCTAACAATTTCTAGAATGTTCTACTGGAAGTCCACCAAGTGAACAACACATTTGACAAAATATTTGATGTTCTGCTCTTCGCAAATACGCCACGCAAACAACATTTTATCTTCCAGAATATTTGATACCTCGCTTTTTCTTTTTTGTGATCAAAGTTCGAATAGTTCAGGGACGGTTCTGAAGGCGGTTTTGATGATTCTAGAATGTTCCAGCGGGAATGCACATTCTTTCATTTGTTTGGTATTCTGTCTCTTGTATTGAAATTCTGGGTACTCTAGGACGTTTCCAAAATTCTTATGACTCTAGAATGTTTGGAGAATACTATTTGCGTGGTATTGTTGATGTCCTGTCGCTGATGTTTTAAACAAATCTTGATAATTCTAGAATGTCCCCTCTTAAAGTATTTTCTGTTTTGTCTTGGATATAAAAAAAAAAATTGATGTCCCAAAGTCCTCCTACTTCCAGATGGTCCTTTGAAAATGTTTCAAATGTCAAATGTCAAATAAAATGTCTTTCTAGTCACCAGTATTCTATGAAAATCTTGGATTTTAGAACGTCCAAGTAAGGCACTTTCTAGAACTAAGGGCCAGTTTCATAATGGAATTTAAAGGAGACTTTAATCACTCTCATCTATCAAAACAAATATGTATGAAAATACATTTGTTTACACATCTGAATGTGACTTTAATTTTAAAGTCTCCTTTAAATTCCATTATCAAACTGGTCCTAACAGTTTCTTTTTAAAATATCGAGAAGAAAAGCAGAATGTCTTGGACATGATCCATTTCCGATAATGTATTTGATGGCAGATACATATTTAAAACCATTTGTATCATTGATGATTCTATAAAGTTCTAGAATACGTTGCACATATTTAATGTTCTCTTTAAATGCTTCTTCTCCTTTTGTATATCAAATTTTTGAATGGGAAACTTCTAGAAAATTCTGCAAAAACGTATGATTCTAAATTTGTTTTATAAGGTGTCACATTCTAGAACATTCTGCAATTCTAAGTTGTCCTTTTTCATATCATTAACCGATGTTCCGCTGTTTATATTTAAGTGAACTACTCAAGTAATACAATTTGTAAATACATATTTATTCTTTAGGGAAATAAATCATATCCAAACAAGGAACATTCTAGAACTTCTAGAAAATATCGAGAATAAGTGTAGAGTTCCTAAAAGCATCAAAATATCAAGAAAAAATTAAATGCTTAGCATCTAGTACGTTCTGGAACATTCTGGAAGTACAGTGTTCTTTTCTCTACCTCCATGCAGTGCTCAGATGTTTATAAATGTCACAACTTCGCACAGAAATAAAACATGCTCACCTACGGAACGGTCTTTTTAAAATATTTAGGATAAAATATACAATGCGTATACGACTTTCTGAGCCGTGTTTAATGATTATTAATAATCAACAATTAAGGAGTAATATGGCGTTCGGGACTATTCTAGAACATTCCAAAATACTGCGTTTAATCTTGTGATAAAAGTTTGCCGTCTCTGGACTGTTCCAGAACGTTCTAGCTTCTGCCTCGCGGTTAAATCTCAAGTCAAAATCTATTTTTTTTTTGTAATTGCGTCTATTTTCGGACGCATGAGGATCGCAAAACATTTTAGAATCGTTTTCAATGATTTGGAGGATTTGTTACTTTATTACATGAAAAGTCCAGTATATTCCAGAAGGTTCTAGAAACCTCGAGACTCTTGTTTCGTAATAAATCTTATGTAACAAAATATAATATAATATTAATATTATCATTAAATTTAAAAAAAATGAATTTAAAACTTATACTCATTCTTTTATTTAATGAGATGTGTTTGGACGTGTTGCAGGGGACGAAAACGATTGTTTTTTTTTTAATTATTTTGTAAAACCGCAGTAGACAGAGAGGATTGATCTATCGCAGGATCAGAGTGTACCTGCCCGAAACAAAAGCAGCGCAGCAGGACGCCTTCACGAATATGGCGGACCAGTGACAGCTGATACGCCCCGCAAATAATTTAAGGTTAGGATATCTGTCAAACTGCTCTCTCCGGCGCTCAACAAATAATCGTAAATTCCAAATTACGGCCTCCCAAATCATGACAGCGCTCGTCACCCAAACGATTAATAATTTTCCGTCTTTCACTTTCTTTCGCTTAATTTTTATTTTGCGGTGTTTTATTATGTGTGTGTCTGTTCACGTACTATCATCCATCATCATTACAATGTCGTTTGCCCGTAATCTTGCACCTACGTACGCAATCGAACAAGAAGAAGAAGTGGTGGTGGCGGTTATTTACGGCGGTGGCCGTCATTGTTTGACGCGAATCGAGAAAGACGAAACAAAAATTTAAAAATAAGATGCCGCGGCGAGGCGTAGGTAGTAGCTCTTCTTCTTCGTCTTCTCCCAGTCTAAAACAAAAGCCGGTGCGCGGCCCATGGCTACCACCCACCGAGACAGACCGCTAACAAATGAAACTCACCATGATTCCGTCTCGATGGCACCGATCGGCTCATATCCCGAATTCCGGCCGCTTTATTGCCGTTATTTGAATTTTATGCGCTCGCCGGCGGTATTTTTTTCGCCCCGCGAAAATCAAAAGAACAAAACAACGTCGACGGTTGGTCCACTCACGCATAATCGATCTCGATCGTCAAACGTTACGTAAATGATGGACGACGTCGTAAAACAATTACTAGACACATTGCACTTATAATAATTTGCTCAAATAATATAAGTAGAGCGACCCTCAACCCTCTCTTCCTCTTTGTCGTATAAGGTATCTAACGTTTTATTTGTTTACGCGATAGATCCACAATTGTTACATAAGTCGTTTGTTAACTAACACCAAGTTACCAACGTGTTTCATAGATGACATAGTGAAACAGTAAAATTACTAAACACCTTGCGCTTATTTGCGATACACAGTCCTCTATTTCTTTCTCTCTCTACAACCAATTTCCGTCATGATGTAGGTATGACGTAGGTCGCTAAAAACAAAATTCCCACCAAAATTCTTCAAATTTCCCGGTTTTATGCTCAGGTTCTCACATCAGCGATTCAAATACTTGAGAAGCCTAAAAGTTTGAGTCTCAACTTTGAAATAATTTCCCTCACATCTTGAAATGTCCCGCTAAAACGGGAATTCCCGTATGTGTGGCAACGCTGGTGGGTTGTACTAATTATATTACTTACTTAATATCAAAACCTCAAGCTTAGAAAAACTTAGAAACTTAGAAAAAAATCAGTTGTTCTACAGGTTTTCTAAATGGAAGTTTCTGCTTTTTAACGTTGCATTACATTTGGAATATCAAAACAGTATTGCCAGATCAAAGGAAGAAACCCAAATTGGGGAGACTTTTTTCATCTATTTTTTTTTATATATTGCAAATGTTAACTGCTATTAAAACAAGTTTAAAAAAATTACCTCATGCATTAGATTTTTTTGTACTTTATAAATTAGAAAGTAAAAATAAAGAATAATTTTCTGTAATACATTATAATTAATATTACAGAGTATTTAAGTTTCTTTTCTTTCAATTCTTACAAGGTACGTTGCAGTGTTGCCAGGTCGTTATAAAAAAAAATTCGCTTTTCCACTCAATTTTTCGTATCAACGCAACGGTTCAAATACTTGAGAAACCTAAAAGCTTGAATCTCAACTTAGGTCCGTGTGACATCATGCAAGATTTGATATAAGAATTAAATTTATCGTTGTAGTCAAATCTAAATATATAACTTTACTTAATTCTTGTATAAGAAATAATATTAAATCTTTACTGTGTTTGCCACTACCTCAATAATTTTTTATGGCATATGGGCATGATATAACTACCTAATTTACAAATCTAATCAGCAACTAATTCTAAATCTAATCAGTCACAGTAACTCAACAAAAAACACTGACACATGCATAAATTCAATAGCGAAGCACAGTTTTGGTATTTGCGGAAGAAATCTTGCATGGCACTGATGGTCAATAAAATTTTTGGTTGTGCGCAGATTTGTTGTCATTTCTTGTAATTGTATTAAAAATATTTAGAACTTTTTCTAAATTTTCTCAAATCTTGCAACAAGTTATTGTTATTGTGTTTGATGCTCAGTACAATCTCTAAATATGCAAAACTTGTGCAAGATTTGATATCAAATCTTTCATGGTGTCACAGGGGCCTTAGAAATAATTTCTCTCATATCTTAAAACGGGAATTCCCGAAAATCTGGCAACGCCGGTATCAACACTAGCAGCGTAATGCACTACTTCATTGTTCATATTTGAAGTTATAAAGTTCGTTCGTCAGTAAATAGAGTCATAAATTGCAAGCTTCATTTGTTTAAAAAAACTCTTTCTGCGCGTCGCGCTTAATTAATTAACAAAGAAAACAAATTCAGATAATTTAGATGAACCCCCGAAAGCATTCGAATATTCTTTTATAAATTTATTTGCAAGATGCGCCATCTAGACGTCCTCGTGCATATTAAATTTTAAATTACTTGCACGATGGTACAACAGCTCTACCAAACTGAATAATAGGTGCCGCTATCTATCCCGTGCAAGCAAGGTTATTAAATTACTAAGGTTGCCTAGGTTTGTATCTCGCAATGGTGTCAAATTTGTGACGTCACCAGAGTTCCAAATTTATGGCTGTCACCGTAAACCGGCTGTCACGCGTTCTCTTTGTTATTAACAGTAAATTTTGAAGGTAATTCCTTACTTATTGATTATTTACAAATCAATTTGAGATGCCATCAGGAACAACATGTTCAGTATTAAACTGTCCTATGACATATGTAAAAGCAAAAACACAAGGTTTGAAAATTTCATTTTTTACATTTTAGTTAGCAGGATGGTTCGCTAAAAAGTTTCAAAGTTCACACCCCCATCTGGGCCAACACAGTTATAAAATCGTTAACGACCCTACTTTCAGCTTACCTCATGGGTGAAGCTCCTTTCATTCAGCGGATTAGTAGTGCCTTCTGATGAATTTGTGAAAACTATAAAGAATTTGACACAGAATTCATCATATACATGAGTGATGGAATGAAATCAAACAAACTTATCGTTAAAAAATTAGTGAAGGCATTAGCATACAATGTTCCTGATGAAGACGTACACATCAGCGTTCGTAAAACAAAGACTTTTCATTAGAATAATTATTTAAATTATAAATAGGAGTCTTTAAAAAGAAATCCTCATTTAAAATCACGCATAAACGAAATTCGTAATAAGATAAACCATAAAATAAGAAAAATTGTGACTTAATAAACACTGCTTCGTTACTGTTTTCAGTGTTAATCGTCGACAACTTATTAAAGGCGACGTTTAATCAAAATATAGTAGCCATTATCAAAAGTCATTACGTAATGAAAAGTAACGAAGTTGGGATTTGTCTTAGGTTACTAAAAAGCCAAAATTTTTGGAAAAAATCTATTGGACATATGTTTCGGCTTCAGAAGAAGGCCATCTTCAGCACGATCAGACGTAAAATATGGATTTCATTGTACAACAAAGTTGTAAAGTCGGACAATACATACATACATGGAGATTCTTACCAAAAGTCATTACATTACTTTGAACTCGCGCGTTAGCAGAACTCTAGTGACGTCATTTGCGCAACCCACTTTCGAGCAAACTTAGGTAACCTTAGTAATTTAAAAACCTTGCCGTGCAAGTTAAAAATCGTCGATTCGTAGGTACACGGTCGATATAGTAGTCATCAGCCAAATATGAAATAAGATGCTTTCGTTTATCTTGTAATGCCGACGGTTAATGGTAGATAACGCACACTGTTGCGAGCAGGCCTCCGAGGAAAGAATTAACAGGAGGGAACCTACGACAGCGGGAGAATGCAATTACATTTGACGGAAGTTACAACTTTGCGGTAGGTCAGATTCTGCAATATGGCGGTTTGTTGACATCCGTAATTGAAAAATAATTGATTCATTTCGTGTTTGTTTCTGAATGTAGAACGAATTTGTGTGTTCACTTAGCAACTGTGATTAGTAGTGTTATACAAACTACCGTCACTAAATAATTACAGTACCGCAATCAGCCGCCATTTTAGTGCAAAACATTGGCGGGAAATTTAAATGTCTAACGCTAACAACGACACATTTGAGCATTTTAACCTTTTATTTGACAGGTGTTAAGCTTGATTAAACTTGCCAGAAAGAAAATCACTGCAAAAGTCGGCAATTTAAACTTGCCAGAAACAAAATTACTAGAAAAGTCGGCCATTTTAGTGCAAACACGTGATTTCTTTGTCTTACACATTAAGCATATGGGTTGCGGTACTGTAATTATTTAGTGACTGTAATACGAACGGTATATTGATAGGTTATTATAGACTTCAGTTAAAAAGTTAATGACTTTTAGGTTAGTTTTGAGATTTCTCCAAGTTCCAGTGTTGCCAACTCGTGGGAAGAAAAATGAAAAAATGCATTTCGCGGCGAAAATGCTAAATATTTGTGAGATGTCAAATAAAATTACTTAAAAGTGGAATTACATATTTTCATAGATATTAAAATTTAAAAAAAACATGTTAAAAGACATTGATTGAATTCTATGAGTGTTGTAAGAAGTTCATTCTGTAGTAACATTGCCGTGAACAAGTCGAAATGGCAACAATATAAGTAGTTCGACTACGGTGTGCGTTATGTCAGTTAGCTTAATTTTCGTTGTCAGCATTATTTTTGTATGATTTTCATTGTGAAAATCAATGGGCTGATTCAGCAGAATATATCAGTAACAGTTCCCGCTTCAACAGTTGAGATTGAGCACTCATTTCTGTTGAATGAGGTTTACTCATCATCACGTGTTCCGATCAGGTAGCGGAGAAGTTATGCTGCAAGAAATGGCGACCGCTCCAACTCATCAGTTAAGTGATCACTTGTGAGAGGTCGCATTCAGCAGAAATTTAGTCAATAGTTGCACATCTTTTGGGTCTGCTTTGCTACCCTTCCACGGCCTCTATGGAGGTGATCTAATTTGAACGGGAAGGTTAAGGCGAAACACTACACTTACCGTGCGAAAGGCGCAGCTGAACGGTGTATAACACCTGGTTACCCACGGCTAACTCAATGGAGGAGGGTCGAGGTTCTCCAACAGTAAAGGGGTGGTCTCAGTATTTATAAGGCGCCAGGAAACGGAGAGATTACCTAGGTGTTGTCTGACGAAGCAGTCGTTTCCATCAACTTCGGCACAGCTGATTGTGACGTCTCTCATGCGGTAGTTGCGGGGGTTAGAGTTTAGAGTCAAGGAGATATGGATCATTGACACACACACACAGCTTAACCAAACATCGTCATCAAATTTAAACATGTAACTTTATTGCTTGCTCTATGTTCAGTCACAGCAAATAAATGAGGTATAAACTAGCTAAATTTAACAGAATAAACTTGCAAATATTGCAAGTAGGAACAGACCTGTTCGTACAGCTGAATGCAAATAAGTACGTTTTGATTACGTTAATGCCTATTTGTCTAAAGTGGCCCATAGGCCTTTGCTGTAATTTTCATTAACAATATATGACCAAAAATGAATTCTAAATATACAAATAAAATTGTCGAACGATAAACGAAATACTGAACGATAAATGAATAGCTTTACGCGGAGTGATACGGAAACAACTTTTGAGCTCACGCCGCGCAAATGTAAAATACAATAAAAAATCGTGACCTTTGTTGTCCGGAGTGTCGCAGTCGTTAACTAGGAGTCGACTTCAAAAGAGAGGCTAACGTCTAAATGAAAGTCGGAAGCTCCACCAATATTCCTATGGTTGGTTACAGGTTCCTCAAAACTGCTTTCCGCATCGCATGCCGAGGTCTGACGTCACACGGCTTTATCTGCGAAGCACAATGCTGCAGTCGGAGATTCACGCGTTAGGCCAGGGAATCCCAAACTACTCGCTGAGGATGGCGGTTTCGATAATGAACCAAGTCAAGCAGCAATAGCACGAAAAGGAACCAATACAAGAAAACCTAGAAGTAACGAGAAATAGCACGCATTAGATTCGTAATGGCGGATCGAAGAGGGTGCGACTTACCTAGTATTAGGTTTCGACAAAAGTATTCAAAATATACTTTTCACGTTGAAATGCGGGGAAATTCCGGCATTGGCCGTCGACACGGTGGAATTGCCTCAAAACCACCCTTCAATTTCCAACAAAGCACAAAAGCACCAAGTTCGCAAAAACACGACTGATCGTACCCGCAACTTATTCAATAGTGATCAAACAAACATGGCCGAATCACACTCTTCCTTCTTGTACGCCGCATCCACCAATAAGAAACGTGTATTTCAAAAAACGTCACTTCCACCTTAAGGTTCTAGAAGAATCTATCGCCAACGATCTAGATCTTAATCGGCAGCATGCCCACGACATCTAACGACTAAATTACCAACCTAAAATACGAAATACGCGACCAAATCCGCCTTTCAAATTAAAATTTAGTTAATTATTATAAATTCAACGTCGGAAACGCTAACGAAAAATCGGACTGTAACAGCTTTCTTCCATACTCTTCCAAAACTTTTGGTTCATTAACATGGTTTGAAAATGTATCACATAAATTTGTTATTGATATACTATTGTTTAAACAAATATTGGGCTTTATGAATTGGAATTCATTAAAAATTTTGTCTTTTAAGGGCAAACGTTTGAGTACCTCCCCTTCTACTGCTACTTGATAAAGTTTTAAACATTTTGTTCTAAATATTGTCACTTCAGCCTCTGTTGCATCTTTTAAAGTTTCTAAAGTTGTTTTCCCAATGTTTATTTCATTTAAATTTAAGAGGTTATATGGATGTTGATAATTTACCTTGCAAAAGTCTTCATTTTTTAATACGCTTTTTATCACAACTTAAATCTATACTCTCATCAACAAATACAGAAAAAAATTTGTTTTCCATGTCGTGACTAATATTACGTTTAATATTTTCTGCTAAAACATCTTTTATTAAAGAAATTTTCATGAACCTGGTAGGAAATTCAGTGTGAAAGGGTTGGCAACACTGCGATGTTCAGTGACGTAGCAAGCGTAATGTAATAACGTTTTCCACTGGCTGCACCGGTGTGCACTCAGGATATCTCTATCTCGCTTTATTACATAAAGCTGAACCGAGATGAAAATACACTCAGTGCACACTAGTGCAACCAGTGGAAAACGCTATAAGTAAGTTCCTTCCATGTACTTTTATGATAGAACTCCAGGTTTAGAGAAATACAGTTGACATTTCTAGGATCTCATTGTGTTAAATGTAGTCTATGCAGTCTAGTTACTGTAAACTATACTATAAGCAATGGTGAACTGTGTGGTAGCGTGGCGTGTTATCGTTCCAGAATATTATAAAACGCTGCGCCTGACATACAGCGGCCATGTTCAGTTACCAGTTGGAACAAGAGGCTACTGTTAGTATGACTCTCTCCTGTTTATTCTTTACTTGTTGGTTCATAGTTTTAAGCAGCAAGTAGTCTGATTATTTAATTTCTTTTTTCCCCATTTCTCATTAAATAAATCTACAATTATTTATCATTTTATTACTTTTACGTTGCCTAGATCGATTAGCTTGTTTTGTTTGCTGTGGTTTGTACAACTTTCAATAATTTTCACTACTACCTAGTCATCTAATTTATTCAAACGAATCGACCAATAAATACATACACTTAAAAACTATTATCATATTATTTATCAACGGTAACACCTCGATAATATAAAAATAAATAAAAAACATAAAATAGAGTTGGTACTCCAGGAACTCCCGACTTAATTTAATTTATTACTTTTCAGCTGAAACAGACTCTTCCAGCTAGGTGATAAAATATACTTCTCATCAATGTCACCCAAATCAACAATATCCGGCCTATCCGTCGATTTGTCGGAGACACTCATCAACGTCTCTTTGAAAAGACTCGAGTCGACCATGTCTAAAATATACTTTGTTTTTCCTATGTACACCTCGACTGTCCCAGAACGTCGTATAAGGACCTTCCCGATTTTCCCCTCATTCATCTGACTCAAATTATAATCGACTGGTTTATCCGAGTCCTCCGCATAACCCTTACCCGGTAGAGAATCCGGCATTCTCACCAGCGAAATACAAGGGCGCTCATCACTGTATAACTTGCTGTCCTTCAACCCCATTGGCATCGGCATTGGTACGCAGCCGTTCATTAATTTTATATCGACTTTCTCATCAAATTCCTTCTTTACTTGGAAGTTCCCGGCTTTATCTGAATTGAGAGGAAGCACAATGGGGCCGTATTCACCTTCGTTTTCATTATCTGAAGAACTGTCATCCCCTATTAAATCGTTAATCACCGAAGACTCTTCTTTAACGTCGATATCCCAATTGTTCTGCACGACCTTTGGCACGGTCATGCAAGACACGTCCTGCTCTTTGAAACTCAGGTACCTATCCGAATTGATTTTGGGCCGCTTGATCTCGGCGGTTCCCTCAGAGAACACACCCACTGACTGAACATATTTCGGTGGTTGTCCTTGAGGAGTGCGATTTGGATGGGCACTGCGGGTGTTTCTCTTCTGGTGTTGTTCTTGAACTCGCGTTACCGCTTCCTTGGGCTTGTTCTTGTTTCTGATGGCATTTAAATTCGGCTTGTAAATCTTCTTTTGTTTGTTCCCGCCGAGGCTGAGGTCACGCGGAAGAGTCAGCGATGAGAGCCTTCCATTTTCGGTTTTGATAAAATTGCGCATGTCGAAGGTTTTGGGTTTGGATGAAGCCATGGCTCAACCTGAAATACATTGTTTTATTATAAAGCATTCTTATCAGAGACACGAAGAAGCTGAATTACCAAAGAAGGTGATTTAACACTGACGAATTTAAGTTCAAATTCAACGAGCTATTTTTATTTCGTGGTCTTGCATCAAATCACGCGCTTTTAACTGTGCATATCGCGCACAAATCGAAATTGCTTCGTTCATTAGTTGTTATACACCTGTAATTATTGTGAATAACATAACCTAGAAAACCTATACGACGATGATGTCTATACGCACCTTGCGTGCTATTCTCATATACTCTAAACGCCTTTATTGTAACAAATAAAATGAATGAGATTTATTAATTATTTAAACTACAAAAAAAACCTTTAATATTAAATGAACTGACATACCAAACTTCCACTTGTCAGAAATCAGGAACCAGGTATGCCAACAGTATTAAATGCAATACCAATCGCTTTTGTAAGACAACATAAGAACAAGAAAATCACAATTAATTACTAATTTCCTGTGCTCATTGCAAAAGTAAACGGAGTTTAACTTACACAAAAAAAGCGGCTTTGAACTTTCTAGTCTTAATTTTCACAACTTGCAAGTACGTAAGTACTATCTTCTTATTTTTTCTTTAAACTTCATCATAGTTAGAAAAAGAATGGCCGCATTCAGCAGACCCGAAAGTTGTGCAACTGTTGACCAAAAATCTGCTGAATGCGACCTCTCACAAGTTGATGAGTGGGAGCGATCGCCATTTTTTGTAGCGTAACTTCTCCGCTATCTGACTGGAACATGTTATGATGAGTGAACTTCATTCAGCAGAAATGAGTGCTCAGTCTCAACTGTTGGAGCGGGAACTGTTACTGATTTGTTCTGCTGAATCAGCCCATTGACGCCTTTTGACGTCTATAAAGACGTTTTATAAAGAAGTTGGCGACATTGCCTGCAAGAAATCTGGCAAGCCTGAGTCAAAATTCAGAGTTCAATGTCAAAAATAAGGAAATCGATTGTTTTCCAAAATGTGTAACGTATGTGGAGCGAAACTGCACGAAGATGCGGTAACAGAGACAAAAGAGAGAAAGTTCTACGCCTGGAGTTCTTTTATAGAAACATGCACCGGAGCCGTGATTTGTTGTTTCTACTTCTCCTTGACTGTGTTTGCAGTCGTGGCAACAATAGTTTATATAGCGTTCTCTATCACGGAGCGGGGACCATGGTTTCACTTCTGACAAAATTACTGCAATACTTGTAACTCATAAGGCCACAGATTAAATTCATTAGACTTGATTTTTAAATTTTATTGATAAAGTGTGACGTTTTACTATTAAGCTACCTACTCAACTAAGCTGATAGAGTTTTTATTCACTCTTTCAACGCGTCACCGTTCATTTTTCACCGCTAAACTGAGAAGTCGAAAATAAACGTCGATTTAAGATTTGTTTCAAAGAAGCGGATCCGCAATCCGCCTAGCTGAGTAGTTACCTTAAAGCTGGATTTACATGGAGCGTTGAGCGCGTAAAAACGCCGGACGTACTGTACTCTTATTGGCTACTGCTCTTTACATAACAAGCACTAACCAATGGGAGTAAAGTACGCCCGGTGTTTTGACGCGCCTCAATGCTCCATGTAAATCCAGCTTAAATCACAGTATAAGAATCTACACAGTAGCGTCACTCGAGTATAACTGTCACATTTGCCTTTTTGTTTGATACCTACCGATTTGCAAATTAAAATCCATTCATTATCTATTTACCATCGTAGTAGGCCGTTATTTTAAGTTAGTAAGTTGACTATCATAACAAAATTAGACAGATTTAATTAGATGTCACTTTAACATACGCTAAATTGTGACAATTCAAAACAGATAGATCAACGAAACAGATTTGAAAAGTAACCCAGTCGAAATTAAGAGTGAAGGGAAACGTTTTACAATTTATGTACGTAAGTACACCTCGCGATGAAAAGAAAATATCGTAACATTGCCTTATACGGAGTAACCTTAACCTTGTTTATTTTGACAACATATTTTTCACTTCTGACGAAGCTGTCGAACGACGGTGAAACGTAAAGTGTTATAGTGCGCGATTTAGTGTCCGCTTAAAAGATTTTGTGATACTTAAAATCTAAATCGACATGATATTCATTGTCAAAATTTAGTTAGATACATGAGTGCCACGTCATTCTCACGACATACTACGTGTGGAAAAAATTTAAATGAAAAAAACAAATCAAACGAAAGACCAAAAGGAAATGAAAAACCAAAAGTAAGGAAAAATTAGAAAAGAAAATGAAAAACTGAAACAAAGATGAAACGAAAAACCAAAAGCAAATATTAAATGAAAAGAGAAATTAAAAAGAAAGCCCAAAGACTAACGAAAGTGGAAAAATTTTGGGAAAAAAAATTTAAATTGAAAAAAACAAATGAAAAACATAAATCAAATACATATGTAAAGCAAAAGGAAATAAAAAATGACAATGATGTAACTAATGCAAATATTAAATAAAAAGAGAAATTTAAATGAAAGCTCAGAGACAAACGAAAACGGAAAATTTTGAAAAAAAAGACAAAAGAAAAACAAAAAATGAAAAATGAAACAAAAGGCAAACAAAATTTAGTTGTTATAAACATTATGATAGTCATTTGTTTTTCTGTTTTTTTCTTTCGTAAAATTTACGATTGTCATTTGTTTTTCTGTCTTTTTTCATTCGAAATTTTACGATCGTCATTTGTTTTCCTTTTGTAGTTATCGTTTTCTTTTTTGTTTGTATTTGTTAACTACGTTATTTGGAATCATATGATCAAAAATTTTCTGGGTTCCTTGTCCTTTCGCGAATATCACGATCGTCATTTGTTTCTCCTACTTTCTTTAGAATTTTTCTAAAATTTCGACTAGATTTCTCAATTGTCAAAAAAAGGTTTAGTTTTCTTCATTTTTTATTGTTTACCATTTTTCAGAAATTAAATACATAATCAAAAATATATTTTCAATTCTTTGCGTTTTTTCTCTTTCGTTGATGTCGTGATTGTGATTTATTCTCCATTCTCTTTTTTTTACCATTACGTTTATTAATCATTTTTTTGAGTTTTAATTTTCTACAAAGTAGTTAAAAATAATAAATAAAATAAAAACAATTGTTTGAGTTGGAAATATAATTTACAGCTTTTTTTATTCGGTTATTTGCAACACTGCAACTATACCTACCCCCGTCCCCTGAAGTACCCATAGAAAATATAAAGTATATTAAATAGAAATATAACTGAAATAGGCCACCTGACAATCATGATTTTACAAGATCAAACACCGAAGGCGCTAGTGTCGCGGACGAATTCAAACGAGTATGGACGAATTCTACCGATTGCATCGTCAACATGTTCAACACGTGGCAAACACACGATACTGGCACAATACCGGTATTTTCCGCCATTAGCAACCATTGATGCATTTCTGATTGTTATTAACGTACAGAGCGTTAGTAGCTAGTGTTGCGTCTAAAGTGCTGTGACTGGTGCTGTCTGTATACTGTAAAGCGCGGATGGAGCACACGCTAGTCACAGCCTACTAAACGCCAAATAAAGAAAAACCTAAATACATAATACAAGATTTTATTTTCAAATTTCCCGCTTATTGATCGTTGGTTGCAAGATCAAACACGAATGGCGCTATTGTGTTAACTTTAATTTGTATTGTAGTTGCATACCCCTGGAAGTACCTACCTAAAATTTTGAACTCCAAGTTCTTAATGGAGGGGGAAGCGAAGTATTCTAAACTATGATACTACGACCTTAAGCCTCGTAGTATCATGATTCTAAACCATACGTCACGTCAACAACAACATTCCAAATTTATGTTCCATGCTGAAACTGCGCAGAGTAGTTCCGGAGCTTGAAGTTCCAACCTGGAAAGCACTAATGTTCATGTTTGATGTTCAGTATTTTTGCGAAAGCCTTTTGGCAATCCTTTTGACAGTTGGCTACCCTTATTATCTGTGTCAACCTCAAAGTGTTATTTTGATGTACGTACGTCATAAGTTACGCTCAAGAATTAAATAACAACGCATATCAATTTATCAACAATACAAATAGTATATTTATTTGCTAATTATTTCAGGTTAGTGCTATAGGTACGACTCAGGTTTTTTTTTTAAATTTAACTTAGAAACTTACAGGTTGACATATTTATTTGGATTTTTGGATATGAGTGATAGTGGAGGAGACGTATGTGACAGTGGAGGAGGTGGTGATAGTGGAGGAGGTTGGGATAGTGGAGGAGGTGGATGTGACAGTGGAGGAGGTGGTGATAATCACAGAGGTGGGAATGATAGTGGAGGAGGTGGATGTAACAACAGAGAAGATTATGTTGGAAATAATCACCACATTAATTTTATTTCTGATGACAACAATGCACAGGGTACAGGTTTTAGCAGCCCCTTTCATTATACAACGAACGACTATTATACCAGTTCAGGCAAAACACATTCTAGAAATCCCAGACTAAGACGAACAGGAAGTGATGACAAAAACTGCAATAGACAGGTTTTATCCTTAGTGCTACTTTTTGTATTTAGTACTGTCGTTATAATATTGATTGTAACTTTGGGGTCCTAAATGTTCCGAACTAAAAAGTGACAACAAGAACAACAGCCACGTTAAAGCTATTATTATATATTTGTGTACATTTGTTTTTGGTAAAGATACATGAATAGGTGTGTGCAATCTTTTGGAAGGAAAACACTTAGTGACATTGCATCTGCAGATGCCTGTATAAAAATAGGACTATGCGCAGCATCTTATTACTAATGTATCCTTAAAATAATCAAAATCTATGTTATTATATTCTTGGAGCCAATGATGAATGTAAATGTGGTTTGAAATACTCGCCTTAATATTTTATACAATGTTAATTTAACTCAGGAGTAATAATAAGCCCTTCATGTTTATTACCTTAGCCATTTTATAAGTGATTTTTTACTGTATTTATACAATATTGTGCCAGTACAAATATTTTATTTTTTTAATACATCCTTTTGCAAGCGCTTAAAGCATTTCTATGTGACATAAACTTCATTCATAATGTAACAAACCTAAAATTATTGTAAAAACAAAGCTAAATAAACTCATCTTTTAAACTTCCAAATCGTGATGCATTGAATGGCTTTAAATAACCTGTGAGCAAATAAAAATCAGATTAGAGCAGGTGGTGCAAAGAAAATGTATGTCTGTGATTAAATAAAAAGTCAATAAATTTGACAGTCCATGAATGTACAAAGTGGTCAAGAATCACTGTTTGAGTTGGCAGTGCTGAATTTTATTTTTAAATGGTACAACTGGAGTAACTTCCGCTTGCTGACGGCTTGACACTGACAGCCGTCATTTTACAAGCGTCATTTGACGCTAATTTTCATTCACATAACCTACAATCTTGTCGCTGTTCAGGTTACGTCAAATAAACCAACAAAAATACATCCGGTTGCAGTGTTGCAAATAGCCTAACAAAAAAGCGCTCTTAATTGTGTTGCCAACTCAAACAGTTATTCTTGACCACTTTGTATTACATTAATTAATTCAGTTAATCACAGACATACATTTTCTTTGCACCGCCTACTCTAATCTGATTTTTATTTGCTCACTTTTTATAAACTGGCACTTTGGTTTTACTTCCTTGTGCATTTAACTGAAGCTGGTATTTAAAGGCCACTATTCGCAAGATTCTTCATGTCATGTGTGGAATGGATTGGGTTTATTTATTTATTTATCAATGCCTGCGTTCAGCCTGGCAAAAAGCTATGTAGCGCTTTGCGTGCGCCACGTAGCGTGACGTCATGTATGTGTTCAAGCCGAAGTTAAACTTCTGCTAAGGGAGAGCGATAAACCTAGCGGCCGCCATGTTTTAAATCGCTTTACGGAGTGAAACAAAGAATCCGTTCAGCCAGTTCTCAATTAGCTAATACGCTACAAATTAGTGCTCCGCTACGTAGCAATAGCGAAATGTAAGCGCTATCTTTGGCGGAACGCAGCCAATAAATACAGAACGTCACTATTTAAAATGCGAATGGAATCATAAAGAACAACGTTAGAGCTGCTCCCTATTTGAAGTTGTGACACCCCAGAACTTAAAGCTTGGAGCAGCTCAGTTATTCAATGGAATATTTGCTGTCTTGTGAAAAGGAAAACGCAGCTTAAAGCCTCTGAACAGTTTAGAGCAGCTCCTTTATGTAGAAAAGAAAGCGTCTTAGGTTCACATTTGAAAAAATAAATTTAATATTTAGTTGTAAAGTTAGTCGAAACATGCAGCAGCATCAACACAAAATAGTCAAAAATCATATTTTAACAAATAAAAAGGAACATACAAGCAGGGTTACCAATAGGCTTTCATAAGTCTAAAAAAACAGGTTTTCAAATGAAAAAATCCCTTTAGCAAGCCATCGAGAAATTTGTGTTTGTATGGTAGAGTGGGGAAATGTGACTAAGCGCATCTGGCAACACTGACGAACAGCTGGCAGCGCCCCTATCAAAGCACGCGTCAACTGAAATTCAAAATAATTTAACCTCAAAGACGCCTCTTTCCGTTGCTCACGCTTCTCGATTTAAATCCAAAAGAAAAATGAGAGATCGAATTGGAGAATGGGCGGCGAAAATGGGTTACATCGGCGAAGTCCCGAAGAACTTTGAACAGTTGGTACCATCGATATTTTTGAAATTTTTTCTTTTAGAACCTACCATTTTTCAGTATGTGCGTCCCGAAAACCGCCCACATTTGGGAGCAGCTCATAAACAAAGTCAAGCCAAAAGCAGACATCGAAAAAATACGCTGCAATGTTTTAATCCACAGAATAAACAGCCCGCCTGAAGTGGTAAGGATAAAATCCAAGAAAGCTAAAGCGACAAATTTGCAATGTAAAACTTTCAGAATGATCTACTCTATGCTCCCGTGCAAGAACTTGAACTGTGGCAACAGAAATATAAATTGAAACAGGAACTTAAGAACATTGAGGAACGCAACGCAGATAACAAACAAAAAATGAATCACATGTCTACTCAGAACAAAATGAAATGTAAAAGGCCCCTTGCAGGAGTTACTTATATACTAAACAAGTATCATTTTAGACTTGCAAATCGATAACATAAAGGCGAAGATGAGGGAAGCACAGAACAAGACGTTCCTCCTCAATTCAAAGTCGACTGCACTGCAAAACGACCTGGTCCAAGCGCAAGAGAAACTCACCCTTTGCGAAAGCCTAACCCCTGAACCGGCTGTGCAAAGTAAATCTGAAGTTCTTGTTTGTATTCAAGGTCATTCATCGCATATCACATTTTAATTATTACTACATTGTAGGATACCTTGCAAAAATGCGCAGAGAAAATTGAGGATTTTATGAACCAGCAAAATGTCAATGCTTGCTCCAGCTCAATGGAAGTGAGAGAAGGACCAAAGTTAACGAGAGAAATCCATAATTTTGAAGACGAAGCCCTTTTGAAGGACATCAAGAGTGTGTTGTACAGCAACGATAATCACATGCTCTGGGATGTTCTGCTAGAGTTAATCAAAAAATTTGGCTTTGATTTGAGGAATTGCATCAGCAAGGAACTCGGGTAGGGTTTATTACTGTGGTTAAGCCTCGCTTTTTCTTTATGCCCTTGATTGTAGAATCAATGTGGTGAAATTAGAAGAAAACTCTCAAGCCAAGAATGTGCTTCACTCCAGGTTTATCGAGACAGAATTGAAGACAATGTTGCATGAACAGAATATTAAAAAATTGCAGGTTGTGTTGGAAGTTCAACAAAATAAAGTTCTTGTAAGTGAAACCGTCGGTTCAAAAGAACCAGTAGATTATATTCCTCTTCCTCTCTCTGCAGGAAGCATTAAAGAAGACGAACCTTGAAAAGAATATCATGGATGATGCGGTGAAACTAATTTTACTGCAGAAAGACGAGGCTGGATTAAAAGCGGTCTGCGATTTCAGGAGCGCACAAATTCAGACACTCACGTCCGCCTCAAATTCCACCCTCGAACTATTAGAGGAACAAAAAAGATCCTTGAACATACAGCAACAAATAGTATATTTTTCAGTTTAAATTCCTATACTTCACTTTACTTTAGTCTTTCAGGTCGATATATTTCGCAGCATTGAATTCAAAAAACATCTCTTCGAACAAGTCTATTCACACATGATCAGCGTGAAAGACGAAATCCCAATGTGCTTGCATAAATTAAGCTTACTCATTGAAGATTTGGATTGGGCAAGCCCTCTCGTAAACGACATTATATCCAAAGAAATCCACGTTTTCACCGACTTCAACCTCGAGCACAACAGGCAAATAACTACTACAAAGTAAGTCATGTCATAGCACTATTATAATTAAAGCTTTAATTTAAGCTCACTTCTAATAGTAACTCGGGGACTTTCCTTGAAGAACTATTAACCGACAATCTGGTTGGATGTGAAGATTTAGATCCCAATTTACTTTACATGTTTGCAACAACCATCGACAGTCCTTTCAGTCCGTCAGAATCCATTTTGCTTGGCTTGATCAAAGAAAAAATGCAGCTGAATGTTTTGAGAACCTTCCCAGATGCGTCGTACACAATCGATTACAAGAAATGTAAGAGAATCCATCGTGTGATGTATGAAACATAAAAGTGTGTGCCAATTTCAGACGACTTGGACGAGTTCAAAGCGCGAGAGTCCCACGTGGAGCACTCCATTTGCAAATTAAATTCATTGATGAAGCCATCAAATATAGGTCGTGTCCAATCTTCCTTGAACAAGGTCAAGAAGGAAGTGGAACTGTGGCTAGAAATGCCTCTCAAAGACTTTGTTGACGGGAAGAGACTATTTAATGGCCATAATTGCGATTACTATCAAAATTTATACGATTCTTACTACAATCAGTTGGAGTAGTTTTATTATTTAAATAAATTTTTTAAGATAGCAGAAATTAAATTTTTCACATAAGCTGCTCACTGCATAGGGTTCTATAGTAGAAGGAAACCAATTTAAAAAAGACTGGAGCTATTTTTTTAACTTGTAAATCTAGGTGGATGAACATAGATGGTACTCAGGGCCATTGACTTTGTATGCATTTAAAAAAACTGTTCATTTTATTAAGACTAATTGTTTAATTAAATGTGTGGTAATTTTTTATTGGTTGATTTTGGACGATTGATTTGCCAGTGATGCAAATACACTTTTTTCAAGACAGATCGAGTCTTTATTTCATCTGTCTGTAAAATTCTATAACGATAAAAACTGGTCATGCGATGTCGCGACCCAGCAATATAAATTTTATGACGTTATGAAGATTTTCTTGGAATGGATCAGTTATATTGGATTTTAGAGAATAAGATAGTAAGAGCTTTTTATTTATGCCAGTTGTTCACAATTGTGTATCTTCACATTAAAATAATTAGAAATATTCCCCCTGCTGGGACGGTATATACGTCATTGGTCCTGCGGGAACGGGAAGCGTAAACAAATTTAGAGGTTATGTTGGCTTCAATTATTTACCATTGGATGTCATTTCTGTACTTAATAATCCAGTGAGAAGAGTATTTTACAGCGTTTTCGATTGACACACTAGTGCGTACTCAGAGTATTTTCATCTCGTGTTATTACATGAGATTAAAAGAAGATGAAAATACGCAAGCGGTGCTTGTGAATCGAAAACGCTATTAAATATTAAGATGGCCTTCAAGAAAGCAATTAATAAAATGCTGTTTATTTTCAAATTCACCTGTCAGAAACTATATTCCGTTTGCTCGAAATCGTTCGCCATTAAAAATTTGCTTATGTGGAACATTCTGTGATCAGGTGATTAAAATCGCACAGTTCTGCTTGAATCGCTGAACGCAGCTGCAAAAAAATACGATAACTTATAGCATTTTCGATTGACCGCACTAGTTTGCACTCGGAGTATCTTCATCTCGTGTTATTACATGAGTTTAAAAGAAGATGCGTATACACTGGTCACATTCAGCCGGTGTCAGCAGCTGAGAAGTTGAGTCAGCGGTGTCGGCTGAACGATACGCTGAGTTTGCGCTGCATCTCAACTATTGTGAAATTATTTTAGCGTAAATAAGTTCGCTTTGTTTTGGCTGCGGATATAATTCCAGGCATCTCAGCCGAATCGGTAACGCTAACAAGCAGCATCTCAATATGTTGAGTGTTGCAAGTCAGCTGCTGACACCGGCTGAACGTGCCCACTGAGCACAACCGGTGCAAATAAATCGAAAATCCAAGAGGTTGGCAACACTGCTTTTGTACACCTTTTTCATATTTTCGACAAATTAGCGGGATAACACTTTTTGAATTAACCTTCCTTCTAGTTCTCTCCTCCTGCCTGCAAGAAACGCATATAAAATTAAATATGGAAATGTTTCAGAAAATTTTTAGTAACACTTATGGCCGTATGCACAGACAAATCTTTAGACTTAAGCCAAAGTAAACCTTTACTTTGAACAATGTAACTATACGGCGAACAGTTTGATATGAAGTTAGCTTTAAGTATCAAGTCCACCTTGAGATTTGTCTGTGCATACGGCCATTAGATGAGAACTAGGATTGGCTTTGGCACTGAAAACTAACATGAACAGTTCTGTGATGAACAGATACCTAACATGATTTCTATCAGCAGATTCCGGTAATCCTGCACTTTAGTGTAAATACCCAAAGTGCGCATGCGCTAAATGTGCGTTGCAATTCGCTGGGAACTGACCGCCAATTCAAATTTATTTTCATTGTTGGCAAGTTATTCATTAATGACGAGTACAAAATTACAACCTGTTACTTACTGGCGTTGTAATACATATTACATATTTCTAAAACTAAACATTAGTTCTCTGTAATATTACAACGCCGTCTTTTATATCTGCAAAAAGTAACAGAAAACTCGAAAACAATGGAAAGAAATTTGAATTGCCGGTCAATTTTCAGCGTATGGCAACGCACATTTAATACATGCGCGCTTTGGGTGCACTAAAGTGCAGGATTACCCATAGCGTTTTCGTTTCACTTGCACTGGTTGCACTGAGTGTATTTGCATCTTCTTTTAGCTTCATGTAATAACACGAGATGAAGATACTCTGAGTGCGCACTGGTGCGGTCAATCGAAATCGCTACCAGATTCCACTTGTCCACGACAATTTTATAAACGCAAGCAAATTGATCAAAATGTCTGACTGTTCGGATTGCGATTGTGATTGCGACTGTACAGGACTTGATATTGGTTCTGGGGCTGGTGCAGGAGATGCTGACTGCTGTGCAGGAGATGATTGTGACCGTAACTGCTGTGCAGGAGATGGTTGTGACTGCAACTGCACAGGTCGAGGAGGATGCTGTGAAGGATGTGACAGTAACGACTGTGGAAACTGCATCAGCCTCATGGATTGTTGTAACGAAGGCTTCTCTTGCTGGAGTTTCAGCTCTAGTTCACCTGCTAATGCTCCTCAAGTTGTAGCAGGAGACGAACAACAGCAACAGCAGAGGAAGGATTTGCAGACGAATTTCTGTTGCCTCTGTATGATTTTAGGCACTGGTTTTCTGGGGATCGCTGGTGTCATTGTATTGATTGTACTAACTGTACACAACGTACTGCGAATGCAATTGTAAGTACAGAACATGCTGATTAATTAACTCCAAAAAAAAAGTTGCTTTGATTAACTCTTAAGGGCCTACAAAGTGAGTTTACATGCATATTGAAAGTAACTGTAGGGGAAGCTTCAAAACTAATTATATTGATTAATTGCCACATTGGTGTGGCAGTTTATGTAAGATTGCTAATTTCTAACATAATCTGCATTCAACAATTAATACATTTGAAGTTGGCTGTGATAATCTCGTTTAGTTGGCAGTGACTTATTTAGTTATGGTTATAGTTTGGCAATTATCAAGAAAATTAATGAGTTTTGTAAGTCAATGATGTGACAAGACCTAGATACACAGTGCCTTATGTTTCCTGCATTCTCGATTGATGTCAGCATGTGAGTGAAATACCGAAGATCTGTGAGTAATTTTAGCTCATGTATGCGACAAGGCCTAGATCACGTGACTTAAGATGAACAATGCTTTTGAAACGGGTGTATATACCATCTCACTGTTAAGTTAATATCAATTCTTCGTTCTCTACAGGGAATCTGCTACTTGATACATCATTGTTTGTAAGTTACATGCAGTGTTGCCAAGAAAAATCATAAACTTTGTAATTTGTAATAGATGGCTCCTCTTTACTTTAGTAATAGATTATTTGTGACAGTAGTAGATGTCACTGTCTCGATCATGGTTATTTTACATGGTTATACCGTTATGTAAATAATATACTTTTCAGTAGGATATCACGATATCTCACTTTGTACAATATTTTTCCTTTATTACACGCGTTATTTCTATCAACCAAAACTTTGATGTAAACTGAAAAAGTTTCAATAAGTAGAATTTGTCGATTTGTTTTCCAGAGTAACTGAAAAAAATTAGAAACTCAAAATGTAATTTTGTAAAAGCATAAAGACATATAGTCCATGTAATACACTGTGATTAAAAATGACTGAAGGTTTACGTCTGAAATTTTCCAATTTATCATTTTTTTTTTAGTCAGAAACGAGTGTTCATTGCTAGGATGTTGATAATACTTCCACATAGAAGTACTTCTTACATCATCTTACGGCCGTTTTACACTATGACATTTTTATATCTAAACTTTGTTACAAAGTGAATGAGAAGTGCCAATTTAACCAATCAGAATTCAGTGTGGTAGCTTATCTCTCTCACTTTGTAACAAAAATTGTTATCAAATTTAACAAATGTAAGACGGTCTAAATATTCCAGACGCAAACCTTCAGTCAATGGGCGCATTCAGCAGATCCGAAAGTTGTGCAACTGTTGACCAAATTTCTGCTGAATGGACCTCTCAAGTTCATGAGTTGGAGCGGTCGCCATTTTTTGTAGCGTAACTTCTCCGCTACCTGACTGGAACATGTTATGATGAGTGAACTTCATTCAGCAGAAATGAGTGCTCAGTCTCAACTGTTGGAGCGGGAAATGTTTTGATATGTTCTGCTGAATAAGCCCATTGTCGATTACAGTGTACCTACTGTATAATTTCCGTTTCACGTCATAAGGAATGTGTACAGGAATTTCACCATTTCACAGTTGGTTACTATGCAGTGTTTTTCTAGATAACTCAGAAAAATGATTTTTCAAGACTACAGTAAAACCTCCCATGGCGGGAATCTCTCTTAGCTAAACGATTTTTAATTAATTAACTTTTGTGTAATTTTTTTAAACATTTTATTTATAACGTATGTCCTAAATTAAAATATGTTTTAGTAGTCATAGCCAACTTCAAACGGGTTTGCTTTCCAACGCCATATGAAGTGATTATAAATGATTGTATTGCTACGCCTACGCATGTCGTTACTCAAAGCGTACCTATTGAGTCTTGTCAAACTTAAAAATTGTTTGTGTTAAAAATTTGAAGAATTTTAATTTTTCGCAGTTTTGTCAGTTAAGAAAACTGTAAGGCTTTAAATATTTAATACAAAACGTACTAGATTTTTTAAAAAGTATGTACTTAATTGGAACCATAGGCCATAAAGACATTTTTTTGTTTTCATTAAATAATAAATACATAACAGGAAAAAAATTAAATATTGAAATATGTGGGGCATTGATACGTTGCAATTGATGTTTGATTATATGGATCTCAAAATGTATACTTATGTAAAATTTAAAATTCAAAACTGTGCTAAATTTTACAATAATGTATGAAGTTCATTTAAAACATACTTGCTTTAGTATTACAACAATGGTATTACTAACATATGTCCAGCAATTATTGTAGTCCTGGTGTCCTGGGTGGATGTGGAATCAAAAGGTCTGTTCCATTTGACCGAATTTCAAGTTCTGAATCGTTCAAATCAAGCGCAATATGAAATTCATATCCAATTTTGTGCACTGCTCGTGCTCAGTACGATTTTGAACGGTTCAGAACTCGAAATCCTGACGAATGGAACGGACCTAAACATGAATATGAATGAATTCGCACTGTCGAATTGACGTCTCAAATATTGACTTGACAATAAAATAACAATTTGGGACTTACTATTTTGATTATATTTTTTATAAATTTTTATTAACCAAATAGATAAGTATTAAGTATATAAACAAAAAACAAACGAACGTGCGCAAAGAACAAATAAAGAGTAATTGTCTATACGTTCAATGAGACCATATTTGCTTAGGGTATGTATCGTAAATATCAAATATCAGCGTAACAGTTATACTAAACTTATTTTATTTCCTAGGCTATAGCCACGGTGAATTGAATACACCTACTAACGATGGCAGCAATCCCGCAACTGAGATAGCGAACTGTTACGTCACCGCATACCCGCTTCTCCTTTTATAAAACGGGCGCGTTCAGCCAGAACAACGATGAGACAGCAATTAATTTTTGCTAAGTTACAGCAGCTGTGAACGGCTGAACGACCTAGTTTCTCTAATTGACAGTTTGACAGATGTAGCGTCAGAAACGGCATCGTGTACTGGCTGTGTTTACAAACAAAAGCGACAAAAGTGTGTTGTCTTTAACAATTTGTATTTTGGTGATTTTTCTAACATGATGGAACAAATTATTAACCGCTTAGTACCGCTTATTGTGCAAGACGTAATGGAAATTCATCCAGTAATAGATGTATCTCCACTAGTAAAAAACAACGAAGACGTTTTTGCAGTTGTTAATTTAGACGCAGGAGACAAAGAAATCAGCATGGCAGTTCCAGAATCCATGGCTATTGAAAAAATTTCGCACTTTTTTGGATTTTCTTTACGACATACTTTACGACACGTTTACGATTGCAAAATAATCACATTCGCTGAGTAATCAAGCAGACATGCAGCATAATTTTTCTGAGGAAAATGGGGAAATGCGTTCAAAGCGATCGCTGTCTCAGAGCTGTCCCGGCTGAACGTGGCCAATATTAATTGTCAACCGTGACAGTTAATGGTCGGTTGACAGTTAATGTGTTAGAGGGAGAAGCGGGTATGCGATGACGTAACGGTTCACTATCTCACTTGAATGCTACCACCGTCAGTTATCAATTCACCGTGAGCCATAGCTACGTAAAAAAAAATACATATTTCCGAACAAGTAAGTTGTTTTTAGTTTTCTCAAAACTTAAAAACAACAATAAGTGATTCAAATCTATTTTTTTATAAGGGTGACTGTGGTAGCTACTGAAACCACAGAATAAGAAATAATGAGAAGGCAAACTCGTCGATGCCGCCTTTGGTGTATGTCAGCCAGCGGCAGCCATGTTTTGAGAGGAGCAGAACATCAGGCCCGTATTTATAAAATGTGGGACCGAAGTCTGGACTTCTATAAGTTATAATTTAATAATAATTTGATACTTTCTTACATTGCTCCTTCATTTTGAAAAGTAAAGAAAACCATATAACCATTGTAGACTTCGTTTTCACAATTTTGTCGCACAAACCATTCCACTCTTACGCTTACTCATGGTAATATTAATGTCTATAAATATTTAATCAAAGAAATAAAAAAAACACAAACTACCGCAAACAAAACACTGCCACTGAAATACTGATACAAGTAATTATTATAGCCAATAATAAACGCTAATAATGTCGGTTACGACACTGTAAGCTCCTCTGAAAACATGGCCGATCCATTTGCGCTATTTGAATGCGCAACTTTGTATTCTATGCTGTAACTACCAAATTTCAGTAATCGTGTTTCGTAAATTTCAACTTTCATATGTTATTTTCTGAACTCAAGTTCAGTTTCACTTGAAACTTAAAAAACGGCATGACATGACAGGTTTAGAGTGACAGGTTATTCGCGTCTTTGAACGAAAGAGTCGCCCGCGGCGGAATTATGCGGAAACTGCAAACTGGTCATGAAAATACGCGTGTGTTTGACATTTGTTGGTGAAAGCTGTTAAGAACGGAGTCAAGTCAGTGAAAAAGTGTTTTATTTACGCTTATGGCTCCGTATAAATTGTAATATGTTCCGTACCGCAGTGTAAAAATCGTAAAAAACTATGTATCCCTACCTTTTTAACACAAAAATGGCGGAGAAGTGGTCACATACAGTGGCATCTAGCGGAGATAAAAAAAAACGCCAATATCATTATTAAATAAAAGGTAAAAAACGAAACGTTCGTTTGATCACTTCACCACCCCTACTTCGCTGTATATTTTAGTCACAAGGTTCATGTAAAAATCAAAGGATTCTCGCGTATAATTTTAGCTGCTAACCCAATAAAACAAACTAATGTTGCCTCCATAAAATCTAATCATTTGCTGTTTTGCTGCGAACACGCCAGACATTCAACGTCTTCGCTGCCAGTTTGCTGAGTTTTGACGACCTCATTGAACGTAACTAGTTTGTATTTATTAAAGGCTACGGTAAATGAACGGTCAGACTGTTCAGACCACGTGCTCAGTTTTTCGAATCGCTGATTTGTTCGTTTTGCTTTACTCCGTACTGCCAAATGTTGGTCTATAAAAAAATGACGAACATTTACAATAGAGTCACAGTATAAGTAATTACCCAATATCGTCACTTAAACGTCAGACATACTGGGCTGTATGCATAAAAGACACTCTAGAGTTATTCTTGGCTAATATTGTAGTCTGTCTCGTATAAATGAATTTATGTATTTTGTTTCTCATCTATGAATCATAAAAAACTAAATCAGGCGTGGTTTCCATAGCAACAAACACATTTTCTACACCCTACTTAAACACAAGACTTCTTGAAACAGATAAGCGAGACGCAAAATAAGCAAATAATCATGATTAAGAAAGATACGATTACACGCCCAAGGTACACTGAGAAAAATGGAATTTTGCGATTTTGATAAAACATCATTCCTATCGATAAAATAAAAGTATAATGTAAAAGTATAATGCTGTCATGTTATAAGATGCATCTTACTCTAAATTAATCATGATTCTTAGCACAACGAAACTGTGTAAGTTTAAGAATGTAAAATTATCATTCTACATAATACGTAGTGTTAAAATATAATAAACCAGAATGAAGTATTATGCTGAATAAATTAGTAATAAAATGTCATGTCTGAGTTTTTGTTAATTACTCCGGTAATTTTATCATGACAGGAAATGATACTCTAAACAACAAACCACATAGTGTTAATTTTGCAGTAGTACGCTGAGTCGTTTTTTAACGCGAATCCGAATAAAATGTTCAGAATTCTTGTTAATATAAACGTATTCCTGTGAGTCATTTTTCTCAGTGTACACTCGAAGGTATATTTTATGAACGCAACCCTGTTGGATACCCTTATGGAAATGTAATGCAATTGGCAAATCGATAGGTATACCTGATATCTCAGACAAAATGGCAAATGTGACAGTTATACTCGAGTGACTCTACTGTGTGATTCTTATACTGTGGTATAGTATTCATTTTTAAAAATGTGTACTTTCTATGTTTTACGTTTACTAAACAAGTAGATTCTAAGTGTATTTGCTCAAATTCTAACCAACAACGCTTGTGATTATGCCAAATTACGCCTCATATTAAAGTACAATTTTTTTATATGTAATTATACTGTGATTATGCCAAATTACGCCTCATATTAAAGTACAATTTTTTTTATATGTAATTATACTGTGATTATGCCAAATTACGCCTCATATTAAAGTACAATTTTTTATATGTGATTATATTTTTGTATTTGCAAGAGTATTTTGTTCATTAATAAACGTACTAAGCTGAATCGTTTTTGAATAAACCCTCTAACGATGCAGAATCCTTATAGGTAGTTGTTAAACAAAATCAGCCGTATTCATAATCGGTTTTAGTAGCTACTAAGTTTAGTAGGCAGAATGTAAGTGCACCAGAGTGTGCTGTAAATATGAAAACGTCACATTCTAACTGAGTACTAAGCTTAATAGTTACTAAAACCGATTATGAATACGGCCGAATGTATTTAGGCTACACTGATACGATCTATATAAACAATTAATTACTAAATACCTATTAAAATCAGTGATGTGGGAGATTTAGATCTAGAGATGGCTTATATTGCAGAACATACGTTTCGCAAAACATGTTGCACCTACTTTTTTGTACGTATCTCTTTCTATACAATGCCACAGCACATTTGTGAATATGAGGTTCTCTCTCTAAGGGAGGACAGGAATGTGCGCAGGCGCGGTTCGTGTTTAAACGTATGTCGTGTTGCAGACGTCTATGTTCAATGACAATGACAGATGATTACTAATCATCTGCAAATTTTTGATATTTAAGTTTGAAAATTACTTAATTAGCTCTCGTTTTCTTAAAATTTGAATAAAATGGACTACAAACTTTGTGTAATCTTCGGTTCAACATTTAGAGCTACAGATTCAACTGTCAGTTTTCATAGGTAAGCTAAATTTAAATTTCTATAACGTAAAATAAAAATGGGAGTACCTATGTAATGTGAGTGAAACGAATTCCAATTTTTAAAAATGTCGTTGCATGATCGTCGTCGTTAGGGTTTCTAATGTCATATCAAATAAAATTTGTCGTTTTTAATTTGGAATATGTGTCAAGCGAAGAAAGTTAGTGAAAATGTATCAGGAAGAATTACCCCTGGACAAGTAACTAATGCAATTAACAACTTTTATAATCATTTAGGATATTGCATGGAAGTACAAAGTAAGTATAGTCCCGCGCACCTTAAATGCACCTCCCGCACGCAAACCTCACTCTTAAAACCTTGTGATACAAGGATCACAGAACTGTCATATTGTAGCATTTAAGCTGGGCGCGACTATACCTACCTATTATAAATATTCACATACATGTTTTGAATTTAAAATCCGCGGTCAAGTATTTACCAATCGGTTTTACTGTCACCTCATAGAGAAGGATAGGTTTTGCGTCAACGGTAGAGTAAAATGCTCAAGAAAGAGAGAAAAGATAGATCTGATGTGTATCCTTAACTGGTGCATGTTTTGCTCGAACTTCCGGGACAACTCTTGATCTAAACCTCCCATATCTCTGATTAAAATACAGCGTTGATAATTCTGACACTTTTTATGTCTACTTTTAAATTAGTATTGATTACAGTAATAATTCACACCTGATGACTGCCACAAGTCACAGCTTACAAACAAACCACACATAATCCTACACGTTTCAGAATTAGTTTTTGTTTTAATTTCTTTTTTATCTTATTAAGGTTAAATTGTTTTAATTTCGATGATGCAATAGGGATACATTAGTCGTATTCTTTTGAAAATGTAACTTATCTGAACCTTAACTTATCTGATCTAATCACAAATTACGTTGCTTTCAAAATAATTAAAAATGAAAATACCATAAACATAACCTCTCTAACTTAGCTACACCTATATAAACTGATCTAACAAATTATCTGGTGCCCGTGGGGAAAGGGGAAAGTAACACGGATAAGCTACGAGTAGTTACCAAGAAAACACCGTTTAACTTATAGGTAACGTGCGTTCAAAAAAATTCGTTATCGAGAAGGCTCTGAACCTGCTTTTATTTTATGACGGCACGTCGTAGTTGCAACCTTTGATTATATAGACTAACGTGGATAGCGCATTCTTTGTGTAAGAAGAGTACATCTGATGTTCCAAATTTTTAGACAATGATAGAAGCGGTAGAAGTGTGGAATGTGTAAGTGAGAGTGAAACAGTATTAGAAGTACATAAAACCTCATTGCGCAGGACTAATCCGGCACGGCGTCAGTTAGTGCGTGCACGAATTGTCCAGTCTTCAATTTCGCGAGTGCGCATAACGCTCAAGAATACTTCTATATCTGCCTTTTTTTAGAACATATGTACGGAGCTAATGCGCTATCCACGTAGTCTATATAATCAAAGGCTGCAACTTTGAATAACTGCGAACTGTCAATAGCGTCAAGAGTCAAAGTTTTTGTTTACATCTTCGAGGTATTTGTAATAAAATAAATGCTTTATTATCAATTTTGTAGAAAATTGTAATTAAATGGATATAAAAAGTTAGGTTATGTTTATAATATAATCGTATAGATACGACGGGACTTTGCAAAATTTGCATTTGACATAAGCCTACTTGATAACGGTTTTTATTGAACGCACTTTACAATGAAGTACAAGAAGCACGTACTACGGCACTCAACTTAAATGATACTCCTGCATGCGAACCACACCCTTAAGAACATTCAGCGTAAGGGCTACGAAACTGTCAAATGGTATCATTTAAGTTGAGCGTCGTAGTACATACCTCATTACAAAATGCTCGTCTTCAACTGTGGAATACAAACAATTCACTATGGTGTCGGCTGAACGATACGCTGTGTGTGCGCTGTATCTCAACTGTTGTGAAATTATCTCAGCGTAAATAAGTTCGCTTTGCTTTGGCTGCGAATATAATTCCAGGTTATGTTTTTATTTGTAAATTGTGAACTTGTCAAACTGTGTAGTTTGCTTCATTTGATTGTGTACTGTTCAGCTTCTTCAATTATAACTATAACATTAAAATGAAAGTCATCATCCAGAATTTCGCACAAAAAAAAATTTTGATGAAAATTGTCGACTATTTTTTTGAGGTTAAATCGTTGCATCTCAGCAGATCGTTCAGCCGAGTCGGCAACACTAATATTCAGCGGCGTGTTCGAAAACTCAGAGGCGTTAGGGCCTTCGCATATTGAACCCAGCCCAGGCACATCACACGCACAGCCCAGATCTAGCCCAAGCACACGATGTTTGAAAGGTAGCGCATATTGAACACAGCCCAGATCCAAACTAGTTCCATGTTCCAAAATAACTGCAAGCGAGCAACAAAAACTTCTCGATTTAAAATCTGAATCTGAGAACGAAGAAAGATTTAGGTATTTTACTGCATTTAATTAACAGAAAAAGAAAGAAAAGTAACACAACTGCATATTTACGAAGAGTTTCAAATATGTAGTGAAATTCCAGATAGCGTATTTAACAATTTCAATTAGTTTTCCCATTTTCTAAAAAATCAAGTTCCATACAACATAAAAGAAACCCATGACCCACGAAACTGTGTTTCACTCACAACTCCATCCACACGAAACCACGTTGGCCCTGAATGGTCATGTTAATATGCGTTACTCCGTCTTAAACCGTGTAATACAGAATAACCCACGCGTGGGCTGTGCGTGTGATGTGCCTGGGCTGGGTTCAATATGCGGCAGCCCTTAGCCTTGGGTAATATTCTTTCTCTCTCATATAAATCATTTTGTATATTTTGCTTTTCACTATATTCACTCTGTTGGTATAACTCTTAAACTTACTCCCTGTATTTTCGAACGCACCCTGCATCTCAACATGTTGAGTGTTGCAAGACAGCTGTTGACACCGGCTGAACGTGCCTACTGAGTGCAATTAGTGGTGGGATTTCTAACGCTGAATGTCGTGACGCTACTCGATATTCGCAAATCTGAGCGTCATGACACTATATCACGAGTAGTGTCGAATCCTGTCGGACATTAAACGAAGCCCGACATTAAAAAAAAAATTCGAGAAAAGTATGTAGTTATTTTCTGGCCTTGAGATTGTTCGGAAAGCTACAAAACACGTTACAAAATGTCATTGAAACCTTGATTAAGTTCCATACAACATAAAAGAAACCCATGACCCACGAAACTGTGTTTCACTCACAACTCCATCCACACGAAACCACGTTGGCCCTGAATGGTCATGTTAATATGCGTTACTCCGTCTTAAACCGTGTAATACAGAATAACCCACGCGTGGGCTGTGCGTGTGATGTGCCTGGGCTGGGTTCAATATGCGGCAGCCCTTAGCCTTGGGTAATATTCTTTCTCTCTCATATAAATCATTTTGTATATTTTGCTTTTCACTATATTCACTCTGTTGGTATAACTCTTAAACTTACTCCCTGTATTTTCGAACGCGCCCTGCATCTCAACATGTTGAGTGTTGCAAGACAGCTGCTGACACCGGCTGAACGTGCCCACTGAGTGCAATTAGTGGTGGGATTTCTAGCGCTGAATGTCGTGACGCTACTCGATATTCGCAAATCTGAGCGTCATGACACTATATCACGAGTAGTGTCGAATCCTGTCGGACATTAAACGAAGCCCGACATTAAAAAAAAAATTCGAGAAAAGTATGTAGTTATTTTCTGGCCTTGAGATTGTTCGGAAAGCTACAAAACACGTTACAAAATGTCATTGAAACCTTGATTAATTTTCAAATTTTAGGATTTTGACAATTTCGAAAACCATAATTTTATAACCAAATCATAACCACTCGATATAACTGATAGGTATAGGATAGCAGAAACTGTTGTAAAATTTATTTAAAAAATCAAAAAGAAGCCTGTTTCCCATTTGATACCGATTTCTTAGCGTTCGCTGCAAATCGAAAAAGCGAGTAGCGTCACGAGTACTCGATTCCGGACGAGTGTAATGCCCAATTTCACGGATTGCGGATTAAATCTAGTGTCAACACTTAGAATATGACTTACCACTACGTTGTTTAACCTCAAATGTCACATTATAAACACTTAATCCGAGTGCTAGTGACAATCCGCGTTGGTGAAATTCACCATAAGTGTCATGACGCGACTGTCACGATTTCCGAGTAGCGTCGTAGTCCCATCACTAAGTGCAACCGGTGCAAGTAAATCGAAAACGCTGTTGAATCCACGAAGTTGGCAACACTGCTTTTGCACACCTTTTTCATTATTTTCGACAATTTAGCGGGATCACACGTTTTTGAATTAACCTTCCCTCTAGTTTTCTCTCCTGCCTGCAAGAAACGCATATAAAATTAAACATGAAAATGTTTCAGAAAATTTTTTAGTAACATTTAGATGAGAACTTGGATTGGCTTTGGCAACAATTACTTGACGAATCAATTCCACAAATGAAAAACTAACAGGAAGAGATAACATGAATTCTATCAGCAGATTCCACTTCTCGTTCACGACAATTTTATAAACGCAAGGAAACTGATCAAAATGTCTGACTGTGGAGATTGTGGCGGTTGCGACTGTACAGGAGTTGATATTGGTTCTGTGGATGCAGGAAATGCTGACTGCTGTGCAGGAGATTGTGACTGCTGTGCAGGAGATGGTTGTGATTGCAATTGCACAGGTGAAGGAGGATGCTGTGAAGGATGTGATTGTGGCTGTGGAAACTGCCTCATGGATTGTTGTAACGATGGCTTCTCGACTTGCTGGATTTTCAGCTGTAGTTCATCTGCTAATGCTCCTCAAGTTGTAGCAGGAGACGAACAACAGCAACAGCAGAGTAAGGATTCACAGACGAATTACTGTTGCCTCTGTGTAACTTTAGGCACTGTATTTCTTGGGATCGCTGGTGCCATTGTATTGATTGTATTAAATGCACACAACGTACTGTAAATGCAATTGTAAGTACAGAACATGCTGATTTATTAACTCGAGAAAAAATAATTTTGCTTTGATTAACTCTTAAGGGCCTACAAAATTACTTTATATGTATATTGAAAGTAACTGTAGGGGAAGCTCCTAAACTTAATTATATTGATTAATTTTACGTTGGTGTGTGAATTTATGTAAGATTGCTAATTTCTAACAAAATCTGCATTCAAGAATTAATACATTTGAAGTTGGCTGTGATATTGGCAATGATTATTTAATTTGGCAATTAACAAGAAAATCAATGAGTTATAGGTCATGTACAATGTTGCCAAAAAATCAAACTTTGTAATTTGTAATAGGTGGCTTCTCTTTACTTTAGTAATAGATTACTCGTGACAGTAATAGATGTCGCTGTCACAATCATAGTTATTCATGGTTATAGCACAGTATAAGAATCACACAGTAGCGTTACTCGAGTATAACTCGTTTTTGCCATTTTGTTTGATACCTTCCAATTTGCAAATTACATTTCCATAAGGGTATCAAACAGTATGGCCGCTTTTTTTTTGACACTGACGTTTAAGTGACGCTACTGGGTATTATACCATCATGTAATATACTTTTCTGTAGGATATCACTACATCTCACTTTGTATAGTATTTTTCTCTTATTACACGAGTTATTTCTATCAACCAAAACTTTGACGCAAACTGGAAAGTCAATAAGTAGAATTTACGTGTCATTAGGTCTGTTCGATAGCTCTGCACTTTCTACACTTTTAACACCTTTACTCTATTTTTCTCACTCCTACTTATGTTATGTCACATTACATCGCACTCTCTCAAGAGCGGTTGGTGCAAAAAGTGTAGAAAAGTGCAGAGCTATCGAACAGACCTATAATTAGGTCTGTTTGTTTGTATTGCTCGGAGTTACTCTAAAAGCTATCACGTGTAGTTTTCAGTCAAATTCGTATATCTCGTGCTGAAAAAACTTCGAATTTGACTGAAAACTACACATGATAGCTTTTAGAGTAACTCCGAGCAATACAAACAAACAGACCTATTGTGAATAATAGATGGCGCTAAGTTTAAAAACTTGTCGATGTAACAACTTGTGTACCAGAGAAACAGAAAAAATTAAAAACTCAAAATGTAATTTCGTAAAAGCATACCAGAATTCAGTATACAGTAAAATAGTCCATGTAATACACGGTTATCAACAATGACTAAAGGTTTGGGTCTGAAATATTTCAATGTATTAATTTTTTTAGTCAGAAACGGGTGTTCATTGCTAGGATATTGATAATACTTCCACACAGTGTTTTATTACTTCTTACATCAACTTGTATCTAAATATTCCAGACGCAAACCTTCAGTCATTGTTAATTACAGTGTGCCTACTGTATAATTTCCGTTTCACGTCATAAAGAATATGTAATAGGAATTTCACCATTTAACAGTTGGTTACTATGCAGTCTTTTTTAGCTAACTCAGGAAAATGGTTTTTTAGGACCACTGTAAAACCTCCCATGGCGGGTACCTCTCTTATGCGGACACCTCTCTTAGCCAGACAGTTTTTAATTAATTAACTTTTGTGTAATATTTTTAAACATTTTATTTATAACGTATGTCCTAAATTAAAATATGTTTTAGTATTCATAGCCAACTTCAAACGGGTTTGCTTTCCAATGCTATATGAAGTGACTATAAATGATTGTATTGCTACGCCCTACGCCTGCGCACGCCGTTACTCAAAGCGTATTGTGTCTTGTCAAACTTAAAGACTGTTTGTGTTAAAAATTTTCATTTTTCGCTCAAGGCAGTTTTGTCAGTTAAGCAAACTGTAAGGCTTTCAATTTTTAATACAAAATGTACTAGACTTTTTAAAGTGTATGTATAGTCGTGCGTGCTATAACTTGACAGTTATGTTTGTGAGCCTTGTACAGTTGCGGACAGAAAATTTCGGATGTCACTGTCATTCCATTGACGTAAAAGTTGAAAAATTCCTTTATGTATGTCAGGTGAATGACAGTGACATCGAAAATTTTCTGTCCGCAACTGTATCGTAAGGTTTTAAGAGTGATGTTTACGTGCAGGAAGTGCATTCTAGGTTGCACTTAATTGGAACCATAGGCCATAAAAGACATTTTATTTTTGTTTTCATTAAATAAATACATAACAACAGGAACAAAATTAGATATCGAAATAGGTGGGGGCATTGACAAGTGGTGCAATTGATGTTTGATTATATAGATCTCAAAATTTAAAATTACGTACGATTTAAATTTCAAAAATGTACTGAATTCTACTTAACCGTACCAATGCATGAAGTTTAGTTAAAACATATTTGCTTCAGTATAATTATTATACTAGTTAACATGTGTCCAACAATTATTGTAACCCTGGGTGGCTGTGAAATCAAACATGAATGTCGATTTTTACTTCGCATCGTTGAATTGGCATCTCAAATTTTAACTGTCAAACAACAAATAAATTCTTGTTTACGAATTTAATGTTTTATTGCAATTTAAAAAATAATTTTTACTTCGCATCGTTGAATTGGCATTTCAAATTTTGACTGTCAAACAACAAATAAATTCTTGTTTACGAATTTAATGTTTTATTGCAATTTAAAAAATAATTAGTTACAAATGTTTGATTCCACAGCCACCCAGGACTCCAATAATTGTTGGACACCCGTTAGTACTGGCAATGGCAACATTGGTCCAAGGCAACTGGCTGTTAACGTAAACAAATGTCGATTCTCATTTTTACCCATTATTTTGTATGTTCCCCCATATGCAATTGTTTATTGAGCATTTTGCAATTTTAGAATTTCGTTTTTTGTTTTATCTTTGTTTTCAAAGTACAGTGGCGAGCATAGAAGACCTGACACAATTTTTTTCCAACTAATAATTTCAATAAAATTTAAAAAAACAAATATACTTAACGCAGACCAGTTGCACTTAAATTGCCATCGATCACATAATGACATTTCAAGGGTGGCTGCAGTTTTCTGTAATCGAAAAGTACGAAGTACGGCCACAACTAGGTTTTGGGTATTTTAACTTTAAGACTTGGTCCGTTTTCTGTGCTCGCCACTGTACATACATATTACAGATCGTTTTCTCGATTATAAAAAAAAAATGAATTAGAAACGTCATCACAATCATTTGCAGTCACTCTATAGAAGTTGGGTTAAAATAAAAATTTGGGGCTTACTATTTTGATTATATTTTTTTATAAATGTTTATTAACCAAATAGATATGTAAGTATTAAGTATACTGAGTGATTTTTAAAATTTTTTATCAACTCATGAGATCTGGATGGCGTGTCTTAGCTTGAGTGAAAAGTGTGTCATTGCACTCCTTTATGCTGTTTTGCAGTTGATAAAAAAAATAAAAAATCACGCGGTATAATCACAAATTAGACGAACATGCGCAAAGAACAAATAAAGAGTAATTGTATATACGTTCAATGAGACCATATGGCTTAGAGTATGCACCGTAAATATCAAGTAGTAACAAAGAGGTTGGCTGTAATTTCTTGAAAGTTGTTTGTTATCGGTTACTGAATTATTTCAGGACAGTTGGCGGTGTAATTGATTTTTCATTTTTCTGGGGATTCTTCCATAGAAGACTTGCCCCTTCACTAAAAACAAAAAAATCAATCCTTGATAAAAACATTGATTAAATTAACATGACCAAAAATTTTGCAAACAGTTTATTTTTCAAGAATTATTTTTATCATTAAATTAAATTTATGACAAAATTGTTACAAAATGCAAGTTACGTAGGTATTGTTATTAGTTTCATGCATTATAATTATTTTCCTTTTATAATGGTAGCTGCTGAAACTACCATATTTCAGTAATCATGTTCCGTAAATTTCAACGTCATGTGTTATTTTCGGAACTCAAAAACGAAAGCCGAAGCTTATTGTTTCACTGAAACTTGAAAAACTGCAAAGACATGACAGGTTATGACGGGTGTCTAAATAAAAAGCTGGTCAAGTAGGCTGTGGAAAAAATTCCAAACAAGGTCCGCATGTCTTGGATAGCTTCGTACTTTTAGCAAAGAAACAAACCGCCATGAGGTAATAAGTGAATAAAGAACTTTTCTTTGATTGAAAAACGGTATTTTATAAAAACACAGTTTTGAGAAGAAAGCTGTTTTTAACGCAGAATCATACAATAATAAAATGATAATTCAATAACAAATTTTGATGTCAGTTTTGACAGCTTAGCGGTAGAACTTAGAAGCGATGTGCATGCAGTGAACAAATTCTCGGTCACAGCCAACTTGACCAGATTTTTATTTAGACACTCGTTATTATTATTAAATAAAAGATAAAAAACGAAACGTTCGTTTGATCACACCAGGCGTTCAATGTCTTCGCTGCCGGTTTGTTGAGTTTTGATGTAACTAGTCTGTATTTAATAAAGGCTGCGGTAAGTGAACGGCCAAACTGTTCAGCCACGCGCTCAGTTTTTCCAATCGCTGATTGGCCCGGCCCGGTGGTACAGCCTGACCGTTTATTTGACGATTTTGTATAGTTTGACGTTTGATCGTTCACTTAACTCAGCCAAAATCTCATGACAGTTTCGATTATTTTCGTCTTGCCTTACTCCGTACTGCCAAATGTTAATCTATATAAAAATGACGAACATTTACAGTAGAGTATTCACTTTTAAAAATAATGTGTTGGGGCATACTACTTTCTATGTTTTACGTTTACTAAACAAATTAATATTAATATTTTCCGTAATTCTAATCATTATTAGAATTATCAATGTAAGTGTATGTGCTCAAATTCTAACCAACGTTTGTGATTATGCCAAATTACGCCTCATATTAATGTACAATTTTTTATATGTAATTATATTTTTGTATTTGCAAGAGTATTTTGTTCATTAATAAACATACTAAACTCAATCGTTTTTGAATAAACCCTCTAACGATGCAGAATCCTTATATGTAGTTCTTAAACAAAATGTAGGTATTTAGGGTTTTTGAAATTTCATCAAATCGCGTTGGCTACACTGGCTCGATCTATATAAATAATTAATACTAAATACCTATTAATACAGGTCGTTGATAATTCTGACATTTTTTATCTCTATTTTTAAATTAGTATTGATTACAGTAATAATTCACACCTGATGACTGTCACAAGTCACAGCTTACAAATAAACCACTCATAATCCTATAGTTTTCAGAATTAGTTTTTTTTTTAAATTTCTTTTGTATTGTATTAAAGTTTAATTGTTTTAATTTCGGTAACGCAGTAGGGATACATTGTAGCACATACCTAACAATAAGTAAAAGGATTAAGGATACAATGAAGCACATACCTGATTACAAAAGGCTTGTCTTCAACTGTGGAATATAAACAATTTACTCGGTTTTTCTCTTTGACGATGTTCTTAGAAAGCAGTCTCCTCATACGTCGGTAGGAAGCAGTACCTGTCTTTCATTCTCGAACACTTGAAAATCGATTCAAAACGCACCGCAATTTTCAACATTGGAATTTCGCGACAGTCGGACTGACTTGAAATTAGCTGCTGAACACTACACAATAGGTCTGTTCGTAGTGCAGTTCTGACTAGTTTGCAACCGTTGGAAATATGCAGCAAAGAACGTTTTGCATCTAACGCAACTGAGCAAATTGATGATTACTTCGATGGGCGACTCGTTCTGACGGTTCCAAACTAGTTACAAACTGCACTACGAACGAACCTAATATTATGCAATCATTACTCAAGGTCAAGAGTGTGGGCACGTTCAGCCGGTGTCAGCAGCTGAGAAGTTGAGTCAGCGGTGTCGGTTGAACGATACGCTGAGTGTGCGCTGTATCTCAACTGTTGTGAAATTATCTCAGCGTAAATAAGTTCGCTTTGTTTTGGCTGCGGATATAATTCCAGGTTATGTTTTTATTTGTAAATTGTGAACTCATCAAACTGTGTAGTTTGCTTCATTTGATTTTGTATTAACTGTTCAACTTCTTCAAATAAAACATTAAAATTAAAGTCATCATCCAGAATTTCGCACAAAATAAAATTTTGATGAAAATTGTCGACGATGTTTTTGTGGTAAAATCGTTGCATCTCAGCAGATCGTTCAGCCGAATCGGTAACGCTAGCATACAGCATCTCAACATGTTCAGTGTTGCAAGTCAGCTGCTGACACCGGCTGAACGTGCCCAGTTTTTAAGTCGCAACGTTAAACTACATTTACATTCAATTTCGTGCCGGCACGAATTCGTAGCACGAAAGTTTGACGTACGCCTTCGTGTGTTACCATTTACATTGACAGACAGTCTGCCAATGTAAAGGCGTACGTCAAACTTTCGTGCTACGAATTCGTGCCGGCACGAAATTGAATGTAAATGTAGCTATATAGTGGATACAGTGATTTGTATAGTCGCGCGCAGCTTAAGTGCTACAATTTGACAGTTCTGTGAGCCTTGTATCACAAGGTTTTAAGGGTGAGGTTTGCGTGCGGGAGGTGCATTTAAGGTGCGCGGCACTGTACAGGTTCTTCAGGATGGAACAAAACGCTTACAGAAACCAATATTACCGACTTTAAAAATATTCAAACTTGAATTTTTTTTCTTATTATTGCAAAAGATAACCGTAAATTTACACTTAAACATTTTAAGTAATAAATAACACCGCAGTGTAAAAGTCTGTTTTACGACTCGTTGGCGCTAAAATTTAACATTTAATTAAATTGATTAAAGCAGACCTTTAAGTTTTCTATGTTCTGTGAATTAGAAAGAAGAAGCTCTATTTAATTATCGACGTTTCGCTATATGTTGACAGTTTTTTCAAAATAAATAATAAAAATAAATAAATTTATTTAATTGCGACCTGCTCTTTGCATATTTGAATTTTAATATCGATGCATATTACATTGTAAGTATTGGTTTTATTTTTTATTCATAATTAAAGCATTTTCTTATCCGTTGAAATGAATTATTTATAATAATACTTTGTGCATCGTACAATTTCAATGTTGACGCTTTGCTGAAAGTCGATAGTTTCTTCAGAAATTAAAACAATACTTGAATGTGTTTCGCTATTTGTTCATGGGGAAATGATTCATTTAAAAAATAGACTATATTAGCACTATCAACAATAAAATTATGAGCATTTAATAGGTGTTTGCCTAGCATCCCATACAGACGTTTGAGCTTTATACAGATTCGTTCAAATAGCCGAAGATAGATGGCGCCACTCGTATTGCTTTGGGAAGTCATCGTTATCGACTTCGTTATTAGTAAAATATTTCGGGCGTGGTTCATGTCGCCGCGTAAATTAATCGAAGAGGATTTATTTCACTGGAGTCATGTATATCCGTGTCATAAGAATATCTCTGCGAAAAGCTGAGCGAAGCAATGCGTTTACGTGAAAATACTACGAGCGTCTTCAGAACGCGAGCGTCGCTTTATCGACTGAGCTATTGGACGAAGTTAATAAATCTGACAGCAGAGTGACAGATTTTAACCTCGTCGCGGACATTATACGTGTTTTCGTCGGAATTTTCGGGCGCAAGTGGTGGAGAGCTCTCAGGGGGCGAAGAACGGGACGGACTGAGTGCGCGCGGCCGGCGAGATCGGTCACCGGGATGTGAGGCGCGCGAATGTCGCGTTAAAAATTCAAGTAATCCCGTGGAAGGAGGATTCGCCATTTTACTTTATCGGAATTGTGTTGTGCGAGTTTAAAATAACTGGCGTAAACAAATAGCGCCTGTTATGCGCCTAATCGAAGCCTGAAGCCGGAATATTCGCCCGTGGACGAGGAATCCGTTTTGGCGCCGCGCTGTGATGGGATTTTCGCCCGTTATCCTCGGCCAGTCAAATTGGGGAGGGTCTTTCCTTATATTGGTGAGAAAGATTAACGTACTTGGGTAATCTTCGCGTTGATAATCAATTGTGCAGTACACACGAGCGAATACGTGCTGAAATGAATTAATTGTGAATAATTGATTAAGTACTGCGCAATACCTTCTGTGTTTTTATTGAGCAGGCACATGTGTTAATGTTTGTTTCAGTGAAATGTCAGCGTAACGGTTAGAGAACAGAGTATGGCTCCTGTGCCTAGGCCAGGTAGCCTGAAAGACCCTGACATAGCCGAATTGTTCTATAAGCATGACCCAGAAAAAATCTTTGAGGATCTCAGGGAGATCGGACATGGCTCGTTCGGGGCCGTGTATTATGCCCGATGCTTGCTTACGAAGGAGATTGTCGCAATCAAGAAGATGTCTTACTTGGGCAAGCAGAGCCTCGACAAGTGGCAGGATATTCTCAAGGAAATTAGGTAAATCTTGAGTATAATATACAGATGACTACACTAAGTCACAGTGTTGCCAACCTTTGAATTGTATGAGAGAAAGGGTGCAGGATATTACACAAAACAGGGTAGATAAATTTTATTGTTTGTTACCACACTTCTTATAAAAATACACACGTGCAATACAAATTGCTGAAATTTTCATTGCCGGCAATAAATAATTGCGAACTGTAAAGCGGCCTTTTTAGGAGAAATCGAATTGATTGCTTGGCGCAATCATTTCAATAATAATGAATTTAATTTCAAAAATGTGAATGAAGTATTGTAAGGATTGATTTTTATCCATGCACTTCAATAACCATAATGAAAATTAATGGCTAAGTCTCATTCTTGACTTTTTTGAGCTATACTGCTCGAAAAAAAATTGATTGTTATTGATGTACCTATGGGTAGTATGGTTGAAAATTTTTTAATATTAACTTGATTAGAGTCAGGTTTCTGAAATGTTTCATAAAGTTAACTAATAGATAAAATAAAATATTCCTATAGTTCTAACATATGTAGCCATAGCAATGTTTACTTTTATCGGACCGTTAACTTTATGTAACGTTCCAGAAACCGGGCATAGGTAACTTAATTTTTGTAAAACTACATAGGTATCTTAAACAAGTAATAATTTTATAGACATGCCAAGTCTTGTTTAGAAATTTTAAGTCTTAATGAAAACTCGACAAGAAAAAAACGACTACTTTTATTTTTTTGAGTGGTGTATATAAAATATGTAGTAAAGACGGGCTTTGTTATTTTGTTTTTGATTTATAAACAAGCAGCTCAGTGTTACCAACTTACTACGAAAGGGCTTCTTCAAGTGTTCTTGAAATTATTCCCAATCCATCTTGCCTGTGAAATTCAAATAAATATATCGTTGTTTTTGAGGTTATATTAATTTTCAAATTAATACCAACGTTAATTCTAAAAATTATTAATTTTTTAGTATAAAATAGTGGTTATAAATACTGAGAAGTCTTAGTATTAACTTACATTTTTGCCTACTTAATAATTTATGCACATTCTCAGAATCACACGAGATAAATATACAATAATAATTTCTTATTTACATGAACATAGGTCTTTTACGCAACGGAATTTACTTATAAATTGTAACTTATAATTTGCAACAAACTTCTGTAAACAAATTACAAGTTATAATCTACAATTTACAAATTAATTGCGTATTGTAGTAAGAGGATACATTTAAAAAAAAATTGATACATTTTAATTGTAATGAAACACATAAAGTAGGTACGATAAGTGTTAAGTTAGCAACAGTACAATAGTGGAAAGTGGAATGAACAACATAAACACCGACCATCGACATAAGGTACAGTAGCGGACAATAAAATTCGGGCAAGAATTTGACATGTCGTGCATATGAAGGCTGTGGTAAGTGAACGGTCAAATTGGCAATTTTTCCCATTGCAGGTGGTTTACGCTGACCATTGACTTCACGATCACGGTGCAATTTGACCGTTCACTTAACTCACCCTTAGGCAAATTTGGTAAATCAGACTTCATTGAGGTTATATTTATGTCTAGAATAAAATAAAATGTCAAATTTAATAAGTTTGAGATTTTTTTGACATAATCAGGCTTTTATTGAGATTACATTTCTGTCAAAAAGTGTCAAACTTATTAAATTTGACATTTTATTTTATTTTTGACAGTAATATAACCTCAATAAAAGACTGATTTATCAAATTTGGGTAATTAACTGATATTTCGCAGCCATTCCAATCTTCACCTAGCAAAGTCATTTTGTCAAAGTACAGAATAAACAAAACATAATTAAATACAAATTAGTGACGGTAAAAATTGTATTAAGAAAGACATGACATTTTCTATATGAACTAAACATCAAAAATGTTAAAGTCAAGTTTATATTGCGCAAATGTAGTGTCCGAATTTTATTGTCGGCTACTGTACTTATATAGTCACTTTAAGAACGTAGTAGGTGGCGCTAGGAGCTGAGGAAGAATTACGCAGGAGCAATTGTAAAAGATCTTGAAATTTTAAAGCTCTGACAAGAACTTAATATATTGGAGTATAATTGTAGCTCTAAGTTATAAAAACTCCGTCAACAAAACACGAATCCGAATACGAAACCTAACCTCAATGTCAAGACTCAAGACGCCACACTGTTGTTTATATAATTTTCGTGCTTTTTGTTCCTGTGTAACCGTGAAATGTATTTCCACCAATCACAAGCGTAGAAAGTTAAGTCCTACCCTTTCCAACGCTATGTTCTTATCGTGAATGGAGTATAGTTTTTTTTTTTCTATAATATCTCTCAGTGTCAAAATTCTAGGGTTTCTGTTGAAAGCCTGCTTTTATCCCTTAATGTAGAACAGATTTTTTTTACAATTTCCTAATATTCAGGTATCAAACATTTGACAGATGTTATAGAAAAAAAACGCAGTATAACAAATATGCTGATTTTACTGATGTGACACTCTACTCATTAGAAGGCAACAGCTTGGCTAATAGAAATATACATATACCGAGTGATTTTTAATTTTTTTTATCAACTCTTACCATGAAATCTGGACGGCATGTCTTAACTTAAGTGAAAAGTACGTCATTGCACTCTTTGATGCTGTTTTACAGCAAAGCTAAGACATGCCGTCCAAATTCCATGGCAGGAGTTGATAAATAATTAAAAAATCACCCGGTATAATCATATTCACGGAACTTGAGCTCTGCGTCATCAATCACCGAAATTACAACCGACAAATATTTCAGTATTATTTGCCAACGGTGAATAAGAAAAAAGGATTGAGTTATGCTTTTTATGTCAGGTGATGCAACGCCAGACGCGTTTTATTTATGGCGCAGAACTCTTCTCTTATGAAAACAATAACAATAAAATGAGAAATATGTATTTACTCAAGATTTTAAATGGTGAAAATATCAGTTTAAAAAAAATTATTCAAATTTACTGGTTAAATGACGTTTCTTCTCGTTTTCTTCGAAGCATAAAATTAGTACATGCCTACTTAAAAAAATCATCACATTGATGAAAAATCTTCACAGTTGGCAACACCGAAGCAGTTCAACTTTCTGTCTTTCTAGTTTAATTTAGTTTATTTCTAAAGATACCAAAAAGTGACTTCACAATATTAGGACAGTTTTTCGAATACAATCCGAGAGTGTAGGCAGTTTTGCTATTGGAGTTTGCAGCTAAGCGTTCGCCACCTGGTGTCAACTAAACAAACCCTTGTATGCTACACAACAAATCGTGTTTTGGCGTCGATCCTGAATGTATGATGTATCAGGATTCTGTTATATGTGATATTTACATTAAATCAACTTGTGTATTTGTATTAGTACGCACTTAAACACGTGCATTACAAAAATTCCGTGCAGCTTACAGAGGTTCAGATTTGTCCACGGTAGCGCTGCGATCTTAAAATCAAACGCCTATTGAACTGAATTTTATTTAGGACATAAATTTCTTATTATTATCTTTTTTTATGGAAATAGTACGCTGACATTGTAAAAGGAGAAAAGTTTTACTGTTTCGAATAATGTATAGTTTATAGTTTTTTTTTAATCACTTCACTTATTTTATTTGGTTGAAACTAAGTGTAATATTATATGACGTTCTTGGAGTTTTCGTACCACTAAACTTATTCATTTTATATATAAATTAATTACTGGGATATGTTTTCCGCCGCAATCGAGAATCGAACTCGAGTCTTCCAGTTTCATGCCGGACGCTTTCGCCAGTAAGCTAATGCGGACACCGAGTTTCAGAATTTGGCCCTAAATACCCAAATTCAGAAGTGCAATGACGAAGCTTGTTTTATGTAGTTGTTTTTTTTTACAAGCTGGGATCGGTTATTTACGAGTAGGATTTCTTACCCAGGAATTCTCGATCTCGTTTCCCGGGAAATTTGCTAAGTGTGATTCCGGGAAAAACTGTCGAGAAATCGAGAAATTTTCAAGTTCTGCTTCTTCCTTCTCCGCTCACGTCTTACTATTCTCTACAGATTGAAGACTTTCACTGTAGCCAATAGTGGTTTCATGAAAAGCAACAAAGATTATGCGACTTGCAACATGTTAACGTGAGAAATGGGCCTGGACAGCGATTACAGTTAAAGCGAAAACTGCAAACAGATGTGCGAATAGTGAATGGCAATCAGTGGTTTGTAATAATTTCAAAAGCAGCAACAAATAAATTAATTGTTGCTTTCACAGAGTTTCTAGTGTAGTATCATTTAAGAATTTGAATTTTTTCAGTTGTATCAAGCAATGATATTTTATTGTTAATATTCATTTGTGACTTAGATGTGACTGCATTAATATTGATACATACAGTGTGTCCCCAGATGGACTGAAAAAGAGGAAAAACTTTTTTATTTTCAACTTTAGAGAAAAATGTTATTCTTTATAAAAGACTTTACTTGCTCGAAAACCATTGATTTTCTAAACAAAATCCAGATATTAATTTTCTTAAGTAAAATAAAGGAGAAAATTCTAAAAATTTAAAGCGAAAAATTTGTTTGGTAGCTTTAATAAAATCAAGGTATCGTTTGTCGCAAATGTCAGTTAGTTACTAAACAGAGTAACTGAACAACTGAACTGTGATAAATTTAATAATTGCTGAAACAATGTTAACCCATCAATAAAGAATTTATCTTCTGAAGTGTTTGAGACTGGAGAAGCATCTTACATCTACGCAATACAGAAATTTAACGCGAAGATTCCAAATGTGCATGTCTTCATAAATGATTCACGCAACCTTATTCAAGAACTTGAAAGAAGGTAATGTGCATGAAATATCATGCACACTACCTGAAATATCATGCACACTACTTCTTAATAAAGAAAGAGAAAATTCTCTCTTTTATTTTGCTTAAGAAAAACAATATTTCAATTTTGTTTAGAAAAGTAATGGTTTTAGAACAAGCAAAAACTTTTATAAAGAATAACATTTTTCTGTAAAGTTGAAAATAAGATGGTTTTTCCTCTTTTTTAGTCCATCTGGGGACACACTGTATATTGTGTAGTCTGATCAGAGCCTCCCCTGTACCCGTCTCTTTCGGCACATACACACATACAAATGCTCTTTGTTACTCTTCATGAAACCACTTTTGGCTAAAGTGAAAGGCTTCAAGGGGTACATATAGCTTAGTTTCCCAAATCAGAAACCGATTGACTGGTGAAGCAATAATTGCTTCATCAGACAATTAATTATTATTTATGCACTCGTTTTTTGAACTATTATTATAAGCAATTAAAAATTAGATGCAAGTTGCAATGAAATTTTAGGCCAAGAATTAACCGCGCGTTGTCACGATCCAAACTGTTATTGTTTTATATTATAAAAGAGAAGAATTTTTGCTTTTTTTTTAATTTTAATTTTGTTGGTTTTTTATTAATGTTTATTATTTGAATTATTGTTCTGTTAATTACCATAAATGTTCCACTTAAAAGATAAAACTACGTAGTTTTTTTTTAAATAAATTTTGTTTATGTTAATCAGTCCCAACTGTATTTAGTTTTCATTTGTATTGTTGATATATTTTAGTAAGAATCCTTAGTTTAAATCAAAATTAATATCAGACTCGAATATACAAGGTGTTTTTGAAAAATGCCTACAATTACAATGGCTGACTTTTCGTTTGAATTCACACGAGACGAGTTAAAGTAGATAAATTTTATATTTCTTGCTCAATGTTATAGTAATAAGTATTAGAAAAACAAATGACTGTTTCAATGTTGGGCAAAATTTATTCGAATGACGAATAACGAATAAAGATAAAAAATTTACGATGTCATTCCTGAAAGACGAATAACTTATTTATTATTCGTCCGCACGAATAAATAGATAAAATTTACTTGTCAGACTAATGAAGGTGATTGATTACAGACGATTAATATGAATCATATAAAATTGCCGCAATTTGCAGGATGTCAGATGCTTATAATAAATTTTTATCTAAATAATTTTATTTCAATAAATTAGTTACTGGGAAACACTTATTCGCAAACACTCATTATTCTTTACTCAGATTTAAATCTTTTTAATGAATTCTAGGGCCGTATTTAAAAAAGTGTAACCGCGAGATTTAACGAATCTAGAAGGTTTCAAAAACCAATAAATCACAGAATGTGGAAGAAGTAGTGTGGAAATTTTAACAAAAGTATTCATTCAACAAGTAACGCATCGGGCACAATGTATCCTGAAGCTGGGAGTAGACATTTTGAGTATTTAACATAAATTTTAGAAACTACGTGCCACGCCGTCCAGTAACAATAATAATTATTAAAAATTCGTTTAACACACCACACCATAACTTAAAAACAATTGAACTTAGGTGTACGATGTACTAGACATTTTCAATTTAGAATTAACTCGAGAATCCAAATAAGTAAAAATATAACTCTAAGCTTTAACAGGATGTGACACATCATATAACTTCGTAATGTCAGATTCATACCAAAATCGAGTTTCCTAAAATTAGAAATGAAAAAGTGACAGGGGTGTGAATACCAACCTGAATCACCCAAACTCAAACTATTGCAAAATGATTTATGAATTATGCCAATGTAACCAAGTTAATTCTGCATATTTATACTAATTTGTGTATAATTTTGGAAGAATTGCTGTACATAAAACTAAAGAGTTATACTAAAACAAAACAAGAAGTAGTCTGTAAGAGCTACTCAGGTATTGATTAATTCACAGATTAATGGTATAATTGACATTTTAGATTTTTAAGACAACTCAAGCATCCGAATACCATCGAGTATAAAGGATGTTACCTGCGAGATCACACGGCTTGGCTCGTCATGGAATACTGCCTGGGTTCAGCCTCGGACATCATCGAGGTACATAAAAAGCCCCTAAAGGAGGATGAGATTTCGGCGATCTGCGATGGTGTACTGCAAGGTTTGAGTTACCTGCACAGCCTGGGGCGGATACACAGAGACATCAAGGCAGGCAATATCCTACTCACCGAAAACGGAACTGTAAAATTAGCTGACTTTGGGAGTGCTTCCATAAAGTGTCCGGCGAATTCGTTCGTTGGCACTCCTTATTGGATGGCGCCCGAAGTGATCCTGGCCATGGATGAGGGACAGTACGACGGAAAGGTGGATGTCTGGTCTTTAGGTAAAATCAGTCGCTTAAGTTTTTACGTTGTTTTTCCAATTGTCTTCTTCGGCAGGGATTACGTGTATAGAATTGGCTGAGCGAAAGCCACCGTATTTCAATATGAACGCCATGTCTGCACTGTACCACATTGCTCAAAACGACACTCCAACACTTCAGTCTTCCGAGTGGTCCGAGATATTCAGGCACTTCGTCGAGGCTTGCTTGCAGGTAAGTACTTAATGCGATTTTGTTTTTGGGCTGACTGGTTTTCTTTTGTGTTAGAAATCACCTTCGAATCGACCAACATCGGGTAAGCTGCTCACTCACCAGTTTGTGACCAGGCACCGTTCGCCCAATGTCCTCATTGATTTGATACAGCGCACCAAAGCGGCTGTCAGGGAACTGGACAATCTTAATTATAGGAAAATGAAGAAGATACTCATGGTGGATAGTTGTGAAACTGAAAGTACAATAGGTATACAGCGTGCCCCCTCGTAATTAGAACTATTTAAAGCGAAAGCCTTTGCAGATGTAGATGATACTCCGGATGAGCATGCGGGAGGAGACAGTTCGAAAAGTAACTCCGTCACATCCGAACACAGCGTGCATTCAGTGGGTGTTTCGGCCAGTAGTCAATCCAGCAGTACCAACAGTTTACCCGCCGGTATGACGATTACACAGTTTTTTTTATACCAGGTTCGCTTGTTTCATTTTAAGGGGGTGAAGATGGGACGTCCAGGCGACACAGAACCTCGATTAATCATGCCACGGCGGCTGCGGTGGTTGATCACGGTACAAATAATTTTGCAACCATCCGAACAACCAGTATTGTTACCAAACAACAAAAAGAACATATGCAGGTGCGTAGCACTATTTATACGCCTTATTCTTTTTTGCTTTCAACTGACTCGCTCGCATTTACTTACTATAGGAAGAAATGCACGAACAAATGTCCGGGTACAAGAGAATGCGACGCGAACACCAAAGTGCTTTACTCAAGCTCGAAGAGAAGTGCAAGATGGAAATGGAGAACCACAAGGCGCAGTTGGACAAAGAATACGAGGCTCTACTCCAAACTTTCAGCAGAGATTTAGAGAAGTTGCAGGTCGGTGCAGCAAGTGAAGTTCAGTTCGCTTTGCGTGTTGCTTTAACGATCTGGTTCTAGGTGAAGCACCAGCAGGAACTTGATAGGAGAGCGAAACAGAACATGGTCGCAGAGAAGAAATTAATCAAAGACATCACGTCACGTCAGGAGCTGGACAGGAAGGCCTTCGATGCCCACCGTAAAAAAGAATACAAAGCGAATAAGGAACGCTGGAAGAGGGAACTGTCTCAGGATGATTCGACTCCCAAGAAACAGAGAGATGCTACTTTGCAGTATGTCATTATACAGTGCCATTCGTAAAGTTTTTATTATTGATTGATTGATAACAAAAAACAACACGATCACATCTAAATATGTCCAGACATTTGTCACTATGAAATCGTTCTATTATTCTTTTTCCACTATTATTCCAGTAGTTTATTGCAACTCGTCCTTAAGTCCTCCACAATAATTGTTTTTCCTTGATTGCTTTCATTATACCAAGATATTAATGTTCTCTTCTTTTCCTACATGATATTAATTTAAATTAAAAAAAAAATTAATAGGACGCAAAAGGAGAACCTGAAACTGGTGGATGCACAGGAGGAACAAAGACTGTTGCGAGGACAAAGGGAATACTTGGAATTGGAAATTCGCAAGTTCAAGCGAAAAAAAATGCTCATGTACCACAATTTAGAGCAGGAGCTGCTTAGAGAGGTGAACCAATAGTTTAAGCTCAAACTCAAATCTGTGTTTGCTTTGTTTTTTCTTCGCAGGAACTGACGAAAAGGCAGAATCAGCTCGAACAGGCTCACGATATGCTACTGAGGCATCACGAGAAGACGCAGGAGTTAGAATATCGCCAACAGAAGGCGGTGCACGCACTCAGAGAAGAACAAGTGAGTCCTGCGCCTTGAATTTACGTGGTGTCTTGGATCACGTACATTATATTTCAGGTGAAAAATCAACACGATACAGAACTAGCAAATCAGGCTGAATACATGAAGCGAGCAGAGAGGGAGCTGCGGAAGAAGCACGCTTTAGAAATAAAACAACAGCCCAAGTCTTTGAAGGTACTCAAATAATTCACGATGATTTCTCGATGAGGTAGGCTGTCGAGAAAGAATCGTTTGAATGATTTATTTTACAGCAAAAGGAAATGATGGTGCGCAAGCAATTCCGGGAGACGTGCAAGGTTCAAACGAAGCAGTACAAGGCGTTCAAGGCTCAAATCCTGGCGTCGACTCCGAAGGAAGAGCAGAAAGCGGTGATCAAGAAGTTGAAGGAAGAACAGCGGCGCAAGCTCGCCCTCCTCGGCGACCAATACGAGCAGAGCATCGTCGAGATGCTGCAGAAGCAATGCTTAAGGCTTGACGAGAGCCAAGAGGTAAGAAACACTCTCGTCTTCTACACGGTAGGCCTTCAAGTTTGTTGTGCTTGCAGCTCGAGCAACACCAGTTAAAAGAGCGCTTGAATTACGAGCTTGATATTTTGACTGCGTATCAGAGCAAGAATAAGATGCACGCTCAGACTCAACGCAATCGAGAGAGGAACGAACTCGAAGAGAGAGTGTCGGTGCGAAGGGCACTTCTTGAACAGAAGGTAGGTCTTAAGGCCCTAAGTTTTGATTCAGTTTCTTGGAAAATATAAATTTCTCGTTCCAAATATTATCGTAGAAGTTGAAACAAATCTTGTATATATTAAAAAAAAATAGTCCTTTGGTCCAATATAAATAATTGATGAATATGAATGGCTTTATACAGATGCATTCTGAGACGGATAGGTTCGTTGAGGAAAGGTCAGAGAGAATAAGACTCCTGCATGACCGTCAGGATAGAGAAATCGAGTCGTTCGATGAAGAATCTGCTCGCCTGGGTTTTAGGTAAAAAAAATGAAAGATCGATTGGTGCATTGCTGGAGGAGATCTTTTGTGTTTTCAGTGCGTTAGCCATAGCTGAAGCGACTAGGGAAAACTACCATGATGATGACCGCAGCCTGTCAGGTTCTATGTTAAGTCTTGCTCACTCAAACAGCTCCACTAGTTTCCCCCCTGGTTCATTATAAAACTTAGACTTACGTTTATTACTGTACAAAAAGAAATATAGGCAAAAAGGAAAAGGCGCGCGCAAGAATTGAAGTCGTTCCTCGTCTTTTTTTTTAAATAAATAAATTAATTAATCTATTAGTAATTAAGAAACAAATTGCTTTTCTTTCTTAAACAAAAAAAAAAATAGCGGTTAACTTCTATTAGTAATACTATTTATTATTTATTGCGTAGTGAATTAACTTCGTTAACAGGTAACGATCGACTGTTCTTCTACATGCATTTCACGAAAAGACGAAAAAAGTTAAAACGGTTCGCAGTAAAGTTCGCAAAGTAATTCGGAAGGAGCGCCGTTTTTTTTTTTTAAAGTTGTTATTTATTAAAGTCATAATATTTTAACGAAGTTGTGTATTGAAGTCAGTAATAAGCAAGTTCGAATTAATAATAATAGATATAGAACTGTACATATATACAAATGTAGTTATGTTTAAAAAAAAAAGGTAATTAAATAACAGTTATGATTTATCCTCTTTTTTTTGTAAAATAATCAAATTTGTTGCTATCATTTTTTTTTCTAATTTTATTAACTGACCAGTCTTGTATACTAAGTTCTTAGTTTTAATTTTTTATATGTGTATATATGTTTCAAAATTACAATGTGTATTATAGAGTCCCCCCTCGCCCCTCACTCTCCAGGTGTTGCTCTCACCACGCGATTTTATTATTTTTTTTTTAGTGTACAGTCATGTGCTTGTGAATGTAACCGAGAATGAAGGACACCTCACTAGCTCGCTCTCGTTTTCCTTTTATAGTCGAAAGTGCAATCTTGAATTAAATTGTTCTGTTAATTCTCTAATTAATGAATTAGTTGTGTAGGTTGAGATTGTTTCGCAAATGTCTATAGCAAAAAATTAAATCAAATGTATATGTGTCGTTCGTGAAAACAGAATGCAAAAAGCAAAAACTTAAGCGGAATTCAATTATCCTCGTGTCGTTGCGAGGCAATACCTCGAATGTTCCCTCGCAACCGCAAATATTTACCAAGTCTAGCGATGTAAGTTTAAGTAAACTAAGTGTTTGTATGTTGGACACCTGTAAAATGAATGCAACGATGCTCGCGGTCACCCTAAAAAAAAAATAAAATAAAATAAACGACTAAATCAAACTTGCTTTCTCCTTTTCGTTTTCTTCGGTGATCGTGAGCCGTGTATTAATTTATTTCTGCTGTAATATTTTGAATGTTATACATATGTATTTTATACGTAAAAATAAAACATTGCTTTAGTTAATTTGTTGAACGGAATTTACAGTCGACAGGATGAATCAAATAAATGCAAAGTTAGATTGAACTTTTTCCTTAATCTGATTTTAATGTTTCTCTCTTCATTTCTTTGTTGCAACCAGACTTCCTATGAGCCGTTTTAAAAATTACCATTTATTTATTTAATCTAGCATTTCTCCAGGAATTTAACAAAATTGGTGAAAGAAACTTTTGAAGGAGATTTATGACAACAAAAACATCTAAAAATTTAAAGAGGATAAAATAAAGGAAAGAATTATAAAACTGAAAGGCAATGAACAGGGTGAGTTAAACTGGTTAAAGGAACATGAAGAAGACGTGAATAAAGAGTCCTTAAGGAGGGAAAGGGAACGAAAGTGCCGGTGCCGTCATCAACAGTGTCGGTATCATCATCAACAGCGTGCGGCGCTAATTGGCCACAGCAATGACGTAAGACGACGCTAATTGGCCACAGCAATGACGCAAGACCGAACGGATTGGTCAACCTATGAGAGTGAGGCGACGACATCATATAATTGGACATGCAATCACGCCACCTGAAATAATTACCTCGCGGCCAACAAGAAGTACCCAGTAAGACTGGGCATCACAGGGGCAATTGCAGGGTAAAACACCTAAAAGAAGACGCTTTCTCACTTCGAATAGGTCTACGCTGTAAGTCACACTCACACATACACGAGCTAGCTCCTGAAGCGCTCACCACACAAGTACGCGTGCAAGCTCCTGAAGCGCCCACCACACATAAAAGTTGCTTTCCATCTGATGCATAAAACCCTGGGCTTTTCTCGGACCTGTTCTGTATAGTTCGCAAATGGAACACGAAATTTTACGTGCGAATAACTGTCACATTCAATATAACGAGTTTGATCAATTAAACACAACATCAAACATCAAAAAAATTGTCATTGGAGCTTCACGCCCCCTAGTCCTCGAGGGGAAAGGGGTAGGATCTCAAACGAGACTTGACGCCTCGTCGCATTTTTGAATGGAACAGATAGCATCGCGTCACGGAGCTGCCCAAAGAGGCAAATGAAAAGCAGCTAAAGTAAACTAGCTCTCAAAGTGCTTACATACACAAATATGCGAGCAAGCTCCTGAAGCGCCCAACACACATATACAAACGTAATCTAACCCTTGAAAGGAGTAGGATGGTCAAACGAGACTTGACGCCCCGTCGCATTTTTTAATGGAACAGAGGGCATCGTGTCACAGAGCAGTTCGGAGCTGCCCAGAGAGACAAATGAAAAGATGCTAAAGTAAGCTAGCTCTCGAAACGCTTACATACACAAATACGCGAGCAAGCTCCTCAAGCGCCCACCACATATAAACGCAAGCTAGCCCTCGAGGCGCTTACTGATCCATAACACCACTGCCAGTCGACCTTTCAACCGTTCCACAACGGACAACGATCAGGGACCACATCGAACCCCAAGGCTTCCATCCAAAAGGCCCAACGATGGTTCCAGCGTAACGTCTTGCTCCACGTTAGCGTACCTGCGTGAAGTGCCGCAGTGTTTCACTCCACAGAGACACCCTACTAGTTGGACCGCTAAAGCAAGCCCTAGAAGATTATTACAGAAATTAAATCAAAATATTCAAGTCTGGAAAACAAGGATAAAAGGTACAGAACGAATCTGTGAAGACCTTCACGGCTTTACTACTGCCAAAGTTTATTTTTGAATAAAAAATTCTTTACATACAGTCAGACGAACTAAAAGTGTGACTCTTATTTAGGTGTCGATTGAGTTGAACTTTTGCGTAAACTAATAGCGTTTTCGATTGACTGCACTAGTGCGCACTCAAAGTATCTTCATCTCGTGTTATTACGTGAGGTTAAAAGAAGATCCAAATACACTGAGTGCAACCGGTGCATGTGAATCGAAAACGCTGTACGTGATTGCTTAAATGTAAAAAAAAATCTAACAGCGTTTTCGTTTCACGTGCATCGGTTGCACTCAGTGGGTGGTATGCATGAAACGAAGTACATGCTAATACTTCAAGCACCTACTTCTGAAAGTGAAGTACCTACTACAGTAACATAGTATATACTATGCGATCTATGTAGTAGATACTAGAGCACAAAAGCACATAGAAGCTTTTACTTCGCTGTAGAAGCACCTACTGTAGTATCTACTTCAAAGCCTCAGATTCATTTTAATAGTAATTACTACCGCAGCGTAGTGTTTACTACGTTCTGTAGTATAAACTTTGCTTTCGTAGTGTATGCTTCAGAACTGCAGTAGGTACTTTATGTAATAGAAGATACTTCGAAGAATATACTAATTTGAGAAGTATTAGCATCTACTTCGTTTTATGCATACCACCCAGTGTGTTTGCATCTTCTTTTAATCTCATGTAATAACACGAGATGAAGAAACTCTGAGTGCGCACTAGTGCGGTCAATCGAAAACGCTGTTAGTTATTTTGCAATTTAAATGTTTCGTTATGTGGTGGTTGGTGACATTGGTTGATGTTTAAAATTATTTCAAACAAACGTCAGTTTAAGGTTATTTTTGCGTTTTGAGATGTCAACGGTATAGGTACTGGCCACGTTCAGCCGGGACAGCGCTGAAACAGCGATCGCTTTGAACGCCTTGCTGACTTATAGCGCTGTGGTTTTGTTGTGACAGCGGTCGCCATTTTCCTCAGCAAAATTATTTGCGCTGCACGTCCGCTTAATTACTCGGCGAATGTAATTATTTTGAAATCGTAAACAAAAGCCAGAAAATGCGAAATTATTTCAATAGCTATGGATATTCAAACTACTATGCTGACTTCTTTGTCTCCTGCGTCTAAATTAACAACTGCAAAACGTCTTTGTTGTTTTTTACTAGTGGAAATACATTTATTACTGGATGAATTTCCATTGCATCTTGCACAATCTCCAGTACTAAGCGATTAATAGTGTTCCGTCATGTTAGAAAAATCACAAAAATACAAATTGTTAAAGACAACACACTTTTGTCGCTTTTGTTCATAAACACAGCCAACACACGATGTCGTTTCTGACGCTACATCTGTCAAACTGTCAATTAGAGAAACTAGGTCGTACAGCTGCTGTAACTTGGCAAAAAGCAATTGCTGTCTCAGCGCTGTTCTGGCTGAACGTGCCCATTGTCAAACAAATGTCAATTTGGAGGTTATATCTGTAATTCGGAATGCCAACCTAATAAAATAAAATTTCGGTTGCTTTAATGAGCTATTTACTTTATGAAACCCAAATGAGATTCATAATGTAGTCGTTAAAACATTAAAAACAGAAAAATGAGCTTTTCCAGTATCAGTCGTACTCATTCAATCTTACTTGCAAGAGAATTCGCTTCGCGCACACACGTTTGATTTCTGCGAGAAAAAAAGAGATCTCTCAGTTTTCTTCACTTTAAGCAAACGCAATTCAATACGTAAAGAAGTAATATAAAAACGTAGTTTTGCGTTTTCAAAATTGCGAATAAAATAATTCGCACAAAGGTGAAGTGTCAATGCGACAGAACGGGGTAGATGTCGTTACGTAAAGTTTTGGCGTTACGTCAGTCAAATGTCAGACCCTTAAGTGGAAGGTTCTCGCAACTGCCCAGAACCCCGTGTCCCGCTTGTTACAGCATCCGGCAATCGAGAACCATGCTATCAGTTTGTAGGAATACTTTAGCTATGAATTTACAAAGGTCAGTGTAAACATCGACTCCTAGATAAGATACCGCGCGCCGGCCAAGACGTTATCGGTGTTTAGACACGCTGCGACGCTTTTAATAATCGCGTCATTTAACTAATTAATTACCAACATAGCGATAATATGCGATTACTCCGGACTTTGAGACTTGTCGAGCGCGTGGAAATTTCCACGCGTGCGAATCGATAATTCGTTTTCGAGACGGGCCACCGCCGTTGCAATTCGCGATAAGGGAAAGGCAATTTTGAAGTCGGACGCGATTAGATAGTGCAATTTCAGCACGTAAGTACGAATAGGCGAAATAAACGGGTTTTTTGAACGTGTAACGTCCTTGACTTGATCAGCTGATCGTGACGTTTGCAATGCATTGTGATGCAATAAATTATCTTTCCTCCTGCAGATTACGAAAACGCATCTTCTATTACGTAATACACGCACGATCGGGTATTTATAGTGACCCAATTCGCAAAGCGGAGTGATAAGTAACCGGTTCCAAAAAAAGAATAAGTGAGGTTATGTTTGTTGGGAGTAATCGCGATTCTTTCCTTATTACTTAATTACAATTTGTTATTGTTTAAACGCGTATTGTAATTAGTTTCTTGCAGCGTACGCAGCTTTAAAACGCCTTGAAAAATTCCGGACTCAAGAAAATTGAGGTTAGGTTTTTACATTTCTAATTCGTTTCACACCGAATTAAAATCGAAATAAATGGTTTGCCGTCTTAAAAATTCGGTTTTACATCACAAGAACACATTATCAAGTACTTTTAGCAATTCGAAGATAAACACTCGGTACCTAAAAATATTTAAGGTTATGTTCATTGTAGTGAATATTTTAGGTCTGTTCGATAGCTCTGCACTTTCTACACTTTTAACACCTTTACTCTATTTTTCTCACTCCTACTTATGTGGTGTCATATACATCGTACTCTCTCAGGAGCAGTTGGTGCAAAAAGTGTAGAAAAGTGCAAAGCTATCAAACAGACCTTTTATTGAAATCCTGTTTTAGGCTTGTATGACACTATGATATTTCTTGTGCAAGATTTGTTACAAAGTGAGCGAGAAGTGCCAATTCAACCAATTAGAATTTGCTGTGGTAGCTCATCTCGCTCACTTTATAACAAATCTTGCACAAGAAATATCATAGTGTCAAACAGCACTAAAATTGCATTGCATTGGTCGGTATTAACTATTTAGTTATAATAAATAAAATGTGCAGTTATATAAATGTGAATGGATGTGTTTGTTTCAGAATCGGAACGAGATGTCTAGCATCGGTGGTGCCCGAAATGAAAGTGGAAGACTTTGGCGTCAAAAACGAGCCGGTCTATCAATACTTGAAGGGCTCAAAGGAGCGCATAGAGCTCGAGAAGGCTCTGCAGAAAACCGCGAGCACAACCGAGGATATCCCGATCGTCATCGGCGACAAAGAATTCAAAACAAGTGAAGTGCGGTACCAGGTAAATGAACCTCTGTTGGATTCGATATATCAGGTGTCCAAAAAAATTCGTGATTATCGGAAATTTTAGTTCTATTTAGTACAACCACGGATTTTGCTTATATTGCTGCTTACGCCCTTCTGATGTGACGCCCTCGATATGTAATTAGGCAACGTATTAAACTAACTTTAACCCAATGTGGTTGGGGGCACCAGAAATTACCTTCGATTTGGTAAAAGAAATATGAAAATAATTTTTACCTCTGGTGTTAATATTATGAATATCACAGTTTAAAGTGAATTGCAGAATTGGTTGATTTATTGGGCAAAAACCCATGTTGGCAATTATTAATTATATTATTTTCATGTAAATAATCTAAAAGTATGTTCAGAAAAAGCATACTCAAAAAGTTTTGAGATAACGATTGACCTATAATTGTCTACGTTATCCTCGTTACCTTTCTTATAAATGGGCAGTACCTTACTAAATTTTAGGACATCCGGAAAGGTACCTGTTTGACAAGAAAGATTAATAAGGTGAAGGAGTGAATCAGTAATAGCAGGAGACACTTTTTTTTTAATCATCGCTGGAATCTGATCAGGATCAGCAGTACATTTATTTTTTAGTTTTTGATTACATATTTCAAGTAACTCTAGAGAAGTTAAGGGATGTAAATAAATACATTTCTCGAAGGTATTGGCATTCTGCAGAGTGTAATATAGCTTTACAGTGGATTTTAGAATTTTAAAATGTCTACCGGTGGAGTAACCAGTTAATTCTGAAATGTGCCCATTGTTATCAACCCAATTTTTGTTGCATTTATTTCGTTTTGTGGTAAATTTGTAAAATGAAAAATTAATGTGAAAATGATGTATGAATTTGTCATAGAAGTAATTGAAGGAGCAGTTAAGGTCGTTTTCATTGGTGGTGACCAGTCCTCATTCATCAGATCGCAATAGAAATTGTTTATATTATTTTCATTGAAATTTCTCTTGCACACTGGAATAACACTAATATTTTTTTTATATTAGCATGGCTTTGCCACAGAATGCTCCTGTGATCCGAGATACAGTTATCTAGTGCACAGCAAGAGCTGACTATGTTGTTATTATTGTAAAAGACATGACCTATCGTGGTGCATGTGGTGCCTGTTGTCCATTTCACTAATGATGTCATATTACAGGAAGCTAGAACAGAGCATACATTTACAAATTCAGGAGAACTACAATCCAAGTTAAAATCTCCACATAAAATTAAGTGTGTATTGGGAATACATACATATAAACTAATTCAAGAATTTCACAAATTCTATCAACAAAACCTTGATATCCCCGGAGGGAGATCCGTAACACGTTAAAATAATTGAATATGTGAGATTAAAAAGGACCCAAGTCCAGATTGTATATATCTATTATTTTGGTAAAACCTTTTTTCTTCAATTTCTCATAATCATTCGAGCCCCTTTGGGCCCCTTTTAATCTCACATATTCAATTGTGCATTTTTGATCTGCTTGTATTAATTTGATAGCACATACATGCTTCAAAAATTTTTTCTACATAATATTTGTTAAAGTCCAAAGCAGTAAGTCGCCAGTAACATTAGTATTATGTTTAGTCCAAATTCCGACACCTCAACCTTTAAAATTAGAACGAATAACTACTTAGTAAAACCATTAATATTTAGGAATTTAATTGAATCATAGGTTGCCCACAATTCGCATAAAAAAGATAAATTGTCAAATTCGCGAATGTATGCTACTTGCATCTTCTGAGAAGCAGCGTGCCGCGCAGCGCATCTTGGAATTTTGCGTTCACATCAAGGTAGCATAGCAAGCTATGCGATTCGCGAATTGGCAGTGTCTTGCGAGTTATTATAATCAAGATGTCATCCGAAGATGAAGCTATGGCGTTAATTGCAGCGGTGGTTGTTAGAAAGAGAAGGTGTAATTGTTAAAGACCTCCATGCTGTTTGTAGCACGTGTATGAAATGATGAAAAAGCATCAAGAACCACAACATTGTGGTTCCTGATGGTTTGGTGTCAACATGTTGTCAAGAACCCTCATTTAGCTTGACAATGTTTTAATTTAAGACGAAACCGCTGTCTCTTCTGAGAAGCAGCGTAGCAAAATATAGAACTTGTCCTATAAGCTAAGTTGCATGTCGCAAGTGGCAGGTCGCATAAATGCTACGCTACACCGGTGTGAATTGTTTACATAGGTTCTAAAATTAGTGGCATTCAGCGTGCATCCAGGATGCAAGTAGCATGCAACTTGCTACTTTGGTGTGAAACCCGACTAAAGGATGCATACTAGGGTGGGTCAAAAAACCAAACTTTGAGATAATCTTACCTAATAGCAAAATTATGTTGTCTTTTAGTGATATTATGACACCTATGAAATATTTTTGAATTTAATTAAAATTTAGAGGGTGCGCCTTACGTTTGAATTTTTGAAATTATACGAGAAAGGCTATATAGTATACCATGAAAAATTCGTATTTGTAATAATAGTAATAACAGAGTTATCATCAAAACTGTATACTAAAAGGGCAAGAGAAGGTGGATAAAATTAAAACTCGAATCTCGCAGCAATGTCTAAATTCGATAGCAAGAAAGATTTCAATATTGAATGATTTTCATTAATTTTTCTGTTGTATTATTTTTTTAATTATTAATAAATGATTATTTTATTCTAAAAACCCTATTTTCCTTGAGACATTTATGTTATATGACTACCAGAATATATTCAAGTTATTCGTATTTCCAAGGCAAAGCGCAACCTGAAGATGAGGTGCTATTTACTTTAAATTCTAGCATTACACTGTTTTCATGCAAAGGCAACATAATTTTGCTATTAGAAATCAAAAGCGCAATATTCGTTTTTTTCCATACAAAAATGACCCACCCTAATGCATACTGACCTTGGTGTTTAGGAATTAGTGATTCATAAATACCTTCGGGAAAGTTGGGTTTTAGGTATTGTTCAATACCCTCCTTTATTGTTATCGGGTGTAGTCTGTACACATGCAAGTCAACATACTTGGGGACTGACTTGATGTCTTCAGAGTAGTTATTGTCAATTACTCTCCTGATTACTTTTTTATGTTTGTTATGGAAAACACGTTTGTGGGGTTCTTGAATAGTCTGCCTAGGCGCTGCCACTCAATTTCTATTATCACTGATGGAAACAGAAGCCCTGGCTGCCGTAGCATTAACATAGGATGTGACAACTTCTTCATTCTTGAAAAAAACTGTCAAACGTTAGCGAAATGTTGACATTTTCGCGATTTTTAATTTGACCATGAAGATATTACGAAATTGTTATACAAATTATAAAAGTACGAAATTTAAAACTGATTTTTTTTTTACAAAAATGACAATGACAGTTAAGCACAAATTTGACATTGAAACAATCAAATTCTGCAACGATATTAGTCAAACAAAAAATTGAATGCAGCGGTCTCTATCATGAATTTATTTAAACAAAAATTTTAAATTTAATTGTGAACCATCGTCATTTATGACAGTTGTTAATTTGACATTTGAACTTGCCATTCCTAACCTTGTTTTCGAGGCTTCGAGCCACGGCCACTTAAATCAATGAAGCACCAGTGCTTTATATGGCCGGTCGCGTTTGAAAAAAGTCTGTTCTACGAAAACTCTCGTTAGTGTAGCTCCCTCTGCATAATTTTGAATTGAACTTCCGCCGTTGCCGTAGTTACTGCGTTCAATGTTACATTTTAATTCGAATTTTGTACGTTTTATAACAATTTGAATAATAAATCATAAATACATTGCATTCTTATCACCCCCCAATGCTGCACACTTTAACAAATTATACGCTAGTTTGCAGCAACCACTTCTCTGAAGTTAGCAAAAGGTCCTGTAGTGTGGCTCCCTCTTCAGAACAGGAAAATGGCTCTGAACTAAGAACGCGACTATCCGAATAAGAACTTTATTGTTTTTTATTAATCTAAGGAGCCGTGCTTCGAACTCAACAGCGCGATAGGACAACACAAGAATGTGATCTATTGTTATAAACGAAAAAAGACAACAAATAGTCAAAATTGTGGTGCGATCAAAATGGGCACCTTGTCATGACCAATTTCGACGCCAAATTTAAAAAAAAAAAAAAACGCCCGTTATAATTAAATAAATATCTATAGTTTGTTTTTAAACTAGAAGGAGTAGTTTCAATTTTGCCCGCCAAAAACTCGCAAAGTTATTGGCTGTTTGACAGCCAGTTTTACACAAGCCTTCAATTTAAACCCAAAAATTAATATCTTTCATAATTCATGTGACAATTTCAGTCAATTTTATACTTGTGAGCAAATCTGTTGCTAAAACTGGTTATTTGAATACTTTGTAAACTTCCTAATCGAGGCAAATTAATTTCTGATTTAGTATTACAGTGTCAATCTACCTACAACAGGCTGACAACTGTTACTCCTCCTAGTTTAAAAACAAACTATAGTACAGTACTGTCGATCACGAATTTATTTAGACACCCTATATTAACGACTAATTTTTAAAACTGATTTTTTAAGGTTATGCCACACAATCACAAGCATAAAATAGCGAAGTTCTATTACGCCGACGCCACTTTGGTTAACAAAGCGATTGATGTGGCAGTGGAGACACAAAGGAAATGGGATCGCGTGCCAATATCCGAAAGGTCTGGAACTTTTTGTTCTTTTTTTTTCATTTGCTTCACGTTTTGCTTCATAGGTTGAAGATTTGGGAGAAGGCGGCGAGTTTAATGGCGGGCCAATACAGGTCAGTTTTGAACGCGGCGACCATGTTAGGGCAGGCCAAGACAGTCATACAGGCAGAAATTGATTCAGCCGCCGAATTAATCGATTTCTTCAGGTAAACATCCCCTATTAAAAAGTTTGATTAACCGTAAGTCTTTTTGATCTGTCTCGCTAGAATGAATGCGTACTTCTTGAAAGAAGCGACGAAATATCAGCCGATCTCCGAGGATCCTAAGGTGACGAAGAACACGATGCGTTATAGAGGAATTGATGGGTTTATAGCAGCGGTTTCGCCCTTCAATTTCACTGCAATTGGGGGCAATTTGGCTTACACACCTGCATTGATGGTGAGCCATTCATAATAATAATTATTAAAATAGCAATCATACATTATTATAAATGTGTAGTATTTTTTACATGCCAGGATATCTTGGGTCTTCTGTTATGCAGTGGCTATAAATTGTCTTCCTTGCTTCGGAAGTTACAGGAAAAATATAAAAACAATTCCAAGTCTCTTAGTTTTCGAGACATAATTGATTAAAAATCGTACCCAAAATTACGATACGGCGCTGGTGGTTATGTTGAATGAAAATTCGTGCATTCCACAGCCGTATCTAATATTTTCTTTGTTATGTCTCAATGTCTCAGAATGCGACCTTACATCGGTTCAACCGACCGTTTAGCCTGTTAATTAAAGTAAAAAAAATCTCAGATAATAAGAACTGACAGTGGGTTAATGACGTGTTGTATTTCTCAAGCAGTGTCGTAATGCGATTTGTGACATTATTTGGTCGAGTACCTATGCTGTCGGAAAGCATGTGTGTGTTTGAAGCCCTACGATTTTTATTCTAAAGAAAAAGTTACGTTAGTTCTTGTCCTCAGGGAAATGCAGTGCTATGGAAACCGAGTGACACCGCAATGTTATCAAACTGGCTCATCTTCAAGATTTGCAGAGAAGCCGGCGTGCCACCAGGTGTAGTGAATTTCATCCCGGCAGATGGCCCCGTTTTCGGCGACACCATCACCAGCTCGAAGTACCTGGCCGGAATTAACTTTACCGGCAGTGTGCCGTAAGTCCCGGTCGCACTTTGTGGCCGTAATTTCACTCTTTTTCTTCAGAACGTTCACGCGTCTGTGGACGCAAGTCGGTAAGAACATCAACAAGTACATAAACTTTCCCCGGTTGATAGGCGAGTGTGGGGGCAAGAACTACCACTTCGTGCATCCGTCAGCAGATGTCACCACAGTTGTGAATGGGACCATTCGCAGTGCGTTTGAGTTCTGCGGGCAGAAGTGCAGCGCGTGCTCGAGGATGTACGTGCCAGAGTCTTTATGGGGGAAGGTGAGTTATGAAATATTTTTAAGCTACTAAAAAATAATTGAGAAAGAAAAAACTAGGGCGCTTTGAATTTTTAAAGAAATTATGTTGGCAATATCGTTACCTACCATTTGGTGACAGTTTGAGGTTAGACATTTTTCAGCGTTGTCCGTTTCAAAAGAAACTTTTAACAATGAATACATTTTCGTCAGACGTTCTTCAAATTTGAATTTTTTTTTTTTGATACAACAGTTCTTAATGACGTTGACCCGTTTTCTGATCTTATGTTAAAGCACAGATAGCCAACGAGATAGGAACAAATGAACATGGAATGAACGCTCTAAAAATAATTTGTTAAATACTCAATAGATGTCACTCGAAAACTGAACATTGTCACGAACCATTTGCTAATCCCGAAGCTCAATTGGCTCATTTACCGCTAGATGTCGCTTTAAGTAACAGCAAAATTAAAGTCCCTAGATTACTAAAGTATGGCAATACACAGTTTAGGACCAAATTTTAAAACCTAGCCAGAACATGGCGTCTGTGTCACGTGACACAAACAGACTTGTGTATTTGAGTTGAATAAACAAATATTTGTCATGGAAACGAAGAAGTTTTAGATTTTTTGCAGTTGATAAATGTCAGCTCCCAAAAGTAATTAGAAATACGAAATAAATCATATTAAAAACACCGTAATAAATAAGCCGTATTAATCTAAAGACGTTGAAGATATGATTATTAAAATCCTTTTGCTTAAAATTTTCAATTTTGATAGAAAAAACATGGAGTAGTTTTTGCAGGTAACGGAAATATTGCAGTTTTGAGTTATGTGTAAAATATTTGTGCTTGCTCGAAACTCGAAGGTGCTCGTCCATGCCCCGTGGTGCTCCTGGTTTGTTCATTTGTGGTTTGTGACGGTTATTGGATTTTGTTTATTTCATCGATTTACAATGGTTAATCATGATAAAGGGTTGTAAGAACGTTATTACAGTTTATTATGGGACAATTTTACTAGTCGACAAACAGTACAGTTTACATGCTCAGATTTGCGCAGTAAGGCTCTAAAAAATTGACATTTACGTTCATTTTCCGTTGACATGAAAATCAACCAAAATTTTCATTTTAAAATTCCCGCGCATAATGGGCCAGAAAATGGCTTCCCTATTGCCGTACTTTATACTATCTAGGGACTTTACAGCAAAATAGGATACCTATATTAAAGAGGGTAAAGACATAGTGTGTATCAATCCCCATAAACAGGCCAAATTCAAATAAAAATGTGTAAAATTAAGGGCCTTTTTCCGTCCTCTCTTGTTTTCTGTCGTCTTAATATAGGTATCCTAATTTCTAAGTATCGAAAAAAAGAATGGAAGATGGAAAAAGCCCATTATTTTTACACTTTTTATTTGACTTTGGCCTGTTAATGGCGCTGTATGTCTTTACCCTCTTTATATAGGTACCCTACAGCAAAATAAGTTTAAAGTGAGGCCAGGACACGATAATGTGACGTACGATTATAATATACTGTCAATTCTCCTTTTAAACTTAGCATCACACCTCTTAGTTATAGAATTTGTTACTTATACTTACAGGTTTCGGTTTTCCATTCTGCTATTGTAACAGTAACGCCACCACAATTTGGTGAGCTGTCTCCAAACTAAACCCACTTTGTCTTCAACTTGGGGTGTCAAATTTAATGGGCCATCTGATGGTTAAAGTCGTATTTAACTAAAGTTGTGATTAAAATAAATAGAAAACGATATAGCTTTATGTCGATTTAATGTGTAAGAGAGTGACGAACGAGCGTTGCCAATGGAATTAAAATTTAATCATAGGATGAGAATACGGGCCAATGATTCACAACATAAATTTTGTGGCGGCTTAGGGGGTCATTCTAATTGGGATTGCAAGTTACAACTTGGTATGATCCTGCTTCCGAGCATTATCGAGACTCCACAACGTTGTATCCCGTTACCACCGAACATTGCCGAGATTGTAACTTCTTAGCAGTTACTAAGGAGGTACCACCGTTGTTAGGCTGCAAATTCGATTAGAATGACCCCCTTAGTCGACAGTAGACTTTTTTTTTCTTGGTCAGGTAGTATTTAAAGTGTTGTTTTTTTATGTAGATCAAAGAAGGTTTGCTAGCGAAAAGAGACGAATTGAAAATCGGTGATCCCACCGATTATCAGAGCTTCACATCCGCCGTCATAGACGATAAGGCTTTCAAGCGAATTAAGAGTTACATTGACCATGCAAAGAGCTCACCTAACTTGAAAGTCATTGGAGGAGGAAAATGCGATGACAGGTAAATTTTTTTTTAGTTTATGTTAAGACAACATACGTACAAAAGTTATTAGTCACTAACTTGCTGTTTAGACTCGAATGGAAGATGAGATTAGAGAGCGCAGAAGCAATTTAATTTAATTTTTTTTTAAGAATAAATAAATAATTAGCAACAGGCCTGCTGCTAGGGTGTTAAGTGTGCAAAACATATTTTGACGCCCTTTTAAAATTCTGAACAACAAAAAATTCTGCTAGAGTAAAGTTTATAAACAAAGTGCTTTTGAATAATAATTATTAATTTTTGCTGTTTAAGTCTCAGAAGCAATTCATTTTTAGTTATACAGTGCACTCGCGCTAACGTGAACACTGCTTAATATAAACTCCTGTATAATGTGAACATCTAAATTTTAGCATTGGGCACTGTCTAACGCGAACAGTGCACCTCGCTAACATGAACAGCTACTTTATGTACTACAGAAATTTACAACAAAAGTCCAAACAATCACTTCTTACTTCATTTTTTTTCAAAAATACATAATATGTAGTACATAAATAAAGGTTGAAAGTGATGTATCATGTTTTTAATTGTTTTTAAGAGATGAAGACTACGGCCCAAATTCAGAAATCTCTCTTGAGTTGAGAAAGCACTCCACTCACGCTTTTTGAAATTATTCAATTTTCTTTCATAAAGAAACTGTTAGAGAATGCAGACGTTATTTCTTATTTATTGAAAAGATTGAAAGGTGCAAAGCTCATCCTAATTTTTTTTACACAGTACGGGATACTACATCGAGCCTACAATTGTCCTGTCGAAAGACCCCAAAGACAAAATTATGGTGGAAGAAATCTTCGGGCCAGTCTTGAGCGTGTATGTGTACAAGGACAGTGACTTGGACAAAACGATGGAACTCATTGGGAGTTCGACATCATTTGCTTTAACCGGTGCAGTGTTTGCACAAGATGAGTAAGTATGTTTTTTTTAAATGTTTTGATTCGAAAAGGCAGTTGCTCAAAAACGAAAACGACAAAATTAACAGAGACACCTATTTATCTATGTACTTGCAATTGAACTTTCTTCCTTGGGAACTACACGCATAAAAATGTTATATAAATTTATTGTGGTCGCTGTTAATCAGTGATAATTACAGTAAATTTAGTCTCATGTGTATGTTATACATATTTATATATATTGTTAAAGAAGGGGCGTTTAGTAGATGACAGATATTTTCAATAAATGAAGTAAAGGCATTATTTAAACTGCTCTAGTATTCTGCTGCGATTACTTTAATATACAAATACATTCGAACAAACAATCAGATACGATGTAGGACAAGAGTGGCAATTAATTAAAAACTATTTTTTGCAGAAAATTCTTACAGAGGGCGTTAGACGAATTGAAAATGACAGCAGGCAATTTTTACATCAATGATAAGTCGACGGGAAGCGTAGTGGGACAACAACCGTTTGGAGGCGCCCGCCTGTCAGGTAAAACTTGAATAATTTGTTTTAATTTGAGGGAATCACGCAGTTATGTGCAGGAACAAATGATAAAGCTGGGGGTCCCCATTACGTCCTGCGATGGGGAAATCCGCAGTCGGTGAAAGAGACCTTCGTTCCGCTGACAGACATCGCCTATCCGTACATGAAACAATAAGTCATACTCGTTATTTAATCGAATGAAGCAAACGATCATCAAGACATTGTGATAGTTACGTTTTTAACTTTTAATTGGTAGGTTTCGCCGCCGAGTGTCGGTTCTTCGTTTTTAAAACGAAAGTATTCTAAAGTATTATACCTACTGTAATTTATTTGAGCTCGACAGGAAATTCTAGATGAACTATACGCATATGTTGTGTCTGTGTGTATATATACAATGTTATATCGAATTTACAGTACACATTTGAGTTACCAATGTTGTAAGTTTTGTTCTTTTTATATGCCGTAATCGATTTTGTATTTTATGTTTGTTGACTACGTCATTATTTCCTCGTCCAATATTTATTATGTTGTAAATTGTAAGTAGCAATAAAAGATCCGAAAAGTTACGTTCACTATATTGATCCTTTAAGTAAGATAACTTCAACAGCATTTTTAAGGTACATCCAGTCTAACAGACACTAGCAATTTTCTGACAATGCCTTGTTGCTTCTTTCAATTTGTAGACCAAATCCTGCAGCTCACGACTGTCACATGAGAAATTAATCTTCTCCAACTTGTTACATTTCTCTTCACCATTGTACTTTTCTGTCAATAAAGTAACACGGAAAATTGGGCCGTCAGCTTGATCCATGTCACTGGACTAAAACCAACGCATTTGTTTGATCAAGTCGCAAATATTTTATATCATTACCTTTACGATGTAATCAATTTTCCATTTCACATCTACTATGTGTGGAAGGTGAGATCCTATGTTGCCGAGGACTATCTGCAGCCTAATTTGGTGTGTATCGTACAATTCGCTGAAAATATCAGCTCTGTTCGTCGCATAGTTGCATTCACCCGTCAGGAACTGTGCAACGCCCTCTTTGGTGTAGTTGTGCCTTGCAAACTCGGCGATCACCGAGAGGAACGCCGCGTGGACTTCTTTGATTACATCTGGCTTGGAATTGTACAGCTGTGAGATACCTGAAAGTATAACGCAGGTTTTAAATTGATAAGGAAGCAGTTTTCAATTGCTGTAAAGTATAATTCTGTTTCGGTAATTTGTAAAACTGTATGTAATAAATAAGTAAATATTCACGTTTATCTGAGCTGTGCATTACACCATTTGTAAAAGTGAGGTTATGTTCTTCAACTTGTAACTTCATCAGTTTCCTAGTAGTTAGGTCTCTTTGTATTGCTCGGAGTTACTCTAAAAGCTATCACGTGCAGTTTTCAGTCGGATTCATTTATCTCAAGCTGAGACAACTTCGAATTTGACTGAAAACTACACGTGATAGCTTTTACAGTAACTCCGAGCAATACAAACAAACAGACCTGTTGTTTTCTACGTTTGAAATTCGCATTTTCTTTAAAATATTGCCGCATACTCTGTTCTTTAATTAAAACGAACGATTTAAAAAAAGTATGGTTATAATCTGCAATTAAAATGAATAATAATACTAACTTGTAACTTCTGCTTGCTTCGTGAGCTTCGCAAAACAACATTCCAACAGTTTCTTATAGACCTGCTCGTTTATCACGCTGGAGTTGCCGAGCAGAAGAGAATTTTTTAAATCTGGCGATATTTTCATCTCGACTTTTTGTTTTGTTTAGTGACCACTGTTGCCAATATAAGAATGTATCGTCGCTTACTCAGTGTCATTAACCGTTGAAAACCTATTATCCCTAAAAGTTACTTCAAGACCCCCTAAAAATAGACTTGAAAACTTCCAAAAGAATACGAAATCCGCAGTGCTGCAGCCTTCTAATACAAGCGTAAACCTGAACGAGGTATCATAGTTTACAGCGCATTCAGCAGACCCAAAAATTCGGAGCGGAACATGTTGCGATGAGTGATTATTGACCAACATAAGTTGGCAACACTATTTTACAAGCGCGTCAAAAAATTGAGAATATTTGTAAAATATGAAGCCAATTACATTCACAATGATTACTAAGGCTCTGAATAATTATTGTGCACTTAAAACAAATTTTAATTTGGAAAGACGATTATCGAAAACCAACGTTTAATATTCATTTATTGTGAAAGCGGGATGCACGTGGCGCCATCTCATGCCCAATAGCCAAACTCAAGATTACAGAAATCTGCACAAAACTACAGAAATCTGTAAGGTAGGTACAGTGTAAGTCAGTAGATTTTTATAACATTTTATGAAACATTAAAAACCAAAGATTTTTATTTTCCCGGGGGAACTTCCCTCCCCTCTAGCTAACACAAATTAAAGAATCTCAATTCTAAAACTTTACGTTAATTGTCGAAGTTGAGTGTGTTTTAGTGCCCACCTCGTCCCACCCCCGGAGCTTGTCGGTCTTATATAGCTTCTACAGTTGCAATAGTTGATGAGAGGTATGACGTCACACGTGTGTAAATTTCGTACTTTTTTGATTTCTCCAGTTTTCTGACCAATTTTTTTGCACCGCGGAATATTTTTTGTTTACAAACCATGAAGGCATTTTTAACGAGTATGTAGAATTATATCAATTTTATGTGGACATTTTCCATATTTTTTATTGCTTACAAATAACACAATTTTAGTTTGAATAATTTTATTATTTACACCAAAAAATTCATAAAAATTGAAATATCGCGCAGGGTTTGAAACTGCGTCCACCAGTTTATTAGCACACATCTCAACCACATGAGCTATCGAACTACTTACCTCAAGCTTTTAAAAGATACTAATATACACAATTTTCCTACAAAGAGAACAACATAGCTACACGTGGTGACTTGTTATGGCAACTCTGTCTTTCATAAATTTTTGCAGTTTCTGAGATATGTTAAGAATTATGAGTAAGAAAAATGGAATTATTGGGCGCATTCAGCAGACCCAAAAGTTCGGATCGGAACATGTTGGGTGCGTTTCGTTTGCGCGCTCACACGCTTTGAGCGCTCACGCTTACAAGCGCTGTTTTCTGTTGTTTCCTTTGGCATTTAGTCGCTTAAGCAGTTATACGCAAAGGTGTTTCTTTTGACTTTTGTTTGCACAACGAATTCATAACCTCAAAAATATAACTTCAATAGTGAAATTGAGCCAATCATAGCTGCTGTAGGTACTTCTAAAGTGTAATGTTTGTTTATAACCTGACTATGATTAGCTGATCTCCTCATACGCATCTCATACGTTCCGTTTGGAACATAAGCGCTCATGCTTTTGCTGCCCTACCTCGATGGAATAAGCGATTGTGAGCGAAGACTATGACGTCATAATGACGTTACTATTTCGTCGGCTGGGGCTTTGTGAGCGTTTGCAAAGCCAAAGGGAACGATTTAAGCAATGCTTATGAGCGCTCAAAGCATGTGAGCGCGCAAATGAAACGTACCCGTTATGATGAACGATCATTGACGTTTATGTTGGCGACAATGTTTAACTATCGCGTCAAAAAATGGAGAACATTGTAAAATATGAGGCCTATTACATCCACAATAATTATTCAGAGTCTTAATGATTATTGTGAATGTAATTGTATTCATATTTTACAATGTTCTCCATTTTTTTGACGCAATAGTTAAATATTGTTGCCAACATACAAGTCAACAATCACTCATCATAACCTGTTCGGATCCGAACTCTGGCTCTGCTGAATGCGCCCATTCAAAACATCATCACAGTCACACCCAAGGTCAGAATATAAGAATGTACACAAAAGCGCAACTCGAGTACAACTGTCACATTGCTCATTTTGTTTGATACCTACCGATTTGCAAATTACATTACATTTCCATAAGGCCATCAAACAGTATGGCCGCTTTTTCGACACTGACGTTCAAGTGACACTACTGGGTAAGTATTTATACTGTGCATCAGTCGTCAGGGCTGCGTTCACAATCATTGCTCCGAGAGCGTCTTGGGCGTGTAATCACGTCTTTCTCATTCATGATTTTTAACATATCTTGCGTCTCGCTCATCCGTTTCAAAACGTCCTTTGTTTACGTTATTTCCATGACAACGGACGCATTTTTCACATCCCACTTTTAAGTAGGATGCTTAAAGTGCACCCCTTGTCATGGAAACACAAGTCGTTTAGAAACGGATGAGTGAGACGCAAAGTATGTTAAAAATCGTGAGTGAGAAAGACGCGATTACAAGTCCAAGACATTTTCGGAGATATGATTGTGAACGCAGCCCAGGAGACTCCGTCACAGAATAGTACCCTGCTATCCGCCACGATAATCCACTCGTAGGGCGTATTTTTGAACGTACTCCATGTACATCTCAGGATTACGGCCGCCGCACTGAAGGTCACCGAAATTGGAACTCAAAACATCAAAGGAACCGACAAAGCTCTCCTTTCTGATTCTTCTATTCTGTGACTCCGTTCACTTATTTAGGCTGCGTTCAGAAACTTCATATACCTACGAGCAGGGTTGGGAAAACTACGTGTAAAAAATATTTTCTACATTACATTACGTCTAACCCTAGTGAAATGTAATTCTTACTTAACGTAGTTTATGCGAAATGTCACATTTCTAACCTCAAAATTGAACACAAAATCTTCTAAGCGGACACTAAATCGCGCAAATATACACTTTACGTTTCGCAGTCGTTCGACTGCTTCGTCAGAAGTGAACGACTGCGAAACGTAAAGTGTATATTTGCGCGATTTAGTGTCCGCTTAGAAGATTTTGTGATACAAATTTCATCGGACAAGAACCAACTGTAAAAATCAAAATTGAACGTTCATTTGACGTATTTCAAATAAATATTGCGTTTTTAATGTTTTTTAATGCTTGCATACAACAATTTTATCCATTTTACATCGAAATAGATATTGTGTATAAATAAGCTGAAAATGAAGAAATAGAAAACAATGTAGTTTTTACAGTAGTTAATTCATTTTTTACGACGTAGATAATTACCACAAAATCTTTTAAGCGGACACTAAATCGCGCACTATACACTTTACGGTTCGCAGTCGTTCGACTGCTTCGTCAGAAGTGAAAAATATGTTGTCAAAAAAAAATTTATTTTAATTTTTTATATTTTTTATTATTTTTTTATTATAATTTTATTTTATTTTATTATTTTTTTTTTGACAACATATTTTTCACTTCTGACGAAGCAGTCGAACGACTGCGAAACGTAAAGTGTATAGTGCGCGATTTAGTGTCCACTTAAAAGATTTTGTGATACAAATTTCATCGGACAAGAACCAACTGTAAATGTAGATAATTACAAAATCTACGCGTAATTAATGGGTATTTATACGTCTCATTATCTACGTCCCAAACCTGCCTACAAGTATACGCCCTAACAGCCGAAATTTTACGAAGAGCTTAAACTGAAGTCGCATTTAGAATGTAATATTTTATGTAGGTTTCAACTACCCTTTCAACTACATTTTGTAATTTATCTCATTTGTCGTATGTTTCTTTTTATCAAGTACTTTGTACCGTGATTTTTTAAATTTTTTATCAACTCTTGCCATGAGACCTGGACGGCATGTCTTAGTTTAAGCGAAAAGTACGTCATTGCACTCCTTTATGCTGTTTTAAAGTAAAGCTACGACATGCCATCCAAATTCCATGGCAAGAGTTGATAAAAAAAATCACGCGGTATTTCGTTGACTTTTTTGCAGTTTCTTTTGCTTTCTACCAGGCTTTGGGCCAGTTGTACAAAGGAGGTTTAAACCATGGACAGCTCCATTAACATTCACTGACGTGTATGTATAGCCGTTTCAATTCGCCTAAAATTCGGTTCCCAGAAAGCATGCTGTGGAGTACTCCCCTCAGCGCTCTCTATTAAAGGTACTACAGAACTACTGATAGTAACGTAATGACAACTGCAATTACTTAAAAACTCACAAGAGGCGCTGAGTGGAGTACCCGTCAAGTTTTTAAAAGTCAAATTGAAACGGCCATACATACACGTCAGTGAATGTTAATGTAGGTGGCCATGTTTAAACTGACGCTCAACTGAACCAGGTTCAAAGTGAACAAAATCGCATCAAATTTTATTTATAAATGCATTAATTGCCATATGTCATTAAGATCCTATGCGAATTTGTTTACTTTGAACCTGGTTCAGTTGAGCGTCTGTTTAAACCTACTTTGTACAACTGGCCCTTTGAGTTTCAAATTTTTTTTTGCCCAAGATCGTCGATTTTTCATTTGTTTCTTTAATACATCTTATTCTTTGCATTTCACGAAACTTTTGATGTCATGAAGATCAACAAATTACTTTCCTTTCCTACTATACACAAATTACCAACAGAAAAACAACAAATTTACTGTGATGAAAAATGCAAATGAACTGATTCATGGTATGTTAAATGAATACTCATGCATTCCACAGCTGCATCTAATAAATAAAATAGATAAATAAATTAATACCTTAATTACTTTAAATAAAGTAAAAAAATTCTCAGCGATTTTTAAATGCTTGCGAGGAATACAAAGATTGAACAAGTTAATACAAACTATCAATTAATTTATTATTTGTTTATAAATATTTTAAATAATAATAATGTAATCACGTTTCAAACAAGTCTACACACTTACACATGTATGGAGGAAAATACAACTGGGATGGAAACTGGACAGGGGATAAAACATGAACGAAGATAAATGCCCCGTTGTACAACGATAAGTTTACCACTGTACAGTGACAAATTCAAATTGTTGCATGCGCGAGACACAATTTAAAGTTGTCAACAAAAAAAATAGACCTAACTCAAGTACAAGATTCCCTACAATTCAGAGTGCACGGACTTCAGTTCTTCTATTCTTTGGATAAAGTCGGTCTTTTCGATGCAGCCCTGACAGTCTTCGCCCCAGTCGTTGATGATTTTTTTCAGATCACGCACTTTCAGCTTCTTTAGGTCTACAGTTTTTAGGTCGATTTCAACGTCATAGCGCAGCTCACATATCTGAGCGTCTTTTTTCTTGAGCTTCTCACAGATTTTCTCAGAGGGCATCGACCAGGACAGGGGCTTCGATAGTTCGCCCAAAATACCAGTGGCACTCTCTTCTAGGCCACCAAGGTAATAACACTACAAATTTACACAATGAATGTAAGATACAAATCAATCGCCAACAGAAACACTTACGAATCTATTTTCTTTATTTTTCATTCCCTTACAAAATACTTTAAATGCATCTTCGATTTTCTTAGGATTAGATTTAACGTCATCTGATAACGTTGCGGCGAATTTGTCTATGGTTTTTATGCATACTGAAACGAGACAGTTCTTAGTTAGCAGTTTTTTTTTTTTTTAAGAAAATTGAAGCTTACCTTCACAGTCGCCCGGTTTCAGCGATCTTACGGTGAATATACACGAAAAAAGTACTAGAAAATATACCTGTAGCTCCATTTCAGTTCGAAAGACCTGAAAATAGCGCGGCTGTAAATATAACGGAAAAATTGAGGTTAGATCTCCGAAATTTCATCTCGCGAGTCTTGCCTGCGTTTAGCTCCTAAAGATATTGCATACCTGAGTGTTTGGTTGTTGCTTCTTGGTTTTAACAATTCGTTTTGCTTGGTGATAAGTGATTATGTTACATACGTTGACATTTCAAACATCGCTTGTCGGAATGTACAACTGGTTTTAGTTGGCGCGTTCTGATTGGTCCACGTCCGCAGGGCTGCCCGCTGCCAACCCTAGAATTTTCCAGAACAAAATTTAAACACTACGTGGAAACTCACAAATTATTCTTCGAGAGGAAACTGCGCAAGTAATTTCAGTCATTTAGAAACTATTTTATTTATTTTGCGACTAATTTATTAATTTCGGCGAAAGTAAAAGACGTACGTGTCAAAATATCTAGAGAATTGTCGGAAAGCAACGTGTCCTTTTTCATTTTCGTTAAATCGCTTTTTTGTATAAAAGTAAAAGATCGTGAATTATGCGGTTTTCGATTAAAAAAAAACAATGTATTATTTTCATATTTTTCTAAACATTTACGTTACGGTTTATGGCAACGAGTTAAGAATAACAGGAGAGAATCTTACTAACAGTAGTTTCTTGTCCAAAGTGGTCACTAGATATGGTCGCTGTATGTCATAAGCTGCGTTCACACTAAACGCACTACGCTGCCCCAAACCGTGCAAAACCGTACAACGCGCTCGAACACTTTGTGCGGTTCCGTGCGGTTTGGCGCAGGGCAGCGCGTTTGATGTGGTCGCCGCTCATCATTGTTTCCTTCACTTACTACATTAAATTTAACTAAATAAGATTCGAGAAATGACAATTGTATTCTATACATTGACTTCCATGACTAAAAGTACAGTGTGAGCAAATGGAAACAAAGCCACGTGACTTGTCCGTATAAGCAACACATCGTGCTGTTACGCGTACGAAATATTTCTCCGGTGGCGTAACACGAAATTTAATCTAGAAATAAATGCATCATTTTTGTATGATTATCTTGACAACAATTGAGCTTAGAAAATAACTGATTTTAAAATAAGTGTACGAAATGGAAAGGAATATTTCGCTCAATGTTGCCAATGCTGGAAAGCAGAAACGTACACGTAACTGATCACGTAGCTTTGATTTTCATATGCTCACATTTGCTGAGTTCGGTAATTCCTCCGCGCTCACTCTATTCACTCCTCCAGCATTTTTGTCTCACTTTGACGTATATCAAAACAGCTGCGCTCTTACTGTACTTTTCACTCCGAGCTTGCACTGCGTGTATTTCCGAACTCGACAATTGTACTTGAAAGAAACTTACTTACATTACGCTTGCTGCGCCACTGAACATCGAGAAATGCAAAACTAACCGAAAAAAATCATTCACTTTTTAACTGAACTCTATAATAACATATCAATGTATCGTTTACATATACTTATAGATTCGTACTACACTCAGATACAAACTCAGCAATTTACAACGGATGTCAACAAATAGCCATATTGCAGAAACTGACTTACCGCAAAGTGGTAACTTCCGTCAAATACAATTACATTCTCCCTTGCTGTACTCCCTCCCCCTCATTGGTTTATGGTAATTAGAAGTTCTGAACCAGTGTTGCCAACTCACCAATTTTCAAATTTAGTTTTTCTTATGGTGTTTTCGATTGACTGCACCAATGTGCACTCACAGTGCTTTCATCTTGTATTATTACATGAAGTTAAAAGAAGATGCAGGCGATTAAAAACGAAAAAGAAAGAAAGAAGAAGAAATCGTATTTTGTCGTTAGAAATTGTATCATCCTGATTTAACGTTTAATAGTAATAAAACCAAACAAAATTATGGTTTATGACAGGCAAGGGGATGGTAAGGGGAAGTATCTCCCACTACGCTAAGCAATAGGTCAAACGAGTGTCGATTGCAGCTAGTCCCATGAAATATAAAATTGTAGACGGCGGCGGCGCGGTGTATTCGTTTTGATGCTGTTCATATTGAATTAAACCGAAAATTATTATAAATATTGTTTAAAAATGGTTTGTTTTTCAATTTAAAATGGTCTCGAACTTGTACGACACTATTAAACGCAAATAAACAAACATGAACTAACTCGCGCGGCGCTCTCTGTTTTTGATTTCGTTGATACGACTGAGTCAGTTATGTGCCGACGCTAGTTTGTCTGAAACATCGAGATCGCCGCAAATAACTTGGGGGTGGGGGTCGAGCTTTCGGCGAGCTCGTGCCCGTCCCTGGTTTATGACAGCGATGAGCAAGAGAGGGGAATTGATCCCCTACTACGCTAAGCAATAGGCGACCAGGCTATCGGCGGAGTCGACTTCGTTCCACAAAATATGAAATTGTAGACGGCCTAATCGTTTTGATGCTATATTTTATCGAATTAAGTCGAAAATTATTATAAATATTGTTTAAAAAAGGCTTTTTTTTTTAATTTTAAATGATCTCGAACTTGTACGACACTGTTAAACGCCAATAAACCAACATGAACTGACTCGTTCAGCGCTCTCTGTTTTTAATTTCGTTGATACGACTGAGTCAGTTACATGCCGGCGCTTGTTTGTCTGAAACATCGGGATCGTCGCAAATAATTGAGGGTGGAGGTCGAGCTTTCGGCGAGCTCGCGCCCATCGCTGGTTTATGAAATCAAATGTTTAAATTGTAGTTTAGTTATTAGTTTATACAGGGTGATTGCCAATTGTCCCGTAAGGTGTTTTCGGAAACTATGATCAGATTAATCCGATTAGTAAGTTCAGTGATCTTGACGTTCGAAATTGAAATTTTTACTCACTTACTTTACATTAATCGCGAGTGATCTGGAATTAATCCGATTGATCGATCTGATCCAAGATCATAGTTTTCGAGAACACTTTAATGGGCTTTTGAGTTAACAAAATTGGCAACTCCAATCACCGTTGGTGGCGCTGAGGATCGTAAAGTAAACAAACATGGTGGAAAGCCAGTAACGTTTTGCCTACATAACCTACTTAAGTCGTATGTTAGTCGTTTTCTTTTAAATACATCGTGAAACAACTCCGCCGAACAACTCATTCTGAAGTTCCAATTTTGGTTCTTTAAAATTTACAAACTTAACCTATTACTCGTTAAATAGTTTCAATTTTTTTCCAGTAGAGGTCTCATTCATTTTTGGAGTTGCCAATAAGAGAGACATTAGAGAAAACAATATCCAATCAGATAGGGTAGACCGAAGGCTCTTTTCTCAGCGTTTCCTTCAGGGCTTTCTCCTCGTTGTCCCGTGGGGCTCTAGACAAAGAATCTTTTTCCCTATACCGACACCCAAGCCAAGAATTTTAGAATTTGAACCCCAGTTGCAAAAATAGGCGGTGATTAATTTAAATAAAACTTTTTAAGGTGAATAATAAAAGAAAATGATAATAAAAAAATAAATAAAAGAAAAAAGGGAGGGCCACACCGTTGGGAAAAAGGGACCGCAACGACTTATTGTTTACATTTTGAAAAATACAATGCCACGCCCCCTTCGAAACGTGCTGCCATCTTCAACGTTTTCCTCTTGTAGGCATGTCCAAATAGGTCTTGAGAGTCATTTAAGTTGCCTACCCTCCAGGGAAATATCAGTCAAATCGACAGATCGCTTCACGTCGCATGGTGGGCTTCAGTTAGCCGTTCTCACGCGATAAGGGACTTTTATCTATATCGTATCTTAATGGTCACTTATCTGAAGGAGAGTCAAGGAGAGTCAGAGAGTTATCGCCTGGGAATTGCTTACGTTAAAAATTAAAGTTTGAAATTCTTTTGCGAATACAGCTAAAGGCGATTCATATTTTAAATTAATAATTTACAATGGCAAGCTGTCATTGTGACAAAATATCTAAAATCCTAGAATATTGAATTTGTTGGCGAGAAAAACAATGTATGCATTTCAAGCAAGGGACATTTTAAAGATTTTGATTTTTGTGTAAGGCCCAATACATGTCTCGAAAGCTTCCAGCCAAAAATGATACAGTATTTAAAAGGATGCGGGCCAAAATAAGCAAAAATGTACCCGAAGAAAAATGGAAAATAAATTTACGCTTGGAAGGTGCTGATGGCCTTATGTTATAAAGACATTCAGAAGGCAGTAGTTATTGGAAATTTGCTTTAAATAGTTGAATATTTAAAATATGTACTAGAATTGTTTTTGTTTTGCAGTTTATGGAAATTTTGTTAAATTTAAAACTGAGACTTTACTTGCAAATGTTGTTGCAAGTCGGCTGGATTGCTATGGGGTCCCGAGCGCTATTTCGCCCCTAATTGGGACCTCATCAGCAGAAGAGTAGCTTGAGAACGCCATCGCAATTCCGGCGGCCAACAAGACTATGCAAAGATAGCACGTAATAGCAAGTAGATACATCGCTTAGTCGCGACACCGCGCGACCGATTTTTGATCTAGAAACTGTGCGGAAATAGCAAATAACAACGAATACATAAGCTATTCCACACAAGATGGCCAATGCGGACATAAGCGTGTCATTGCATAATTGCATCTTTTGCTGCTATTTTGCTGAGACTTTACTTCTTGGACACCCCCTTAGAAATAAGGAATTGGATACACAAAACACAAAAATAATAAAAATAAATAAATTTATCAACTTAAAAACGATAACAACCAGTCTGAAAATTTGCTCACGTCGGTGAACACGACGTACTGACTAAGGTCGCAACTTTTTAGCCTGTCGGAGAGTGACATAGAAACCACTCCTCTCAGCCTCCACTGTCCGGATCTTTGCATAATGAAACCGCCTCCGCTATCGCCGTTACAAGGTCCCGATCCATTTTTAAAACCTAGAACAAAAAAGGCCCTCAATCTCAAAGTTACTTTCTATATTATGATTAAACTCACCTGCACAGAACGTCCTCTCCGACGTGATATCGAAGAAGGTGTCGTGAGACCTTATGCACTCTTCTTGGCCGACGATTGGCAGCGAAATTTGTTTCGGTTCCGGAGAAATGAGCAGGCCGTTTTCGTCTTTCCCCCAGCCGACTACCGTGCCTTTTTCTCCAACGATTATACTGAGCTCTACCGCTCCGGCCCACAAGCAGATGGGCCTAATGAGATCCGTGAATTGGACTTCTTCTTCTAGAGTGATGACTGCCAGGTCGGCATCGGCAGTCCTGGGCTTATAATCTGGGTGTATCGAGATTCGCTGTGCGTTCAAGAACAACCCCTCTCCATTAGTCCACTTCTGTATGTTGTATTTTCCCAGTATGATTAGGACTTGGTCAGTTCGCAGCTTGCGATCCTGTTGTTTCATGCAATGCGCGGCTGCAAAACAACTGACTATAACGGGGGCAAAATTCCTAAGGTAGATTCGCCGTTACCAGTCACGACGTGCTTCGTGGATACTAAATTCCCCCCGCAAGTAAATTCCAACCCGGAAGTCTTGATGGTGTAAATCGCCGCCAACCAAGGGAACTGGCCCCTACCAGCGGGTCGTCCAAACGCCACCAAAGTATTGGTGCTGGCGTACAGCGATTTGCCGCAAACGCTGCTTAGGGAATACCGGGGTGAAATCCTCGGCGTAGTCGCGGGGGTCTGCTCGGAAATCGGCACGATGTCGTTCCTATTCGAGGGGGTGGTTTCGATCTGGAAGGTGTTCCGAACTCCACTAATCGTGTTTTGAGGGAGGAAGTTCAGGAACGGATTGCCTGGGTATACCTTTTCGGGATCTTTCGGTGGTTGCGGCTTAAATTGGACGTTCGTCGGGGTAAAGGTGTTGCCTGGAGATTCGCCGTTTGTTCCGAAAAAGTCGTCCGTCCTTCTGGGGGGAGGATCGACGCGGATTTCTGGCGTACTTCCTGTGGAACCGGGCGTGACGTTGATGCGCAGCGTGTGTTGCAAATTTACTGTTGTCAAAACTGGCACTGTCTTAACTGCAAATAACAAAACGCATTTTCTTTTCATTTTCTTTTCTCTACTTTTATTCTATTCATTTAGTTACTATTTGTCATCGCAGTATGCCGTGAAAACCTAGTGAGAATGTGGTAAAGTATTTTTCATAAGAGCGTCTGGTGTTGCATCATCACTCATCTCATCAGACTCATTTTTGTTGCTATTAAGAAATCCCACTCGTGGACTTCGTCCACTCGTGAGATTTCTATAGCAACAAAGATTCGTGAATCTAGTTAAAATTATCAAAAAATTATCACCACTTATGTAATTACTGTTGAAACAGTCGGTTGTAACTTCGGAGATTGACGACGCAGAGCTCAAGTTCCGTGATTTTGTGAAGCAGTGACACCCTGCAGCAAACTTCAACTTCCATAGCTCGGTATTGTAAATAACAATACGCAATTATGCAACGATCAATAACGCATTTATGCGAATAAATGCAAATTTATGATAATAGTCGGTAATTAAGAAAAAAAATAATGATGGATCGTTTGTTAATATAACAGCGTAAAAAAAAGCTTCGATACAATACGTGCAGATTTTGAAATAGTCATACACCAATTTATCCGAAAATTTATAAAATATTTTGACACGGTTGTAAACCGATTTATATACGGTATGTTTCATTTTATTTTGAAATGAGGCCAGAGGTTGTGAGCATGGCGAACAAACATTTGCGTTACATCCTTATTTTATAGTAACTAAATTTTGACAATTACCTACTGTCACTTTAATTTTTGATTTTAAGGTTAGGTACTCCGAATTAGGCAATGCTGCAATATTTTCTTTTTATCACGAGGTGTATTCACTACCGTCACTAAATAATTACAGTACCGCAATCAGTCGCCATTTTAGTGCAAAATATTGGCGGGAAATTTAAATGTCTAACCCACAGTCTGTCTAAAGCTGTCACATCATTAGTCAGTTTGATCAAACTGGACTGACAAACTACATCAATGACGTCAAGACTTATCAAATTCGTTATTTCGTCAAACAGCGCTGTCACACTAGCACTAGAAATTTGAGCAAACTTTGAGGTTAAATTTTTTTTAGAAATCGTCATTTTAAAAAAATTACGCAAAAATGGATAGAAAAAAAGCAGTGGCAGTGTTAGCCTTTTAGGTTAGGTTAGACGTTAGACTTCCGTTTCGCGCCTCTTCCTGTGCATTTAAATCTACCAATCATAAGGCAAGTTTGATCAAACTGACTGATGGATATAGAGGCGCCCCTAAAATTTAGAAAATTTGCTCAAACAGCTTCCATGACGTCATGTGATGTCATTAGTTTAGTTTGTCAGTCCAGTTCGATTAAACTGACTAATGATGTGACAGGGGCTTAACACAAGGTTACTAAAGAGACAAGGTTGCCTGGTAACTTTCAACGTCATCACGTCACTCAGTAGGCCCATTTAATGCATTTACACAAATAGATGGCCTACTGGATGATGCGTCACTCCACGAGTTACCATGTAACCTTCTCTCTTTAGTAACCTTGGTCTAACCCTAGCAATGCATTTTAACCTTTTATTTGACAGGCGTTAAATTTGATTAAACTTGCCAGAAAGAAAATCACTAGAAAAGTCGGCGATTTAGGGCCGGTATTATAGCATTAGTTTAAACTGCAGTTTGACAGTTAAACTTTAGATTTTAAGATATTCCCGTTTTATACCTGCCGATGTCAACAGCTTCTAAGTTTAAACGTCAATCGGTGGTTGAAGAGAAGCTTAAACTTATTGTTAATATAAGTCAGGTTAGTTTAATCGAATTTTTTTCATTTTATTGTCTAATTTGTGTTTAATTTCATACTCATTAGTCTGGAAATATTATACCGATCTGAAGTTTTATCTTTAGATTAAACTGCCATTTTAAACTCATGCTATAATACCGGCCCTTAAACTTGCCGGAAAGAAAATCACTAGAAATGTCGGTCATTTAAACTTGCCGGAAAGAAAGTCACTGGTGGTTTCCACAACGTGGTTTCTTTATCTTACACATTAACCATATGGATTGCGATACTGTATTTATTTAGTGACTGTAGTATTCACGGCAAATTGGCATAAAGTTGAGAATTTATAACACCGGTTCAGTGCTGCCAACTGCAGGTATTTTTCCCTTTTGGCAGATATTTTTTTAATGAAAAGGGAAAAAGGTAATTTTCTTCAAGAAAGGTAATTTTTTAATAATTCAGTCTTTAAAATAACATCAGTTTTTTCTGTGAGCTGAGAAGTATCATCGGTATCTAATAAAATACACAATTTAAATACATATTGACATTTGTAACTCTCTCTTTCTCTTCCACTGCAGTTACTTAGTTCTCCGTCTTTGTTCTTTTTCGGTTACATTCAAAATTCAAATCGCTGATTGGTCAAATCAGATGGCAATTTGACCATTAACCGTTCATTTTATGCTGGCTGGTGCTTCTGTGTGTGTGTGTGTGTGTGGGGGGGTATGTGCGGTGCAGTGTCGCCACCTTAAGGCACAAATCCCTCTTTAAGGGTCTTTTTCAAATCATTACGGATTAAGGGATTCTCTTTCCAAAAAAGGGATTTTCAAGTTTTATTTCGTAAAAAGAAGATGAAAGTCCCTGTAGACATCGCAAAGTTGCCCTTTTATGCATTAGGAAACCTATTTATGTAACAATTTGCATATGCTATTTATTTACTTATTGTATTATTATTATTATTCAACAACGCTATCCGTTGACACTTACCGATAGTCTTCTTTCTATTTGTTTATATGAAGATGATTCACTGGTTATCGACAGGTTAGAGTGAAAAACCACCATCCATTGATTTGCGCCGTTATAAAAAAACAGCGCCATCTGTTGAAATTTGCCGAAAGTTCTTTTCTGTTCGTTTTAATTAATTTAATTGTTCGTTGTTATTATTGTTTTTTAAAAATATTGTTCATTTTTTTTGTTTTGTCATCTTTCCTTCATTTTCTTTTTTAATTTATTAACTACTGAATCGTGCTGTAAAATAGATTCTTTAGTTTTTAAATTTTATTATTCCATAGTATTATTATTTTCTTTTATTTGTCTTGTCCTTCGTTTCAAATTGTTTTGTTTTAAAATTTAATATCGGATTCTCTTGCTATCTCATCGTTCTTTTTAATTATTTATTTTTAATGATTAATCTATTAAATGTGTTATAGAATCGATTTTCTTGTTCAATAGCTCCATTTGTTGAAACTTGCCGAAAATTCCTTTCCATTTGTTGTTATTATTCTTTATTTTTAAATTTCGTTCATTTTTCTTTGTTTTGTCACCTATCCCTCATTTTTTTTAAATTTATGAATCTTCTGAATTGTGCTGTAAAATAGATTCTTTGGTTTTTAGATTTATTATTCCATTTTTAAATTTTTTTTTTAAATTTTGTAATTTTTAATTTTTTAAAAATTCCAGTACAAATTTCATTTTCTTTGCTTTCTCTTCGGTTTTTTTTTAATTTTATTTTTTAATCATTAATCTCTTAAATTGTGTTGTAAATTCAATTGTCTTTTGTTTTTAGTATTATTATTATTTTGTTTTATTTGTTTTGTCACCATCGTTTTGTTATAAAATTTATTATTAGATTCTTTTGCTTTTTGGTTTCTCATCATTCTTTTTATCTTATTTTTTAAATTTATTAATCTATTAAAACTGTTGTAAAATCTTTTTTATTATTTTGTTTTATTTTTGTTTTATTTGTTTTAGTCCTCATTCTTTCCAAATCTGTTTTGTTTTAATATTTATTATTAATCTACTGAATTGCGCTGTAAAATCGATCGTCTTTTGTTTCTGTTTTGTTAAACTTAATGTATTTTTAATGATTTTTTAAGTTTTTTTTTTAAATTTATTCCTGAATCTCGTAATAAATTTTAGGGATTTTCTATGATGAAAAGGGATTTCTGTTTTCTACATGTTGGTAACACTGCACCGATTAATTTATCTATCTATCTATATGGTTTGAATTGTCACAATTTGACGTGTATTATAATGACATAATATTAAACTTGTGTAATTTAACGATAGTCAACCTAAATCACGGTCTACTGCCATGACAAATAGTGAATTAATAGATTATACTTAACGATCCAATTGTTTCTGTTATGGCCCCACGTTGGGCGCCAATTTATGTTATTTTTTATTTCTTGGAGAGATGATGGCCATACGTTGGCCTTGTATTTTTGTAATGATTTTGTTAAAATTGGTTTCGTAAAATTAAAAACTAGAAAATCACTTGTTTACAACAATTGTTGTGTTTTTTTTTTGTTTTTATCCAACGTCAGTAAGTAAATGTGTCAAATTCTGTAACACCCTACATAGTTCCAGTTTTCTCTTTATTTCTTAATTCTTAGCTTTATTTCAGTTACATTTTCAATCGTCAATTTTGCCTATAGCTTTAATTTATTTAGCCAAGTTAATTAGTTGAAATTAATGTCCGTACAAGTTTTTTAAAAACAGCTGACAAAGCTGGAAAATTATTGATGTGTTGACCAATTAATAGGTAACGCTTTTTTTTCTAAATTCCTTGGGTACTACATATTTGGTTTTACGAGTAGATTTCAATAAAAGACTCGAGTTCAGCAAAACCCTGTACATTTTTTCTTGTTTTCTCTTGATTCTTTTAATAGGTAAATTTTATTAAAATTTAATATAAATACTGTTAATATTCTATTGATTTAGTGTGTCAAATACATTGTTAATTTCTCTGCTTTATGTTATCAATAAAAAACTCAAGTTCAGCAAGACCCTGTATAATTTTGCTTGTTTTTCTTGGTTTTTCTTAATTCTTAATAGGCAAATTGTAATAAAATTTAATATCAAGATTTTAAATATTTTTCCGTGCTAAATTAGATGATTTTTGTTGATCTACTATTTCAAATACATCGCTAATTTCTCTGCTCTGCGATATCAATAAAAGACTCAAGTTCAATAAAAGACTCAAAACCCTGTATAATTTTGCAAAGATTCAAGTTGTAAACCTCTGTACAATTTTTCTCGTTTTGTCTTGATTCTTTTAACAAATAAATTTTAATACAGTTAAAACTTTTAATTTTTTTGCACGATTTGAGTGATCTAGCGATATCAATTAAAGATTCAAGTTCAGAAAAACCCTGTATAATTTTGCAAAGATTCAAGTTCAGCAAACCCCTGCACAATCTTCCTCGTTTTCTCTTGATTCTTTTCGCAAAAAATTTTAGTAAAATTAATACTTTTAATATTTTAATTTTTCAAATACATTATTAATTTCCCTGCCCCGCAATATCAACAAAATATTCAAGCTCAACAAAACCCTAAATAATTTTGCAAAGATTCAAGCTCAGCAGAACTCTGTATAATTTTTCTTTTTCCTCTATATTCTTTCAATTGTAATAAAGTTTAATTTTAATAGTTTTAATGCTTTTTTGTGATATCAATAAAAAGATTCAATTCCGGCAAAACCCTGCATAATTTTATACTCATAAATTTTAATGAAATTAACATTTTTTAATATTTTCTGCACGCTAAATGAAATGATTTGATTGATCTAGTATTTCAAATACATCGTTAATTTATCTGTTCTGCAATATCAATAAAAGACTAGAGTTCAGCAAAACCCTGTATAATTTTGCAAAGATTCGAGTTTAGCAAACCCCTGTAAAATTTTTCTCGTTTTGACTTGATTCTTTTAACATATAAATTTTAAGAAAGTTAAAACTTTTAATTTTTTGCACGATTTTATTGATTTAGTTTTTCAAATACAATTGTTAATTTGTCTGCTCTGCAATATCAATAAAAGGCTTAAGTTCAGCAAAACCCTGTATAATTTTGCAATGTTTCAAGTTCAGCAAAATCCTGTATAATTTTGCAAAGATTAAAGTCCAGCAAACCCCTGTATAATTCGTCTCGTTTTCTCTTGATTCTTTTAGCAAATAAATTTTAATAAAGTTAATACTTCTAGTATTTTTTGCACGATTTGATTCATCTAGTTTTTCAAATACATTGTTAATTTCTTTACTATGCGATATCAATAAAAGACTCAAGTTCAGCAAAACCCTGTATAATATTGCAAAGATTCAAGTTTACAACTTTTCGCGTTTTCTCTTGATTCTTTTAACAAATAAATTTTAAAGAAATTAATACTTTTAGTTCTTTTTTGGCACGATTTTATTCATCTAGTTTTTCAAATATATTATTAATTTCTCTGCCCTGCAATATCAACAAAAGACTCAAGTTCAGCAAAACCCCCTATAATTTTGCAAAGATTCAAGTTCAACAAACCCCTGTATAATTTTTCTCTTGATTCTTTTAACAAATAAATTTTAATAATAATAGAGTTAATACTTTTAATATTTTTTGCACGATTTGATAGAATCTAGTTTTTCAAATAGATTGTTAATTTCTCTGCTCTGCGATATCAAAAAAAGACTCAAGTTTATGAAAACCCTGTATAATTTTTCTTGTCTTCTCTTGATCTTGTTTGTTAATAGCTTTGTTTATTTTAATTTACGGAAGAAACTTCTGCTTACTATCGATGGCCGGTCCTGTACAAATAAGTTCTCTATTGACTGAAATCTTCGTAATTCGGGGCGGTATATTCATCCACACGGGGAAGTGCAACCTGTATCGCAGGGGCCTCCTGTTCATGATGTCTTCGATAGCTTTCAGTCTCGAATATCCTAGCTCAATGTGGCCATTATAACCCTGAAAAGAACAATAAAAAAGAATTCAATTGAGATTTGCAGCAACGATTTCGTTTGTGCTTCCCCACTTTGGGGAACAACGCATTAGCTATCTATTGCATTCGCCGGGAAATGATTTTATTCAACGAGCATCGCGATGAAAAATGAGTTTGATAGAAAGAAATACGTTTCCTTTATTTCCAAGGTGATTGCACGTGACGTTAACAGAGTCGTTCGAAGTACAACAATTTTGTATAAATAGCCCTCGGTAGCGGTTCCGTAATTGAAGCGCAATTATTGACCGAGAGAAATTCAAATATAAAATAACTATGCTTGTACATAACAGTAATTTCTATTTGTACTTCTACGTGTGAAGACACGAATTCAAGTTAAAAAAAAACAAAGTTCTTGGACGGTTTTAATTGTTCAATATACTATTAGAAAAAAAAAACAATGTGACACAATGTTTAATCAAAAATCGTGAAGAAAAGTGGGACTTGTCTCGTTAGCAACACTTTTCTTCACGATTTCAGTTAGCAACACTTTTTTCCATTCATTAATTTTATTTATTATAGTGACGTTTCATGGGTCGAAGATTGATTGATTGATGTTTTGTTACTATGTCAACAAATGCTTGACATACCTTGATATATTATTATTCTTGAACACTCTCATAATAATTATTTTCGTTATTTTCGTCAACTACAGGAAAAAATAGCATGATCTACACGTTAGAAAAGTGAATTTCCATGTTCGTGTAAATTTGATCCAACATTTCAAACATTTACACTCACTGGAAAACTTTTCTAAACTTTTAAATCAATATATTATATTTTAGCGGAGGATGTTCTCTTTTAACAAAAAAATAATTGACCAAGAACTGTTTATATGCCTTTTATTAGAATATTTGTTTCGATAAAGTTTTGTAACAAGAGGGACATAAATAACGCAAAATAAAACTAGTATTAAAAGTGTATACCTCGATTTGAAAAAATTAGAAATTACACATGTATCTCGTGTCGACGACACAATAATATTATTCGTCACTGTGCATTAAATCAGTTATTAGAATTTTATTTCCGCACTAGCTACACATTCTGCATTTATGTGCAGCCAAGGCCACGGTCGCTTACTGCATTAATAACACAGTTTTAATAACACCGTTTGTTTTATAATTTGCGTCCTCGATAAGTAGATACAGATTGTCCAGCACGTAATTATTTGGCGAACTAAATTAACGTTTTGAAAGTTTGCGTGCGGACTGTTGTTGTTTATAAACTAAAAATTAATATATTTTAATAAAAAGAAGAATCGATTACTAGTACCGTGCATTCAATTAAATTTCTAATTAAAGTAGGCTATGATTTCAATGTTTCTTCTCCTAAAGGTCTGTAGCACTGACAGCTGTCAAAATACATATTTGTTTGTGCTAACGTGTTAACATAATCCCCCAACACACGAAGCGCAGGGTTCGTTTGTACAGGGTGTCCCATTTTCGATGGTATTCCATAGGTATCTTCGTTAATATTGGAAATAGAAAAAAACCGAGCACGCAATATTGGATCAACTTTTTATGCTAATTTGAATGGCCAACTTAAAAATTTATTGTTCCTTGCCATTTTCGCGGTACAGTTGAAAAACGAAAAATTCATCAAATTTTCAAACGCGCATATTTTTTTTTATTTTTAAAGATATCGAAAAATGATAAAGGCATTTTTTATTCGACTTTTAACGTGGATCATGATTTAAGCAGAAAAAATACCCTTTTTAATGATGTCAAAGCCAACTATGACTTCCAATAAAAAAAAAACATTAGTTGTGGTTATATCTCGGTTATTATGAACTTTTGGTGCGATTTGATTAAAGAATCATGATCTACGTTAAAAGTCGAATAAAAAATGCTTGTATCATTTTTCGATACCTTTAAAAATAAAAAAAATATGCGCGTTTGAAAATTTGATGAATTTTTCGTTTTTCAACTGTACCGCGAAAATGGCAAGGAACGGCAAATTTTTAAGTTGTCCATTCAAATTAGCATAAAAAGTTGACCTAATATTGCGTGCTCGGTTTTTTTCTATTTCCATTATTAACGAAGATACCATCGAAAATGGGACACCCTGTACATTCAAGTTAAAGGACAACATTTTCCAGCATTTGCTTTAAGCTTTAGTTGTTTTGAAGTGAATTAATTGTTTTCCTGAATTTTCCTATTACTTTACACATTTTTTATGTGTTGACACGATCAGATATTATGACATTGACAGCTATTGATAAACTATCGTCGCTTCCTCGCACGTGTATATTGCGTGTCGCCAACTTTATAAAAAAATCACAGCTTACTTTAATCAGGACTTCATTTGAAGTTTGAAGGCACGGCAGTAAGACAAAATGGTAAAAAAATTAAGTACAGTCGAACCTCCATAACTCAAATCTCAAGGGACCGAAAAATTACTTCGAGTTATAGAAATTTCGAGTTAAAGAAATATATTTCAGTTATTCACAATGTGCAGGGACATCAGTAAACTTCGACTTACAGAGAGGTTCGAGTTATAGAGGTGCGACTGTATTATGAGGTTGATAAATTAATGACATTATAGACATCTACGTTTTCTAAAATTAAATGATCAACAAGTTTTTGCACTCCTCGTTCTCTTTACGATCGTCATTTGTTTTTCTTAACTCCGGAAATTTTAATTTTTTCTCAATTTCGATTGGATTTTTCGAGTCTTCAAAAACATCCATTTTTTGTTTTGTTTTTTGATTGTTTACCATTTTTCACAAATTAAACAATCACAAATTATTTTCAATTTTTTTGCGTTTCTTTTTCTTTCGTAAACATTACGATCGTCATTTCTGTTTTCTTCTTTTACTATTACGTCTTGAATTAAAAAAAAATAAAACAAATTCACAATTCATCATTTCTTTTTCATTTCTTTTTTCATTTTTTTATTTCTTTGTGAATTTCGAATTACTATTACGTCTTGAATGTTTATTATTAATTTATTTTTTAATTTTAAATTTTCAATTCGCCTTTTCTTCATTTTAATTTCTTTTTTCCATTTTTCATTTTTGTTTTGATTTTAATTATTTACCATTTTTCAGAAATTATTTTGCAATAATTTTTGCGTTCATTTTCTTTCACAAATACGTTGCGATTGTGTTTTGCTTTCCTCTTTCTTTTTCTTTTCTTTGTGAATTTCGAGTTACCATTACGATTATTATTTTTTTGCTTTAATTTTTCGATTGTGTTTCTCGATAGTCATTTTTCCTTACTGCTTTTGATTGTTTACATTTTTCTCTCTTTGTTTCTTCTTTTTTACCCGTAAATGTTACGATCGCCATTTGTTTTCCTTTTTCCTTTTCTTCATTTATGTACGTGTTTCATTCTGAATGTTAATCATTATTTTTTTTGAATTAACTGATCAACAATTTTCTGCACTCCTTGTTCTCTTTACGATCTACCATTTTTCAGAAATTAATAATCAGAAATTATTTTGCTACAATTTTTGCGTTTCTTTTTCTTTTACATATGTATATGTCGCGATTGTGTTTTGTTTTCCTCTCTCTCTCTTTCTTTTCTTCCTTGTGAATTTCGAGTTACCATTACGACTTGAATATTTATTATCTCTATTTTTTTGTTTTAATTTTCCGATTGTGTTCCTCGGTCGTCATGTTTTTCCTGTTTTGATTGTTTACATTTTTGTTTCTTTTTTCCCCTAAATGTTGCGATTGTCATTTGTTTTCCTTTTTCTTTTTCATTTATTTACGTATTTCATTCTGAATGTTCATTATTGATTTTTTTCTTGAGAACTTTTAAATCTACAATAATTCGTTTTGAGTCTTGTTAAAAACAAAAACACGCACAATAGAGAGAGAAGAAATTTGAAAAAACCCAAAATGATTATTAACTGAAAAATTAAATCGTACCAACTGCTAAATAATCATACGTCTACGATTTTAAACGATCGGTTGGTAACATTACGACAGAAAGATCACAGCACATCCCCAACTCATTTGATCGATTACACCCTCTTCAGCTTAAGCTCCAATTTTGTTGCAATGAAAAAAAAATGCGCATTTAAAGCGGACTTGAAAGTATTTAATTAACTCAAAAAGAAGCAAATCTGAGTATCCCCCTAACATGAAGAGGGAAGCTTGTATTGTACCTACATTATTTGTTAAAAAGTCTTTTGAATTGTTTACATATAATTGGGGATGAAATTAGTATCGAATGCAAAGAAACGAGCCCCCTTTTAACAATAAATAATTGAGGCTCTAGTTTTTTACAAAAAATTATACAATAATTTACTATTCACTTTAGAAACTGAACTATTCTAAATTAATTTAAACAAACGCCAGCTATGATTGATCGATTGATTGAGTCATTGTAATTAATGACCTTGAAAATTTCTGAATGAATAGGCACAAGAATTAGTTTTTCAAAATGTTGACACACAAAATAATAATGTTGTTAGGAAGCAAAAATAATTTTAGGTTTTGATCAAATGTACAACTCATATCACCTTTAAGGTCAAGAAGACCTCTTAAAGTCAGTGATGCGAAATGTACGTGCAACAAACGATCCATCATTATTTTTTTTTTAATTACCGACTATTATCATACATTTGCATTTATTCGCATAAATGCATTATTGATCGTTGCATAATTGCGTACCTATTGTTATTTATAGTACCGAGCTATCAAAGTTGAAGTGTGCTGCAGGGTGTCACTGCTTCATAATATCATAAATCATAATGGTTTCGATGAACGCGAAATTGCAGTTTGTTCAACTCACCATTTTTTATTATGAGTCAGTCCCCAAGGCAGGGTCGGCTTCGTGTTTATTCTCGTCCAGAGTTAATATTTTTCTTCTACTTTCTAGTGATTGTCGAAACGCAGTCAATTTTCCTTTTTTCTTGTCACGTGCGATTTTAGTCTCGTTTTTGCGTGCCTTTTTTATTTGAGCATTTACTACGATTAATTTCTTTTCTTCGTTTTGTTTTGTTTTCTTTTTGTTCGCCACTCATTTTTTTATGCTTACTGTCAAAGTTCCGCTTTTGTCCCTTCCTGTTTTCAGTTTTTCTTTTAAATAAATTCAAATCTTTGCACTTTGATTTTGAGACATTTTAAAAATCTCATTACTAAAGTACATTTTGGAATCATGAGTCATCTTTTTAGTCGAGCCGAGAGTGACCTAGAAATTTTCCTAAATCCGTGCCTTACTCATTATACTTTTATTTTGATAATTTCGTTTTCTCCCTTCACTTTCATTTGTTTTATATTTCTTCGTATTAAAGTGAACCAACTAAAAATTATAGTTTATTTTGCCTTTCCCTCTGTGACTCTCATTCAGCTGATGTAAAAGCTGCAGCTTCACAGAATAATTTCTGTTCGAAAAATTTTGGTTCACTCTGTATTTTTGCGTGTTTGTAAACATCATACTCGCATATTACTGAGAAGGATCTCGCAAAATGTTAAAGACGATGCTGTACTGTCTCATTTGGTAAAATTGAACCCGCAGGATGAATCACAAAATTTTTGCGATGCAATCGTCGACCTCTCTCATTCTTGTTTTTATTTCGTATTCCATCCGTTCCATTCAACATGAGGGAAAAAAAAGGGAAAAGAAATGGTTCGCCAAACAACGAACAAAAACGCTTTTCTGCGCTTGAGGCCCGAGAAAATGAGAGATAACGAACTCGGACGTGTTTACCTGCGATTCTTCGCGTTTTTAAAACGTTGTTTGCAAAGAAATCGGCAAGTCAGAGTACACTTCGCATAATTAACAATGGCAAATATTTGCTGGCGAAACAGCAGAACGGATTTGCTGTGGATAAAATTTTAAAAGCTGTGGTTTGCATTAAAGCCTGGTCTACACGTAACGCTTTGTCGTCCGATTAGACTGACGAATGTCTACATGCACCGACTTCTCTGCCGTCTTGCTTGTACATACACAAAGCTCGAACCCATCAGTCTTTTGCGAGTTATGTCAAACCTCAGTTCATGCAAAACGTCTAACTTCGTAGTATTTTGTAGTACACGTAGTATTTTGTTTGACAAATCTGGCATTATTATGCAAGACTGACGACAACACGTTACGTGTTGTCGTCCAGGCTTTACTCTAACCTCAAAACATTCTGGTAATAAAGTAATAAGTTTAAATGAAGTTGCGAATGTTTGAATGCAATAAAATTAAATAAACGAAACAACGTTTTGAAAAACTAATTCTTTTGCTTGCCTACTGTTTATTTTGAAACTTTCAATGTCATTAATTAGAATCACTCAATCAACCGATCAATTAGAGTTGGCATTTGTTTAAATTAATTTAGAATAATTCAGTTTATAAAGTGAATAGTAAATTATTGTGTAATTTTTTGTAGAAAACTTGAGCCTTAATTATTTATTGTTAAAAGCGGGCTCGTTTCTTTGCATTCAATACTAATTTCATCCTCAATTATGTCTAAACAATTCAAAAGACATTTTTTTAATAAATGATGTACAGGGTGGATCAATTTCGATGTCTCTTATGGGCATCTCTGTAACTATAAGAGTTAGAAAAAAACTAGTGGCCAAGTCTCGATCTCTTTTTTAGAGATAAAGTCAATAGACTAAACAAAAATTGGCTATCTTCTTTTGTTTTCGAGTTATAGGCAAAAATTGACATTTTCGACTTTTCGTCAATCGCGCATATCTCGTTTATTTTTACAGATATTAAAAAACTGTTTTGACATTATTAGGACACTTTTTTGAATACAATTCAGTGGTGTAGTTGGTTTCTTGATATTTAATAAAATTTTCGAGTTATAACATAAAGTTATATTTTTTTAAATGGAAATCATAGTAGGCAATGCCACCTTTAAATAGAGATCTTTTTTCTGTTTTCAAAAATATATACTTTATTGGGTTTATTTGTTACAATTAATAGAATAAAACGCCTTTTTTTATTATTCTTGGGTGTATTCTATTCTTAGTAGGCTGGTTTGATCAAAGGCCGACAATTTTTTTGTTTGTTTTTATTAAATATCAACTCTTGTTCAAATATTTTGACAGTTGCAACCGCATAAAGAGAAAGAAAGATAGAACGAGCATCCTCTAAGAGTCACAAAGATTACAACAATACTGATACCATGTGGTTTGGGTCAAATTCGAAATTATGTAACTTCATTTAATATTTAAGTTTAAAATGCATTTTTTTCGATCAAATATGCATTTCATGGGATAATGAACTAAATTATATGTATAAATTAAAAACATCTTAAAAATAAGAAATTATTGCAGAAAAAGTTAAAGAATATTGAAATGTAAGTAGATAATAAACACAACTCTTGATATATCACAATAAATAACTTAAAACCCAGAAAATAATATCAAAATAAATTACAATTTCAACACTGCCGCGCTAAAATACACAGCCAACTCATGTTGCAACCCAACCCAGCTCTATCGGTGCTAGCTTTCTATCTCTTATGTTTATCACAATACCTCTCACTCTTGTGCTATCCAATCTTCAAATCTTTTTTAATATTTAATAAAAACAAAAGAAAATTGTTGGCTTTTGTTGAAACTAGCCTCCTAAGAAAAGAATGCACCCAAAAATAATAAAAAAGGCGTTTTATTCTATTAACTGTAAGAAATAAACCCAATAAAGTATATATTTTTGAAAACAGAAAAAAAATCTCTATTTAATGATGACATTGACAACTATGATTTCCATTTACAAAAATATAACTTTATGCTATAACTCGAAAATTTAATTAAATATCAAGAAACGAACTACACCACTGAATTGTATTCCAAAAAGTGTCCTAATAATGTCAAAACAGTTTTTTAATATCTGGAAAAATAAACGAGATACGACTGATTGACGAAAATTCGAAAATCTCAATTTTGGCTTATAACTCGAAAACAAAAGAAGATAGCCAATTTTTGTTTACACTATTGACTTTATCTCTAAAAAAGAGATCGAGACTTGGCCATTAGTTTTTTTCTATCTCTTACAGTTACAGAGTTGTCCATAAGAAACATCGAAATTGATCCACCCTGTACAATGCAAACTTTCCTCTTCATGTCAGGGGGATCCTCAGTTTTACTTCTTTAATGACGGATTTCACAAACGTTACTTAAATTTAATCATCCGTTAAAAGTAAACGTTGCCATGGTTACATGTGTTGAAGGTATGGGAATGATTATTCTTAATCGATGATTAAAGTTAAGTGACGTTTGTGAAATCCAGCGTAAGTTAATTAAATACTTTCAAGTTCCCTTTAAATATACAATTTTTTTTTCATTACAACAAAATTGGAGCTTAAGCAGAAAAGGGTGTAATCGATCAAATGAGTTAGAGATGTGCCGTGATCATAAAAATATTGCGTCCACGGAATCACGGGTACTGGTATTCAGTTTTGCGCAAGCTCCTTTCTTTCTGTGCCAATGTTGCCAACCGATCGCTTAAAATTGTAGTCGTATCATTATTTAGCAGTTGGTACGATTTAATTTTTCAATTAATAATCATTTTGGTATTAAAAGTTCATTTTCGGCTTTTTCAAATTACATACTTTTCTCTTTGTTGTGCGCGTTTTTGTTTTCAGCAAGACTCAAAACGAATACTTGTAGATTTAAAATTTCTCAAGAAAAAAAATTAATAATGAACATTCAGAATGAAATACGTAAATAAATGAAAAAGAAAAAGGAAAACAAATGACAATCGCAACATTTACGAGGAAAAAAGAAAGAAAAATGTAAATGAAATAGAAAAAGATTGCAAAAAGCGTTACACAGATACAAAAAACAGTTCTTCCGCTCGATCTTTGCAGTTACGTCAGAAAATTATCGACTCAAAATGACAAATTTATAAATTCTATCTCCTCTACAAGCAACAACTTTAATCGACGATAGCCGAACATATTCGCCTCTCGTTGAGACAAGGTCTGTTCGTTTGTTCTGCACTTTTCTACACTTTTTGCACCATCCACTCATGAGAGAGTGAGATGTATATAACGTAATGTAAGTAGAAGTGGGAAAAATAGAGGAGTTAAAAGTGTAGAAAGTGCAGAACAAACGAACAAACCTATTATACTGCGCGTTTTATTCCAATATCAACGACAAATAATAACGATAAGCGAATAACTAGACTATCTCGTACATTAAATTGGGAATGAAGATTTTTATATGTATAAAATAATATTATGTTGTTGGTTGTAAGCGTGCCGATTATTGTGCCAATTATTGTGGAGTGGTGGCACTGCTCCCGTGCCCGGCTCGGCCCTGTGCTCGAGAAAGCCATGTAATAAAAAAAAATAAATAAAAATTGACGTTTATTGATAATCTAATAAGGTTTTCGACTTACTACTCTAGAGCACTCTGAGAATATCTCCATCGCCTGATATTACATGAAGTTCAAACAAGATGGAGATACTCTAGAGTGCTCTAGAGCAGTGATGGCGAACCCATGACCCGTGGGTCACGGAGTGACCCGTCAGAATATTTAGAATGACCCTTGTAGATATTTATAAATTGTATAAAAATTCCGGTTTTATAAAAATTATTCTCATCATGGACTTTTTTCACCTCAATAATAATAGTTGTTACATTTTTTTGTTATGGCTATGTAATTTGAATTGGTATTAGTAAAAAGTGACAAATGCCATATTTCAAAATTCAAATTTTACTTCCTAACACCCCTCCCCGAACGAAAAATAGGATAAACAGAAATAAACTCAAGAAAAACAAAAAATATATATTTTATTTATGTTCTTGTTAATTATTTAATTTTTCTTTTATTTTTTTATTAAATTACTAAATTTATTACATTTTTAATATTACGTTAGCGTTTTTTTTTATTCCTTTTGTTAGTATCCTGATTGTCAATTACTTCATATCTCTTCTGTTACCTATTTCATTTTTCTTATTTGTAGTTTATTTCAATTTCTCATTTGTTTCTTTTATCAAGTACATATTTTGTATTTCCTGTGTTTATGTCAGAATTAGAGAAGGAAAATGATGTACTTTTTAATGACTTAAAACATCTGACCCGCGGTCCATTACTACAAAATTTTTAATTTCAATTTGACCCACTTGTAAAAAAAAGGTTCGCCATCCCTGCTCTAGAGCAGTCAGTCGAAATCGCTATAACCTATTGATTGGAAGCTGTTTTTAAAACATTTTATGACTGAAAATGAATTAAACATACAGTATAAGACATACTTAGACGAAAATTGATTTTTTGTCATTTTGAAGTTTCGGATATTTTGTTTATTACCACAGTATAAGTAATTACCCAGTAGCGGCACTTAAATGTAAGTGTCAAGAAATCCGCCATATTGTTTGATACCTCTATGCAAATGTAATGTAATTTGCAAGTCAGTAGGTATCAAACAAAATGGCAGATGTGACAGTTATACTCCAGTGTCGCTACTGTATAGATTCTTATACTGCATTATTACTATGACCACCCTGTAACGATAAAAATACATTTAATAACGGCTTATAATAATGTCTGCATCAAAAATCTTTTTCTTAGAGTTAAAAATAAATGAAATAAAAATTAAATAAAATAGTGGCTGCAAATGGCCGTTTTTAGATGAAATGTTAAATATTTCAAGAGCGCTCAGTTTTAGGTATAGACAATGATATAGAGAAAATGTGTAGAATTTTATAAGCGATCCAAATCTGACATCACATACAGGGTGTATCATTTGAAATAAAAAGTTTTATTCGGTGTAACTAACTGGTTTGATTCATTATGTATACATGAAAATAATTTTGTGTTGTAGATCTCTACAATTAAAATCTTCAGTAGTTATCGAGATATTGTCCGAGAACACACTGTTGGGGCACCTTGCATATCCTTTTCCGACTTTTTTGGGTAAGTGGCGCCAGCGAAGGAACACTTGAAATAGTAAATTGCCGGATAGATAAGATAAATGATGAATACAACTATCGCAATAGCTTCCCTAATGTTCGATTTAAGGTGAAATGGTAAAGAGTAATTTGTATTTATAATTTGAAGCTCTTTCATTTGCGAACAAAAGAGACAGGCTGTTCCATTAAAAAAAAAAACTTTACATACGCAAATATTCATTCTTCATTTCACCACCGTAATCCTGAGTAAAAACAGTTAATTTTTGCTAATTTAAACGACTTCGTAATTCCAATAATAACGAAGTTGGCAATTGTGCGGCAGTAACTTTGATCACCCTGTATTAAGAAATGAAATAGAAATAAAAAAACTACGGTTAACATTTAAGAGGAAAATTGGAAGAAACACTTCGAAGAATTATATAAAAATGAAGAAGCACTAGAAGCAGGTACAGATGCAATATAGAAGAAGAATGAGAATATGAGGAAGTGAAGAAAGCAAAAAAACAATAAAAAAGAAGAAAGAGTTGCTGGATGTTGCAAAATAATAATAAAAGGAGGAGAAGAATTACACAAAAAAGAAATTTAGACTAATACTAAGAGTTTGGAGAAAAGAGGAGATTACGAATGAATGGAATTCGGGAATAATTTCCATGCCAAAAAAAAGACATTGTACGCACTTTATTTCTTAATGAAATAGGTAAAGTTCTAACGATTATAATAAAGTAAAGGCTACAAAAATTCACAGGAAACACACCAAGAGATTATCAGAGAGGATTTAGAAAAAGACATATTAAAACAAATATTTGAAACAAGCTACGAATGTACGAATATAAAATGTTGATGTGTACATAATTTTTATTGACTTCAAGCATGCATTTGATCAACCGAAAAGAGAAGAGCTAATGAGAGATCTGAAAAACATTGAAAGAAAATCAGAGACATGATAAAAATTACGTTAGAAGTATATCCAACGCAATGATAAACACAGGAAAAGGAACAACAGAGAAAATACAAGTAAGAAAAAAGGAGTAAGCCAGGGAGGTGCTTTACCTGCTCTGCTCTTTCCTACCTCATTGGATCCGATAATAAATCAAATAAAAACTACAGGAACAGTCAACAAAATTTTAACGCAAATCCAGTATATACAGATGATGCACCTACAGTAATTATTTCAAAGAATTAAGTCGGAATTAGAAAGAACAACATTAAAGATGGAAGAAGAAGCGAAGAAAAGAATTAAGAAAAAACTAAATATATGTACTGCAACAGAAAGGATAGATTGTCAAATTTTATATGTGAAAAGTACAAGTGGAATCCGTACGTATTTGGGAGTACTGGTAAATAATAAAAAAAAAAACGAAAAACAAGATACAAACGAGAGGGTTCGGAAAGGATATAAAGTATTTTACTGCAATAAACAAATGTTAAGTAAAAAGACTCAATTAAGAATCTACAGAATAGTAATCAGACCAATAATAACATACAGACGGAAATAGCGGAAGGAAGAAGAAATACTGAAAACAAATATCATAACAACAATAATGGGGTCAAAGAAAATAAGTGAAAACGAATATAGATGAACCACGAACTCGACGAGATAACGGGAATTTAGTAAGAATTATTACATCGATTAGAATTAGATGGCATACGGGTAGTGTGATGTAAAATACGGTATTTTAAGATAGAATACGGTATTTTACGATAAAATACGGTATTTTAGGATAAAGTACAAAATATTTTAAAATACCGTATTTTTACATCACTGTACATATACGGGCATATAAAAAGAAGAAAGAAGAAGACAACGAACGTCAGTTTAGGGATGTCCAGTGTATATCACTCGAAGAACAGGCCTATTATGTTCTGTCTACTTTCTGCATCAAAGTCTGTGTTCTAATCCTTGTAATACAATATACTACCGTCGCTAAAAACCAATAAGTACACTTCATTGATTAAATGGATACTAAAATATGTTAATCGGAGCCTTGGCTGAAGTGTCTAGATTTTAATAACTGAATGATTTTTGCGTATTTCAAAAAATTTTGTTTACGTGCGTTTATTTTATACCTGTATGTCAAGTTATTTTTTCTGCGTAATTACAAGCAAATTCCAAATAGATTTAAGTGTACGGTAATTTCAGTTGTCAAGCGACTGCTTCTTGGTAACTAAGATGAAATCATGAGCCCAGAACAGGTACGTAATTAATTAAGGAAATGGGCGCAAAAAATTCGCAAATTTGCACTTGAAACTAGCGCTCAATATTGGCGGCGGTAATTTCAGGTTACGTAAGCCGCTAATGGTTCGCCGAAACACGTGCTATTATGTAATTACTTGCGTTTATTTAAAAGATATATTTATAAACATAACCGGGTAATAATTGATTTGCCTACGTAAGTGCACTAGCGAATTCCAATTTTTAATTTGAATAGAAAGTTATGAAAAATATTGTGTGTATCTTACACTTTACAGATCCTTGTTCGTATCTAATAGTTCTGATACAACTTATATCTTGTTAATTTTAATTGAAATGTTTTCTTTACTTATTCAAAAATTCACATATCTCAGTTATTTGAATTTTTTTCGAATGTGGTGTACAAATACTTATTCTGTGTTCCATTTGAAAAAAAAAAAGGTTGTAATAAAAGACATCTCGAAAACTTCACAATCAATTCTTTTTTTCTGTTTTTATATGTACCTGTAATCAGCAGAAAAAGACAAATATATTTGCTAATTTTATCGACTCTGTAGCTTTAAAAATAAGAAAGTTAGCAATGATGTAGGCTTACTTTGAAACAGCCTGTATATTAAATATTTAATTGTTGTGCTTAAGCGTGTTATGATTGACAACTCTGGCCTCGCATAAAAGACCGATACAAAAGAGGTTTGTTCATTTGTTCTGCTCTTTCTACACTTTCAACTCCTTTACTCTACCTTTCTCACTCCTACTTACTTATTGTTAGATGTACATATATACATCTCACTCTCTCAGGAGCGTTTGGCGCAAAAAGTGTAGAAAAGTGCAGAATAAACGAACAGACCTGATAAAAACGAGAGTTGGTGGTTTTTGTTAAAATTATAAACAAAAGACGATCGTTTATTTAATAAATCCAAGAAACAAAAAAAATGATCTACGATTTGTATATCTACCGGGTGAGTCATTTAACCTGGAATTGTCAAATATCTGTAGAAAAAAAGCATCGTACGGAAAAAATGTCCGAATTAAAAAGTTAATTTTTCCGCGGGAGAAATTGATTGGTGCAAAATTAGTCCCCATCCTCCCCCCGTGGCGGTGTGGCGGGGGACAACTTTCAATTCTTAAATGGGAAATAAAATAAATTGGCCTGCTAGATCACCAGATCTTACATCGCCAGATTTCTTTTTTTTGTGGAGTTACCTGAAAGATAAAGTGTAGGGTCAGTCGACCAGTGAGTGAACACAACCCAGTGAACGAATAGTCCGAACAGAGACGTATACTTCTGTGAAAATAACGAAAACTCATTTAAAGAATTGGCCTGTTCGTTCACTGGGTTTTTGAGCACTTTTCGAAAAAACTGTTAAAAGTGTGATGCGCCCACTGATCGCTTGGTTATTAATTAATTCGGACAAGTAAACAGACAATAAAATTGTATAAGCAAATAATAAATATGGGTCAACAAATCCTCAATGAAGATTTATGGCTTAGGAATGCCGGCTAGACGCTACCTGCTCACTGCTTATCGGAACTTAACGGTCAACCCTCCAGCTGTGTTGTTGCAGGGTGAGTGACTTTTATGGAACTTGTCCAGTGCTGAGGTTAATTTTAATATTATCTAATTATGACCCAATCGTCGGATGTAGTCCGCCGTCACGCTGTGATAACCTGGTTCTTTGTTTTGGTGGGGCAGTACAATGATAGCTTTTTAACAAGGAAATTGACGAGTGATAATGAAACGCAATAATTAAATTTAAGTAATTATTTATTAAAAAAAATTGATTTGGGCAAAAAACTCCTGCTCTCCGACTTTGTGGAACCACAGAACTTGAGCGTAAAAAACCCTGTCGTTGAAAATCAATACAATTAATCAAAAATTACGATTTCCAGAAAATACAGTGTGATTCGTTTAACAGTTTCACCTTCGGGTATCGGCGCGATCTCTTTTCTTCCGATTCACACCGTTGGTGGTATAATGTTAACACAGATGTTTGTTGGAGAGTTCAGCTCCTGACTTAGATCAATAATTAATTGAGTTTCAAAGGTTCGAGTCTCAGTACAGCGTCTGTAACTCTGCTGGTATTCAAAGACTTGTTCGATTTAATAAACCAACGCACAGACAGTGTACTTAATTAATGAAGTTAATTAGTGAACTAAGCAGATATTTTGGGCGAAGTATGTGATACCTGCCGCCTTCAGCGATCAATCTGCAGGTAAATCAGTAGCAATCACCAGTTTTTCACGGACTCCCTTGGGAGGTGTTGGATTAACCCTATCTCTAACTAAGCTAATTAATGGATGCGTGCAGTGAGCCGAACTACTGCTGCTCCGACATCCGAGCGATTTAATTGTTATTTGAGAGCGGCGCTTTTACCCAATGCCTGGCCTGTTTCAGGACTCTCTGTTTGTCGCTCTTTCGCCGTCTATCTAGCTAATTAATTTAAAAGGCGCAAGGACCCAGATCGACTGTTTTTGGCACTACACTATGGGTGTTTATGGCCGTTCAGTCTCGAGGCAATCGCTTCTAATTAACCGACAAATCTCTCAACAAAGGCACAGTTTGACCCTCCCACATATACAGGGTGTGAAAACCTTTGTCAAGAAAATGGCCAGGAATGTATTCCAAATTACTTGGTTTACAATTTGTCTGAGAGGATTCCCCTAGGTTAGAATGATTTCTGAAGTACACTGTATTGAAAGCCCAAGTAGATGTAGGGAATAGCAAATTGCCGTTGATTGATTAAATTATCGAACTTGGCTAGTAATTACAAACGCTGACCAATCAAATTTTAAAATCTGAAAGTCACTAATGCGTTTCAATACTCGATGCAAAGTAACTCAAAATAATTGATTAACTTTATCTCAGTATGATGTTACTATGAAACGTACTGACTCTTAACCGAATTAAGAACAAACAAGATCTCTGTCCATTTTTTTTACCACCGAAGGTGAGTTGAAGGAAATAATTAAATGTTAATTACCACTAGCGTATAAACCTTTCACTCGCACAACACAGGATTTTTAAAGAACACTTCGCGTCGCGGCGACACGTGTATGGTTTAATTGCCCTTCTTATCACTAAATTTAAAACCGGACCCGAATAAATGATTTCACAAACAACACAATTATATAAGAATACAAATTTGAATAAAAACCACAAGCGCCTAAGAAAAAACCGCTCGGTCAAACTAACAAATTCAACTCGACCGTTTCCGTCTAAGCGTCAATACTATCTCCCTTCCTCCGCGTTTTTTCCTTAACACGAAAACAATCAAAAACCGCCCCTCGGACTTGCAGCGAAATTCAAAAACCGCTTCGGCCAATCCCGGTCGTGGTATTTGTTTCACACGCCCGCCTCCACAGATGCCAAGAAAAATCAAGCGACACTCTATTAACCCATCGGAATGTTTGCTGTTCGTATGTCTTAAACGAACACCTATAAATTTTATTATTCAAGTGTGGAAGTTGACATTTTTAAAGCATCCGTTATCGGACTGAAACGATGCAGAATCCAGCTCGCCGTGCAACTCAATATCTTAGTCCACTCGGCCCGCACGTCTGCAATTGTATACAGAAAAATGTATACAGAAAAATGTATGCAGAAAAATTTAGAAAAGCATATTAAAACGTCAAATGGATTTATTTATGGTGTCTGCGTGACTCTATCACTGCGAATGTCGCCAGTTTCAATACAGAATAGACAAGCGAGACATGTTTCAAAATGCCAACACTTTGATTCTTTACGATCTCGGACGCGTACTTCAAATTTAGAAAGCACTCAAACCCATGTTAAGATGATCTGTTTAGCGTGTTCTTGTGTGGCCAAAAATCACCCAGTCGGTCAACGTGGCGCCTCCACGCCCCCCAAGTTAATGCTGCAACTCCGAGGAGCGGACATGTGTTTATTGAAATCAAACATGCAATCTTAATCGCTTTTTTATTTATAAAACAATTTTTTTCCTACACTAGTAGAAAATTTCATTTTACCGGCTCATCTGAGAGGAGAAAGCGAACGTTTCCACGGCTAGCCCGGCAAAATGAACATAAATGCCTAGCCGAGAAAATAATTTACGAGGCTTTACCACTAGGTGGCGCGACAATAATTTCAGGAATGCGCTCTCATCGACATCAAAAAATTAACAAACTAAGTTTTTTTTTTATTTAATTCCACTGGTATTTAGTTTTAAAAAGGATTAAAATTATCAAGAAAAAAAAACTCGGCAGCGGTGGGACTCGAACCCATGCCTCCGAAGAGACTGGTGTATTAAACCACCGGCTTGACCGCTAGGCCATGCTATTACACGTAACACTGTGTTTTAAAACATCTATAATAATTTAAAGTAACTCAATTTTAATATTTTTACTTCGAGAAAAAGAACGTTTGTATGATATTAACAAAATTAATTATAATGTTGTGCAGGAAAAAAAATTATATGTAAACCATGGCGGTAAAGCAATTTTCGAGGTCTCGAGAAGTGTGGCCAGGCTCGGCTTCTCGCCTCGCCTGTCCATATCTTCTCTCGACCTGGAAAACAAGCACTTTACCGCCTCGGTCTACAATATACTATAGCGGAACGTTTCAAAAGTAAGAAAAGTTACATTGTTAAGATGATTTTTTCTGGCTCATTACAATTTTTAATGTCAAAACATTCTTATTTTATATTCTTTAACTATCGCAGCAATAATGTCTTGCAGCGGCCAGAAATGACGTACTATCCGAATCTGCAATAAAAGTGGGGGTTCCTATTTAAGATTTGAAAGTTACACCTCGCCCCACCCCCACGGGGGGGACAGGGGAACTAATTTTAGCACCAATCGATTTCCCCCGCGGAATAATTAACTTTTTAATTCGAACATTTTTCCGGTAAGATGCTTTTTTTTACAGATATTTGACAATTCGAGGTTAAATGACTCACCCAGTATATTTGTTTTCACTTTTGGTTAAAAAAAAAGAATAAAAGCGATAACAAAAGACGTTCGAATGTCTATCGAATTTCGATTATTTTCTTCATAAAAAAAAGAACAAAACACAATCAAGTGTGAAACAAATGTACAAGTGTTTATGAGAATAATCGCGTTTTCTTTCTCGAAAGATACAAAAAAATAAATGAATTAAGAAACAAAGTAGGTACGATTATTACGACTGATAGTAAAAAAGAAAATTTTCGATTATTTTTTTTTGTGCAAAAAAGATAACAGTCGATCGTAACTGGGTTTTTTATTTTCGTTTTCTTTTCTTTGTAAATTGCCAAAAGCGACGTTTTCGCAAACATGTAAAAAAGAAGAATTCTTTTATGTTTACACGTATTGTTGGTAAAGAAGAACTCGATTTTTGTGCTATTAGGTTTTATGACAAATATCACCACAAACTGACATGACAGAATCGACTGAAATAATAGTTTTTATTTTAAAAGGACTGTTAAACCTTCAGTGGTTTAGGTTTAAATTATTTTCAAACGAAATCACTAGATTTGTCACTAAAACGGTCATGAAATCTCTAGAAACAGAAATCACTAGAACTATTGTCCGTTTACTTGACATCCGCACTGTCAGAGTGCCAGTATGTTGGCATCACTGCACACTTGTGACATTTCCTGTTTTATTCATCAGTATTTTTAAATTTATTCATAATAATTAATACAATTTAGACAGGTGCTGTTAATCTTGGGAGCAAACAAATATTTTCTAACGTTAATTATACGCCATGCCATATCTAACCTGGCTTTTATCCACTGACATGTTAGTAACTGAATATACAGTAACGGACAATAAAATCCGAGCAAGTCATTTGCGCAATGTAAACCTTACTTTAATATTTTTGACATATACAAAATGTCACTAGTAATTCTGACGTTTAATACAAATTTTATTTATTTACTTTGACAGAAATATAACCTCAATAAAAGCCTGTTTTACCAAATTTGTCTAAGTATGTACGACATGTCAAATTCCTGCCCGGATTTTATTGTCCACTACTATACAAGTACACTCAAAACTATGAATTTTTTCCAAATTTTGACCCTGACAGTGCGGATGTCAAGTAAACAGACTATAGTGACAAAGTCACTAAATTGGCAACATTGCTTCTGGATGATATATTTTTTTTTATCACACAGTACTTAACTGCACAGTTCTGAAACGATTTAGTTAATGAAAGATGTGTTAAATGCCTAGATCTGAAGGATGACTAAGTATTGCAAGTTTTATTTTAATACATAAGCCCGGTACTTATCAATACCTCCTTGTATATAAGCTGCATGATAAATTATTTTTAAAAAAATGTAGAGATAAGTACAAATAGAGCAATAATAATAATAAAAGGAAAATACACAATATCCGAAGAAAGTAAGAAAAAAAAGGAATGAAGGAGTGATGCTAGGAGCTATGTTGTACTGGTACATAAAGACAGACGAGGCAACAATTTCTAACTTCTTTTATTTATACTTTCACCGACCAAAGATATGATCGGACAAGGTCGGATAAATTAGGAAACTAGTTGCCTGTTCAGTTTTATGAAAAAACGAAAATGGCGATATTAAAAAAAGCGAATCGCCTAAATACCTGCGGCGAATTGATCGTGAATTCCCAGAACCACTAAGTGGAAAATATTTCGGTGCGGTTCGCGGTCAGGAAATAGAGTTATTAACTCTGGGTGAAAGCAAATGTCATTATATGGATATTAGCAGTAAATAATGTAGTACATGAACTTGAGCAGTACTTGTTAACGTTCATTTCACAATTGGGCTACCGGAACAGCTTTTCCTTTCATTTAATAAACGAAAAAGTATATGTATGTTTGAATCATGGAGATTGGTGTTACTCATACAATGTTAAAAAAAAGTCATGTTCAAGTCATTATTTAATGTTTACATTTTTATTGGTTTTAGATTCCTAAAATCAGTTCACATCCAGTTTATTAATAAATACTTTAGTTTAAATCAAATCTATACAATAATGTAGAACTTATGCAAATGTAATAATTTCTTGAACAATTTAAATTTTATAGTAAATTATGTATATCAAAAATTAAACTGAATTAATAACTATCTGAAAAAAATAGAACGTGTTCTATCGCCAAACCACTTAAAATGCAGCAGCCCAGAAATTTCTTGTTCCAAATATTTATTGTTGGAATTGAACCAAATCTTGTACTACTTACAAGAAATAGGCTAGTCTAAAATAGCCTTAAGCGATTGCCGGGTCATTGTGTTGAAATTAAAATGAATCCGTCGTGCTGTCAGTGTTGAATTGACTCACGAATAGGATACGCTGTTTTGTAATTATTGTCATTGCGAAGTAACCTTGAGCCAATACCTGGCTCACATCCTCTTAATAATAATTAATTTAAACACGGTATCGGTATTTTTGATTATGATTTGTCGTTGTGCAGTTTAAAAATAAAATAGCTTATCCTGCATGGAGAAAGTAATGCTGATTTCATTTCGTCTTGCACTGACAAATGAGTCAATGCGCTACTAGCTCCTATTTTACACATAACATTTTCTTATGACACTTATGGTATCGGTAAAAATAAGGGCATTTTACTCTTACTTCACTTTTCGGTATCCACGCTGTATACCGTAAAAGATAAATTTCATCTGGCATTTCCCAATTTGATTTGGAGGAATGCAGAAGCGTCCGCATCAATAAAATTTAATACAAATCAATAATGAAGAAAAATCCAATTTATTGCACATTTTTTTTGAAAGACACTGTATACAGTACTGTATACAATACTTGTCAAATGTTTGTGATGTTGGTAGAAATGTTACTTGAGTCACAGTGTAAGAATTTACACAGTCGCGTCACTCGAGTATAACTGTCATATTCGCCATTTTGTTTGATACCTACTGATTTGCAGCAAATTACTTACATTACATTTCCGTATAGGTATCAAACAGTATGGAGACTTTTTTTGACACTGACGTTTAAGTGACGTATTGGATAATTACTTATGTTGTGTCTTGGGTGTGTAAACGTATCTTTCTCACTCACGATTTCTAACTTATTTTGTGTCTCGTTTATCGGTGTCAAGAAGTCTTGTGTTTACATTATTTCCAAGGCAACCCACTTTTACGTAGGGTGTAGAAAATGTGTTTGTTGCTATGGAAACCATCCTGATTTAGTTTGTTTATAAACGGTGAGGAAATGAAAATCAGATTATAGTAGGCGGTGCAGAGAAAATGTATGTCTGTGATTCAATAAAAAGTCAATAAATTTGACAATCCATGAATGTATTGCATTAATTAATTGTTAATCACAGACATTGCACCGCCTACTCTAATCTGATTTTTATTTGCTCACTTTTTAGTTCTTAGATGAAAGACAAAATACAAAGTGGTCAAAAATATCTGTTTGTGTTGGCAATACAATTAAGAGCTCTTTATTCAGCTATTTGCAACACCGGATTTTGTTGGTTTATTTGACGTAACCTGAACAACGACAAAATTGTAGGTTAAGTGAATAAAAATTAGCGTTTTAAGCTGTCCTCCATTTACATTCACTTCACCTAAAATCAAATCGATTTGATTTGGAAAAACTGAACTGATTTTAAAGTGAACAGAGAAACTCTCCAAGGAATGATGTTTTGGAAGTAAAATTAACATAACCTCAAAATACGTATGAAATCACATGAAACTGATATGTAATTTAGAAAACCTGCTTCATCAGTACGAGGTGCGTGAGGGAGAACTCTATCACTATTGAAATATTTTCTGTTGTAGTTACCAAATCAGTTGTATATAATATTATTTCTTACAGGGATAATTTAAAACCATCAAAAACTGGATGTAACAGAAAGGGGAACTGGTTTAGTGGTTACTATTTGAGAGAAGAAATTGCGGCAAAAATTTAAAATCCGGGGGAAATTTGTCAGTTAATGATTTGGTCCCATTTGCAAAAGAAAAACTGGAATATGATGGATCCAGAACATTAATTTACAAAATTACATCAAATATGGGCTTTAAATTCAAAAAGATTGATGGTATGTGAACAAAAAAGTTTCTTTTTTGATAAAGTATTAAAGGCTCAAACAGATTGCAATGCCGTTATCTGTCAAATGAATGTTAAATACAAAGGTTCAAATGTCTTTGCACAAAATGAACGACGTTAAGCGGCATATACGCGAAAAGTTGAACAACTTCAAACTGTGGTGGCGTTAAACGTCATAATACATAACCAAATATAACTTCCACCATGGGATTTTCATCCGGTAATTTCTTATACCGAGTGAGCATTTTCAAACCGGGACATAGGAAGGCCCAAGTAAAGAACGGGGGCTACAAGAGGAAGAAAGGATCTAAGCGGAAACGTGTCCTCATCCCGATCGTCCTGCAATTTTACGAAACGGGCTGCGGCATCGTTTTCCCCGGACTTTTTCATCCCAGATAGGGAGAACATTTCCAAAGTCGTAAAAAATTCCGGAAAAAACCAGATCGCTTCGAAAAATCGTATTTCCGAAAGCGCCCGGCGGGTTACGTACCCGAAGGAGTGTTCTTGCGTGTGAGACAGTTTAAAAAAATTCTGACATAATGTTTTCGAAAAATCTCGAAAAACTCCGAAAATCGTGGAAAACAAAAATTGATGGTGGAACCGGAGGATACCCCCGTCCTTCCCCTTTACGATGGGGGTCGTCCCGTCCGGCTCACTCTTCATACAAAAGAGCCGCGATTTTTTAAAGTCGGACGTTCGAAGTCATGCAACTTGTTCCTATGTTCCGGATTGAAAATGCTCACTCGGTATGTGAATAATACAACATATAATACAAGAGGTGTAACATATATGTACATATATGTACATATATGTATAATAACATAAATATTTGAAATAACCATTTGTGACACAAGTTATTTCTATTTTTAGGTTAGATTGATGACGTTCCAGGCAGCATGTCTTTTGAAGCAACAGTTGGCTCCATTGCAACGGCGCGTAACGACGTTGCATTCTGTTTGAGCCTTTAGAGTTTTAACATTAAAATTAATTTTATTCTTTGGAGAAAAGATATGGATATATAAAAATGGGTCACAAATTAGACGATGGATCAAAGTAGACAATAAACGGATGAGCGGTATCCAAATGAAAAATGAAGGGGAAAGGTTTACTATTTTACGTGCAGGTTACAGTGGTGGTTTTGTGGAAGGATGTGATTTTTTCTTAAACAGCGTACTTTTAGTACTTTAGTACTTTTTTTTGGTGAAACATTAACAAAATTTCAGTATATTTAACAAAAGCAAAATCTAATCTTTGGCAAAAGATAAAGCCTTTGTTAGAAAAAAAAAATTAAAAGCGGTACGTAATAGACGAAATTGTAATTCTAATGGTTATGAAGTAGGTACTACGTCTTCCACCTTCACTGTCAGTATAATGCAATAGAATTAACATGGTTTTTTTGCAAAAGAAAATACAGCAAAAATATTAATGATTCAAATTTCCAGTTTAAAGAAAAAGCAAAAATTATTTCGTTTCATAATATCCCACCACACTGAGAAAAATGTGTATTAAAAACCGTGTTGTAAAAAAAGTATCATTAATAATAAAATAAATTGTTTTAAAAGTAGCAAAATTGTTTAAGTAAAGCAAGTAAATTTTTCTCTTAAGAGAAATGACAATGCGATTATATTACATTAAGCATATGATTTTGTAATATTTATGAGTTCGGCCTGCAGATATGATGTTTACAACATAAAACTTGAGGTCAAAAAGCGATCGAAAGATGTCACTACTTAAATTGTTCATTACTTTCACATCGCAATGGCATATAACCTGTAGGAGAGATCGGTTTAGTTTGCAGTGGAGTTCATAGCCAACACAACATAACATAATATATTTATGTTTTCTATGGTGGAGTTCTGGAGCTACGGTTCTGTTGATGAAGGTCCAATGAGGCCTTAAACAGCTGTACAGAGCATGCTCGAGGAATCCGCTGTAACCAAAACCGATTTGCACAATTTTTTTTTTATAAAATTTGTAATTTAATATACGTTTTTTCTTAAATCAAGTACTTATTTTTTTTGGTGCAGCTGCAAAGGTTGGTGATCATGTGAATCCCGTAGCTTCTTATCTGTGTTAAAATATAAATATATTAAACGATATTATATTTTATATTTTAGCCATTTTAGAATATCTTTTTATAAATTTAAATATATAACAGTTAATATAAATATGTTTTTAAGTTAATAAAATGATTTTGCTGTCACATATAGTAATATAAATTTTTGTAAAAATTACGATATTTATATTTACTTTTACAACGTAATTCTCTCCGTGCATTTATTACTTCTTTAGCTGAAGCTTCAGATTCTGAAAATTCCCATGGGTGGTCTGATCACTCTGAGCCTTCCACTAATGATATGGTAGAGGTATAAATTTTTTGTTAAATTATATACATATTAAGTTAAAAATGTTTGCGTTAGTGTAACTATTTTGTAAATCCAAAGTAATTTGGCTTGATTTGAATTGACATTGAACATTGAATTGGTGCATGTAAAACAATATGAGTTCAAGCATGGGATGTTCTTATTCTGTAATTCACCGATTCAATCGTACCTTAATCTTATCCCAATGTTGCCAACTGTTAACAGTCGTTTTTCCCTCATATTGTGATAAGAATTCCCTTTTTTCGCATTTCATACAGTAATGTATCATATTAATATCCTCAAAATCGTACAGTATACGCAACTCGTTAGAAAAGTGTTTTCACTAAACTCTTTTGGCTTTTAATTTACTTTTAATCAAACAAGCCAAACTCGTTTAGTAAAATTTAACTTTTCTAAACATGATACGTAATATACTATTTTCGCATTTCATACAGTAACGTATCACATTACAGTCTTTTTCTATTGCTTTTCCTCTTTTGTCAAATGTGTTTCCTAATTTGTCAAATGACTTTCCAATCCGTTCAAAGTATAGTAGGCCTGCGGATTGGAAAGTCATTTGACAAATTCGGAAACATAATTGACAAAAGGGGAAAAGCAAAAGAAAAAGACTGCAATATCCTCAAAATCGTACAGTAATGGGTTATTTTACAATATAGCAACCATTACCGTATAGCAACGTATTAACTACCTACTATTATTTTTTATTTTCAATGTCCATCAATTTTGGAATAATTTTTAGATAATGTTCGACACAGGTTAAAACATTTTCTATAAAAAATGTAATCTGAACGAGATAAAAATTATTGAAAATATGCAAATATTTAAATATAATCACGTGACTAAAAACATGATATCATTGATCATGACGTAGATAATTTGTAAACAGAGCCATATGTTGTATGAGCGAGTTCGTAAAATCATCGGTTGACAGTTCGATGAAATCACGTCTTCATTAAACTGTTCGTAAAGTCTTCAAAACCATCAAAAACAAAACCAGAGGTTTTTATCTTCATCGATTACAGTAAATACTTTAATTAAATACTTTGACATTAGTTGTCACATTTACACTTACATAACCTCATGAAGGATACCATGGATACCTCATTGTTTACAAATTATCTATGTCCCACGCGTTTTGGGGCGAATTTGATTGTATGAAACTTTAAATACATATTTTTCTCTTGTTAGAATTTATTTTTGAAAAATGTAACACGCGCATTTTAATCTCTGCAATTTTTCTAGTACATAATTTTTTTTTGTGCAAGTACCCTATTGTGACAGCTATTAATGTGACAGTGATTATGTCAATCTATTAAACATTAATAAAATCATGAAAGGCGAAAAAATAGTTTACGCAACTCGTTAGAAAAGTGTTCTCTAAACTCGTATGTCTTTTAAAGTTACTCGCTCGCTACGCTCGCTCGTACTCAAACAAGTCAAACTCGTTTAGTAAAAATTCACTTTTCTACACTTGTTACGTAATATACCATTATGCTTGTTTTTATGCTATAAGATTTGCTTTAATATTTAAGTAATTTTGACTTCCCCTTTCCTCAAAACAAAATCCCTTTTTCTACAATCGTGCGTAAAGTAGATACTTTAAAGGTTAATTTTAGTTTGTAAAGTGTCACTTTTTACGCACTAGTGCGTGAAAAAAGTACTTTTCACGCACTAGTGCGTAAAGTAAAATGTAAAATGGATTTTGTTTAAAAATGCGTGCGTGCCTCCCCTCCCTCTTCCCCTCGCTTCGCCCCCGCTCCCCGGCTGGAGCCTAGCGCGAAAATTTTCGCACTCGATTAAAATGACTTACTTTACGCATTTGTTGCATAAATATTTTGCAATTATTTTAAGGTATAAATATTTCCACGAATTGGGAAAATCCCACGGATTGGCAACACTGTTTTATCCTGATGATAACCCATAATTCTTTCTATGTCAAATATTTTTAACCCACCAAATTTGTTACTAAAAATCACCCGGTCAACACAAACTACATGCCCCGGTTTTCCAATCACCAGTTAACTTTTACCTTCTGTTTACTGCCATAAGAACAATTGTTTGCATAATTGTTACTACGGGAATAATGAATAAAGTGAATAAACCAAAAGTTAAAGTTAACTTTTGAATGAAAAACCTTAGAATTTTGACACTGACAGGTAAAGGGTTTTCAAATAAAAACCTCTAGCAGGCCATGAAAAAATTCGATATCGAAAACGCATGTATATGCTCATAACACAACTAATAGGGTAATATAACCTCACTTTTGAAAAAAGAAGACTTCAGATATTTATAAAAGATGTGAAAATGTTCATTACGAAAATAGAATTTAACCATAAACGATTTCTGCTCTAACATGAAAATTATTTCGCAGTACAGTACGACAGAAATTAAATTTTAACAGCGCCAAAATGTATCTGTCACCTGACAATGTAAACGTGTTCTAATGTGATCTTGGAACTAGTGGAAGTATAAACAAGTGTACACCAAACTAAATATTTATCGTGTCGGTCAGGAACGTTGGAACATCACACTTCGCACATTTCACACTTCTCTAACACACGTTCTTTTCTTCACGATTGCACTTTCCGGCGGGAATGAATGCTCGTGTATGGCTAGCTAATTTCAACTATGTACTTATCTCGTAATAAGTCAACAAAAACAAGACAACTTTTTCCATAACATGCAGAAAAACAAAAACGAAAGACGATCGTTAACTTTGGAATAGTCTCAAAATAAGTTCGAAGCGCTTCAATGTTCGTAATCTTCTTCAGAATATCTTGCGTGATTGTGTCGTAGTTTTTGAGAATTGCAACGCCATAGTGCAGTGTAACAATTGCAGCTCTCAAGGATAACATTTGCCTTGCAATTAATAATAATCACGCGAAATACTCCGAAAAACCAATGCCATTTTTTTAAATAAAACTCCTAAACTGTCCTAAACATTTTCTATTATATAGGTAAAGACGTTTTGTGATAATGGAAAATGAAATGAGTTCATTATTTTTAGGATACTCTCGCGTTAGTTATTTTCACTATTAATAATATGTAATTAATTAAATTAAACACTTATCAAAATAAGCAAACATTTAAAAAACTAATCGACGTTCGGCCTTCATTAAAAATAATTTTCCTTGAGAGCTGACTTTTTTACTCGAGTTATGCGAATGCTGCCAGTGAAAAATTAGATGATTTTTAAAAAGTCGCTTCTATAGGAATCGATTTGAACTAATTTTTCCAGGTTCACATTTTTTTTTTAATTAACTTCAGCGACCATCAAATTTTAACCGTTTAATTAAAGTAAACTCTGGTCCTATGAAAACCTGTGTAAGCAACAAATTATTTTTAATCGCTCAACGTTTCACTATCGGTTGATAGCTTCGTCAGGAGCATTTTATACAATACATATTCTGTATTTTTGTGAAATTTATAGGAAAAAAAAAGATAAGGCGTAATTCCACTGAGGCAATATGTGGCATGCAACATTAACGACACTGAGTAAAAGTAGACGATACTATTACATCATTGTAGCAAGTTTGTTGTAAGGTTTTATGAGATCTATTTCCGTTTGTTTTTATGCTTGATTTATGATGCTTCTTTTACGAGAAAGTTCCTACGTTTTGTCCGCAGTTTTGTAGTCTCACACGTGAGTTTTTCTAGCTTATAAAAACAATATATTCAACAGCTGGCAACGTGTTTAAACTAGTCGTTTATAATACATATAAATACATACATACAAGTAGGTATAAGAACAGAAAATTTATGAGTAATAATAATTGGGTATAAACTTTCAATTTCCTTTTTCTTTACCTGTATGCTATTTCCAACTGAGATTTCCACGTTCAACTGTATGACACTGTCGAAGGGCCTATACACTTGTATACTACCATACAGGGCGTTTCTGTCATCCGTCATGTACTGAAAAGTTTCGGGGCAAGGACTTTCAAAAGGGGCTACCGCACCTTGCGTGTTCCACACGTAAAGAGACAAGACGAAAACGAGGGCGAAACGTTTTTCGCACCACCCCAAACAGCACATGTTTAACTTCGCGCTCGCGTTCTTCCTCGAAAACTCGTTAATCAATCGATGCAAATCACTCTCGACAACAGCAACAAAAACATTATGTAATCGCACCTGCGAAACTCTCTGCCCGGATTTTGTTTGGGAAAAACTTCGATCGTGTTTATCTTTCACTTATTGCCTGCCCGCACGCGCGTGTTTATCATTGCGAATAATATCGAAGCACTAACTCCTCCTCTGGTCGGTCCGTGCGAGACTATGACACACGCACACTATCGTAACCGTTCGGTCATGATTTGGGGATATCTTTCGCCCAACTCGCGAGCTTCCGGTTTACCATCCGGATGTTATAACAACAGCGCTTTCTGATCCCATCCCATCACCTAGAGCGTGACGTATTTGGAGGTTGGTGTTGTGGTTCTTGTTTGCAGAATTTTCGCCGGCCGTGATCAGATTAACGTTAAGGTTGATTAATCATTGGAAACGGGGAAAAACCGGCGGCGAAGCTGAACGAATGGGTTCAGGCGTTTGGAAAGTGTCCATACCCCAATTTAGGGTGAAGCAATTATGAACGCATTTAGAAACTGAAAAGAGGAATTTACATTTAATTTACCTTCCCCATGCTATTTAATAGGTAAAATGTAAAAAGCTGTCTCTAGTGGTAAGAAAGGGCCATGAAAAGGAAGAAATCTTGATCTTAAGAAATCACGTCTTAATTATTTGTCATGGATTAGGTCTTCCTCATTGTTAGTCAGCTTCTAAATCTTGTAAGTTCTTGTTTCCCAATCCCTCATTAATTTATTCTATTTTCCACTATACGTAGCTAAATGTGGGTGCAAATATTTTAAGCCATTTAGGCTTTAGTCATCGTGCTGTTCAAGTCCTAGTGGATAATAATTTGCACCAAAAATTTCTTTAATAAGAATATCTTATTTTTGCATTTATATTAAAAGTTTTTTTTTAATTTTGCTGCATTTTATTAACAATTGAGAGATAACGTTGACATTTACTGACGCATTGACTTTGGTCTGCTACAATCTGCTAGTCCATATCGGCATGAACTGCTTTTTCATTTTTTTACGTAAAACTTAGTTGACTAATCTTATATTTGCTTAAATATACCGGATGTCCACTTTGATTACGCACCATAGAGATTTCAATGCAATTTTTATATCAAATTGTAAATTCCTGCTCTCCTATCGAATATACCATAAAGCACTAAACGGCATAATACGTAGCTTTGTGTTATGCATTAGTTAAGACTACTTTCATTATGTTTTTCAAATACAAGGTTTTCAAAATGAAAAGGAAAACTGTAAATAAGCGGATATTTCTTTATTCTGCAGTTTCGATCAAGCAGGCAAATTTCTAATTGACAAATTTTATTGATTTTTAAAAATTTGTGATAAAAATAGCCACTTCAAACATAATTCGCATTGAAAAATATTTATTTATAAATTAATAGATACTACAGAAAAGAAGTCAATTATGAGGAACGAAAACAGCTTAACATCCAAAGACAATCGAATGTCAATCAAACAAATGAGTACAATTGTCACTGGCGTAAATAAAGCCCCCGCGACCCCCGCCGCGCGGGGTTCACAGGTTTCCTAGGTGCGCATCTAACGAGGAAGAAAATAGTGATTCGAAATAATTCTAGGCGCAACAATTCCAGTTGCGGGGGGCAGAGCGTATCCTGTTTTAAACGGTCATATTTCTTGTACAAATTGTGACAAGGTGAGAGAGATAAGCTACCACACTGAATGTTGATTAGTTGAATTGACACTTGTCACTCACTTCGTAACAAATTTGACACAAAAATATGACCGTCTTAAAACAGACAATAGTTACGCTAGTGACAATTGTTCATTTATTTTGACTGGAAACAATTGACAGTCGTTATGATTTTCAAGACCATCTCATAAAATTGAGAGTTTAAAGTCAATCAAACAACTGTAAACAAAATTAATTGTTCTTATAGAAAACCGATGATAGTCGATATGGTTTTCAAATATCTCTTGTAAAATTGTAGGTCAATCAAGCAACTGGCGATAATTATTCAATTGTTTTGTCAGAATTGTTTTCAAGTATTTTTTGTAAAGTCGAAGTTAGATAAGTCAATCCACCAATTGAAAGCAACTGAGTAATCGAAAATATGCGTTAGCAATCAAGTAGTTGAAGAAAATTGGCAATTAACCACTCGATTAAGTTAATTGTGTTAAGCAATATCATTGGAGGAAAGTTTAAATTTTCGAGAGGGTTAACTACGTTTTATGAATCTGGGCCTTAAGATGAAAGTCGTCGTGAGAATTGTTGTGTGAAAAGGCGTGCAAATAAATGTTTTTAGCAACGAGCTGCCTTTTATTTAATAGAATAACTTTATAAGAAGCTTATAAACGTATTGTACAATTATATACATATTTGATTTTCTTTCTGTGTGTAATCCCACCCTTTGGCAACTCCCAAACGACGCCGTTCTCGTAATTTTGTTAGAAGAAAAAAGTATTTCAGTCAGTGACAGTGAGTGCGGTAAAACGTCACTCGGACGGCCCGTTTAAGTCTATGACCATGCACCATTCACGGTCTTTTTTGATAAGAGTATTCGATGTTAGGGTGAATATGGCGTTATTGTCACTTACAAACGAAGTATGATGAAAACCTTTATTTTTGTACTTATTGTTATTACAGGTTGAGATTGCACACCCAGGCATTTTGTTTAACTGTCAGAAAATTCGTACTAAATTGGATAATAGATACTATTTAACTTTTATCAATTAAAGTAAAACCTTGTCTCCAATTGCGCGGGAATGGGAACGCAGACGACAATGATAACAATAAGATAAGGTCCATTATGGTCAGTTGCAACAAACATTTAAGTTCAACTTAACTTTAAGCGTCACAATATTAGGCCAGCGTCTAACTAGTCCGAAACTATCAAAAACAGGCGTCGATCAAAATTTCACATTTAACGCAGCTCTTGAAAGCGATAATTAATTCAACGGGCGAATATATTTGACAGTCTCGAACTAATCCGGAACTGTGTAGGAACAAAGCATAACTTAACACAATCTTGGGTGTCTGAAATGTCACATTATTAACACTGCTTAAATTTATGCTTAGCTTAAGAGTTCGGTGCAACTAGCGATTAATCTGCATATCAAGTGCTTCAACCGGTATTATTTTAGTGTCATTTTCCTTTCCAAATTTTGACAACTGATCAAAACTGCATTTAACTTCAACAAGCAGGCTTTGACTGGTCTAAAGCTGACGTCACAAACGCTACCCTGCAATCCACCCGTCCCTCGTCCAATACTGCCATGAATACTGCCGGCATGAGGTAACCGTTATAGTTTACGGACCGTGAATTTTGGGTACTTATTTGTACCTCCAAGGATGTTTTTGCCTGACGAAGGCTTCTGGTTCCTTCTGAACCAGTGTTTAGATTTGTGTTCAATAAACGACCTTACTGCCATATCTTGTGTTTCTTCTAAATTTTTAATTACAATACAGGGTGACTGTCAATTTTATCACTATACAGGGTGACCGTCAATCGTACATGTTATGCGGTTATAAAAATGTGGGAATTTCAATTATGTACTTTCAACAACGTGTGTAGTCCCAGCGGTGCCACGAGTTTTACCATGGCCACCTCCACGGCCATACATACACTGACGTGTATGTATGGCCGTTTCAATTCGCCTAAAATTCGGTTCGAGAAAGCATGCCGTGGAGTACTCCCCTCAGCGCTCCCTATTAAAGATACTACAAAACTACTGACAGTAACTTAATGACAACTGCAATTACTTAAAAACTCACAAGAGGCGCTGAGTGGAGTACTGTCAAAACTTTTAAAAGTCGAATTGAAACGGCCATACATACACGTCAGTGAATATTAATGGAGCTGGCCATGGTTTTACTAGCCTACTTTGACAATTTTACGCTAGATGGCGCCCTCTTTACATTCAAGGTTTAAGCTACCGACAATCTATTTGTAGCCCACCCCGTTCTTCACTGAACTAGGCTTATTTCCAAGTAGAGTTAAAAAAAATCTTTAAAGTTTAAAGTTGCGGACGCAACTTTATACAGGGTCAAACAGGTAAGACGAAAAAGTAGGTAGCACCAGTAATCGCAAACAGTGGTTTGATTGCCTACGACGAAATTAACACGAATTAAAAAAAAAAATTGTCCAATCAAACCCGTCAACGACACATCATAAGGTAACTTGAAGCGAGAATTTAAAAAAAATGAACCGATCAAAGTGCTTTATAATTTTCAATTTGCCGAAGTATGAGTATCCGTAATTTTTATAGAAATCGAATGTAACGAGTGTTCAATTGAAAAATTCATTCAACTTGGTTTTGAATTTCTAATGAAAGATGAAGATGAAAAAAGGATGACTTCCGATTGACATTTGAATGAATGACAGTTGTCAGACTTCAGACATTTCGGAGCGTCGCCTTGGTTATGGAATGAATGGGCATTTTTCATTGGTCCTGGTATTGCCTAACCATGGCAACGCTCCGAAATGTCCGAAGTATGCTTATATAACCTAAAGTGACATTTCACGTTGATTTAATTCAACAATGTTATGAAAAATTCAAAGCCTACTTGATGAATTTTTCAATAGTTGATATTTTGATTCAAGAGACATGTTTGTCATTGCAAAAATTATTAGTAGTTGTCGTAATAGAACTGTAATAGAAGCTATTACATGAAACGAAAATTATATTAAAAATTCAATGTTGAATTTCAATATGTTAATGCACCTGAATGGGTTATTAATTAGGCGCAATTTCCAAAATTTATTACAATAACAAAAAATGCTTAAGCCTATAACATACCAAGTGCTTATAAAAATATTGATAGTGCAGTAAAATATGACGATTTTAAATCGAATAAAAAATAATTGAATTGCTGCTATCTTTATTGAAGTGTCTTTATCTAGTATGTACTTATCTATTATTGATAAAATTAACCATTCAACCACACACTTTAAGAATCCTCCCAAATCATATCTACTAAAATGTCTCGATTTCTGCACGCGTTCCTAATCACACTTTCGGTTTCAGGCGTTTATTCCGCGCTAGATATTACATGTAAGGGTTGCTTACCCTTGGACGAGTTTAACTTCGAAAATATCGTCCCCCGGTTCAAAGCCGTCCTGGTGAAATTCGATGTTCCCTATCCGTACGGCGAAAAACACGACGAATGGAAGAAATTCTCCGAAGACGTGTATGGCATCGACGACCTCCTCCTGGCGGAAGTGCCGGTCAGATTTCACGGAGCTAAAGACAACGAAGGCCTAGGGAAGAAGTACGGGGCGAAGAGCAAAGACGACCTCCCTCTGATCAGACTATTCCTGGGAAGCACGAAGAAATCCTTCAGGCTCAAAGATGACCTCACCATTTACAGCTTGAAGAACCTACTCAGAGACAAGACGGACATTCAAATCAATTTAGCTGGGTGCTTGAAGGAATACGACCAGATCGCAGTAGAATTCATTTCGAGCCAAAACAAGGAGGAGAAATTGGAAGAAGCTAAAGAGCTTGCACAAAACGCAAAGCCGGAGGTTTGTTTTTCACTTTCAAAAAGTAGACAAAAAATTATTCTGTTTACGACTAGGAAGCGTCTTTGGTCAACACGTATTTGCTCTTCATGGAGAAGATCGTGGAAAATGGAGTTGGGTTTGTGAAGAAAGAAAAGGCGCGTTTACTGAAGATCATCAAGAAGGGCAAAATTGGACCGAAAAAGAAGCAGGAGCTGTCTGAACGACTGAATATATTGCACTCGTTTGAGGCGAAAGGAGACGAGTTGTAGACATGAAACAATATGTAAACGGTAATTTCAGATATTTAAATTTTTTGAAATGTAATTAAACTATCGAATAATATAATTAATGGAAATAAAATCTAACCAAATATGACTGTGATGGTGAAGCAATAAGTACCTTCGCAATAATTATATTTTTTTCTTTAACAAAAGACATTCATATTAGATGTATCTTTAATTAATTTGACGTTTAGCACCACAGATAAATAACGGCGATGTTGGGTATACGTTGTCAGGTAGGTATATCTATCTCGCGCTTGGTTAACTAACTTTATTTTATAAATTATTTTCCGTGCAACTTTTTCGTAAGATTACATTGTAAGAACTGGAAAAGAAAGAATTGTAAAAAAAACCAGGTTGTTACGTTACGATACAAAAGATAAAGGAAGAACGTCAACTGCCAACTTTTTAAACAGAGACGTACGAAAACTCTCTCTCTCTCTCTTTCTAATTTTACGATTATTTCGAATTCTGCGTTTGGCTTCCAGATTAACATTTAACATTTCGTATTTCTTCATGCGAAAACTGTCTATTGATAGGTTGGGATACTTTTAACTCATTGGGCTCTCTTTATTTTGTGTTGGCTTCTAAAATCTCAATTTCCAATTTAATTATCAATAAATAGTCAAATTGGGCTTACATAGATTTAGGGTGGGTTTACAGAAAGGAAATCAAATATTTAATTACGATTAACTATTTGACTGAGCTTAAAATTCGTGTTGCCATAGAAATCAAATTGTTAAACTAAGGCAACGCTAATTTTAATCTCAATCAAATAGTTAATCCTAATTAAATATTTCATTTTCTTTCCCACCCTTAAATTGTGAAAAGATTAACGATAACAATTACAGATTTCTACTGTATCGATGATACCAACAAGTTAAGAATAAACACGAGGGAGCCACACCACATAACGGTAGTTTATTGTCCAAAGTGGTAACTAAATATGGCCGCGATAAGTCATAGGCACAAACAAACGTTTTACAAAATTCTGGAATGTCCACAAACCATTCGCCATTGTTTATAATACACTTACTACACAAAGGCCCGGTTTTTTCATCTCCGAGTAAGTGCCAAGTTACTACTTGACGATTAGCGCAATGCGTTTCCCTTTCTTTAATCATCAAGTATTTTACTGGCCACTTACTCAGAGATGAAAAAACCGGGCCTTAGTTTAACTAAATAAGATCCGAGAAATGTCGATTGTATTCTATTCACTGGAGATTCTATGACTAAAACTACTTGAAAGGAACTTACTGTACTTACATTACGCTTGCTCCGCTACTGAACATTCGCCACGAAAAATTCCAAAACTAACCTAAAAGTGGATCATTTTTTAACTGAAGCCTATATAATAACCTATCAATGTAGTCGTTTGTATATACTGCTAATCAAAATTGCTACATAAACACAAACTGCTCAGAATTTCAACATTCACAAAAGTACAGTTACTGACTTGACGATGAAGTAAGGTTTAAATATAATAAAATAATGGAAACGCATGGCTACTGGATTGAAAAGTCGTCCTAGTTTTTTATGATATCGATAGTACATACAACTGAATTCGAAATAATTGGGAAATGTCAAGAAAATTGACGTTATTTTCAATATTTTCATAGGGTAGGTTCCATTTAACGATCAAAATGATCAAAGTAGCGCTGGCATTGGCCGCGTTCATAAGAACCAGCGCTCAAGTAGCATTCATCTGTGATTGGTGGATTTTTTGGATTTCTTTGAAATAAGCCAATCACAGACGAATGCTACTTAAGCGCTTGGTTCTTACGAACGCGGCCATTGTTCCACATAACGATCACAACGATCAGAACAATAATAATAGACACCTGGTGCGAGGCTAGGAAAGCGATCACATCGCCCACAAAATGAACCTGGGTCGGCGTAAGACATCACACGTGACGGCGCGAACTTAAAATACGTAATTGAAAAGTTAACCTAGTATTTTGCATTTTGGGCGCAGTTAAACTTAATTACTGTTGTCCGTTTTACCGTACCAATATTCTCTTGAAAACATAAACACAACAGAATCTCTGAACAAGTTCGTGAAAAGGGCACACAAAAGCCGTTCCACTTCTCTCGCCGTTAAGACCAAATAATACAAGTGGAACGACGCTACGTACTCTATAGAACATAATCATTGTGATCCTTAAGTGGAACCTAGCCATAGTGTCAAAACGGTTTATTAGAAATAGATTAGACTTATTTGACGGTATGTCAGTTTATAGACAAATAGGTAATTTGTTTTTTTGAAAGGTATGTATTGTCAAGTAAACAGTTAACTAACAAACAGAACCGAATTTATAACTGGAAAAATTTCATTTCTCGTTTTTTTTTTTAAATTCAACTGTAATTGCATTGTCCCATTGTCGTAGAGTTCCTTCTGTTAATTCTTACCTCGTTGGTGATTAACAACGAATAAACTCGACTCAAGAATTGCGTCTTGAATATTCAAGTATGGTACAAGTTTGATGTTAGAAATAATAAAACACATTAAACAACTCCAAGAAACAAGTAAATTAACGCAGGGCGCTTTGTGGAAGTTATTATTGACGTCTTAGTAGTAAACAGCAGTTTCGGACTAAATAATTGATAACATAATTGAAATATTTCAGACGTAAATCTTCAGTCATTGTTGAGCACACGATTGAAAATAAAATGATTCAGAGTAGATGTAGGTGACGACCCAAAATTTAGAGAAATAGACAAATTAATAGAAGTAATTGCATTTTTATTTTGGGTCATGCCTAGCGATGGCAAAAAATATAAATATATCGATATAATAATCATCATGATATACCGAAAGCTTTATTGGCATCTTAAATTTCCGATGGTGGCGCTGCGATCGCCAACAGCTGATCGGCGTTTTACGTAAAACAAACATTTGGAGCATTTGACATAACGTTCGGACGCTCGGAGTGTTCCTTTGTCTCACTCTTACATGCACTGAAACGCATTTACTCTCCCTCACACTCTGCTCAGAGCGTGCCCCGAATGTAATGCCGAACGCACCCATTGTTAAAATCTGCACAACAAAACAATTCCTGCATTTCTAACTCCAAATTATTTTCGTATTTCGAACTTCGGCAGCTAAACTGCCTTTTTTAGTAGAGTTATGGGAATTATTCAGACTTTATTACATAATCAGAAGATATAAACTCTACTAAATTTCTTTCTGTGTATATCTATGTAAATGAAATTTAATAGAATTCAGCAATTTCTATAACTACACACTAAAGAAGACTGGTTACTTACCGAAGTACGTTTTCAGTATTTATTAAATCAATTCTGGTTTCTGATTCTTCTGATCTTAAACTTTACAATTTTTGAAGTGCTGTCCCACACAAATGCTCCAGGAAGACTCGTATGTATATACATTTACCTTTTATTGGAATGTAGTCAATTTTTTTAACGAACAGAATAAACTTTCATACAACATTTTCAGGCTTGTTTCTTTGATAGTAAAATTTCTTCCCATGCTAATCTTGTGTCCATTTTTTCAACAATGCCAAGTTTAGTTATTCTATGGAAAACTATGAAAATATAATTCCAGATTCTTTCCTTTACGCGAATGACAACCAAATAGGTACACTACAATTTATATTATTCATGATATTATTCACAATTTCTCTCAAACATCGTTTAAATGTCACAGCACATTTACGTAAAACGTTAGTTCCGTAAAACACCTGCAGAGGTCGCAACCAAATTTTGAATTCCCCAATATCGATTCAAGCGATATATCGAAATAAATATAAACCAATTCTTAAATTATTTTTATTAACGGGGATTAACGGCTATTGTAAATAAAATATATTTTTGTTGGTCAATATTTCGTAATGTTTTTATTACTTCATCAGGACCAGAACAAGTACGGCATTACTTCCCTACGAAATAAATATATCGATAGTTTTATGTCGATGTATTTAATAAAATATCGGTATATCAAATACATGTATCGTCTACTGATAAAGTTTATTTTTCTGTTAATGGTTAATTACAAAGCGGCGCGGCGCGGAAAATTCTAGTAAAATTTCTTCACGGGTTTAGCAGAAATTGTTTCTGGTTGTTGGTAACACTGTTGAATCGTAAACTCACTAACTGAGCTAACTTCAGGCTTATCGGTTGACGTTCGTTTCTGATAATAATTCTTGTTATCGATGATTAATTCGGTAATTTGAATCATATACAGTCATCGCCTTTTGAACAGGAGCAACCAGCAACATGGAAACAAAGAATAGATATAAGAAATCTACAAATCCCTTTGAGGAAGACGATGACGTGGACGACGAGACCTTCTTGCAGAACTCTCGTCGGCCCCCTCATTCCACCTTCGACGACCAGATACAGTCGCTGCAAGAGAAGCGGAAGGAGATCGAAAACCGGACGATTCAAAGCACGGAGAGGAGTATCAGCATTTTGCGTGATTCTGAGCAGATCGGTATTGCAACGGCTGAAGAGTTAATGCGACAGAGAGAGCAGCTGGAAAGGACCGACAAGCGTTTGGATGAGATTAATGCTACGCTGAGGTTCTCCCAGAAGCACATCAATGGAATCAAATCTGTGTTTAGCAGTCTGAAGAATTTTGTGTCTGGCAAAACGGATTCTGGAAGTCCTACGTCAATTTCTGACTCTGATAGCTCGCAGGTAATTATAACTAATACACTGATATCCTTCCTTTAAAATCCTTACAAATTTATTTTAATAGCAGCAGAAACCGGCATCCAACATGGAGCAAATGGTATCTACCTATGATCGTTATGAAAACCATCCAGCAACGAGGTTACGAAACAACGATTTAGGCAACGTACCATTAGAAAGCGAGGCATCCGGCAGTAAGCACATCAGTGCCAAGTTAGATGCAAACCTGCAGGAGATGTGCACGTCAATTTCAAGACTGAAAGGGCTCGCCACAGATTTGTCGCATGAAATCGATTCCCAAAACGATTTGATCGGTAACATAACAGATAAAACCGAACTGGCAGATTTGACGGTGCAGAAGCAGAACAAGGACATGCAGAGGATATTGAAAAAGTAAATTTCTCTATGTTTTTTTAAATCCATGCAATAAATGTGATGTCCGGCTGCGATAATTTAAAGCGAAATATTGGTGTACTGAAGAAAATACTCATTCTTAAATAGCTTGGTCACTCGCAACAATTTGGAAATTCATTGCAAATTTGTTATTGTCAATTGTTTTGTTGAGTTACTTAAGAAATTTCTAAGTATATAAAGTGTCTCAAATTATGGTATATACAGGGTATTGAAAAATGTTAACAAGTAGATATGATGTTCTCTAAAAACTGTAAGAATGGCTTCCTCACACTTTGGTTCATAAAATATAAAAGTTCTCACATTATTCATTATACATCAAAATTGAAATAGAAAGGCAGGAGGATACTTAAAAAAGTTCTAATAATCCAATTATTATAAAAATTAATTGATGTAAAATGATTTTTTTTCTTCTAAGGTAGCTTTTAACATACGTACACTGCGGTTTATATGTTTTTGATAAGTAGCAATTATGTATTTGTAGATTACTTTAGGTTGTCAAAATATTTAAGCAAATTAGTTGTATCTTTAAAGCAATTGAATTTTTTTGCTTCTGTCTTGCTCTAGTGTGACTATTTGTTGACCTTTTTTCAAGTCCTGAATATTACTGGATCAGTTAAGATTAGAGATACATAGTTAAGTGGGAAAGAGTTAACAGAATTCTGTTATTGCAAATATTCTATTAAAATTTTGGGCAATTCGTCCGTTTTTAAATAAAAATTTAAATCTTATGTCATATTTAATTCATTATAGTGTTGACACTCTTAAAACTTTAACATTATTTAGGGTCTACTTGCTGACCCGCCCCTGCTCGTTGTGCAATGCACAAGGGCCCCAAATTTTCTGTATAATTATTTAAATAGATATAATTAAAAGTGAAATGCTTTTGAGACTAAAGCATCTTGTTTATAAACTTTATTTTAGCACAATTAGTTTTTGTTCAGAATTTTAAAAGGGTGCCAAAATGTGTTTTGCACAAGGGCGCTCGACACCATAACAGCGGGCCTGTCTACTTGATATACAATCATCAAAATTTCCTACTATCATTTGTTTCTTATCGGATATTCGTTTTCTCATGCGTGGCTTCGATTTTTCTCGTTTTGGATTCTTATTGGTACAGCAAAGCTCCGGTAATCTGGATCAGTTAAAACCTAGGCGATCCGAATTAATGAAAAATCCCCACAAAAAATATTGTAACGATTTATAACACCAGCATCCTTGAAATTAATGTTCATCAAAGTGTTGAACATGTCGCTATCTTCAAAAGACAAGGCACAGACTAAGATGTTGTGGTAAAAAAGTTTAGTCAGAGGTCTCTTCGGCGGCGTATTACTTTTTAACGATCTGGGGATTTCCCGCTTTATACGCGGTTACAGCGAGAAGTATGTACGTAACGAACCGTGATGTGTATGATTCAGATACGAGTTACTTAGTTGATCCGGATTAACGGATAAATACATATTATAAATACTTGATACTTCATTTTTGTCCGGATTTCTAAGAAATTATTATCAGAGCTTTACTATATTATGTATGTATATTTGTTTGCAAAAATATTTGGAAATATGGTTTTTTTTGCAAATCTTACTGTCTATCTCGAAGTAGCATCTTTTATTTTATTTATTCTTTCGATGCTTCCAAAATTCCTGTGAAATCAAATCTTTTGGAAAAATATATTGAGCAAACATCATTTATATTTAAATCTATATGTATATTTTCCGAATTATTAGACATCTTTGATTACAATTAAAACAAAAGAAATCGCAAGTAATATTTATAAGAAAACATAACTCGGAAACAAACTGAAGAAATACAAGTTATAGTTTTTATGAGTGATGGCATCATAATTAATGTACCGGGAGGAGACTGAAAGAATCTAAAAGTATTACATAAACTTAAAATGATATTTAGAATTTTGTTAATTTTCCCAGTGAATAATTTAGGCATCTCTAATTTTCACTTATTTCGTGTATGTGTAATAAATGTGTACTGTATTTAAGTGTATAAAAAAATCAGAAAATGTAAATGGGATTATATGTCTACTGTCTATATTTAGGTGTAAAATAAATTATTTCTTCATGACGTGGATGGTTTTTTAACTTATTTATTCCAAGAACAAATATTCGCGCTGGCTTAATAGTATATTATACACGATGCTATAATGAATGCTATTATTACCGAGAATAATAATTATCCGAGGTAATAATAGCCATTACATTATACTTTGTCTACGACTACAAATATCTTATTTAATTAATCAAATGTAAATATTAATGTAAATGTAAATAAATAAGTAATTGTATTAATTTTGAGATTTGGGTCGTTTGCACAAGTCTTTTTAATATGTAAGTTGGTTGTTTTGTACAGAGAATGTTATAAAACTACATTTCTTGTTTAAATAACGTAATCATAAGCTATTTCTTTCATTATACACCATAAACAATGATGGTTACCATGACACCGTGAATAATGATTATTCACTGCTGGTAGTGAATAGCATTATCCTTGACCAAACACATGAGTAATTGACAGATTATTGAGTAGTCATGGACAATAGTTATTTATTGTATAACTGTTTTGGATAGCATTTTCTTAAGTAGATAAAATGCATCTAAAACACGCATGCAATACAACGTTTTATCCACAATCACCACATTTATGGAATCAGAATGAGCGAAATTTAATTAAAAAATATTCGTATTTTTAAAATGAAACGTGACAGGCTTTGTCATATCTACTGGTTGCTATGGTACGTTGTTTATTATTATCCACTAGTGAAATAAAGTAACTTTATTCCTACACACACTAGTGGATAATAGGTCACTTTAAATGCTTTATAAGTGTGGATTAAAGTCCAATTATAATGTGATAGTGGATAAAATATTTTACTCCTGCTGGTTGTAAAAAAAAAGAAACTCAAATCTGCAACACAATTTTATTTATCACTTCATTAATATTGTGCCCATCGCAAGACAAACTTCTACGACATGAACGATTAAAAGAATAAGACTTTAATATCTTCCTCTCTTTCCATAGCACCGCCACCGTCCCAAAAAATAAATACAGGATGTTCTACCACTACGCGTTTGCCTGCAACGCGACTTCAAGAAAGATAAGAGACGCAAGTCATACCTGGGGAAGATCCTGTACTTATCATAACAGAACGAAACTTAGTCACCCCTTCCGTTCAGACATTTGTTTATGAAATTGCAGACGCTGTTCACGTAGGTCTCCCTGTGGTGGCTGTAGTGCTTCACGTGGGGGCTCGATTCGAAACAAACCTGACTCACGTCGACGCCCACTTTCTTGCGATGTTCCGCGAAAAGTTCCACGTCCTACAAGAAACCGAAACGTTTTGGCAAAAGTGACGAAGCAGGAAAGCGACCTCCAATTAAATCTCCCAAAGTATCCGACGTTTAAGGACAGATAAAAAATAACATAAATGAAAGGAGACGAAAAGGAGAAAAACGTGAAAAGTAAAAAATTCGGTATCAATTTTTTATATGTCAGTGATCAAGTAGGTACTCTTGATACATAAAATAGTCAAAAGTTGGCCATGAACCTAATTTTGCACATGTCAAACTGACATATACTGAAATGCTTATCCGTGGGTTTGTTCTAGCAGCAGTTTTCGACCGTCAAAAACAGTTGCCCACCGAAGTAATGGCTGATTTTGACAGCGCCATCAAGTGTACAGTAGCGGACAATAAAATCCGGCAAGAATTTGATGGTTTTGTGGTTCGTATTTAGACAAATTTGTTAAATCAGGCTTTTATTGAGGTTATATATCTGTCAAAATTTGTATTAAACGTCAGAATTACTAGTGACATTTTGTATAGGTGTATGCAATAAACGTCAAAAATATTAAAGTCAGGTTACATTGTACAAATTATGTCCCCGGATTTTATTGTCCGCTACTGTACAATTTTGAATGAGTGCGTGCTTTTGACGGTCTCGAACTGCTGATAGAACAAACCTCGTGCTCTTCAAAATAAGAAGCATCCTGTACAATTTTATTTGGAAAATAATGGACAACATTTTCAGCAGAAGAGGTAATAGCTAAAGTAAGTTAAGTAAACTGTAACGAGTGTTCAATTGAAAAAAATCATCAAGTTGGTTTTGATTTTTTAATGAAAGAAAAAGCGATGACTTCTTAAAACGATTGACGTCTAAAAGTATGACAGCTGTCATGCTGTCAAACAGTCGTTACGTTCTGCTTATAACCTAACGTGACATAACTTAAAAGTGACATTTCACGTTGATCTAATTCAAGACCTGCTTCACAATGTTACGAAAAACTCAAAGGCTACTTGATGAACTTTTCGATTGAACACCTGTCACTTAGCTATTTAGCTTTTATCTCTTCTTTTATTACGAAAAAAAAAAACATAGTTTCAAGTTTGACTTTGACAGCGTCACTTCTCAAATTTAAAAAAACAAAGACATGTCACTTCGTTTCTGGCCAAGTTCGACTAATTTTTTTATTTGATCGCATTGTATTATGTTAATGACGTATCTACAGTCTATTTGGTTTTTATAAGTAAGTTAAGTGTCAGAAGTATCGTCATCGACATATACAGGATGATACGTTGTTTGAGTCTCATCCAGAGGATCTCAGTTATCTTAAGAGATTGTTAAATCAGCGATGTGTCAAAAATTACTTATATACGAAATAGATCCACTTAAGCGATAATTGACATATACAGGGTGGTATAGTTGTGCGCAAGTGCTACAACTGGACAGTTCTGTGAGTCTTGTACCACAAGAGGGTGAGACAGATAAATTTAACCTCAAGATAAGGCGATGAAGAAATCGAGCATAAGTGCTGGAAATTACTGCCCTTTGTATCGATCCGAAAACAGCTGTGTTTAAATGTACCAAAAAAATACAACACAAAACCCAAACCATCTACATAATTTAAATTAAGCTACTTTAGATTCTGTACGTCGCGTCGTTCAGAATGGCAGTAATGTTTCTTCATACATATCACTACAGATCATTTTTTTTTACTATATGCCGATCGTATAAATCTGAGTTAGGAAAATATACGACGAAATGACGCGACGTGACAAAAGCCGCAAGGCTGTTTCACGAAAGCTAGAAGGAGATGGCTACATAAAAGTGCTTTGACTTATCGATCGATCGGCATATACATAGTAAGAAAATTAACTTTAATCCTGAGTGGTAAGTGCGACAAATTATATTTATCGAATTTCGATACGATTTTTACAGCGACGAATCGAAATATTGGCTACCGACAAAACTTAACAGAATTCGATATGACACTGACCGTTACAAAATTTAAAAAAATTCTCACTTCTATTTAAAAGATGCAAAAATATTTCCATTTATAGTTTTTACCTAATATTTCGATACGTATCGATATTTGATATGTCGATACAGTTGGAAAGACGTATCGAAACGAAACCAAAAATTAAACTTTATCATCCTGTATATCGAAAACGAAGCATTTTAGGCCATATGTTATAGGAACTTTTTCACTTAAAATTAGTTCAGGAAAGTCTCCTTTATATTTTTCGAAATCTTTAAATTACACCCTGTATAGTACCATTGACTTATATAAAAGTGATTGCTCAATTTAATTGATATACGAGATGGATCTTCCGTTACTATTCAACTATTGATATATAAAATGGATTTTATAAGTACCATCAACATATAAAATAGCCCTCAAATTAACGTATACGTCCTGGATACCTTAACGAAGTTATTGGGGGTCCTTTCACATACACGCCGCGCCCGTAACTTACATGATACGGAATGAGATCGTCCGCTTTTGAATAAATGAAATGCTGAGGCCAATAGTTTCTCTCCACTTTCAGTTTTTCCATCGGATCGGACTGAAACGAAGCCGAGCCGGCGGGTTTGAAGGCGCAATTTATAATCTGAAAAGCAGCGGTCTTCAAACTTTTTCGCGAGAAGCTGCGCGCGCATTACCTCATATAACCATATCATAGAGCAGAGCATGGTCACTAAGACGGACATGGGGAAGTTGTACCAGAACGTGCCTCCCAGAATTGCAGAGATCGCCTTGTATAAGCTTAAAAGTCGTCGTTTTCCGGGGGCCGAATCGAAAATGACACCTTTTATCTATACATATAGGGACAATCACGGTGGATGACGCTGAATGTTTCGTGTCGTGAAAACAACTCACCTGCAACGGTTTCGGGCTGTTATCCAGCGCCAGGGAGAAATTCTGATAAAGGAAAGCCCCACCGTTTGAGAAGCAGTGTATAATAATCGGGTGCGTTTCGAAATTCAAATCTATGAGCAGCTTCACCAGCTTCTGTCCTATCGTTATCATCTGGTACCTCTTCCAGAACAAGCATTTCACCGGCGCCGTGTACCTCAGCGTTATCAATCTGGAAAGTTATTGATGGTGGAGCTTCCACTTCAAGGGAGATTATGCGTGCTCACCCCTTGTCTTCGTATATTTTCGAATACTTCGACAGATACTTGTCCTGACAGCCGGCCCACCCGAATAATAATATGACAGGGATCTTTTCCTCGTTCACGACGAACACGAAGTCGCTGTCGCCATTGTTCTGGTTGTAGTTGAAGTTCGGATTCGGGAATTTAATGTAGTACTCTAAATTGTCCAGGTCACCTGCCATGTTTCAAAACTTGCGCGCGCACCACGACGCCGTCTATCGATTGCGGCGCGCACACAAGCGCCAACGTCCACCCCACTAAACTAAATTGCACCAAGAAATTGCAACATAGCAAAAAAGTTTCGGTAACCATCTTTTTTTATCATCAGATGCAAAATAAGTAGTGTTAAAACCCTATTTTTCCCATCTCCGTACAAAACGAACTGTCAATTTGAAAGAGAAAAGGAACATTTCTGTCAAAATTTTGATAGGATGGTGCGATGCATTTATACACAGGGTGATTCTTGAATAGATAGACAAGAAATTACTGCCGCAAAGTTTTATATTACCAAACTATTATAAGATTGTCGACATCTCAAACTAAACAAATAAATGAAATAAATTAAATTAAATCCTTAAAATGTATATGAGTCTGTCTAATAAATTTTGTAACTCCTATAGAGTACTCAAAATTGTTTCCGGGAAGGAACGATAGCAATTTATGTAGGAAAAAACTGGACTATTATAAGATTGTTGGAACCTTAAACTAAACAACTGTAAATAAACAAATAAATGAGAAACAGATTTCCTAACGTAAGCTTCAGTTTAAATTAAGTTCTTAAAATGAGTAAACGTCATACATTTTGTATATATTTAAAATGCATTTGCAGTGTCCTGAACAGTAACGCGATTCGCTACGTAAACTTTTAACTAATTATTGAATCCTGCAAGAGCAAGGCCGCTAATAGTGGGTCTGAAGGGTGGAGATTTTACCAGATATATCATAAAATTTATAACGCCTTACGTCATGTAAACAATAAAAAACCAAATATCTACGTTATAGGTCTCCACTTTGCACGATAATTTTTCCCAAAAAACGATAATTTTACGACGCACGTGCGATAATTGGAGTTTCAAAATATGGCAACACTGCAAATGGGTAAGTAGACGCACGCACGGATACGAGAGTAAGATGTGAGTACTAATCCTTATCAGCATAGTAATAATAAATTGACAATCGTGTTCTAACAAAAACAAATTAGATGATTCAGCGCAAATGCTATGTTACTCATCGCAGTCTCACATGATATGAGAAACAAAAGAAATAGATACGCTGTAACTAAGTTAACGACGCGACGGCCAAAAATGTAACTCTCGAGTCGCTTTATTTTTGTCCGTTAGTGTACAGTCAGAATTAAAAGTAAAAAGTAAATACGTGGCCCTATCCATTCTGGTTGCCATAACAAGCGACCAGAAGTGATTAGGGTGCAATTTAACTTTTTATTAGGGAGACATTATTTGTGATTCTGACTGTACACGCATTTCTAATCTACCCATCCATCTTTTCTCCCTTCAAAAAATGTCAATGCCAACGATCAATAGAAAACTTGATACCGATGCGTCGCGTCGCGTCGCCGGCAAAAAATAAAATACGTGAATCAGAAAATTTTTGCAAATTGTGCAAATCTATTTCATTCCGCCTGGCTCAATCAAAACCCTTGCCCGGTGAATCATTGAAAAAAAAAATCGATGGCAACAGGTGCGTTGTCGCGATAATTCTTTTTCGGTAACAACGAAATCGATTGGGTTTGTATCCTGCACTTAACGTCTCATTGTTTAACCAAAGAAAATACTGCGGGGCCTTTTCTCTTGCTTGTACTAATACGATAAAAGTGTTTTCTCAGCGCTTATTTCAACACCAGCGTGACGGCGCAAAATTCGCCAGCGCTAATTAATTGTTTAATTAATACAATGTACAAAGTCATATTTGTTTTACGTCTGTAAAAAATACGATAAAGAAAGTAACCTCATTTCGTAAAATAATTCTCTAGTTACGGCACTGGTTTTAATATGTACAACATAGATAACGATATTGTAGTCCAGTAATTTAAAAGAAGGGGGTAATGAACAATATGGCAAACTTACTTACCAAGCTTGAAGCAAAAAGATCTAAAAAAAGTTGTAGTAGTTTCTACATAAAACTGTTTATGATTTTCAAGGTCACGTTTAATATTTATAGGTGGCCATTGACGCGTCGGTTTTTTGGTGAATCGAGCAACAGCAATCGCGTTCAGATTACTTCAATATCGCTACAGAATGGGCAGTGGCGGTGATTTTTATTCGACAGTCAGTGGTGGCAATTTTCTGGCGATCAGGTTGTAGCGTTTGAAAATTGATGGATCAATGGCCACTTTGGGAGTAGAGTGTAGAGAGACCGGTTCCAAATGAATTTGAATTTTTTTTGGGTCGTTTCTCGCACAAAACAGAACATAACTCGCAAACTACTGAAAATAATTATGTATTACGTAAGGTCGGCCGAAATTAAAGACATCTTTTTTTTCAGTATTATTAAAATGTGGTAATCCGGGGACCCCAGTCCCCTGGCCTCAATAATCTGCACCTGCTCAACCTCTTGGTCAATTCACAACTCAACCTAGTGCCTCTATCATCGCTCCTGATGATGTCCAACCTTGGGCCTTTATTATCATCATATCTGTTGCTCTTTCATAAACTATTGCTCTGAAATGTTATTTCCAGAAACACAAGCCACATGCAGCACAAATAGTCTCAATGACATGCAAACATACTCTACCCTACGTCTTTGTCATCTCCGACCCGAGGATTCTCTATCACCAATCCAATCTTCCGCCAAAGTGACTTACACGACGCGACGTCCTTACCATGGACGCCCCTTCACCCGGCACGTAGGGGTGGTGACAATTTAATAACCTTAGGGCTCCCAATCCGCTGCATCATGTCCCTAAGGGGTCACCATGGGACCGTGAACAGCACGTCGTTCACTCTCGGTAGCGCTTTTCATCTTGTTAGTACGATTTCCCTTACGAAGTAACCACTAATCATGCAAGTGACGTCACAATCCCTACGCCACCGTGGTTACTCCAGCCGACCTAATGGCCAACGGTGAAGTGATACAGCACCTGCCACGACAACCGAGCCTCACCCGGGGAAATCGCTTCATTCATACACCATGCAGGAAGCTCTTACTAATGTTCCTATCGTTTTCGTATCGTAAACTCGACTGTCCCGTAGAGATGTGCAAAAAGTATTTATCTGATATTTTGTATCCGATACCAGGAGGTTTCGAAAGTATCAGATACCAAGCTACAAATGTATCAGATACCAGGTATCAACATCGCGACCAATCCTCGTACTTCTATACGAATTCGACAATTCGTTATACCTTGATTTGGCTGCCGATGCCGACCGAGACCACCAATTTATCCCCAATTTAAAGCAGTTTCTAAACTAGAAAACAAAATTTCAATTTTAACCGGACAAGATCTTTCACTAATTTAAAAAAATTTTTTGTTCATTTTTATTTTTTGAAACAGATATTCTTTTCCTGATAAAATATTCAATTATTCTTTTATTGGATCAACGTCCTAGTGTCAATATCACATACTTTCTGAAGTGATGAAATGGATCTCAAACGGCCGGTATTACCAACGCTTTAAGGAGACCTTAAATTTAATTCGTGTTTAGAATGTGATTGATGTTATACAAACCAAGCAGAAATGTCACAATCTAAACACGACTTAAATTTAAGGTCTCCTTAAAACGTTGGTAATACTGGTCGTAACAATACCGAAACTAAAAAGTCCCAGTCCTGCTGTATCGAGTCAACTGAAGGCTTAAGTACCTAGTTGGAAATTTGTATTTAATTTCAAAGTATCGGTATCGGTATCGGATTTAAAGTATCAGATACCAATTGTAAAAGTATCGGTATCTACTCGATACCAGAAAGTATCGACATTGCACACCTCTAGTCCCGATATCGCAAGCGAACCTTTGCTGCCCGAAACTGTTTTTTGTTTATATAATCTCAAGAGGGCCCAGCATATCACCATGACCGTAAACAGTTTGGGTGAACTTAAACAAAACTCGATGCATTGCAGGCAAACGTTTATAATTCTTTAATTCTAAACGCATTATATTTTTGCTTAAAAATGAATATCTAACAATTACTATCACCTCTTCAAATTATACAATTTAAAAAAAAACAACTCTTCAAAAACTTCAACTTGACAAACAAACAAGAATTTAGAGAAATTGTTCAAACGCAGACATGGCATACAGCATTTTACTCATCAGACGTATAATAAAAATTTCAATCTTTTCCTGACATACCTATTTATGAAAAATTTTGAAGTCGTCTTTCTATTAATCAGTGGCGCACCGAGGGGGCTTAAAAATAATAATTGTAAGAACATTCAAGGATATATTAAATAATAAAGATACATAATATAAATTTATACCGAAGTAACATTACAGAACAAAATTAAGTTAATGTGCTCCATTTTTTGCACATTTCTTGTACTTGCACCTTGCACGTAATCCAATAAAAAATTCTTTCGAAAACAAAACATTTCGTGGTGAAAATTTTACAATAAAAAAAAATTCTATTCACGACCAAAAAGATACGAAAATAGATAAAAGACTAAACTAAAATAAAGTTGATCATAGAGGTAAAAGAAATAAAATTTGAAATGAGGGAAATTCGACAGAAAAGCGTTTTCAGTCGAATGATTTAAAACAAAATGAAAAATTCACTTCCGTCCACTACTACAAAGAGAAAACGGAAAACAATAGAAGAAACAGAAAACAAAAGACGATTGATTGAAACAGAGTCCTTAGCAATATTTAAGAAAGAAAACAGGAGATGATCGATTGAAGTAAAATCGTTAGCATCAATTGAAAAACCGACGACCGATTGAAACAGAGTCGTTGCTAACAATTTTAAAGACATCGAAATTTGAAGTGGAAAAAGAAAACGCAAAATCTGACAAAAAATATACTGTTTTGGGTCGGAAAGTTTGTAGTAAAATAAAAAATACCTATTCGACGACAAGAAGGAGATCACAAGCAAAAGTGACGATTTGTTAATAGTTTTTACTTAAATTTAAGTAAAAATGTCCACGTGCTAATGTGTCTTGCTTAACAGATTTGAGAATGGTTCTTAAACCGAAACATATCATCTAATTCATAGTTGTTGTACTGATGAACAAAATATAATTCAAGACCTTAGAAGTAGTTTTTTCTGACCCTCTGGCATATCGTCTTCAAAATTATTTTAAAGTCATAAATATCATGGATAACCCGTTAATAAATGTTTATAGTGGCACATACAAGATTAAAACTTAAGTGACAGAAACTACGAAATCTTAAAAAAATTATGCCGAACTAACATAACAAGCTAAAATTAAGTTGATGTGCTCCATTTGTTGCAAAACTGAAATTATATTAATAAATTCTAGTACCACATAGCTGGCTCTGGGGGTAGCTTCAACCCCCTTAGCCCTCCCCCTGTGGGTGCGCCACTGCCATTAATTAAATCTAAACCGCACAGTTTTAAGAAAAAGAACTGGTTTACAGATTAAATTAAATTATTTATATGCCAAAGAAAAAAACTTTCAGATTGTTATGATTACTTTGCATTTGGAAATTTAAAATAGAGAATAAGGATGTGAAATAATTAAAAATAAAATAATTTCGTCGACATTATTTAATATACATTGAGTGTTTACTTTTAATTCATTTTATCGGCTGAATAATCGCAGCCTCCCCTATTCATAGAATTGTGTGTTTACTTTTCATCAATTTTCTGTAATTTCATTCTGAGTCAATCTGTCGATAACTTTAGCTCACAATGAAGAAAGAACTATACAAAATTTAATATAGAAAATACGTATTGTGTTTCTTATTATTTAATTAAATTTTATAACCTCTTACATCGAGCAGACATAAAATCAGTTGTGAAGTTTATTAAACCTCAGTAATATATATAGGGTGACTGTTAATTAACCCGACAAAATAAAACCACTATAAGAAGCGATGTCAGAGAGTATGGGAACAATGTTAAAAAAAATTATCTCTACTTTATGTTTCGAGAAATAATTAATCAAAACTTACCCCCAAAACGACGATGCGCCCCTGGTTAAAAAATAGAGGAGCAGATGAACGAAATAAATAACCTCATAAAAGTGTTTTATAGTTTTATGATAGGTACGGCGGAGGTACAAAGGATAAAAGCGGCCCCACTTTGGACACATGCTTTGACAGGTAAACAAATAAATCACAAGAACGAAAAACAATTTAAATCCTCGTGTTAAGAATTCCTAGTATTTTTCTTTGATTTTAATTTAAATTGTTTTGTAAATAAAGTTTATTTCCGTAAGAAACGTAGGTATCCTTCATCACCAGAATTTAAAACGTTATAATCAGTAAACTCATTCGTAATCTGTTTCTAATGTTAATTATTATAATTTCGTTTTGTGTGTGACGAATTAATCTATTGAAAGTTTAACAAATTCAAGGCGCGCTTGCAACTCCATATCCTGTCTTTTTAGCGCACTTATTCGCATTATTTCGTCAGCTGGTTAAAGCTGTGTACAGACTTGACAAAGGACGCGAATTGCCTCGTCGCGCTCTCGTAAAAATTCCGAACGAGGACGTATGAGAGTGTTCGCCGTAGATCTAGTTGTTCGAAGTCGTCAGTAAACAAATTTGGACATAAAATATTACACCGACAGCATTCGGATCGAACCGAGGTCGTACACCGCGCATCCCGAGGCGTGCTGTTTGTATGCAGTTTAACACGTCTGCTATGGAAGGTCAACTTTTACAAGCTTTATTCTGAGTAAATATCGTAAAACGTTCATGACATAGGTACGTACGCTGTGAATTTGGCGTCTTAGTCTTTAAAATACCTAGTTTTTTCGGGTAAATTTATAATTAATTAATTACAAACTGTTCCACAAAATTTTTTATACATTTTCTCGTAATCTATGACATGCATTCACGTACGCGATTTGATCAAAAATTCTACGCATAATACTAGCGACGCGACGTTTTAAACAACTCTGTCCTAATAGTTTTATTGTCTCCGTGCGAAAACAAGGCGAAAGATTTTACGATCAGCTGCCTGACGGGCCGTGCGTTGACCCCTGCGATCACCAGACTTAAATACTTGCGATTTTTTTTGTGGACGAAGCAGCTGGTACATTCCGCTTTAGTAAATAATCCGCACGAATTAACAAATTGTTTACACAATTATTTGCGAATTTGTTACCTTTATTTAATACGCAATAGTGATGTAATTTAGCCGGCTAATTTTTTTTTTTAACTGACCGCGGCTTTTAGCCGGACAAAAAAACGGTCAAAAATGGTAAAATATATTTTTTTGTTTTTTAATATGATTTTCGTATTGCAATATTTATTCTGATCATTTTAATACCAAATATGTACTTAGGTCTTTGTTCAAGTTTTAATAAAAATAAGTAAGATAATGTCTTTTTTTTAATTTAAATATTTTAAAAATTTTGTTGAAAGTATTTGGGCCTTCATCAGCAGAAAGTGATGAAAATCAGCAGTCAGAATGCCAAAGTAGCCTTCCGACAGTAGAATCACATCAGAACCGTATGCGTCTAATGCGACCCAAAACCCAAAACATAAATTAACGGCAACAAGCGGGAATTTCAAATTTTTTTTAGCCGGCTAAAAAAACATATTTTACTTAGCCAGTTTTTTAGCATAATTTACATTTTTTACTTCGGTAAAAAAAAACACCTGACATCACTAATACGCAATTTCAGTTATTTTGGAAATTACTAATAATTACGTCGCGTAAAAGAAACAACTCAGACTTCCGTTCCCAGCTGTTAAACTTGTAATACAACGAATTGAGATATGTGTCAAGGTCACATTATGTGCAGGCAAGAAGTCAATAAAATAATAATCATAAAATTTATAGTCCTATTATATTGCTGCGTTTATAAAACGTAGCGTCGTATTTCGTACGCAGTACCAGCTTGATTGAGATATTTTTTTCTTTAATTATAAACAGTTCAAAAGAACTTTTTCAAAATTTTCCCCACATTCGCAGACATCGCTTTTAATCGTTGTTTTATTTTGTCGGGTTAATTAACAGTCACCCTGTATACATATTTAAAAATTAAAAAATAATAAAACTCGGAAAGTTACTAAATAAAATGCGTACTGCCCTTCGTAAAACTCCATTTAAATATTCTTGAACGTGCTATGCATTTTTTGCATATAATTTTTTAATAACATCTGCGATAAACGTTTCAAATGTAAGGTTATTGTCGGCAGCAGGCCCTCTTCGCCCAACTGCGAGCAAATTGAAGTAATCCTCTTTTTGAATTGCTACAAGCATCACGAATTGCCGAGTCGTAACATTTTGAGTGAGCACCATGGTACGTTTTATTCATTCAACTACAGAGCACTCTCGGAAAAGAGTTTGTTAAATGGGGACAGGAGAAGCAAAATTTTAGGTAATTTTTATTTTATTAGTTCACAAAGATGCGGCAAAAAAATTTTATTCAGCAAAGCATTCGTGCACTTAGCAGTCAGTAAACTATAAAGTTAAAAGCACTCCTGTTCGTGTATTTCCTGTAAATAACGTGTTTCGGTTATTGATAGTGCTTGTAAAAGATTTAGTACTACTCAGCGCGTCTGTGATTGGCTCAGTGCATGTACAAATTTAAAAAAAAATCCAAAAAGTAATTTAGGGGAAAGGGCAGGAGTGAGCCAAAGCTATTAACCGAGCCTCAGTCAAAAGGATAAACTACGCCTTCAAGGTTTCAAATAAATTCGCAGTTTTACTCCTTCTTTTTTCTTTTATTAGTTCATTTGAGTTGTACAGTGTGTACATTTACGACTTTTCGTCAATCACTCATATCAGTCATGTCTCGTTTATTTTTACAAATATTAAATAAAAACCATAGTACTCAATAACATCACTAAATAGAGATCTTTTTTCTGTTTTCAAAAATATATACTTTGTTGGTTTTCTTTACAATTAATAGAATGCAACGTCTTTTTTATTATTCTTAATAGCCTGGTTTGACAATTTTGTTTTGTTTTTATTAAATATCAACTTTTGTTCAAATATTTTGACAGTTGACATGTCATTGTAGGAAAGTTTAACTTTCCACCATGGGCACGTTCAGCCGGTGTCAGCAGCTGAGAAGTTGAGTCAGCGGCGTCGGCTGAACGATACGCTGAGTGTGCGCTGTATCTCAACTGTTGTTAAATTATCTCAGCGTAAATAAGTTCGCTTTGTTTTGGCTGCGGATATAATTCCAGGTTATGTTTTTATTTGTAAATTGTGAACTCGTCAAACTGTGTAGTTTGCTTCATTTGATTTTGTATTAACTGTTCAACGTCTTCAAATAAAACATTAAAATTAAAGTCGTCATCCAGAATTTCGCACAAAATAAAATTTTGATGAAAATTGCCGACCATGTTTTTGAAGTTAAATCGTTGTATCTCAGCAGATCGTTCAGCCGAATCGGTAACGCTAACATACAGCATCTCAACATGTTGAGTGTTGCAAGTTAGCTGCTGACACCGGTTGAACGTGCTCAATGATATTGCTTAACCACACAATTGAGTGGTTAACTACGTTTTATACAACCGGGCCCTTAAAGTATCAAGTATTTTGTTGTGCAAGGTGCAACGACTGATATCTTGAAAATTTCACTGAAATTTCGAAACGAAAAAGGAATTTCAAACACCTAGAAATTTCCACTCTTGCCAATTTTAAAAAATGTTGAAATTTCAAGAAATTTCCTCATTTATTTCATTGCACATCCTTAGTAATGACAGCGCCCGTCATTTGACGCCCGCCAACTAACGCCAAAGTGGCGAGTTTTGGCTTTTCCTCGAGCACAAAAATTCAGTGTAAATACTTTAAAACGCCCAGGGGCCCTATTCTCAACCAGTTTGAAAAGATTCCGTTGCGAAAATGACGTCAAAATGACGTAGACTCTCGTACAAAACTATATAATGAAAATCACGGAACTTGAGTGCTGCGTAATCAATCACCGAAGCAAGAACTGACTACTGCTTCAGTATTATTTCTTTGTTAAAGGTGAATGAGAAAAAAGCACGGAGTTATGATTCATGAGTCTGTTGATGCAGCACCAGACAATGACGCAACGGTCTTCTCTTGTGAATAATACTATATCATATAATCGTTCGGAAGTTACGTCATTTTGATGTCATTTTCGCAGACAAATCTTTTCGAACGGGTTCCCAGTAATACATTTAGCAGGCCATTTCCCTTCCTACGTTTAAATTCTACTAGGACACTGACTGTACCTTAAAAAAATGAACGAAATATTTTAGCCATCTTTCAAAAGTGCACGATGCAATTTAGCTTGAAGCCGGTCCTGAATCATTCAGCGCAGTGACTCAGCAGTAAAAATACATGATAAATAAATAATCGCGAACACGCGACAAAATCGAACACAATTCCCTCGCCGATAAACTACCAATTACTTTATTTCACCTAAAACGCTTCTAATGGCTTGCGACAGTGAAACGCCTAAATAATTCATTGCAAATCAGATCGCATCGATTGGCAATTCGGATATCGCTTATTTGCCGCAAGGAAAGAAGAAGAAAAAGGGAAGTTCGTGCGTCGCAGATTGGCAACGCGTTGCAACGTCACTCCGTTGGTGCAATTGTTTTTGCGTCACGTCAAATTCTCGCCGTCGCTGTCAAACGTCGTGGCTCTTCCGCGGTGACGAGTGTGACGGTTGCGCATACAGTGGGGCTACAAAAAGGAGGATCGCTGCCTATTAATTGTTTTTGTCGAACGCCACCGCCATACTTCGACATCGTTGAACATTCCACGCTAGTCCGGCGCGAGTTTGTGTCATTGTAAGTCCACCAAGGAAGAGAAAAATGGCAGTTCACATTAAAGACAAAGTAAGTACGCGTTTAATTTCATCATCACGGTGAAGGGTGCAATATTATCGCGGTGAGGTGTGGTGAATTTTTTTTGCAGCGCGTCCGAACGAATTAAGGTTAAGTAATTAACAAACGACGACGTCGCCCGACCGGAGGCTGTGAATGCCGCTGCCGCATTTTCCCTCACATTTTTGAAGGTTAATCTCGTATCCGCGTTCTCAGTTCCGATCGTGACGCGTACGGAATTTCCTCGAACACATCTCCGTGGAAAAAACCCATGTCATCGATAAATCCAGAGATTGCAAACTTGTCTCGTTTTACTTCGTGCATTTTTTTTTTCGCGCACTCGAGAGATAACACTCCGCCTATTAACAATAGTCATTGACTAGCTGGTACTCCAATCCGAATATTATATTATATCTCTATAGTAAATTATAACTCGTCACGCAATCAATATTTATAAAGCGTGTAAATACTAACATCTCGTATTAAGTATGTAAAACCCGCCGCCTGTATGTGATACTCCGCATTAAGTATGTAAAACCTGCTGTCCTGTAAATGATACTCGGCAAAAGTGTAGGCTTTGTAAACTTTCAGCCAACTTTCGTCATTCGTATTTATGATGTAATATCATAGCTGCATTGCCACGCCAATTAAATAAATAGGTTAAGATCGCTTCTGTATCATTTAATAAACCTCATTGCTTTCGGACGACGTATCAACTAAAAAAAACCGCAGTCAGAAACGGGTATGTGTTTCTTGGCCTTATCTGCGTACTACCGTTATATCAACGAAACACGTTAGATATTAAATAGATATTGACAGAAATAAAAAGTATGAAGTACATATTGATTAAAGTGTTTGACGAATCGAAAACATTTATTGTGGCACCAAGTTAACGTGATCGGTCGTGCAGCACCGTTGCATTTGACATGTATACTCCGACACAAAATTTTAACTGTCAAAATAATTTGTACTTTAACCTATAAATCATTGCGGTACGATGTACTTCACCGTTTTATATTGTTTTTGCGTGAAACCAGTACTTTGAGGAAGATGTTTAAAAAACATGCCATTTATAGTGGCTGAATTAATTAAAACCAAGAAGTTGAATTTGCAATTGACGGGACAAAGGCGGGACTGTACCAGTATAAATTATACATAGATCAGCGGGGGAGAGGAACAAAGAAATTGGCTGCTTAATTCGCATATTTTCCGCCGGTCAGATCGAGTTGGTCGCGGTATAATTTGATTCGGCAGTGTGTTGAACTTTATATTTTTTTTTAGCTTGTCGTTGGTGTGTCTATAAATATTGACGTTTATAAAAATACTTCTGATTAGAACAGTCTCAGACTTATTGTTTCTTTTAACATAAGTGTGAATATTACACCAATAAATATTTGAGGTTACATTGGGCGCGTTCAGCGGACAGTAGCTGCTGAGTTGATGTGTGGTTGATGTAACAGCGATGCCACTGAACGATTTCGCTGAGTGATTAAAGAGTGGCAACAGCTGAGCATTATGAGCAGCGTAACTTTTACCCTCTGTCTTAGTCAGCAGTTTGATATTTTCCTAATTCTAACCTAATACGTATCCGTATACGACACGTAAATTTACGAATTTACGAAGTCTTCGAAGCATATTGATTTTTAATTACTATGGTTGACGCATCATTATGGACAAAAAGTTTTGTATAACTAATTTATCCAGTGAACCTTTAATATGTATGTAATTCCGATGGTAAAAAATTAAGAGATATTTATTAAAGTAGATTTTTGTCTGAAGAAAATTGTTTTAAATTTTTTAACGGACAGCGTTTTGATGGATGGTCAGCTGCACGTTCACTGAGGGTGCGTTCGGCATTACGCTCGGGGCACGCTCTGAGCAAAAGTATGACGGAGAGCGAATGAGTTTCAATGTATGTTGGAGTGAGAAAAAGGAAGACCCCGAGCACTCCGAGCGTGATGTCGAATGCACCCTGAATTGACAGCTGCTGCCTCACAGCGCACTTATCACGCTGATATTTAACATACAGCAGCTGCTGTCCACTGAACGCGCCCATTTACACGTAGTTTGTCAGACATCAAATTAAGCATGAAATAGTAATTCATTTCACTAACGCTGTTTTTATATTAATTCATACAATTTAGCTTTTCCCCCAAATGCAATCTCAAATTTTCTAGAGCCTGCGATAAGTAAATTGTCAAACTAGTCAGGCTAAACCACGTGTCCAATTTTTCTAATCGCTCATTGGTCAGGTGGGACCAGGGTTGGGACGTAACTTTTGAAATTATCTACGTGAAAAATGAATGAACTACTTTAAAAACTACATACATTGTTTTCTACTTCTTCATTTTAAAATTATAATTAATTATTTATACACAATCTAATATCTGTTTTGATGTAAAATGGATAAAATTATTGTATACAAGAATTAAAAAACCTGAAACACGCAATATTTATTTGAAATTTGTCAAATGCACCTTCATTTTGAGGTTAGAAATGTGACATTTGACAAAAACTACGTCGAGTAAAAATTACGTCCAGATGTAATGTAATGTAGAAAATATTTTTTAACGTAGTTTTCCCAACCCTGTGTGGGACCGTTGACTTGACTTGATTTTGTGCAGTTTGACCGTTTACTTAACTCGCCCGTAGAATACATACTCTCCGTTCACTTTTGTAAAGAGTAACTAATTGTGATTTTTTTGTTCTTATGTTGTCTTACAAAAGCCATTGGTATTGCAATTAATGTTTTGTTTTAATCAAATTACCGTTTGTCACAATTTAGTTGTCATTTGCAAATGCAATTTTCAAAAAGACCCGGAAATCCGTTACGAAACAAACAAAGAACCACATTTACGTTTAATGCGTTCAATAAAATGTTGGAAAAGCATGGAGAAGGTAGCCAAAGATACAAGATAACAGCGCAAAATTGAAACAAACATAACCTAAAAATAAAAATCACATTTACAAGATACGGGAACTAAAAGAAGTCAGGTTTCAACGGTAAAAGTTACTAAGTCATGTAACTTTAGTTACTCATTATAAAAGTGAATGTACTTTACTTTGAATATAAAACTACAGGAAGGAGTATACATATATTAAATGAATATGTATCCGGAATGGAGGTTACAAATGGTGGAGAGCTGTTTCCGGGAGACAGTGGCGCACTGTTTCAAAAGAATATTTATAAGAATATAAATTCACTTAATCCGTAATCCGTAAGAATATAAAGAATTTACGCGTTCGATTCGGCTGGATTCACCATAAACGACTCTAAGGCCCAGTTTTAAAATCGTGGAATAAGGACGGAATAACTGTTTGCCGAATATCCTTCAACGTTCCTCCATATCTACGTCACACCAACGTCACGTTATTCTAAGAATAATATTTATCCGACGATTGTAAAATCAGACTTAAGTGATCTACTGATAAAAACGAATTGATATCGAATGCAGCTAACATCTATGTTACGTCCATGATCTTCACTGAATCATAACCTCATTCTTTGTTCCTAAATACTTTTAAATACCCTAACATTCAGACAAATTAAACGAATGAAAATATGTACTTACCTATGAAACGTAATTCCCAATTCTTTATTCTTCGTGTTAGGGAAGAACCACAAGTCGATATAAATAATTATAAACACAACTACGATCCAGAACGTCAACAAGTAATGAATCATACATCGTACGCGGAGGTTCAAAACGGCTTTTTCCGTCGCACATTTCAATCTAGCATTATTTACAGTACAGAACAGACTCGGTCCTGATAGTTTTATATCCAAAGGCACTTTATAATAACCCCAAATAACTTCTTAGCACACTTCGCAGTCAACAAACCTGACGTTCGTGATAGATGAAGCAGCAACATTGCAATTACCAAAAACTTGCCGTAACGAAATGTTACCAGGTACCATGGCGACAGAAAAATGAAGTCAAGTCTTAGCAGTGATTTTGACCTATTTTAACTAATGTAAATGAAGCTTCTAGTTCAGTTTGTAGTCATTTCCATAGCAATATGATCATAATAAATAAATTTACCTGTCAAATTAATTTCGATACCGAAGCAACAGTTCTCTGAAACACCCGTTTACATTAGAGCATTATAAGTGTCCTCATTTTTATGTCGCCCGTGGTACATATATTTCAGTGAATAAATAGTACAGTTCTATTGGTAGGTACTTGGTATTGAATTGACGTCATTAAAGATGAAAGTCGGTTGAAAGTTTACAAAACCCTGTACAACCCCGTGCGTACGTTTCTCTTGGAGATATGCGACAAAATACTCTTCACGTAATTCGTAATTGTACTTTGTACTAAATTAAAAATTAAAATATTTCAACCCACTGGAGGTTAGGTGACGAGAAAAAATTGCATCAAGTTTTTTTGTGTGTAGTTTTTCAATTCCTATTCCATTTTTACGACAGGCCCCGCTGTACAAAAGTTAATTCGCTTCACAAAGCGCAAACACCGCAAGTATTCTTAAGTAACAACCCTATCATAAAAGAAGGTGCGCCGAAAAGGAATTCAAACAGACAAGATAATTTATAGCAGGCTACTTCAATGGCGTCGATAAATTTTATCGCGCAAGGTCATAAACACGAAATGGGATTTGGAGAAGTGTACTGAAGATGACGACTTAGCCGTTAAAAATAATAATTTGAAACAATTTCATGTGTCAAACCACAGTTACTTTACTGTACTGTTTTTTTAATTGCTTTATTTTCGCAACTATACATATAGAGACCAGATGCATTGACATTCCATAGTAGCGTTTCTTTCAAAATCTATTAAGGCTGCGTTTAGTTGATAGACGAAGCGTCAAAGTTTAACGAGCTCGGGCGGACTGTTTTCTAAACGGAAATCATACCCATCGTGGTTGCCTAATGGTCGCATCTCAAATCACGACCACCGTGACCACTCAGACAACGTAAAATAACTATACGGACTAAACGAAATCGACAACGTCGCCCATGAACTAAACGCAGCCTTAGATTTAAAAAGTTATAGGTTATATGAATATTTCTACGTCAAATAACTCGGCCGATAAAAGAGCGATGCGTACCGCAGCTCATGAGGTATGCTTACAGTAAAGAGCTTGTATGAGGTATGTGTATATTTTTGAAAAGTGACGATGTAACAATTCATGCATTAAGTATGTGGTATGTTCGATTTACCAAGAAACTCAGACTGACTCAGTATTCAGTAACCTTGAGAATTTATGCGAGAGAATTATTTTATTCTTTCCAATTGCACCTGATGATCCAATACATTCCCATTACACATGGTTAAATCACAGATTAATATTGTAAAAGATAGAAGATACGAAAGTCTTTGACGGCGGCACCATTGATGTGGTGTCCAAGTTTTATGACATTTTGAAAAAAGTGTTGATAACTTCTTCCTAATGGATATAGTCTTTCATATGGTACAGTTTTTCAATATTCTGTTTCCACTAAATTTGTTTTGTGAATAACATGTAATTAACATTAATTTGACAAATAACGGCTGAAGAAGCTTGGTAGCAATTACCGGATATACAAAGTGGTCAAGAATCACTGTTTGAGTTGGCAGTGCTGAATTTTATTTTTAAATGGTACAACTGGAGTCACTTCCGGTTGTTGAAGGCTTGACACTGACACCCGTCACTTTACAAGCGTCATTTGGCATTTCAAATTCAAACGCTAATTTTTATTCACATAACCTACAATCTTGTCGCTGTTCATGTTCATCAAAGAGCCAAGCGCACTCATTGGAAAAACATCAAAGCGTATTTTTATTCATCATACATTTTATGACTAAAGTAATCATTCTGGTCTTTTATTCTTCGATGAGGTAATCGAAAGCTCATCGGAGTCATCTGGCTTTACTGCTGATGAACCAATGCATTAGAGAGGGGAGAGAGCATTGTAGAGGTTATATTTGTTATGTTTGGTAACATCAAAGAGTTAATTGATAAAGATGAATGAAAATAATGAAGAACGCTTAATACCAGTTATGTTAACGTATAAAGATAAAACGTTCAGTGTAGAAATTATTTATTTGTATTCCAATTACCAACAACACCACTGATGAGCTGACTGTTCTTTTATTCAGCGCAATCTGTAGTCATCGGTGGCTTATTTGATATTCATCGATGACGTCACACCTATGAAGCGATTAAATCAATTGGCTGAATAAAAGAGCATGCCTATATATCCTGTTGCAGTGTTGCTAATGGCCGAATAAAAAAAATGCTCTTAATTGTATTGCCAATTCAAACCATTTGTCTTGACCACTTTGTATATTTTTTTTAGACTTTATGAATTAATGTCGGCAAGACTTAAATGGTGTTATAACTAAAAATGGAGCTGCAACCTACGATGTATCATTGGTGTAAAAGATGTGTAACTCTTACTCTCGCTGTCAAAAATTAACATAATGTGTCATCATATTGTTTTTTTTCCTATAATCACGTGTATTCTGTAAGCACCAACTCATTTCAATTGATATCTAACAATAATTGAAGAGAAACGAATTGTTAGGTAACCGTAGCAACCACAGCAATTCACCAATGACGTTTCAAGATGCCGTAACAATCAATTGAAGAAAAATGGTTTTTAGGAAATCAGTATTCTCTTCAATTGATTGTTACGGCATCTTGAAACGTCATTGGTGAATTGCTGTGGTTGCTACGGTTACCTAACAATTCGTTTCTCTTCAATTATTGTTAGATGTCAATTGAAATGAGTTGGTGGTTACAGAATACACGTGATTATCTGTCAAATGCTTCTGATGTTGGTATCTGATTGTTAGGAAATTTCAAAAATTTCTGTTCTATATACATTTGATGATAAAAAAAGGGTTCCAACAGAAACCCTAGAATTTTGATACTGACAGGTATTACAGAAAAAAGAAAAACAAACTGTAACCTAACTTGTGGTATATTTTCTGCTCGATTAGTGTTATATGTGATCCGACATGCACTTATTTGAACATCGGCATTAAACCATTGATGTATCATACTAACAATTCTCGATGCAGTGTTATCCAAGTGCAGTTAAGATAACATAACTGTTGAATGTTATCTTAACACCCGTGATGCATCACGCACCTGATTGGTTTGTTCAATTGAGAATAAAGTTTCTGTTTGATTTATAGTTTCTGTTTGATTTATTGCATACGTTACATTCTTTTAATTACAAATGAACTAAAGAAATGCTGTATAACTTTCATAATCAAATAAATAGGATTAATGGATCCTACAAGTTTTATAGTTTTGGAATAATATTTCGATAATGTTTGACAAAAAAATTCTGAAAAAAAAAGTAATTTGAACCATAATTATGAATATTTGCAAATATTTAAATGTAATCGCGTAATTAAAAATGCGATATCATTGGTCATAATATGTTAGTATAATATGATTTGGTTGACAGTTCGAAGTAATCACGTTTTCATTAAACGGTTCGTAAGTCATCAGAAATCAGAACCATCAAAAACAAAACCTGGGCTTCTTATTTACATCGATTCCAGCGAATGCTTTAATTCATCGTTAGTGGTCACGATACTATTATGAAACAACCTGTATGTGGGAGCTGTGCATAAACAATTTGGTCAGATTTTTAAAAAATATTTTTTGTTAATAAGTCTTACTGATTTGTATGTTATTATTATTATTATTATTTTAAAGAGAATGCTTTATACAAATACTTTAAAATTCGTGTATTCTTTTCTTTTACAGGATGATTTCGCTAGCAAACTCAGCGACGCTGGTGATCAGCTGGTAGTCGTCGATTTTTTCGCGACATGGTGCGGTCCATGCAAAATGATCGGGCCTAAGCTTGAAGATCTAGCCAAGGAGATCAAGAACATTCTCGTACTTAAGGTGCGCATTTTCTGTTACCCATATGCAAGTTTTTTTTTTATAACTTGTGCTGTCGTTTAGGTTGATGTGGACGAATGTGAAGACATCGCCATGGAATACAGCATCACGTCAATGCCCACGTTCGTCTTCATCAAGCAAAAGCAAGTGGTGACCCAGTTCAGCGGGGCCAACTTCGACAAGCTGAAGCAGACAATCGCAGAGCACCAGTAAGTGAGGGGGCGCAGAAAAACGCGGATACATTGACTTTTTTGTGCGCGTGTAAAAAAATCAGTGTGGTCGTGTGTTTTTCGCAAGCGTAGCTTCGCGCCCTTTCGATTTATAATACTATGTAATTTTTCTTTTCGTTTTCGCACTGGCCGTAGCGCCAGACTTTTCTCGTACATGTTATTAACAACAGAAAATTTTATTCCATTATTAAAGAGTAAATAAATAAATATTGTTCTGATTAGCCGTTGTGTTTGTTAGTTTACCATCGTTGTATACATATACTTATATATTTTTTCTTCAAACTATTTTATTTGGAACACATCACAAATACATAGTAAAATGAGACACTTAACATAGTGCAATTTCGAGAGAAAGAGAGAGGGGGGGATGGGAATGCTACAATAAATATTTGCAGGTTTTCCATTTATTAAAAAAAAAGTATCCCTGGTACGTTTAGTTATTGTAACAAAAATATAAATTGTCTTAATTTTACAAGGCAAAGTAAAAATATGAGTGGATGCTTTAAAAAAAATAAAGTATGATATATTTAAAAAAAAATGTATTTAAACTTGGTTGTGCGCTCAAAAAATATTTTCAATTTTTTTGTTTATTTTTTCTCCAAATTTTTCTTTTTCTTTTAGTTTATCATTTGTCTTTTATCTTTCATTTGATTTTTTTCATTGTAATTTTCTCCTTGGTCTAATAATAATAATAATACATATTTATTTTCAATAAAAACAATGACACATCAATGCTAGAAATTGCTTTTCTCAGCGAAAAATTTTTGGCTGCAATTTTCTGCAGCTGCTGTCGTCTAACGTCAACGCCGCTTCAAAGGCTGGATTCTGTTAGGGCCATATACACCAAATACTTTAATCGAGCTTAAATTTAAGTGACGTATATATTATGACTAAAGACTCCAACTCTCAAGCCCGAATGCATAGGCGCTTCGATGCCGTGTGTGGCACCGATTGAATTACGGCGCTGCAAACATTATTTCTTCGGTATAGCGAGAATATTTTGATCAACTTTATCACATTTTATTTTGTCATTTGCTATATTTTTGACCATACGATATAATTTGAAAAAAAAAAAAAAAAACGAAAACATTCGTTTAAATAAAACTCCTTATGTCTATGCATCACGCAACCGAAAACGGCACTGGATACACAGCCAGTCGACCAATTGAGGGTTTACAGTGCATCGGCGCGAGCAGCGAATAATATACAACTGGACGGGCAAACTTTCTTTCGGAGTCTTTAATTATGACATTTGAAGTTTCATAACATTATGTAAGTCACATTATAAGTGACGCTTAACGTTAAGCTGAGTTAATTCGTTCAGTGCATACGGCCATTAGACACAAGCATTGTGTTTGTTTTCAAAAGATGATGCGAGCAACCGTGTTTGAAGGTCATGCGCCTTCTCGGTCACTTTAAATAGAATCACTTGGTGCTATAAGACCTTCAACCGTTCTTGCTCGCTCTGTACTTCGCGATGTGATTGAGTAAATGCCTAATTTGTTTTCAAACGGGGAAATTCACCTTCATTACAAAGAAGCCCTTCACCTCGAAAACGGCCGCCACTTCACCATGATATCGGCTTCTCCGATACTGTGTCAAATGTAGTAGAAATAATTGAGCAATCTCATTCGCAGCAGCACAGATTTGTGAGAGGTTAATGATTTTATATAATCTTCCTCTACCAATTCAACTCTTTGCTTTGATTATCTCTTATCTCTTCCCAAGAACTTAAGATATCCTCTCATGACTTGCTGATGCCTTCATTTTTTTTCTCTTTCCCTCTCGTATTGTTTTCAAATGTTCTATTTCGTTCATCTTCTTTTTTCTTTTGCCTTCCTAGTGTTCCTTCTCTGCTTTTTCCAATTTTTTTTTAGTCTTCCTTGTCCTATCTCCTCTCAGATAATGAGTGATTTTTGTCAAATATTATTTCCTCTCTACCTTTTGCTTTGTTTATCTCCCTGTCGCTTTGTTAATCTCCCTGGCCATAAAAATTTTAAATGTATTGTTTGTGTTCACTTTTTATTTATTACTCACTTTCAAATACTAGGATATAAAGAGGTTTTATTTATTTTTAGGACAGAAATATCCACCTCTTAATCAATTGGCTAATAGTTATTAAATGAACAACTACCATGGAAACAATACATAAAAAATCAATCAACAATTCAGAAAAATCAAGTTATTCGTCGAATAACTTTAATAGGAAGTGATATCTCGACCCTTAGGCCCGATTTATTCACCTCCAATTAAATTTATCTGGTGATTAATTCCCATTGTGATCATAATTGTTACTATGGGAATAAATCACCGGATAAATTTAATTGGAGGTGAATAAATCGGGCCTTAATCTAATTGTAATTTATTTATGAGAGGAAAAAATATGCGGATTTAACGATCATTTGTTTATGGAACAAAGAGTTAGAGCTCTGCTCTTTTATGATAATTTTACGGCGCATGTGCGATAATTGGAATTTCTAAATATGGCAACACTGGCGTGTAGTCAAAACGCGCAAAAGAAGATTAATTATTCCGAAGTTAGGATTGGGCATATTGTAACTAACTACTTGTTGGCATAAATGAGATTTAGGACTATTTTTCTTTTACTTTCAGGACTGGAGACTTTAATTTAAAGTTCTTGATTTTTGTTAAAATGGAGGTACAAATTAATTAATTGTTAATAATATAAGCACTTCCTAATTTGAAATTTTCAAATTAGGAAGTGCTTATATTATTAACAATTAAATTTCCACCTAATTATGGACTACTTTCAACAACAAATTAATTAGTTGTTGTTATTTAAGTATTGTGTGAAACTTAAGTTTCGACAAAAAATGAAATCGGACACTTATTTTGGGACAGAGGTATTTAGTACCTTTTTTATTTTAAAGTAACATTAAAAAATGTAATGTCCTATTATGAAAACAGCCCTTGCATTGTTAATTTCTAGACTCACATACTTTTGCAAATAAAGTTTTCTCTAGCTCCTAAAATAAAGCCTCTAGGTGGGGTGCAAAATGTTAAACAAAAACCCTGTACACAGAAGGTGTATACCACCTCTTCAAATCTTTCAATGAAATTGCCTAATGAAATATTTTTTAACTATGGGAATAAATTGTCTGAAAATTAGTATTAATTTTTCTGAGTAATTTTTTGTGTAGCACGAGTCTAGAATACTTGTGAGAAAACCTACTAGAACTAAGTAAAAATTACAATGAAGGATGGTCATTGGTCAGATAATCGGTTGTGTAATGATGCGACGAGTTTCGACTCATTCTACTCGAGTAATTAACACAGTGAAGCCGAGTCAGTGGATAGCGAGTCAATTCGAGATTCAAGTACTCAAATATCAACTTTTGAATTGATGTTAGCGACTGAAAACTACAAAGTGGTCAAGAATCACTGTTTGAGTTGGCAGTGCTGAATTTTGTTTTTAAATAGTACAATTGGAGTAATATCCTTTTGTTGACGGCTTGACACTGTCAGCCGTCACTTTACAAGCGTCACTTGACATTTCAAATTCAAATAAACACGCTAATTTTTATTCACATAACCTATAATCTTGTCGCTGTTCATGTTACGTCAAATGAACCAACAAAACATAAAAACATATATCCGGTTGCAATGTTGCAAATAGCTGAATAAAAAATGCTCTTAATGGTATTGCCAACTCAAACAGTTATTCTTGACCACTTTGTATTATCCATTCCTTATCTATTTGTTATCGCAGTACGCCGTGATTTTAAGCCAGTAAGTCGGCTATCATGTTAAATTAGAGAAATTTAATTTGATGTCATTTTAACATACGTCAAATTATGACAACTAAAACTAGATTGATTAAGCGGTGTTGTCAATTCTCAACACTGTGTAAATTTGGACGTGAGTACACCTCGTGACGAAAAGAAAATATTGCAACATTGCCTAATTTGGAGTAACCTTAAAATCTAAGTCGACATGATTTTCATTGGCAAAATTTAGTTACATGTAGGTCTTGTAAACTTCCAGCCAACTTTCATCATTAATGACGTTAAACCAATACCAACTGAACTCAAGATGTAACGTACGATGTATTCGTTGAAATTTAGTAACATTTTGTTATTACAAGTTTCTGAAAATGACAATGTTGCCACCGCTTCAATTATCACTAACGTCAGATGTGTTTACTTTGAATATACAACACGTACATAACCTATACACCATCAACCACCGATCATGTGTAAACACTTCAATACTTGACAACATTGTTATAGCATTACGTCATAAATATAATTGACGAAAGTTGGCTGGAAGTTTACAAGAACTATACATGAGTACCACATTCTTTCACGGCATGGTGCGTTAACAAATAGATAAGGAATGGATTATACACGCGATAACTTTCAGACAGTGTTGCCAACTCTGTATTCTGTTAAGAGCTAGACACTAATCAAAATAGAGGTAGATAGATTGGTATGGTTAAGGGCTAAATAGATACAATCTTATCAATTCTTTATTTAAAAAAAAAGTAATAATAATCTTTATAACTATTTATTAACAAAATACATAAGTAATTTCAAAAATAAAAATAACTTCTTAAAAAAATTAACAAAAAATATATCACTTTTGATATGATGTTAGACTTTAGGAAAGATGAATAAATAGACAGGTAAATAAATTTACTTTGAGGGCTATTTTATAATTTGCAAAGCTAAAAGAGCTGAGTTGGCAACACCGTGTCAGAGTAACTTCAAGCAATACAAATGAGCAGACCTTTTCTCTATTGTCTGTTTTCGTTTCCTTTTTATATTTTGTGTCAAACATTATCAATTGAAACACATTGAATAAAGACCCAAAACTCCAAAGGGAGTACATCTTTTAATTTCAATAATTCAAATGAGATCGTTAACTATTGTTAATTAAAGTCTGGCGACTCACGTTGACTGATTTTGTCATTTTGTATTGTTTAAACTAAGGCCCGATTTATTCACCTCCAATTAAATTTATCTGGTGATTAATTCCCATAGTAACTATTGTGATCACAATTGTTACTATGGGAATAAATCACCAGAAAAATTTAATTGGAGGTGAATAAATCGGGCCTAAGAGATTTAATAAATAATGTGTGACGTGTGTTGTCTGTACTTTCTTTTAAAGAAAATAATTTTAATTCAACTAAACATGTAACTACATTGTAAGTTGAGTACAGAGACTTTCCTTTATAAAAGTATGTACTTGAGTCGACTCGATTCTTAGAAAGGGCGACTCGTCGCATCACTACTTCCCTGTAGTATATGGAATGTTCACTGAAGGTTACAATAGCACAAGGAATTCAGAAATAAGAAAATTGTAGCCGTAAGATTGCAAAGCAATTTTAAGTGAAAATTAAACAGATACCTGTAATTGAAAAATGATTGAATTTGTCGTTAAAAAGTGCACGTAAATGAATGGCCCTCTCCATGTTGTTTAAAACACAAAAAAAAATCAAATCGTATATGGAACAATATCCGAGTACTTTTACAACTTCTGACGAACGACTGCGAAACGTAAAGTGTATAGTTGCGCGATTTAGTGTCCGCTTAGAAGATTTTGTGATACAAATTTCATCGGACAAGAACCAACTGTAAATATAATAATAACTACAATCAACTACACTTAGAATTATTCCTACAGATAAATTTATAATACAAATATATTTGTATGTATCTACAATGTACGGGTGGTTTGTTTATATTATTATATATCAAGTATGTAAAATTATATATAGGACGGATATTCAATAATAATAATAATTACTACCTACATTAAGTACAATCGGCTCGTGTAAAACTTCCGCCATCTCTTGAGTATCTCCTGCATCCGACAGTTTCACACGAGCTTGGCAAACTCCTAAAATATCATGCTACACTTTGTTATAATTACATATACATATATTTTTTTTAAAATAACAGAGCTACAAACTACGAGATTCTTTGTTCTTAGAGTTACTGTGTACCATAAACACGACACGTTTTGTGATGACGATGAGAATTATTGCACGAAACGAATCAGCTGAGTTGTGGTCTTCATTTAATCAATTAATTAACAATAAAAGAAATTAATAAATTATCTACTCTTGCGGAGCTCCTAAAAACAAAATCAACTAGGTAGGACAACACCGTATTTACATCATACATCGCAAACGACGGAATCAATTTCGTCGTTTGCTAGGAATCTACTATGTATCTACTATGTAATCTCCGAGTTACTCATCACAGTGCCTGTAAAAATTAAAATTATATTCGGTAAACTCGAAGCCGGCCTTGTTTGCGGAAATCTTGCAAGCGTTCTAAAATAAAGGCAGATCTTTTAAATAGGTTCATTATTTTAAATAAAACAAGTGCAACCTGATTTTGACGAAGGGTGACACGGTACGTAACCGTCTTCACCTGGAAATCCAGCATGTCCACTTGGAAACTAAACCGGTGGGTACTGTGGGGCACCAGGAGGCTTTCATCTATCTTATGTGAGACTTGCGTTTTGTTTTTTTCTTGCCCCACAGAGGGACACAGGTGTTTCTTTATGTTGTTCGCGCAGTGCTCTATGCCGATGGTGCCTTGGTGTGACCTAAAATGTCTCTCGCAGGTTTTATCTGTAAATACACATCTACATATGGTGGGGTTTACCTGAAAACTACGGTGATGTATGGGTCGGGCATGTACCTCGAAATGGGCACTATGTACGAGTAGTTTGTGTCTCGGTTGATGTCCAGGAGGTAATCACGTGTTAGTACGGCGCTGAAGTTTTTACCACTGATCATCACTGTGACGTATTGATCATCTGTAATAACGATCGTATAAATCATCGATGAATTTGATACGGTGACGTAATTGGGGGGTGCAACAGGTACAGTGAACATAGGGTCACGAGTCAAGGGTCCCTAGGGAGGAGATTGCAAACCTTTTTTTTGCCAATGGGTTCAACTTAAGTTAAACATTTTGTAGTAATGGACCGTGGATTAGGTATTTAAGTCATTAAATTTTTTCCTCTAATTCTGACATTATTATACTTAAACACAGGACGTGACGATTACGTTTATAAGGAATCGCTTAAACGTACTTGAAGACATGTTACATAAAATGTAACAGGCATCGAATTCATACTTCTATTAGTTGTCTAACCGAGTGTCAGATTCATTGTGACAGTTCGTAATTAACTAACAGCTACTAATGGAGCGTAAAATCTGTAAACCTGTAAGTCAATTATTAAAAGGTGGAATTTTGAAGTTCTCAGTATGATACGAGTAATCCTAGGGACCTAGGAGAAATCATACCTTCCACAGAACTTCAAAATTCCATATTTTAATAACTGAGTTACAGGTTTACGGTTGCCACAGATACGAGCAGATCCGACACCTAAATATTAGGCTTTAGTATACCTGTTGAATCGAAGCTGTTGTCTTTATCATTATAATCAGTGTCCCTTTTCTGCCTGGTTTGTTTGTCGATGTTGTTCGTATTAAACGGCTTAACTATTTTATTCTTGTCTATGGCTAAAGGTGTGGGCGTCTTATTCTTACTAAGCGATTGTTTCTGCGACTTCTCTTTGTACAGCGGCCCTCCAATTATTTCGCTGCCGTCCTGCGATGCTTGTGCACAGCAATACATCTAAACACAAAACACAAAATATAGCAGGGGGGAGATAATCGAACCTGGATAGAAAAAGTTTTACCTGACAAGGAGTTGAAGCCTCGTACTCCTGATAATCCGCCATGCAATTCGAGGGCCTGCCTATAATATGGGGAGACTGTTTATTAATGACACTGGACACTTCAGCGTTAGCTTTTGTAATTCCTAAGCAAAACAAAAAGTAGCAAACGAAAAGAACAACCTCCGGGGAATTTATCTCTACCTGTTTCTTTGTAAGGGGGTGTCGTCGGAAGCTTGGAGTACGTTGGCCAACTCTGCATCTTCGACGATGTCTTCGTGGGGTAATTCACGCTGAGGGAGTTGTGCCTGAACTGTCGGTTGCCTTGCGAGAGTTGCTGATGGCGAGATGCATCGATGAGATACAACGCAGTTATAGCTGCCAAGCTAAAGCAGACGTGACACGACGAACAAACGAATAGGCACACGGAGACACTTACCAGAACGCCATGATCAACACCAAGACCACGATGATGATCTGGATGAACTTAGTCGAGCAAAACTCAGCTTCCTCGGAGCACGAATGATGCTTGTAGCACTTTTTCGAGTGCGTGTATTTTGTACTGTTTACTAAAGCAAGAATTAAATGAGCGAAGCGCAAACGAATAAGACACAACGCAAACCTGTGCTGTTTGATTTCAAACTGTCACCGCGTTTCAATTTGTTTAATCTACGGTTGATACGTTCCAGCTGATCGATTCGTGTTTCCAAATTGTCTGTGACCTTGCAGAGCTCTTTGACAGCCCCAATGTTTTCCATAAAAATCCTTTCCTGAAACAATACGAAAGCAATTTCTTTTTTTAATTCGTCGGGGAATGAGGCGCGCGTTACTTTATTGACGACCAAAAAATTGTCGATTGAGGTTCCATTGTCTAAAATCAAGTTGCCAGCAGGGCTGACCGCCTCAGGCAAAATCTCAGCGACTTCCTGGGCTATAACACCGGTATCTCCATGGACTAAACGCTTCAGCTGCGATGCAAATTCTGGCTCATATTCATACCTGTAAATATACTCGATTTGTTTAGATAATTTAAAAATTTAAGGCGGAGGAGCACTTTACCTTACTACCCTAAGTTTTTGTACATTTCTGAGTTGCTCCGCGGTATCACATTCGACAATATTCTTTTTAGCACGGATGTCACTCGGCTGGATGATGTGTCCCGTGATTTTCAGGTTGCCGTGTATCACCAGCGACTCATCCGGCCTATCAGTATTAATCCCCACTTTCCCAGCATGAAAAATCGAATCCTGAAATTCACTCTAAGTAGTCCCAAGCGTTACGTACAAAGCACCATGGCCTACCTGGGTCTGCCCCTTCTGCCAGCAGAGTTCCACATCGCTCTCAAACTGTCCAGGATTTGAGGCCTGCAAAATTTAATTAATTTTTTTTTGTTACAATCGAGTGTGCAAAGTGAATCGAAGGCCTTTACCCTCACTATGATTTTCTGGCTTGCGTGGCTTATTACAGGGAAGTTACCATGCGTGGTGTGTGCGTGCAATCCGACTACCAACTAAAAGAAAAAAAATGTTGATTACAAGTTTTAAGCTTCAAGATGTAATACCTGGAAGTATCTCTGCTCCGGATTGGGTTTCCCCTTTTTCCTCATGTTATTCGATGTGGTCTCGCTAAAGTGCAGCCGGCCGACCGTCACCTTCGTCACCTGAGAGTTGATCAGCTCAACCCTGCAATCAAACCTTGTTCTTCAATCAAGAATCTCCGCGGCTAGAAACAAAAACCTACAGCACTGGGTGAAATGGTTTCTTGCTCCTGTCGCTTTGGCTCTGTTCCACGCGAATGGTCTGCGTGGGGCAGTCGTGCTTGACCCCGTAGAAGTGTAAGTGGAAGCTTGAGATCTTTTGGAATCCTTCGGAGGTCTTCACGAATTGAGCGTCGCCCAACAACTGTACGTGGCAAGTAATCTAAAATAGAATACATTTTCGGTTGAAGGCGGAAAGACGACCTGGGGGTGTCGACAGTACCTGGAAGTGATTTTTTTTCTGGCAAACGAACGCGTCGTCTGCGTTCGAGAAGTTAAAACCCTTGTCGGCATCCACTCGGTAATGAGGTGTCGGTCTAAAAGTTCCAAAATTTGAAGCTCTTGTTTTTTTGTTTTCTTTTAAATTACTTACAGCTCCGTTAGACTTTGATCACAGAGGGCGTGCCAAGCACTTTGTTGAAATGGCTGAAACCGTATGCATTGATACTGTGATTCCGAAAGGCAGCTTTCAGAGGCGGCATAATCATCATCCAAAGGTGAAGTCAGGTTACTAGGGGGGCTGAGTTGACTTGGAGAACAATGTTCTTTAAAGAAACAAAAAAAAGTAGCGTGAAATATAATTATTACTAATGATAATGCGTCAGACCTGGTTCACTTTTAACTAGGGGAAGCTCCTGAGAGAGCTTTCTCTTTTTGGGAACGTTCTGCAAGTTGGTGTAGACGGCCTGGATGTTATCCAAGGCCGGTTCACAAATGCCGTTCTCCAAGTTGGTTCTTTGAATCTCGATGTTGTGATTGTAGCTTAAGTGAACCAGCTGCGATTTTTCATACTCGTCGTTTTTCACCAGGAGCAGTTCGTTTTGGGTCCTCCTCGGGCAGTTCTCGACATAGTTTGAATCGCCGCCGGAAACGGCGGCGCTGGGAGTGTTTCCGGCGATGAGGATCTGCCGGTTAGCGTCGCCTATATTGCCGTCCTGCAGCAAAATACGATCCGACAGTAAACTCGCCCCGTTTTCCTGCATGATCCTTCCGTTTATGTTCCGCAAGTCATCGGTGTCCAAGATGTTTCCGTTTTCTAGTAAGTGAGCCGTTGCGTCGCTGTTTTGATCGGTCACGACGATGTGGGAGCCTATGATTAAATTATCGGCGATGATGGGATTTAAAATCGACGGTTTATAAATCGGCTGCCCCAAGGTCGTGTACATAGAATCTGAAGTGTTCAAGCCAGGCTCGCAGTTCTCCTGCGGGCTGTACGGATGTTCCGAGCTGCTATCTGGCGGTGATTCCGGAAGGGAATGTCTGTGAACGTGAAATTCCAGAGTTAATCAAATCATGAGCGAAAGTGATTATAGGAGCTACCCTGACGGTCGTTTGTTTTCGACTATGACGTTGAGCAGTTTCCCCGTGGACGACGTTGCGTTGAGGGATTCCCCGAAGTAGCTGCTGTTGGCCTGTGATGCGTCGCTGTTGATGAAGGCCTCGAGCTGGGAGAAGTCGAGGGCTTCATTGTCTATGCCGCCGACGAAATCACCTCCACGCCCTGAAAAATCGCAATAATCGTTCCCTACAAATAAAAGACTGGCGTTCTCAAACACATTTATTTACATATTTTGATTTTTTTTTTGAGTAGGTCATGGATACAGCTTCGGACTTGGCAGCAGTGTTGCCAGTGTTTTAACTTAATTTTTGATAGAAAATAAAGTTTTAATATAATCGATAATAATTTTATAGTATTATTAAAAAAAATCAGGTAATTGTGAACTTATGTTAAATAGCAAAAATAATTAAAAATAACGCAGTACTCGGTAAATATTTTTCCTTGAATTATTTCTTCAAAACTACGGATTTTCCTGAAAAATTGTTTTCTTCGTGGCTACAAAAGCGGTAGCAGACAGTGACTTGTCATTTTTTAAAGTCTTGATTATACATTCAATCTTGTTCTGAATTACCAGGAAAAATTAACAAATGAGAAAAACATCCATGATAATGTCACGTTCGCACTGTAAAAATGTGCATGTACCTAATCGTTTTCATACTCTTACGTTTTTAAGGTTCGATTAATTTTTATTTTAAAGCAAAACACGAAATACTTAATAAACTAATTTATTTAAAGCGCTAATAATATAACACTAATTTATTTACAAAGTTACATTATAACTAATTTACCTCAATAGCCGAGCGATCAGCGTTAAACTCTAAAGCCCCCCATACACCTGCGAACAAATTGCGCAAACTGGCGTTACACAAGTTGGTGTGCAAACAAGGTCACCCATACACTATACGCAATATTGTGCAAACTCCAGTTGCTTTTGTCGTGTATCTACGGAAACATGCCATCTGACGACGGTATAAATCAATAAACTCATTCAAAAATTACTGCACAAGGTGTCGTACAAAGCCCATGCACAACGAGTTGTGCAATTAATTTCAAACAACTTTGAATTTCTGCAACTAGTTGCACAGCACGTCAAACAACACCATACACTATACAAATGTTTGCATGACAGCCTCTGTTGCGCAAGTCGCAGGTGTATGGGGGGCTTAAAGCGGAACACTCCTCATTCGGCTCGCTTGCTTTTTATACCACGGCTGATTTACACGAACCTCCTGGATCGCGACGGAATGTCTAGCGTTATTTCCACCGCCGGCATTATCTCGAAGCGCCACAAGTTTCTAGCCTAAGACGCGCCGGCTATGACGCATGAGACTGACTGGCACCGAGAAGTAAGGAATCGTCACAATACATTTAAAGGTCAGCGCAAAGTATGACGGGGCGGGTCGATGCGCGTCGTTTTTACATTTTATATTGTAGCATTATAACACAAACACATATCGGCAGAACTTCGCCAGCGAGTGACCTCAGATATCAAACCCAAGAAAAATAGGTAAGGCGGCTTCGCCATCATTATGCTGAGATTAACCTTGCAACAAAGTTGCATCAAAAGATGCCAAGAAGAACATATGCACCTGTATGTTACATCTTGTCCAGGGATGGCGAACGCATGACCCGTCCGAATATTTAGAGTGACCCTTGTAGATATTTATAAATTTTATAAACAATTTGTAGGAATTATTTTCACCCTAGATTTTTTCAACTCAATAATAGGTGTTACATTTTCTTGCCATGTAATTTAAACTGGTATTAGTGAAAAGTGTCAAATGTTATATTTCAAAAGCCTAATTAATTTTACTTCCTAATGCTAATGCCACAAATTAATATTATAGCAGATACAGTGATAAACAGAAATAAAATCAAGAAAAACAAAAAATATATTGAATTATCAAATTTATTGTTACGTGGGCGTTCTTTTTAGATTCCTTTTCAATTACTTCATCTCTTGTTATTTCATTATTTTAATTTTTCTATTTTGTAGTTTATTTAACTTCTCATTTGTTTCTTATTATCAAGTACTTTATATTTCGTAGATTCTTTGGCAGGTTTCTTTTGCTTTCTACCAGGCTTTGAGTTTCAAATTTTTTCCTCGCCGAAAATCGTCTATTTTCATTATTTTTTTTAATCCGTCTTATTGCATACATATTTGCATTTCACGAAACCTTCGATGTCGTGAAGATCAACAAAATACTTTCCTGAATTAAATGAATACTCATGCATTCATAGCTACATCTAATGAATAAAATAGATAGATAAAATAATAGCTATTTAATTAAAGTAAAAAAAAATTATGAGATGGATTGCAGGTAAAATGAAGCGTTTTAAGCTTTCGAAAGAAATCGGATATGTTTAAGCGATTCCTTGTAAATATGTAATAGTCGCGTCCTGTGTATAAGTACCTATATGTCAGAATCAGAGAAGAAAAATATATGTACTTTTTAATGATTTAAAATACCTGATCCGCGCTTCATTACCACAAAATTTTTAACTTAAATGTGACCCATTGGTAAAAGAAGGTTTGCCATCCCTGTCTTGTCCGAACTCAAACATATAAATACATACTTGTCAATTTTAATTGTAAGGCATTCGAGGTAATTAAAACAGTACTGAATTACTGATGGACTGATACTGATCAGTAAATATGCAAAAGATTGTTATTTTGTTGAAAATGACCAGGTAATGTTGAAATTAATGACTCATCTTTTTCGGAAAAATATTTTTGAAAATCCACTTGATACATAATTTTTTTTAATATAACATTATTGTTACAATTAATTTTTTTACTATATGCCTATGATTACTAATTTTTGATTTATTATTTTTCCCTTTTATGCTTGTTTTTGAACCCACGTCCTTCGGGTCCAAAGGCAAACATGCAAACCTGTGGACCACCCAGGCGGCTAATTGCACTGTTTTTAACTGTTTAATTTAAAAGATTTGAAATATTAACAGCAAAACAAACAACAAACCAAAACTATAAAACTACATAAACAACAATGACATTTCATAATTCTAGTGATATTTCATTTTATCCGACTTAAATTTCATTTGCGTCAGAGTCAGTTTCACACCATTGTAAACTTGCCTCAAAATTCAACCAATCACCAGTCGAAAAATATTGTCCTGTCCTTTTCAATGCTATGTTCTTAACGTGAATGAAGTATAGATGCGTTCAATGGAACCGGCAAAATTCAGAGAATCAGAAACGAAAACGATATTTTTTGCAGAAATTCTTAGATCCACAAGCCCAGAAACTCGGATAGTCAGTTACATCCCATCCAGCTTTTAGACCCGATTTAACCCTGTCGGATTTACACTAGTTTGACCCAGTGGAGGACGAAAGACTAGCTGTAAAGCAGTGGGTGAAAAATGCAGATAAATCATTTTTCCAGACTGGATCTGAGCGATGGGTTCAATGATGACACAGGTGATTAAAAAGGGAAGGAGATTATATTGACTAATAGCGATAGGTAACTTAAGGTTTTTTTAGTTACTTCTCCATTTAAGAAAATTTTATACCAACAGGCATTACTTACGGTACAAGCTTCGTAATTAAAGCTTAACATTTGCAGACGCGTGCAGAGCAGGATGCTTAATAGAAGATTAAAATCAGACAATCTCATGATTTTCTCATCATTTAGTAAAAATTTTTACACATTATTCCTATTGTAGTGCTGAATTTGGTACGGTTTATTCTGAACAAGTACGTTTTAGTCTCGAATTCAGTCTGAATTAAGCGGTTCATTTAATTCTGAATTACTGCATTTTGTTATAATAATGTAGCAACGTTGCCAATAATTAAAAACACATTTGTACTGGACGGTGTCGGGTATACACCAAACTTATATATTTTTTAAAATGAAATACTACTCATATTATTGCATACGTATTTGGATAGTACTTGAAGAACTGATGAATGATACTGATAGCAACATTTAAAAAGGGAACACTTTTTAGCACGTCCTCTTTTATGTTATTTATTATTTTGTCAGGATCAGGGTCAATACCACTGTCATAAAAAAGGTGTTTTGTGTTCGTTCGTAACAACCACTTTGGTCGAAAGCTACCGAAGTAGTTGTAAGTGTCATCAAAGACACTTCACATCTGATAATTATTGTTTGTGTGCAGGCAATTGAATTTGTTTAATGTTTAGTTACGTGCATTTTTGGGAAGCTCATACACCATTTCAACCTCGTAAGTTTTTACATTTAATAAAATTAAATCGGTGACAACGTCAGTGTCTCCTTTGTTTAATTCAATCTTGAAATTAAAAAATACATAGAATAAAATTGAAACGCAGTTGTCTTCTTCAACAAATTAGACCGAATTGTCATTATGAGATAGTTCTTTAAAATATTAACTTTTTTTAAAAATATTACAGATTTGCCAAAGTAACATTGCTAAAGCCACAGACAATACTAAAGCAGACCCACCACGCATATTAGCTAAAAAGCACCCTGGCTACTGGTAGTTTCAAGCAACTAAACCAGATGTCACTACGGTTGGTTGTATATACAATAAGCCAGGGGACAGTTGGTTGTTATACAATAAGCCAGAGGGCCTATTCTTGACAAGTGCAACCAACCGTAGTGACACCTGGTTTAGTTGCTTGAAACTACCTAGTTGCCGGGGTGCTCTTTAACTAATATGCGTGGTGGGTCTGCTTTAGTATTGTCTGTGCTAAAACTCTAACCCACTGCTCCGATCATGTAAAGTCGACATCTTTATTGCCTATATTAAGTAAGGTCCATGGCGTTACGAATACTGGCGTTGCTGCAAGTTTCTAGGAAATACACATTTTTATTCATAATTCAAAAAAGCTTACAATTAGGACAAACAATTTCTAACATTTTTTGATTGTTTTCATCCAAACTACTACCGTGTGAAATTATTGGACTAGAGTCTGTGACACCCTACATGTCCGGGTGCTCCGATTCTATACTCTGTTTATTCAAGAGATATAGTAATAAACATTCCCACAGTAACCCGCGCGACTTAAATAACGAATTGGTATTGGTGATACTTATCCAATATTGAAGGTACAACTTGAAATTGTGTATTACTTTGTAAAACCACCTTCTGCGCTATAAGATACTGCGCATAAAACTCCCCCTAATTGATTTTATTACTACAAGCTATAACTTTAATGAGGGGACAAACTCCAAGGACTAATTCCTCACATCAAAATATGAAAAAAGGTTTATATAAGTATATGTCCACAAACGCGAAGTTATTGAGATACAGTGTGTTTCATTTCAAATTCCAAAAAATTAGAAAAACATAGTAAGCGTTGTTTGATCAAGAAAAGTTGTTTAGAATTACGAGATAACCCCGATTCCCAAATCTGGGTGAAAATCTTTAATTCTTAATTATTTTAAATTAGCCGAAATAATGTATTTACAATGTAAATTTCACCCACATCTGGAAATCGGGGATATCTCGTAATTCTAAACAACTTATCTCAATAACTTTTTTTGATCCAACAACGCCTACTGGGTTTTTTATTAATTTTTGGATTTTGAAATGAAACACACTGTATCTCAAAAACTATGCGTTTGCGGACATATGTTTACATGAACTTTTCTTCATGTTTCGGCGTGAGGAACTAGCCCTTGAAGTTTGTCCCCTCATTAAAGTTACACCCTGTATATCTGTTGAATAAACAGACTATAGTTTCTCAAATGAGACGTCGTTAACAACAAACATTTCAAAATGACACTAGTAGTAGTAGTTGGTTCTAATCTTGAGATATGCAGATAGACACGCCGAGGAGCACTTATAAGTACTGAAGAAACATTTTTCCCAAATTGACCTTCTTCCCTTCTCTACTCTGAAATAATTTTTTTTAAGAACTGTCATCTGCTTTTCTTAAAAAAAGAAAATTACTCCGCCGCTGTATTTTTTGAGTTGCTAAATTAAAAAAAAAGAATATAATATTCAGGATATCAAAGGATAGGAAAAACGGACAGTTTAAAATTTGAAAAAAAAGTTGGCGTTCTAACATAACCTCTTGTTCTATCATCAATGACATTCTGACACAGTATAAGAATCTACACAGTAGCGACACTCGACTATAACTGTCACATTTGCCATTTTGTTTGATACCTACTGATTTGAAAATTTTAGTCAATTTACTTGACATTTGCACTGTCAAACTGATACTATGTTGGCATCCCTGCATACTTGTGACATTTCCTGTTTTATTTAACAGCATTTTTAAATTTATTCCTAATAATTTTAGACACGTTTATTAATTTTGAGAGCAAACAAATATTTTCTAACGATAATAATTAATTAGTAAATGTAAAGTACACTCAACATCATGATTTTTGTTCAAATTTTGACACTGACAGTGCAAATGTCAAGTAGACGGATAAAACATTACGTTTGCATATACAGAGTCGGAAATTTGGGTTCTGGATATAGCAGTTTACTTCGATTCGGTTCGCGGAGAACTAATTGCCAACAGCTCGGCAGAGTGGGCGGTAGCCGGTATCGAAAACAAGTGGGCGTGATTAGTTACATTTCTCTCTTTATTTTTCTAGTGCGTTCGTTGTCGCACGCATTATAACAGGATGTCAAGTTGAACATTTACCTAATCTGTAGATATCAAACAGTATGGCGGTTTTTTTTTTAACACTGACGTTTAAGTGTAGCTACTGGGTAATTATTTATACTCTGATTCTGACACCAGTGCTGCCAACTCTGCGTTTGCATCCGTTGCCTAATATGAAGCATTTTTATTCGATTGTACGGTATTGTTAAACGGAATAATATTTATAAGGGCGATTCAAGCTTTTTCAATTTAAAAGAAAATATTTTCTTGAAGCTAAAATTAACATTATCTGTCAAAGATCGATACTTATAAAAAAAAAAACACCCTCTTTATCCAGCTTCGTATTCATCGCGTTACCAAGGTGACCAATAAATAGCATTTCGGCCGCTTATTGACTAAACACTTTGCCAATGACGAACAAAGTCTACGTCGATTTCGCGGCACACAGGATACATACAGTCACGTGTAAAAGCGACGCGACGCCGACTTACATAAAACAAATGAAGCCCGAAATATCGCCCAACAAAAATCGAACTATACTTGACCAATCCCGAAGTATCTGCGCGGTTACAACAAACGAACACCAAAAAGAAAACGCTTTTTTACGTTGAACTTAAAACAATAGAATATGGCACTGTGTAAGATTATGAAATTAAAAGGGGAAACAATTGAATACTCACACATTAAACTTGTTTAAAGCACTGGTTTTTATTACACAAACAAAACATGTCGAATACTTGTGTTACTATTAATCACCGTTTAGTGCTAGTAAAAGCTTTGAAACAAAAATATTCTTAAAGGTGTTAATTTGAGGGGCAAATAAATATTACAGACGGAAGTGTGACGTACTCCGGCGACTCATCGGGTGTTAATCGGTTTAATTTCAACTCGATTTTTAAACGAAAAAAAAAAAATTATAATAAAATCTAAAAATGCATTCAAGGACTGTTGAGCAACTCGCGTTTGAAAAGTTTTTAAAAAATCGTCTCCGTATTGTTGGTTGGAGAAAAGGGGATTAACAGAGCGTTTAAAGACTTTTACTGTTGCGGCCGAAGAAAATAGTTTTTTGCATGTTTATCATAATGCCAACTTTCGCCGGCGTTTTTCTTTAGATGCAGTGGTAAAGCACGCGATAATAATTTTCATCAGAGAAAGGCGAAAACGTGCACTATCGAAATCATACGGCGAAAAAAGTAACTCATTTCCAATTGATGTCAGAAATCGACTGTTTGGACTTTTTCTTTTCGTTGAAATGCACGAGGCAGTTAACATTAGTTGAGAAAAAGCCTAGAAGTTTGACGTTCACCTAAAAAGAAATTCTATGTAAAGTGGATGTGAAACTGTATATAATTTAAAAATGAAAAGCGAATTTAATCTTTTCCCCAGTAAATTACTCGTAACCTATGTGTATTAATTGATCAAGAAATATAGTGTTAATCAAGAAATATAGTATATTTGCGAATCTAAATTTAACTATAACTAAATGTGTCAGGTAATGTACGAGGCCTGTACTGTAAATGTTGCCTGTTGCTCTGTAAAAGCCAAACAAAATAATCTATGAATGAAATGTTCACTTCATGTTTTCTTATGTCTATCTCATTTGTGAATTAAGCTAAGACGTAGTTAGGTCTTTAAGGCCCGGTTCGTTCATCATAAATTAACTTGAACCTTCAGTTTATTCCCATAGTAGCAATTATTTGCACAATCTTATTATGGCAATAAACCGAAAGTTAAAGTTAACTTAAGAGAATAAAGCGGGACAGCAAATTCAAACAAAGAGCTGTGCTAGAGTTTTTGGAAAAAGAAGGCTGTTCAGCTTCACAAATGCACGGAAAGCTTTTAAAAGTGGTTGGTCACAATTAATATCAGCAATGTGCGTAGATGGGTAAACAAATTAAGGGGCGATGAAACCGATATTTTTGATAAACCACGATTAGGAGGAACACCAATTATTGTTGGAACAGATAAAACATAGATGGACCTCGATGCAATGATTCGTGAAGATCGACGTAAGATGGTTCGGAATATTGTTAATACTTTGGGATGTGGACACCCATGTGTGGGTGGTATGCATAAAACGTAGTACATGCTAATAATTCAAGCACCTAATTCGAAAGTGAAGTACCTACTATAGTAACGTAGTATTTACTATGCGATCTAGTAGATAATATTATGTACAAGAGCACACAGAAGTTTTTACTTCGCATAGAAGCACCTATTGTAGTATCTACTTCAAAGCCTCAGATTCATTTTAATGTGCTGTAGTATAAACTTTGCTTTCGTAGTATATGCTTCAGAGCTGCAATAGGTACTTTATGTACGAGTAATAGAAGATACTTCGAAGAATATACTAATTTGAGAAGTATTAGCATCTACTTCGTTTTATGCATACCACCCAATGTTGTGGAGAAGATTATACATGATCTTCGATATTTTAAGGTGTGTGCTAAATGGGTTCCACGTCTGTTGAACAATGAAACTGAAAGTAAAAGAATGAAGATTTGTGCTGATCTCATAAACTCTCTCGAGGAACAGGGACCATCTTGTTTCGACAATGTAGTGACTGGAGATGAAACATGCATATCTACAAGGTATCTATGTACGTATGATCCAGAAAACAAAAGTCAATCAAGCGAACGTCGTCATATATCATCATCCCGTTCAAAAAAAAAAATAATAATAAAGTGCAAACATCTGCAAAGAAAATTATGTTATTATAATATGGGGTCGTGAAGTTGTTACTTTTGTTAAAATATCTGCAGAGAAAATTATGTTACTATAGGGGGTCGTCAGGATGATATTTTTGTTAAATATCTTGAATACCCAATACATAAAAGTAAACGGTACAATCAAAGTATCTTCTAATTATTTTCTTGAAACAGTAATAAAATAACAACCCAGAAAGATTCGAATTTCTCTCGTAAACACAAAAGTAACTCGGTTTTTCATATTATAATAAAAACCCGTTGTAGTATTAGCACATTCTTCTGCAATCATTTTGCATACTACCTGAATACAATCGCACCTCCATAACTCGAATCTCCACAACTCGAAACTTTCTGTACGTCGAAATTTACTGATGTCTCTGCACATTGTGTATAACTGAAATCCCTTTCTTTAACTCGAAATTTCTATAACTCGAAGTAATTTTCCGGTCCCTTGAGATTCGAGTTATGGAGGTTCGACTGTATTAGGAAATTTCTGTTTATCATCTTGACATGTCAATGTATCAAATTAAAAATTAAAGTTTAAATACATAACTGAAAAGATAAACCTTTTGATTTTGATAATGAAATAAGCTGTTGTAAATTGTAGTGAACAATTTCTATCATTAAAACTCAATGTATCAAAGAGACTTTGATTTGAGACTCTGCCAAACTTTGAACGCAGGAAGAATACATTTTGTGATGTTATTTGACGTACTCTCTTTTCCAGATTACCAAATCAGTTACATATAATATGTATTATTCATAATAACTTGAAAGCATCAAAAACTGGATGTAATGTAAAGGGAAAATGGTTTAATGATTACTATTTGAGAGAAATTTCAGGGAAAATTTTCGAAAATAAAAAATGCGAAAATTTTCTATTTGCAAAGAGCAACCCGAATATGATGGAATCAGGAAGATACATTACAAATTTTAGAGTAAATTCAAAAAGACTGATTGTAGAAAAATTTTATGCAAGCAAAAACATGTAATAGCAACAAAAGTTTCTTTTTTGAGAAAGTATTTAGACTTTCAACATTCCAATGATAATATTAATTTCATTTTATTGGACGAGACATAACGGATGAGTCATATTATTGCATTTCTGTAATAACTGTCTTATCAATAAAGATAGAGCAAAAAACTTTTAAGAAAAATTGTCTGCCATATCAAGGACTATAACTTTGTTAAATCAGTTAACGTCGATCTTCAATTGTTTTCCAGCGCCTCCTTCATTTTTTTTAATTACATGGTATATTTCTAACGATGAATTTTGATAGAAAATTTCTTTCTCTTTTTGATGATCTAAGAGTTTTGCCACTTTAATAACAAAAATTGAAAATGAAGGGGGGAGGTTTACTGTTGTACAAACAGGTTATAGGGGTGGTTTTGTGGAAGGACGTATTTTTTTCTTAAATAGCAAAAAAAAATGGGTGGGAATATTTTTGGGCCCATGATTGAAAGTTATTTGATTCCGGAATTACATACAATTGCGCAAATTTGCTGTAATAATGTTGCTCCTTACCATTCGATATTATTAAAAAAAATAACTTACGAAATTTTCAAATAATGCCAAAATATAATAAAGCAAAAAAAACCTTTATTAGAAAAAAAATAAAAAGCGGTAAGTAATAGACGAGATGTATGTATTGTGTTATTGTGTATTACGTCTACCATCTGTGTAACGCAATGGAATTAACGTGGACTTTTTGCAAAAGAGATTAATGATTCAAAATTCCGGTTTAAAGAAAAAACCAAAAATTATTTGGTAAAATTCCCTTTCAAATTTTTCTGTAGAAATGAGGAACAATCCTGAAAGGACGAGTTGTACCAACATCATTTAATTTTGGATTTAGTTTTATTCCCATAGCAATAATTAATTGTGAAGACAATTGCTGCCATAGTAATTCAACCAAGTTCAAAGTTGAACGATGTTGGTAAAATTCGCTCTAAGCGCCAGTTGCTCAAACATCGTTCAACTTTGAACTTATAGTTCTATGATTACAGCAACATATGCCTTTACAAATGTTGCCATGGCAATAGAACCAAGTTCAGAGCTCAACCATGGCTCAAATGTTTGAACAACTGGCCTTAAATCATCTTGATCATGTCAACTAATTGCCAAATCATGAAAAATTAATTGTCGATTGACACTTCCGAATGAATTCTATGTAGAAACGTTCTCATTTGTATACAATTAGCTGTTGCACACAATCAAATTAATGTGTAAGTAAGGTTAACAGTGCCGTATCCATAATTTGGAAAATGATAGATGCGTTGCTTATATCACGGCTATTTTGACAGATTGAGACAATCAAAAGCTTGTTTCTGTTTTACCGTGTTCGCTCCCCCAAATTGCCCGCAAGCACACCCCTGACGGTCAATCGTCAATGTTTGAAAAAGTTTTGGGAAGTTGCGCCTCTTGTAATTTCTGTTAGTTCTCTTGAAGTCTCCTTGAAGATGGGGAAAGCCGAAACTGGTTGGGATGAGAGTCAAAAACCTTGTTCGTCAGAACAAAGAAAAACAACACAAGTGATCAGTGTAAATATATTATTTTGACATATTTAAAATAATATGACGTAATCGGAAAGATACATTGGACGTCCTCAAAAGATTTGGTTCAATTTCTTAACTGATTAATTTGTGCAAAATTTCACTTGAATCAAGGATTACCTGAAAAAATAGAACCTGTTCTATCTCTAAACCATATCTGCTGTCCAAAATATTTCAACTGAACCAAATTTTGTACAAGAAATAGGGTAGTATGAAACGGTCTTAACACGCGTTTAAAAAAAAAGTAACTCGCAAATTTCTTTTGGCTTATCATAGACAGAGAGAGACATTGCTGAAATTGTGCAGCAAGCAATTAGCAATATTGAAAATGTCCAAATAAGCAAGAATGAAATGTCGATGAAAAATTCAACATTTGGAAACGAAAAATGAACACTTTAATATTTGTTTTCTTTTTTACAGATTTGTTTGTTGTAATAGAAGAGATTTAGATCATATGTATGCATATGTGATATGTACTATGACACCAAAAGAATCTGGGACAACTCTACACCTGCATTTTTGAGTTTATTTAATAAACTAATGAGTTTGAATACAACTTTAAACAATTCATTTTGCTTGTTCTATGGTAACATAAAAAATACACAAAACTAAACAAACGAATAATTTTTTTTAACAATTAATTCGTCGTATTTAGATTTTTGTTGGGCATAGTATATAACCTGTGAGCAACTAAAAATCAGATTAGAGTCGGCGGTGCAAAGAAAAAGTATGTCTGTTACTAACGCGGCGTTAGGCTGATCTGACAGTTCATGAATGTATTAGATTAATTAATTCAGTCAATCACAGACATACATTTTCTTTGCACCGCCTACTCTAATCTGATTTTTATTTGCTCACTTTTTACTTCTATAACAAACAAAAATATATTTTCCAATTTTTTGACATTATGCTCGCTATATGCAAGACAAAACAATTTTTTTTTACAAAATTGGCCTTTATAAGTTCTCGTAATAAACGTGCTCGTTTTAAACAAATATTTATACAGTGAATTTTTTTTAGGTATGGCCACAGGGATTTACGTGTACAAATTTGAAGCAAATTTTTATTTTTATTAATAATTTAAACATTTTTTACGAAATGCACATTGCTAGAATAACATGAACATGTTCTATTTAATTATTTTCCGGTTAGAAGTTGAAATTAATAAGCATAGAATTAACCGAAGTCAAAAATCAAGGTAGCTGAAATGTCATTAAGAGAAAAGTTCCGTTAATGTCTGTCTACTGCAAATTTATAAAGAAAATGTCCCTTATTATTAAGCAAGCATTAAAAATATCAATTATGTGCGTTATAACAAGTTCCACCCATTTTTCAATGGTATGAAGAAGTAGTTTTTACAAGTGGTAATAAATTAATGTTGCAATAATGAGTTTATCAGTAATCACAGTGACAAATTATTAATAACGTCAGCCTACATGGATTGCATTCGTTTAATAATTTGTGTCTATTTTCTTCAACTTTTGTTATTCTTTATTCAAATAGACGTAATCCAATTTCTTTTGCATTACAAAATTGAAGAATATAATATTAATATTTTATTTTAACGCGAACTTGAAACTTCCCACACGCGATTGTTCAATCCTTATTTTTCTACTGCCAACTACGTTACTTTTATTTATGCATTTGCTACGCGATTCTCAACAACTTTTCACAGTAAAATCGTAAAATAAAATTAAGGAAAACGTGTTAGGATATTCTGGCAAAGTTCATCTTGTAGTAAATCGTTTAATTTACGATTAAATACAAAAATTTACTTAAAATTTGTCCCATAACATACATTAACATGAGGTCAAATTTTTAGCATGTAAATCCCTATGGCCACACTTAAAAAAAAATTCACTGTATATGTAATTTACCATATCAAGAAACGGGACTTTTCAATTTCCTCGCTATATCCGTGTTCTCGTTATAACCAGTGCTCGTTATAAGCAAGTTTCACTGTAATTTAGAACAAAAAAAACAATCAAGCAAATTACACAATGTTCCGAAAACCCGGTCAAAAGTCTCGTTTCAAAATTTTAAATTAGAATAAAAAATTATGGTGAATAATTTAGTCAACTACTTAGAGTATGAACTGGCGTAGTTCTACCCATTCGTGTGGAGGATGGGCGTTACTGAAGTGTGCATTCAAATTTGACATTTGCAAAAGCTGGATTTAATAAAGTTGCAATTTGTGTGTGAGTATGTGTGTGTGTGAGAGAGAGAGAAAGAATACAAGCTTAAGTGCTGAATTATGGATTCTGGTGAACCACGTACTTAATTGTCGTCAAATATCACACGAATATGGACTTTTACGCAATTGTGACGTTTCTAAAATTGTCAAACTTTAATTTTAAACTTAATCTGGTGGAACTTGTTGTTAGGCAACAGAGAGAGTCCGTAGGGCTCGAGTGGCAACAAGTTTGAGAAAGAATCTGGAGAATTATTTTCTAATTTAGCGAAATCTCGAGTGGCATTTGGAAGATTATTTTTTAATGTTTTGCATTTTTATATTAATTTCTTCCACTGACGCGGAACTAAAACCGATTCATTTTTTAAAATACTAAATTTGACATAATTGATAAGAGTTTGTACGTAGTTAATAAACACAAAACAAAAGTAGATAGGTACTATAAATTATTATTACGAGAATAATGTAAGTAGAATATTCCCAGTACTATTAGTCAGAATTAAACATGTGATCCGACTGAAAAGTGGAAACGTTAAAAAATAATCATAGAAAAAAAATTGGATACTATACCATATGTCTCAGATAACTTTTCCTCCAGCATGGGGGTCTCCTTTATTATAAGAGATACTAATTCGGTTAAGGCCCAGTTTTACAATCGTAGAATAAGGATGGAATAACTGTTTGCCTAATATCCTTTAATGTTCCTCCATACCTACGTCACGTTATTCTAAGAATAATGCTTATCCGGCGATTGTAAAATCGGCCCTAAATGGGATGAATTATTCCTAAGTATTAGGATAGTTACACTATTTTAAAATTTTAAAAAATCCCAACGGTTCAGGAATTATAGCAAAAAAGACAAACATTTTCAAATTTCGTTTCTTTGCAATAACTTCTTTATTGTAATCCACAAGTTTCTGTTATTCGTACTTTCTTAAGACACTTTTTTATGCAGAATTTAAATGTGCTTTCAGATTTGTTTTTACACTTTCCGATTTCGAGTTTTCAAATCCAAAACAAAAAGGTCTACGTTTCGCTGAGAAAATCCAAAAACATCTCAATTTCGACGTATTTTAAAACATTTTAAAAGCGCGCACGCGCAATAAGTGTGTACTTAGGCTTGTGTGTACAATCGAGTTTTTTGATGAGAAATGGCTGTGGAAAACAAAGAGAATGTCTTTTGCCTATTATAAGTCCTTATAATAAATGGACCCCCCCTGAATTTGTTAGTGTACAAATTTATAAAAACAAATAAAAATTGATTGTTAGACAAGGATGTGATTTTTGTTGTAAAATATTTTTGGCAAATTTTTCAATCCAAATAAGTTGGCACGACTTTAACAACAAAAAATTGAAAATGTTTTTAAGAAAACAAAAGGAAAAAATTCAAGCAATTTTCGAAGATCTTTTAACATTTCTAAAAACGTTGTTACACTTTTTTTAACTCAATCACAAAAACAACGTAACGTATTTTTTATACGTACTGCCTTTGTCTCTATTTTTAATACGTACTACATTTGTCTCAAAAAAAAAAACATGTCAAATTACTTTTGTTAAATTCTTCTTGCTCAATTTTTTTTTCTCATTTCATTATTAACCCATACCTTGTCCTGTTTTGTTTCGATTTTCTCTGCGTTCTTCCATCGTCCAATTGTATTCCATAATTCGTCAGCGAATCATCATAGTGGCACACACACTCAAGTGTCAACAATCACTCGCATCTTGTCTCCTTTTCTTTTTCGTTTTAGTTAAGTTTTTTTTTTTTTGAGGGGGCCCAAAAACAGCACAGATTTCAATTACCTATTATATCATGAAACGCGAGTACTCATTGCAGTTCACTTGTTTTGTAATACAACCGAACGGGAGCGTCCTCCGCAGCGCCGCAAACAAATTTAATAATAAAATGTATTAACAACCTGAACGATTTATCCCCACCGGGTGGCTATGGCAACGCAATACATAAAGACAATTGAGTACATAACGTCCGTCCTTGTTTTTGATCTGGCGGGTCGTAATTGCCGAGGCAAAGACACCTGTTTTCGTACAGTTCATACAGTCAAAAAAATCGAGAGTACACTTAATTTTTTCTAATTTAATTTAATTCGTTCGTGTTCGTATCACCTTTGATGTCAACTTGACAGACAAAATGCCACGATTAACTGAAAACGACACAGTTCTAATTCTTTCTAAATTGGCTGCAGAAAATAGAATTTTGATGTTCATTAAATACTTTGAATTTCTAGTTTTAAATTGACATTTATTGTCAAATATAACGTGCCTGAAATACATTAAGACTTCAGATGTTGTACGTTTCGATATTGTACGTTTTAGGTACTTGTCAAAAGTGCGAAGAAAATTTTTTAATGAATATCAATGGAGTAAGAAAGTGAATATATAGGGTACGATATAATCAAAAAATCGACTGATAATAAAAAATGGCCATGGAAAATAAACTGTTTGACTTAAATTGAACGTACAGTATTTTTTTAACATAACCTAACTTCACGTTTCACAAATTGACAACAAAACATTTTTCTTGACAGCTGTCAAACATCTTGGGTTATATTCGTATGAATCAAAGACATTTGTTTCCCATAGCTATCTATGATAAATAATATAAAAAATTTTGTGCAAATCGGTTTTGATTACAGCGGATTCCTCGAGCAGGCTCTGTACAGCTGTTTCAGGCCTAGTTGGGCCTTCGTCAGCAGAACCGTAGCTCGAGAACTCCACCGCAAACCAAACCGATCTGTCCAGGTTATTCGCCAATGCGATGTGAAAGTAATGAACATTTTAAGTAGCGACATCTCTCGATCGCTTTTTGACCTGTGAGGTCAAAAAGCGATCCAAAGATGTCGCTACTTAAAATGTTCATAAATAATATAGTAAGTATTCCATTTCTAAATTAGTCTAGGTCTATTTATCGAAGTGAATTACGTTTACAATCTGCAAGTGCCGCAAAAGGGTTTTAAATTACAAATACAGATTTGTTCTTCTGAGAAAATGTGACAGGGTCAAATCACGAGCAAGCAGTTTTGAATTTCTTTGGTGGCGCTACTCTTAAAAGGTTCCATCGGCAGTTTCTGATTAGTTCGAACTGTCAAAAGCAAGCATGCACTCATCAAAGTTGATGGAACTGTTAAAATAATTACTTCAATTGTTTTTGATGGTTCCAAACCAGTTAGAAAGTGCTGATGGAAGAAACCTAAAGTATACCAGACCATAGTCAATGCTATAATCAACGTCATTTATCTTTCCTTAACGACTTTTGTGAGTTTCCTTATAGCAACATTCAAACAGCTGCAATTCAGCAACCATTGAGAATTGAACACATGTTTATATGAACTTTTTTATTCTAAATGGTCTATACTACCACCTCCTAAAGTATTAAAGTTTCCTCCTGAAACACCCTGTATACAGAAAACCATGAGTATAAGTAACAAAGACAGAATATTCATCTGCAATTACGAGATACTCAAGATTACAACAGAGGACTTGATGATTTCTTTCACTTTGTTTTTTTATTATGTCTTTTCTCTTGTCATTATTTTCTTTCCTGAATTCCTAATGTCACAGGACATTTCGACTTTGTTATCTAGTGTTATTTACTCTTAGGTAGATAAAAATTTATTTCATTCACATTATGTTAAATAATAAATCAATAAATATCTTTTAAAAGCTACAATTTTTGTTTATTATACTTCATCTGTCATTATTCCTGGATAAATTGTTGCAGTAATGAACGGCAACAAAAGGGAAGGAATAAGTAAATTCTTTGTACCCATTATAAAATACTATTTAATAAAGTTAATAGTCTCAAAACTGGAAATAGATATCTTCGTTTTGATGTCGACTGTACACCGACGCTCGGTCGGTCATGCGACCCTCTGCTGAATGCAAAACCGACGCGGCTCGACGAGCCAATCACAGTGTAGCATCGATTTCATGCTCTCACCTTATTGGTCGGGCTTTACATAATATACCAGGAGCTCGACCAACGACGAACGGTCGAAATTCCTTCTTACCTGACGCACGGATTTATAAAAATAATCAGGGGCCGGCCCCCCGAGTACTGGGCCTAAAGGTTGTGACGCTATTACAAATTCAAACAAAATACAAGACAAACCCCTAAATTCCACTGTGAATTAAACGATATTGTGTTTGTTAGATTACAATTACATAAATAGAAAAGCGTGTTCCCAAAAATTAAAAAAATACTGAGTTTGAGAATAACTCCTTTAAATCGCAATAGTTAGTTACAGATTTTTTTTCTTTATTTAGTGGTAGATACATATTACATTTATTAAAAATTATTTTGAAATTGTGACTTGTTTCACAGGCACTCTTTCTTGTCTACACTTTTATTTAGTACAAAAATTTAAGGTAAAACACGTGCAGACGTAGGTATATAATTAGAATTGTATAAATTTTTTCTGTTATTTTGTTCAGCGTACAGAGTGACCAACAATGTATGTATAAACGAACGCATTACAACTTCCTCTTGTCAGTCTTTAAATTGATTATTTATCGTACTTGATTACAATTGTTTACTCTACTTACAATAACGTATTGTTACGTTACATCCTCTGCCGCCGACAAACCAAACAATTATAACTGTCACGACATCTAGAGGTTTCTCGATGATTCGCGAAGATTTGACGTGCGCTCCAGGTACTACTGAATTTGTAGTAAACAGTGCTTTACAGGTTATAAAAGGTTATATAACGTTTCGGAAAGAAAGAACCTCTATAAAAGCAGAACCGGGCGCGAGATTTATAACAGTTTCTATTAGATAATAGCAAATTTGCGATGACACGCTAATTGTCTGCACCAGTGGCGTAGATAGAAACTTGTTTCGGGGGGGGGGGCCCGAACAAAAAAAAATCTAACGAGTACGGACTATTTAACATTTTATTTAAGAAATGTAAAACGGCGAACAAAAAACAACGTCATATGGAAAACTTCTTTAGTATGAAATACGCAGAACATAACATTTTAGAACCATTTCGGGGGGGGCTCGGGCCCCCCAGGCCCCCCCCCCCTATCTACGCCACTGGTCTGCACTGGCCATCTTGTGCTTATTGAGGCAGCAGTATCGTTGCGAATTTGTTATTCACAGCACGATTATAAGTCAAATTGTGATCAAATTTGGATGGAATTGGAATCTTCTAAAATCCTTTTCATTTTATCTACTAAGGACAACAGCGCAGCTGATCAAATAAATATGTACTTACGTGTTTAGATTTAAAAAAAATAATTGTGGTTAATAGGATCATTTGATTTTTATTTAATTTGAGAAGAGTTTTAATAGTAGATTATAACGAGTGGTTTTTTAAATCCGACGTCAAGTTGGCTGTGAAACATTCGTTGTTCTATTCACAATGAATAGAACAACGAATGTTTCACAGCCAACTTGACGTGAATAGAACAACGAATGTTTCACAGCCAACTTGACGTCGGATTTAAAAAACCACTCTATATTATAAGTGAGAGAAATGCAAAATCATACATGAGTGAGACAATTCTCAGGAGTGTATAATTGCATCTCGCTCACGTGTGATATACGACGTTTTGTCCAACAGTTACACTTTTTAACAACAAATAATCTTGAAAAGATATTTTTGAAGTGACATTCAGAGTGACATTACTTAAAACGTCAAGCAATCATGGTCGGTCGTCATGGATAATTGTTGATAAACACTATGGAGTGACTAAAGGTTTGTTCGTTTGTTCTGCACTTTCTACACTTTTAACTCTTTTAATCTATTTTTCTCACTCCTACTTATATTATATTGTATACGTCTCACTTTCTCAGGAACGGTTGATGTAAAAAGTGTAGAAAAGTGCAGAACAAACGAACAGACCTTAAAATTAAATTTTAGTCGCTAGAGATTGAAATTTGATTTTAATCGCTCAAGACTAACGTAAAAAACCCCTAAAAAGTGCAACTGTTGGACAAAGAAATTTTTCTTTTAAATTTCCATTTGAGTCTTTAGGTGGAGTGGTTATAATGGGAATTACATAGACTGAAACGAATAGACTACATGGAACAGTTAAATGTAGGCAACATTTTACTTTTTATGCACTAGTGCACTTTACAAACTAAACTTAAAAGTATCTACTTTATACACGGTCGCAGAAAAAGTTATTTACAGCAGACAGGAATAAAGAAAAGTAAAAAAAATCGATTTTCTGCCTTTTTTGTTTACCTTCATATTTCAAAAATAAACAAAAAATTGTTGCACCTAAGGAGAAATGGATCTGTCATCCTCTGTGCACTGAGAAAAATGAATGGGGGGATGTACTATATATGTAATTGTAAAACAATATGCTACAATTTGCCTTCAAAGTTGTAGTTTTCATTACATCAATTACAAACATTTTGTAAATTATAAAATAATAAAATTATTACTTCGTTGTAGGGTAGGTTATACAGTTTTCCAAAATTTTCTAAATGTTTTTCCAAAATTAACACATTTTGTGTTAATTTCTAACCAATAATATTTGCGAATATTTTAGTTATTTATGACGTGTAAAAATTCCCACAAAAGTAACGCAACATTACAGATTATTGCAATATTTAGTAATGTGTCCACATGTCCGTAAGGGAGTCTTACAATTCATTCATAAAAGGAATAACAATAAATACTGCAAACCACGTATACAGATTTGCAATTTTAAAAGATATCTCCGAAATCAAACCGAAAGAAGAGAGGATAATAGAAACAAAATGTCTCTGCTTGTTTTCGTAAAATTGTCTTCTAGAGCGTCATCTCTTGCCAAACATTGGTAGTTTCTGATACAGAGATGTGGCTAAGGTTTTTGAGCTCCTCCTAAGTATTAATTTTGCTGAAGAAAACAAAAGAAAGTCGACGGGAACACGCGAAAATCGTCGCCTTAACTTAAACTGTGACATCTCTGATTGATTTTGTAAAATTGTCTTCTACAGCGTCATCTCTTGCCAGAAACTGGTAATTAATTTGTGATACGGAGCTGTAGATAAGGTTTGTAGACTTCTCCTAAACATTAATTTTGCAGAACAAAACAAAATAAAGCCGGCGAAAAAATGAAAAAAAAAAAAAATTGTGACAACTCTGATTGATTTTGTACAGTCACCTTCTGGAGCGTCATCTCTTTTCAAAACTGGTTGTTACTGATATGGAAATATACCTAAAGTTCCACGGGCATCTCCTAAATTCATTCTGACGGAACAAAACAAAAGAAAGTCGACGGGAAAGTAGAAAGAACCGATGACTTAATCGAAATTTTGACAACTCCGGTTGATTTTGTAAAATTGTCTTCTAGAGTGTCATCTCTTGTTCAAAATTGGTAGCTTCTGATGCGAGAATATACCTGAGGTTCCAAAGACTTATAAATATTAATTTTGCTGAACAAAACAAGAGAAAGTCGACGGAAAGGTACGTAAACCCATGCCCGAATCTAAATTGTGATGTCTCTGTTTGTTTTTGTAAAATCGTCTTCTAGAGCGTCATCTCTTTCCAGAAACTAGTTGTTTCTGATGCGGAGGTGTGGCTGAGGTTTTTGAGCTCCTTCTAAATAATAATTTTGCGGAACAAAACAAAAGAAAGTCGATGAGAACACGCGTAAATCGTCGCCTTAACTTAAACTGTCACACCTCTAACTGATTTTGTAAAATTGTCTTCTACAGCGTCATCTCTTGCCAGAAACTGGTAGTTTGTGAGACGGAGGTGTGGCTAAGGTTTGTAGACTTCTCTTAAATATTAATTTTGCAGAATAAAACAAAAGGAAGCTGGCGAGAAAGTGAAAAAAATTGTGACAACTCTGATTGATTTTGTACAGTCACCTTCTAGAGCGTCATCTCTTGTTCAAAACTGGTAGGTACTGATATAGAAATATTCCTAAAGTTCCACAGGCATCTCCTAAATTCATTTTGACGCAACAAAACAAAAGACAGTCGCCGGGAAGTAGAAAGAACCGATGCCTTAACCGAAATTTTGCCAACTCCGGTTGATTTTGTAAAATTGTCTTCTAGAGTGTCATCTCTTGTTCAAAATTGGTAGCTTCTGATACGAGAGTATACCTGAACTTCCAAAGACTTCTCCCAAATATTAATTTTACTGAACGGAACAAAAGAAAGTCGACGGAAAGGTACGAAAACCGATGCCCGAACCTAAATTGTGATGTCTGCTTGTTTTTGTAAAATTGTCTTCTAGAGCGTCATCTCTTGCCAGAAACGGATAGTTTCTGATACGAAGGCGTGGCTAAGGTTTTTGGGCTCCTCCTAAATATTAATTTTGCGGAACAAAACAAAAAAAAGTCGACGGGAACACGAGAAAATCGTCACCTTAACTTAAACTGTGTCAACTCTGACTGATTTTGTAAAATTGTCTTTTACAGCGCCATCTCTTGCCAGAAACTGATAGATTTCTGATACGGAGGTGTGGCTAAAGTTTGTAGACTTCTCCTAAACATTAATTTAGCAGAAGAAAACAAAAGAAAGCCGGCGAAAAAATTAAAAAAATTGTGACAACTCTGATTGATTTTGTGCAGTTATCTTCTAGGTAGTTACTGATATGAAAATGTACCTAAAGTTCCACGGGCATCTCCTAAATTCATTTTGATGGAACAAAACAAAAGAAAGTCGACGGGAAAGTAGAAAGAACCGATGCCTTAACCGAAATTTCGACTACCCCGTTTGATTTTGTAAAATTGTCTTCTACAGCATCATCTGTTGTTCAAAATTGGTAGCTTCTAATACGAGAGTATACCTGAGGTTCCAAAGACTTCTCCTAAATATTAATTTTGCTGAACAAAACAAAAGAAAGTCGAGAGGAAGACGAGAAAACCGATGGTTTAACCTAAATTGTGACGTATGTGATTGATTTTGCGTAATTGTCTTCTAGAGCGCCATCTCTTGCCAGAAACTGATAGTTTTTGATGTGGAGGTGTAGCTAAGGATTTTAGGCTTCTCCTAGATATAGATATTAATTGTACAGAACAAAACAAAAAATGTCGACTGGAAGACGCAATGAAATTGTCATCTAGAGCGCCAAAAACTAGTAGTTTCTGAAACGGAGGTATAGTTAAGGTTTTTAGGCTTCTCCTAAAAATTGATTTTTCCAAACAAAACAAAAGAAAGTCGACGAGAACCCATGTCTTAACCTAAATTGTATAACATCTCTGTTGTTTTTGTAAAATTGTTTCGGAAATTGAAAAAAATCTCATCTAAATATGACAACCGAGACAGTAGCTTACAATTTCACAAATTATAATTTTTTTTTCCTTTTTTATTTATTTATTTTTCTTTTAGAGAAAATTGAAAATATAGAATATTTAATGGACGATTTGTTTTGGCCCGAGTTGAACTTATCGATCTAACATGAACACGTGGTCAAATGTGATCGCGAGCTGAATCGTTTACGAAAGGGTGACATACACACCCCCTAATAATTTCAGTAATTACCGGGGCCCCGCTCATTCAACCCTGTCGGGTCTATTATGCGCAATTAGTTTTGGTCAAACTTCTTTGTTCTCAGGTGAATTTAACAGGGGGATCTACCTCTGCTTTAGACGGGCATTTTGTCATTGATATTGTTATTTTCTGTAGTTTTTGTTGAAATTTTAGCGCGAAAGCAATTTGTAGTGGTAGGTACCTAATCGTTGCGGTCAACCAACCATGCATGTCCCGACCATTTGGCGGTTTAATTGTGCAGCTAAACGTATGCAAATAAATATCAAGAGCAGATGTTTAAACGCTTTAATGCTCAGATAAAAATTACAGAACACAGAATATGAATATGATTTGTGTAATAATTTTTTTTTCTTTATTACTAATTGTCAGTCAATTGACAGCATGCCTAAAAAGAAAAAATGCCAACTTTATACATGGTGGCACATTAGGGGGCAAAATTCAATAATTCCAGTGTGATTTGAAATATACAAGAAAGTTACCTATAAAAACTGTAGGGCATAAAAAAGTGTATGTTGTAAAAAGATACCTGGTGTGTCACCACTAAAAAGTGACATAAAAATCTCAATATATTTTTTTTAATTGAACTGCTATATGTATAGGGTGACTGACAATTGTTCCGCCAAAAAACGAGTAATGAAACAGTAAATTGGAATATAAAGTTTTATAATTATTATTTTAATGATTACTTGACCATACAAAATGTGACCTTGACAAACGTTGTTGTCATCCAAGTAGTGTCATTGAGTTACTTTTAATTATACGCATTTATTTTGCATGATGTTTTCACTGATTTCTGGATATGCTTCAGGTAAAACAATAATACTTATCTGTTTTAATGGAGGTATGATATTAGCTCAAAATTACAGCCAATCTAGCAAAGCTGTTGGCACATTCAAAATACCCTAAAACCCTTGCTTTCCATTGTAAAAATTAAAGCAAAGTAAATAAACTTTAAAAAACAAATTGAGCACTTTTAAATAAAGTTTTCCAATCTTCACGGTTACAAAATTTATTTCGTATACCTAAATCAGAAAATTGCCAGTTGATTTGATTTGTAAAAGTTGAAGGTTTCAGTGGGTGCGTGAAGACTTTTCCCCGGGAACGATTAAACAATAAAAATCCGGGTTGCATCCGTTCGGTGGCAAAAATCCTATCCCACCACCGCGTATCGATCAAACGACCTGTCAACGGCGTAAATCTGCTCGCACGCGATCCGAACATTAAAAGAAACAAATCCCTAGCATTCGAGAACGTTTATAAAGCGGACTTTAATTAATATCTGTGTGCAAATGCTAGGGCATTAAACGTGGGACTCGCCTTACACAAAATTCCGCATTCGGTTTTGCACAGCTTCAATGTCCTCCTCGCACGAAAAGCGAGCGAAACAAAAGAGAAACTGTAACCTTGAATTCGTCAAAACCTTACTTATAGTGTTTTTCCTGGGACTAAATTGTGCACTGAGTGTGCACTCAGAATATCTCCATCCCGTTTCATTACATAAGGTTAAAATAAGATGAGAATATTCTGAGTGCGCACTCAGTACACAATTTAGTCCCAGTGAAAAACACTATTAGTCAACGCAGATTAATTATTTGTAAATTAACTTTGCCTAAGTTAATTTAAAATCAATAACTCAATAATAATATACAAGGTCTACCTAAAAAATAATTAGACTCGAGATTTGCAACTGCTTTCAAAATGGCGGTGAGGAAAATAAAAGAGAAATTGTATCCTGTAATATACTTAATAAAGAAAACAATTGTCACGAAGTCTTTCTTGAAATTTAAATCAAAATGAAAAATGCTAACAAAAAGAACTGAGTGATCAAATTATTTCACTTGATACTAGGGATTTTTTTGCTCAGCGCTTTGCGCAACTTGCCCACCAACCACAGTATAAGTAATTACCCAGTAGCGTCACTTAAACGTCAGTGTTAAAAAAAGAAGCGGCCATTCTATTTGATACCCTTATGGAAATGCAATGTAATTTACAGCTAGGTAGGTATCAAACAAAAGAACAAATGTGACAGTTATACTCGAGTGACGCTACTGTGTGATTCTTATACTGCGCACCAACCACCAAGTGTGTAATTTGACAGAACCAATCAAGGCCAACTGGCCAAGGATTGTATGCATTAATCCTTTTGTATACGAGTCGCGTTCAGTATTTGGTTCACAGCGTTTATTCAAAGGAAAAAATCGAGTTAACAACTGTCATAAACGTCATTTTTGTATAGTAATGTATAGTAAAGAAAAATTGCTTCACTTGACAATAAAACCACAGTATAAGTAATTACCCAGTAGCGTCACTTAAACGTCAGTGTCAAAAAAAGCGGCCATTCTATTTGATACCCTTATGGAAATGCAATGTAATTTACAGCTGGGTAGGTTTCAAACAAAAGAACAAATGTGACAGTTATACTCAAGTGACGCTACTGTGTGATTCTTATACTGTGACAAAACTCTGGAGATTTTTTTTGTGTAACGGTTTGCATTTAACCGAATGTTGTTGTCTATAAGAGAAAGTGTTCCTGTCAAATTTAAAACATTTCTTGATTCTCATATGAAACAATTTTCTAGGTCGGTTTACATTATTTGTTTTATGTCAGTCTCCCGGTATTTGATTGGTGACATTAATTTACCGAAGGAAAACAAAACAACTTTTAAGTTAAAGAGTGCCATGAACGTCATTATTGACATTTGCGTGAATCTGAAATGTCAAATTTTCATTGAACCAACTAAAGCGTTCATAAAAAATAATCTTAAATTCTTAAGACACATTGTTCGTGATATTTAGTTGAAACTGAGAAATGTCTCGAATATTCATAATAAAACTAAAAGCATTTTCTATTGACTGCACTGGAACGCGCGCACTGAGTGTATTCTTATATCTTCTTTTTACCTTCATATATTAATACAAGATAGAGATATACTGAGTGTGCATCAGTGTAACGAAAGGAACATACTGTTTCACTGTTCTAGAGTGTTCTCAAAGTACCTATTTCTTATCTTGTTTTAACCTCATTTAATAATAGGAGGTGGAGACACTCCGGGAGTGCTCTAGAGCAGTGAAACAAAAACGCTGTAAGTACTGTAAACTATCTGAAAATGTTAAGCATTTTTTTAAATATTACCACGAGGTATTTAATTGGCAGCACTGAATTGAGCAAAGGAAATTAAACAACTCTTAACTTAACCATTGTAATCACGTCAATTTATGATTTGACTATGAACTGTCAGATGTCAGAATCCTGATTGAAGTGACGGAAATCTGAAGAACAACTGATAACGTTTTCGATTCACTGCTCTAGAACACACTTGGGGTATTCCCATCTTGTTTTAACCTCATGTAATAGTAAGTGATGGAGATACTCGGAGGGTGCTTTAGAGCAATGAATGATGATGCTAAATGAAGGATTTTCGTCCGTTTATTTATCTGTCAGTTCACATTAGGCGGAAGTCCATCTAAAAGCGCTTTTTTAGACCTAGAGCAATGAATCGAAAATTCCATTTAAATAAGAATGACTGAAATGTCAATTTTCTTGAAATGACTGAAGCGGCTTTCTCGATCAGTCTTCAAGTTTGTTCCATTAGGAGATTCTGACTGGTTCGGAACCGTCAAAATAAGTTGCCCACCAAAGTAATGACAGGTTTCAACAGCGCCATCAATTGCACAATTTTGATGAATGCATGCTTTTGACGGTTCCGAACTATACTCTCTTTTCTTTCGTTTTTTTTATACATAATACCTGTCAGTGTCAAAATTCTAGAGTTTCTGTTGGAACACTGCTTTTATCACTAAATGTATAATATAAAGTGGTCAAGAATCACTATTTGAGTTGACAGTGCTGAATTTTATTTTTAAATGGTACAAGTACAATTGGAGTAACTTCCGGTTGTTGATATCTTGACACTGACAGCCGTCACTTTACAAGCGTCACTTGACATTTCAAATCCAAATTGAATCGCTAATTTTTATTCACATAACCTACAATCTTGTCGCCGTTCAGGTTACGTCAAACAAACCAACAAAATATATAACCCGTTGCAGTGTTGAAATAGCCGAATAAAAAAATTCTCTTAATTGTATTGCCAACTTAAACTTTTATTGTTGATCACTTTGTAGAACAGAAATTTTTGAAATTTACTAACATTCAGGTAAGAGGTACCAACATCAGAAACATTTGATAGGTATTATCGAAAAAAAAAACTGAATATATTCAGAACTTCCTAATGGAGCAAACCTTTTATAAATTATGCTTCGTGCATATTTCCCGGTAGGCAGTTGATTGGCAACACTTACCCAAAGAAAAAGAAAAAAAATCCTCAAGTTGCCACAACCGTCATTCTTTGATTTGACATTTAGGCGAGAGTGAGGAAATGTATCAAATGTCAGTAGAAACTAAAAGGAATGCAAATACCTCGAAAGTAAACATTTGCGCGACTTCATACATTCCAACTTTACAATGTAAACGCGTTCCTGCTCCTCATACGTCGAGATTACATCGCGTCGACACAGTGTTTCCAAAACAAACTCGTGTAAACAATTTACGAACGGGCCAAACTCAACAGCCACCTGTTGATTGCGTCTGTTTTATTTTCATTGCGGGCAGCGCAATTTTAGGCGCGTGATAACGCGGAAATCAGGCCGATCGAATTTTTTGTTGCTCTTTTTTTTTATCAACAAATACCGTAACTTTATACCACCCAGCACGAGTCGAGGCGATAAGCCAGGCGCAAAGTCAGGGGGCTTTGACTGACGCGAAATCCGCGCCTGATCAAAGACGTCTGCTAATCGAACATGAATACATCGAATTAAGCCAATTTAAAGCGTCCCGCAAAAGTAGGTAGGCCCCAATATCACCGCCGACTTACCTAGGACAGCTTGCAGGGCCAGATCGGCAGACACATAATCCATTTTGCGTCGCACTGCACTCAGAAAACATTCATGTTAAGGCACTCAGCACTTTTGGTTTTGATCGGGCGCATGTTAGCTAGCTTTTTGGAAGTTTTGAAACTTTGAGAACTTTCATATTGTCAAGATGGATTACGCGTTTGACAGATGAACTTCATTCTAACAATCTTTTACTCTCCACTCATTCTTTAAACTTTTAAAAAAAGAAGCACATAATTCTATTCTGTTCTGCTGTACGGTATATCTAATCAGAATTCATTTTTTTAAATCATTTATTATTTAACGTGCACCTGACATATTTCTTTAAGATTAATATAAATGAGAAATTAAAGCGCGGGTAAGAAAATTGGAATTACATAAAATGGGGACTGTCGGTAAATTTTACTACTGCGCAGGTGAGCTACCGGGGGTTTGAACTACCTGGAAAATTTGGAAATAATTTAAATTTTTCAGGTTTATTACGTGTTTAACATTGTAAATAATTTCGGAAATCACCCATGAATTAATTTGGGGGTAAAACGCAGTGTATTCCGCTGACCTAGTCCCAGGCGTACGTCGTAATAAAAATGGCCGACGATACTTGCCGCAAATTTTTATCCACGGAAAACTTTCGCAAACAATCACCCGAAAAGTCGTTAATTTAAGCGCAAGAAGTGCGTTTAGAGCAAGCCAAAAGCCAACAAATTCCTGAAGATCACCGGTGTTTAGCAGTTCAACAACCAACGAAACCGCGCGCGTCTCAATGGGTGTTTTAAATATCGATGTTTCGGTGTTTGCGTGATTTCCTTCATCAGGGGCAGGTAAATCCAAGCCCGGAACTCTCTGTGCCAAGTCCGATTCACCAAACGGATTTGAGACGAGGACGAGATGCTTCCGTTCGACGCGAAATCAGAAAGTGAGGTTAGAACCACTGAGGTGACTACCAAGAAAGAGCGCAATTTCCCCCAATTAGAACTGTCCGACGCTTCCGCGTTGAGCGCCAACTCAAACCAGCCGGTTCTGGTGATTCAGTCACCGAAAACACCAACGCTATCGCGCAAGCTAAAGGCGGTGAGCTTGGATTCGGATCCCCCAAAGCAGACGAGCACTCTCGAGGTCTCCAGAGATGTTTTCTCCATGCCCAACACGCCGAAGCGACAGATAAGGCCAAAGTACTCCTGTGATTTCGATGACGGCTCTCAGAAGCTCGCAATAATCCCCGGCTTGGGGACAAATTTGAAACGGTTCGGATCAAACACGAGTATTTCAGGCTCGCAAACTCTGAAAACTCTACCAGAGATAATGACACTTCAAGATTTCTCCGACAACCGCACCGAGCCCGTCAGGATTAAAGCAAAAGGACTCCTGGAACGCAGGGGATCCAACGCGAGCCTGACCATAGATTTGGGCTCGAGTTCAAACCTGTCTGAGCCGAAAGCTCCGCCTCCGCTGAGGCTGAACGTTGCCAAGAGTGTTTCTAATTTGAACTTGGTGAGTTTTGGATCCGGTGAGAAGTGCCCCTGCGCGGTAAAGAAATGTGATGACAGAGACAAGAAGTTGTCAAACTTTGACAGACGAAAATCCCAAACGCATATTGAGAAGTGCGGAAACTGCACGATATATGAGAGTGAGCCGAGCAAGAGCAACATCTGCAAGATCAAGTGTCAGACGTTCAATAAGAAGTGCGCGTGTCTTTGCAATTATAAATCGAGGCGTAAATCTCTGTCGAATGAAAACTTGTATGTCCCGCCGTGTAATTTTTGCCAGACGAGCGAGCAGAAGGAGTGCCTCTCGAATTCGAAGGGGCACAGGCAGGCTTGCTATCCCAGGCAAGCCGACTTGGAAGCCTCTCAGTTACTGTCGGAAGACTTCAAGTTGCATTTGCAGAATATTCAATATTTACAGACGGCGGGCAGCGTGTTATCGATCGCTGATTTGAAGGCGTCTTGTGAGGTGTGTAAGTTTGACAATTATTCTATTAAATAAAATAAGTTTTGAAGAGAGATAAACAAAAATATACGTGATGATTATAAAAGATTGTATTGGAAACTCAGGTCCAATAGAGGGCGCAATGTTTGCCTAGTCAATTATCACCAATAGATGTCAGTTATTTTGAATTATTTTAAAATTGCAGTCAAAACTGTCTTGCGGTTTAAATTTTGAAATATTTTTTGTAAAACCCGTACGCTATAGTAGGTATTATTATGAATTAAAATGATTTTTAACTTATTAAGTAATTGTAACTGTTTATGTAAAGGTGTATCGTGTACCCAAACTGCATCAGGAATTCTGGGAAGTCCCCCTGAATCTGCAAGAGAAATGCATAGTTTCGGGAAGTCAAAGCCGAAATCGTTACAGAGGAGTCTTACCAAACGAACACAGTCGAGTTCATTTACCCGGGCCCCAACCGTACATCCACGCAAACTTTATTAAAGTAAAATAATTTCTAAAACATTAACCCTTTGTATACAAGGACCATCTGTTTTAGGGACCTGATTACACAGAAACGGCTTACATTGCAACGCAGGGTCCCATGGCACACACATGCGAAGACTTCTGGGAGATGATTTGGATAACTAAGGTACACCACATTGTATTATTTTATTACGTTTAAATATAACGTGTAATATTTTTAGAGCAACTGCATTGTAATGCTGACGGGGTTAATAGAAAAGGGTCGAAGTAAATGCGAGTTGTATTTTCCCCTTGGCAAAAGAAACAATGTGGAAAAGTCGTACTTCCTCGTGAAGACAACCAAAGTGCAAGACAAATTTAGTTTCGACTGCAGCAGAAACACTCACCAATATGAGGAAGAGACAATCGAATTCGAGGAACACAATCTCATTCAATATGGTAAATATAAGATCAAGTATGTCAGGGAGGACATGCTGGGGGAATGTGCGATACGTTGCCTGGATTTGCAAAGGATAGAAGATGGGAAAATAGAGTCACGTGTTGTGTATCACTATTGGTTTTCGAATTGGCAGGATCATAAGATGGCGAACCCCGAGCAGGTACTCAACATGGCGTTGCACGTCATCGAACTCTTGGATAGGAGCAACATGAAACGACATGACAATAACGTAACCGGATCTCAATCGCTGATCGACACTGACAGTATTAATAAAAAACCGTCCGAAACTAGCAGAATTTTAGCAGACAAACCGATCAGCAAGAGTAAGTCGAAGCTGCAAGAAAACGGTGAAGAGCAACCACACAAAAAGAAACCTCCGGATTTGAGCAGGATTCCGGTGATTGTGCACTGCAGCGCAGGGATTGGAAGAACCGGTTGTTTCCTCGCCATCCTGAACGGTATTCAACAGTTGAGGAGCAACTTTAACGTGGATGTTCTGGCAATCTTGTGTTCACTGCGTTTGCATCGAGGTGGAATGGTTCAGACTGCCGAACAGTATGAACTTATACACAGGGTGTTGAGTTTGTATACCGAATTGATGTAAGGAAAAAAATTTGTGTGCGCATTTACTATCGGATTAAAAAATTTTGAAGCAATACGATAATAGAAAAAAGAAATCATTTTTTGGTGATTGAGGACTGACGAAAATATAATATTATATTCCTGTTCGCTTGTTTTTTATGCGCAGGCAGAGGGATCAGGACTTTTTAATCCAATAGTATCCCAGTTTTAATTAAAGCTTCGTATTGTATTAAGTGACTGGGGATCTGCACGTTTAATTTATTAATGCCATAACGCAATCAAATTAAAGATGAAATTAGGGTAAACTGTACCAAAAATTCAAATGACAGTTTACTTTAAGATTTGTTTGAGATGTGGTGTTAGGAACGGTGTTGCGTATGCTTAGTGATATAGTAACCTAAGTTATTTGTTATGATTCTTAATAGTTTACTGTACTTTTATAACATACGGTAATGCAACACCTTTTATTAAATAATAAATAGAGTGACATGTTCGAGATTTGATCGGCTAAAACCGGCGTGCATTATTTTATTGACTAATTAATTTATCTGCTTAATTCTGAGCCCTTTTACTAATAATAATAATAATATAAACAACGAAGACCGTGTGTTGTAGCTGCGATGAAATCTCGATCGAAACTAATCGTATCAAATATCAGTGTATAGAAGAATGTTAAGCGTATATTTACTGAATGTGATAATTTTTATTATGTAGGGAAATGTTAATATTCGTAGCGGTTTTTATATTTTTCTATTTCCGTTTTTTTTATTACCGTACATATACTAAGTCAAAGATGTGGTCGTTGTGGAAGCAAATTATGTACATTACGAGATTAATTATAATTATTATTATTTTTTTGATTCGATGATGTAAAAGTAAGTGCACCACGACTGGCGGTAGTTGAAATTTTAAGTGACGAGGTGGGCACGACATCGACCTTCAAATATTGTATACGCTTCTTACTTTCTCATGATTTTCGCGTCGGTTGTAGAATCTCCTCAAGTTAGATGTTTCCTATTTAAGTACAATTGTTTTTCTTGTTTGCAGTACAAATGTATATTTCCATTTTTTTTGTTTTTGTATAGAATAAAATGTATGACTTGCAGTTTTGATTATGTATATTATTTCCTAAATATCAGAAAAGAAAATACACAGCTGTTTTAAAGATTCAAAGAAGAGTCTCGATACAATAAATATAGATAAATCTGAGAAGTTTGTAGATAACCTAGCACGAAAATCTACAGGGTGTTAATAAATTTGATTCATTTTTGACACCGCCAATCAAGTCAAATGCTGGTTCTGATCATTTTCTGTTAATAACAAAAAGAAAACAACGAACGGAAAACAGTGAGAACAGATTGAAAATGGGTAATCCAATAATCGGAAATAAAAGAAATGAAATGTACATAGCAATAGCTTCTGTAACGAAGAACGAAACGTACTTTACCGTATCTTAATGGTCACTTATCTAAAGGAGAGTCAGTACCTTCACAGCCATTTCCTCGCTGCCGTTATCGCCTAAGAATGTTTACGCTAAAAAATTAAAGTTTTGAATTCTTTTGTGAATACGGCTAAAAGCGATTCCTGTTTTAATTTAATACATAATTTAGTCTCAATTTTTTCGGCTGCTTACAGCAGATGTCACTCAAGTTATACGTTCAGCTCAGTAAACTAATAGGCTTTGAAGGTCAAAAGAAGAAGCGATAAAAAGGAAATGTGGTATTTAAAGATGAGAATTTCGACCTTCTATCTTTCTCTAATTATATTTTAATTCGTAAACGTAAAAATATATAGGGTAATATTGAACTTGAACCAATTATTACTCAAATTGAATAGTAAATATTTAAATTGGAAAAATATCAAGATTTCAATATAGCACAGTAATGTAATCGTGTATGTATGTACACTGAAAAGAGACAAGAACGTGACATTAATTACAAAAATTTACTTTGTTGTTGACTTGTTGGAACATGATCGTACTGTACATACATTTCTACCCAATTGCAATTATAGAATGCCTTCACCATGCATAGCGATTTCAAACAGAATTTTCTGAATTCCGCGTTGGTGATAATGATAAACCTCGTCAGTCGTTAGGCGAAGCGACTCGCAGGATGTGGAAACGTTCAATTTTCGCTGCGATTTTGTTTGGTACGTACCGGCAAAAAATTAATGAAAAACGACGAATGAAACGTCGAATTTCAGCGCTGAATGACGCCCTCAAGCCCACGGGGCGCATCACAGGCGGCCAAGAAACCGACATACGGGACTATCCTTACCAAGTCATGGTACTGTGCAGGCAAGGATTGTTAACAGGAACCTGTGGTGGGGCACTCGTGCAAAACGACGTCGTTTTGACAGCCGCCCACTGCGTGGCAGGATGTGATCCGGATGATGTAACAGTAATTGCGGGTAAGAATTCAAAGATTTAAGTAAGTCCTACACAATTCGATTTTATTAGAATTATACCATTGATGGTTTTTGTTAATATGTTGAATACTTTCCTTTTAACAACAAAAGATGGCGTAGTAATTGCTCAACCGTCCATGAGTTGGTAAATGAGGGCCACGTTTCTTTGAGAAGCAAATATAAGAGGCGAACCTTCCATTCAAATCAGGGTGAAGAGCTGAAAGACGAGAGCTTAAAGTACCTCGTTCAACAAATAATATAATAATAATAATAAAATAATACCGAAATTATAACATTAGCGCCATCTACGAGATCAATAATATAATTCTATTGAATACCACCAGCGACATCTTTTGTAATTTTTCTTATACACAGATGGTCTAATCAAGACTAGGGATACGGTTTATTGTGAGTAAATAAAGGAGAGGCTCATTGAAACTTGTGTGGAAGTGAAATAGAGATATTACAATGTTGCGTAAGAAGGTAGGAATTCGACCGGCGCGGCGCGGCGCTAGCGGCCGGAGTGTAGTCCGTTATCAATCGGCAACGTCGATTGATGTAGCTATTTCGTTTACTCATGCGCTTTTTACTATTCTATCCTTCATTTACTCATGGAAAATGCATCCCCAGTGGTGACTAGGCCAACGCAATATATCTTGTATATCTATATTATTATTTTATATTTTCATTCAATAGAAGAATGTATCTCAAACGAAAAACGTCAGCGTCATTTAAAAGGCGCCAGCGACATCTATTGCCAGTGGTTTAACATGTTTTTGCGCAAAATTGCTTCTAGGGACTTTGGATCTCAGCTAAATTAGGCGTTCATAACTCAGGGTCAATAAAAGAGCCCTTAGGAAGCAAAACTGAGGTGTCTAGCTTAGGGCTGTGCATTTAGACTACCTAGTCAAAGTCACTTTAGATTCAAAGCCTTCTGAGCCGTTATGGCCTGAGGTGTTAAAGCCTTACTTCATTACTTAGGCACCTCATTCAATAAAAAAAATCGAAAAAATATCATCAGGGCCACCGGCCACCTAGGAGATAAACATATATTTCATTGAAACACGCCAATGACATCTACCGGCGGGTTTTCGATTTGTGTTGCAAGCTCAATTTTTCTTCCTATTTACGTGCTGAGCTACGTTTTATTTCAATAAAAAAGATCGAACTAACCTGGAAGGTAAAAAAATGATTCAATAGAGTCACGCCAGCGACATCTATTTAGCAGCCTTTCAGAATGTCTTCCATCTCCTTAAAAAAGCCTACATTTTTCGTTTCTTCTAGGCAAGATTAGGTTTTTATTCGCCAAATAACTATCGAACGAAAAGTAACAGCACCATTTACGAGACAACATATATTCTATTGAATCACATCAGCGACATCTACAGATAGTTCTCCGACATATTTTCCTAATTATTTTTCTTAATATTTACGTGCTGAGTTACGTTTCCTTTGAACAAAAAATATCGAACTAACCTAGAAGGTAAAAATGATTCAATAGAGTCACGCCAGCGACATCTATTAAGCAGCCGTTCAGAATGTTTTCCATCTCCTTTTGAAAGGCCTACATTTTACTTTTCTTCTAGGCAAGATTAGGTTTTCATTCGACAAATAACTATCGAACGAAAAGTAACAGCGCCATCTATGAAACAACATATCGACATCTATGTCCACATTTCGATGCTCACCATTGGTATCTCGGTTATTAGAAAACATAGAGCAACGGTTAAATGGGGAATGTTTTGCAGAATTCAATGATCACCACATATCTCATTTCAAATTTACCATAACTTTTTTAAATTTTAAGATAATTAAAGAAAACCAAAATTTGCCGATTTCAATGTTCCTCAATAACTCGATAACACCTAATGTGATCTCTTCTAAAGTTTTACAATGTTCAGACACTTTTTTAAGACAAAGCTTTTGATATAAACAGAAGCCCCCGATTGTCATTTGTTTTCAAGTTATTAGTGCTAACTTTTGTTTTTCATATGGCAGCCATATTGAATTTTTGATTAGTTAGATAGTCTTTAAAAAGAGCTTTTCAACGATGTATAACATACCCGAAAAATTTTTATTTGTAGGGGAGATATTAACAAAAACATAAATTAATTTCTAATATGAAATTAGTAGGCTATGAAATTAAACAACAATAAGGAATGAAAGCTTAAAGATATGCTAAGTAATACTGTAAAATAACGAAATGTTACTGATCTTTAATTACATACTAACAAATACAGACTACCCAATAAAATTAGTAAGCCATGGAATTAAACATCCGCGTGAAACAAAATGACAAGCTGTCAAATTACAATTAGTGCTGCAGAGATTAGTTAATTAAAATCTTGTGTATTCTTAATTCGTAATTATTGATAAGTAATTATTTTTAAATATTAACATTAATAAGTATTGATATAATGGCACATAAATATTCAAATGATGAAAAAGTTGATATGTTGGAAGTGTATTTCAAAGCAAATAGAAACTCTGAAAATGCTTGTACGAGTTACGCTGAGTGTTTTCCGGAAAGACAACAACCTCACAGGACAATGTTTGGAAGGATAATTAGCAATTTACGGAACTTTGGAAGTTTCGAACTAAAAAGAGCTAACTACGAAGTTAGTGATGCTGTTTTACGTCGAAATAATATTTTGCAAAATGTTACGAATAATCCAAGTTAAGCACATCAGTTCGCCGAGTGGCTCGTGAAACTGGAATTCCAAAATCGACTGTTCACAAAACCTTGAAGAAAAGCAAATACCACCCTTACAAACCAACAATTGTACAAGGTTTAAAACGATAATGACTATCACCGAAGATTACAGTTTAGTAGGTGGTACCTACGAAAATGTGAAGATGATGCTAATTTTCCTAGGAAAATAGTCTGGACAGATGAAACACGATTTACCAATTGCGGAGCGTTCAATAGGCATAACTATCATCATTGGTCTACTGAAAATCCACATTTGGTAAATCAAAGAAGATTTCAAGTTCGATTTGGTTTTAATGTCTGGTGCGGTTTAATTGGTATGCAGTTTGTTTATATTTTGTTTGTTTTGAGTTTAGTTTCATTTTTAGATAATCACTTAATAGGTCCTTTCATCTTTGATTACAATTTGACTGGTAACAGATATGTGGAGCTACTAACAAACGAGATAATACCTGCTTTGAGAGAAATTATTAATCCTGAGAACATGCAAAACATTTGGTTCCAGCAGGATGGTTGCCCGGCCCATAACACTGTGACGTACAACATTTTTGAGAGAAAACTTTAATGAGAGAGTGCTTTCAAATAATGGACCAGTGCAATGGCCTCGCGAGATCACCTGATCTTACCCCTTGACTTTTTATTTATGGGGTACCACTAAAAACGAAGTATTTAATTTTGCACCGCCAGAAATTCGAGAAATTTTAGAAGAAAGAGTGGTGGATGTACTAAGATCATTAAACGGAAACACTTCGTAGAGTTTGTAATTCTGTTAGAATAAGGTGTCAAAAGTGTGTGGATCAGAATGGTCGTCATATTGAACAGTTTATTTAAGTAAAGCTGAGCTTTTTAGTACTCTTTTCTTTACTTTTACTTTTATGACTTTTCTTATCGTTTCCTATTTCGTTTTCAGTATTACTTAGCATATCTTTAAGCTTTCATTTATTATTGTTGTTTAATTTCGGAGCCTACTAATTAGAAATTATTAGAAATTAATTTATATTTTTGTTAATATCTCCCTTACAAATAAAAAATTTTCGGGTATGTTATACATCGTTGAAAAGGTCTTTTTAAAGTGTATCTAACTAATCAAAAATCCAATATGGCTGCCATATGAAAAACAAAAGTTAGCAGTAGTAACTTGAAAACAAATGACAATCGGGGGCTTTTATTTATATCAAAAGCTTTGTCTTAAAAAAGTGTCTGAACACTGTAAAACTTTAGAAGAGATCACATTAGGTGTTATCGAGTTATTGAGGAACATTGAAATTGGCAAATTTTGGTTTTTTAAAATTATCTTAAAATTTTAAAAAGTTATGGTGAATTTGAAATGAGATCTGTCACGAGTATTGAATTCTGCAAAACATTCCCCATTTAACCGTTGCTCTATGTCTTTTAATAACCGAGATACCAATAGTGTGCATCGAAATGTGGACACAGTGTATAGTTTTCTGATATATTTTCTTAATTATTTTTCTTAATGGTAGGGTAGGTGTTAGGTTTTCATTCGACAAATAACTATCGAACTAAAAGTAACAGCGCCCTCTACGAGACAAAATAGATTCTATTGAATCACATCAGCGACACCTATAGATAGTTTTCCGACATAGTTTTCCGATTTTTCTTCTTAATATTAGGGTTCGTCTTAGGTTTTCATTCGACGAATAACTATCGAACTAAAAGTAACAGCGCCATCTAAGAGATAAAATATGTTCTACTGAATAACATCAGCGACATCTATAGATAGTTTTCGAACATATTTTCCTAATTAGATTTCTTAATTAGGGTTTGTGTTAGGTTTTCATTCGACAAATAAATTAGTGCTGGCAACGGTTAACCGATTTTGGATATTTTGGATATTCGCGGTGTACAGCATGTCACTCATGTAAATAGAGTTGCATTACTTGAATGTGAATATGATGTGAATCTAAATGAAAATTTTTTTTTCATGCAACCCTATTTGCATGAGTAGGTAACATGCTGTACACCGCGAATATCCAAAATATCTAAAATCGGTTAACCGTTGCCAGCACTAAAATAAATAACAGGACACAAGAATAAATTGACTGGAACACCAACGAAATGCATTTTTTTAAGACTAAATTATTATTTTCTTACTTAGAAATTACACTATATTTTAATTCAACGCAATAAACATCGATTTAAGAAAACCAGTGCCACCTAGAAGGCAAACATAATTCTACTGACTCACGCAGCAACATCTATTGTATCATAAAAGCATCTGCAGTATTTGCACCGCCTAATTTTTTCTTTTCTTCTAGGTTGAATAGATTTTCTTTTTTCGACAAATAAGTATCGTCGAACTATAAGTAACAGCGCCATCTAAGAGACAAATCATATTCTAAATTAGAACACCAGAGCAACCTAGGAGACAAAAATGTTTTTACTATAAAAATCAACGACACCTATTGCAGTAGCGTTTTAGAACGTACCTACTTCCTTCTTAAAAACCTAAATTATTCTTCTTTTTACTGTTATCTATTAAATCACGCCATCTATAGGTGGTTTTTCAACACATTTCTTTAACTTTGTTCCTACTTAGGGTTTCAGTTAGGTCTTCGTTCAACCAGGGCTTCGAACCGTAATTTTTTTTGTTCCAGTTTTCGTTCCGGTTCAATAAAAAAAATATATATCAGTTCGGTTCCGGTTTTTGTTCCGGTAAAAATAGCGGTTTTTCCGGTTTTCGGTTCCGTTCCGAATGATTAATTTTTAAATTTTTTAGTATTTTTATTTATATTAAAAATGTAATATCGCATTAAATTCTCTTTCGTGTTAAGACGAGTACGACTACACTACGAGACTTCGCAAATGAGGTGTTAACGTGAGCATCTGAGCATGTATCGAACCGAAATGAACCGATTTTTTTTTTGGGTTCAACTCCGGTTTTCGTTCCGACAAAAATAACTGTTTTTTCGGTTTTCGGTTCAACTCCGGTTCGAAGCCCTGCTTTCAACAAGTAAATCGAACTACAGTGACTCTATAGAATACAGTGGCGACAGTAGTAGTCTTATTTCTCATTTGCTTGTTAATGGCGACAACTAATTTTGCTTATTTTTAGTGCAAACGTGTCTTTTTTGTGTTATCTGCACTAAAAAGTCAATAAATAAGCATAAATGATTGTTTTCGCTTTTTTTCTGTTCCAATTACATAAAAATATTTTTTTTTTTCATTTGACATTTAGCCTGTTAATGGCGGTTCCTGACTCAGTGTCGTCACTGTGGTTATAAAGTCACTGTAAATCGAACTAAGAAAACCAGCGCCATCTAGAAGGTAAAAATGATACTAGCCCTTCAAAATATCTTGCACTTCCTTATTAAAAGTCTAAATCAACGAGGAAAGAATAACAGGAGGGAAGATAGGGCAGTGGAGGAATCCAAATACATTTGACGGAAGTTACCACTTTTCGGTAGATCAGTTTCTGCAATATGGCCGTTTGTTGACATCCATAGTCGGTAGTCCATCATTAATAAGTAGAAAATGCTCATTTTTTAAATTTTCATAGGTCTCTGGACCTAAAAATTATCTGTAAATAAAATCAAAAATACAAAAATAGATAAATTATTTTACTAAAACCAAAGACGCAAAATGCACTTTTCAGAAACCTAAATTATTCTTTTCTTGGAAAGTGGACTATTTTAATTTTAATTCAATAAATAAATGTCGAATTAAAAAGAACCAGCGCCACCTAGAAGGCACAAATGATTCAACTGACTCACGCCAGCGACATCTGTTGCATCTATTGTCTTGCTTAAAGGCTTAATTTTTATTTACTTTTTCTATATTGGATTAAGCCCGTGTGACACCATGCAAGATTTGATAACATTTTTGTTACAAAGTGAGCCAAATGCCAAAGTGCCAATTCAACCAATCAGAATTCACTGTGGTAGCTCATCTCGCTCACTTTGTAACAAAAATGTTATCAAATCTTGCACGGTGTCACACGGGCTTTAGATAGATAAATAAATACAGAAATAGCATTGCCATCTAACAGTCACACTCTATTCTATTAAATTGCACCAGTGACATCTATATGTTGTTTTCCGACAAATTTTCCTAATTGTCTTTCTTATTTAGGGTTTGATTTAGGTTTTCGTTCAACAAATAAATCGAACTTAGAACACTAACGCTACCTAGAAGACAAAAATAATTCCACTTACTCATGCCTAGCGACATCTTTTGCAGAAGAAAATGTACTTCCTTTTATTCTTTTCTTATTTTAAGGTGGGTTTACACGATCCAAGTGTACTTTGATTCAGTGCATTTTATTTTTGATGATGCGCACGCATTACTTGGATCCTACTTGGATCATGGCAATCCAGATTTTTAATGCGTGCACAGCATCAAGTACACTTTGATTCTTTACTAAAGTTGGGTTGACACGATCCAAGTGTACTTTGATCCAATGCACTTTGATGCTGCGCACGCATTAAAAAGCTGGGTTGACCTGATCCAAGTAGGATCCAAGTCAACAACATCAAAATGCATTGGATAAGAGTACACTTGGATCGTATCAACCCAACTTTAAGAATTTTTTCGATCGACATTTAAACTGAAAATGTCAGCGCCCTCTAAAGGGCAAAGACATTCTACCGAACCACACCAGCGTCATCTGTTGGCAGTTTTTCAACACATTTTGCAAATCCCTTTTAAAAACGGACGTTTTTGTTTAGGGGTGAATAAATATGACGGAAGGCACAAGCACCGCGTCGAGAGTGTCGTCGTACATCCAAAATTTCGCAGCAACTACGTTTCGAACGACATTGCGGTCGTCTTCCTCAAGCAAAGGCTGAAAACGAGCGACCGAGTCGCACCCACGCAAATCACCGATAGGCAATATCCCTCGGGGACTGAGGCCGTCGTGACGGGCTGGGGAATTACCGAAGACGACGTCGTGTCAAGCGTGTTGCGCTTCGCCAAGGTCAAGTTAATCGGCAACGAAGACTGTCGAACCTACAACTTCCTGGTGGACGCCACGCAGATTTGCAGCGAGCCCAGCAAGCAAGGTCCTTGTAAAGTAAGACGTCAAAAATTAGGAATTCTTCCGAGGATCGAAACCTAACGGACTGATTTATTTAAGGGTGATTCCGGAGGACCTCTGGTCACAGATGGGAAACTCATTGGTCTCGTGTCGTACGGCAATAAGAACTGCGACGATGAGTTCGTCAAAGTGTATTCAAACGTTTATCACTTCCGGAAGTTCATACTGAATACCGTGCGGGGAAAGAAGAGGAAACGCGGAAATTCGTTCAGGAGTTCACTTTTGGAGAGGATATTATCACGTTTGTATTAAATGTGCGTAATAAGAAAGATTGTTTCGAATGTACGCTTTCAAATAAAACCCTTGCATTGAGAAAATTGAAGCGTTGGCGTTAAGTCTGTAACTTATAAACTATTTCAACACAACATACTGTCACTGGGACATTTTTGTTGACGTAATTCCAAAATGTCGAAAATGACTATGAATAATTAGATATTAATTTGTGGGAGAAGTAAAGAAATGAATAAATTAAATTTCGTGGAAAAATTAAAAAAAAAAACATTTTATAGAATGAAAGAATGTAAATAATGAAGACTTCATAAAAACAAAAGATAAGAATTACAATTTAAAACAAAAAAACTAAATTTGTATCTTCTTGGTTTCAATTGGCGGGCACTCCAAGACATCCAAGAAGCCACAGCAGCGTCAACAACACCCCTGAAGAAGTCCAGAGTAATCTGGACGAAACGTCGGCATCGCCACAACTTCAACGGGGTTCTAGCCCGGAAACCAAGAAAACATGGAGGCCTTCAACGAATGTTTAAAATTAAATCTTTTAAAAATATAAAAAAAATTGATTTATTTGTTTATCCATGACTTCATCAATCATCCAATCAATGACTTTTCCGATTAGCTAGTTCAAATCTGTTTCTTTTTCTTGAAGGCTTTACAGAAACAAAATTTATTTAAAATAAAATCAAATAAAGCTAAAACGACATGGAGTATAAAGTATGTATAATTAACAAAGAAACTGGATGGAAGAAGCCCAAAGCAACTGGAAACTCTTCCGACAGTGAAATACTTAATACTTTTTTCATTAATCAAGCCAAACACCTACTAGCTGGACAGACAACCCCTATAGAAAACACGTCAACTGCAGTACGGACCAATGGATCCTCCCTCTTCTTTTGGCCTACAACAAATGAAGAAGTTCATGATACAATTGCCAAAATGAAAAACAAATCGACATTATACATATAAACGGTGAGCAACTAAAAATCAGATTAGAGTAGGCGGTGCAAAGAAAATGTATGTCTGTGATTAAATAAAAAGTCAATAAATTTGACAGTCCATGAATGTATTACATTCAGTTAATCACAGACATTACACCGCCTACTCTAATCTGATTTTTATTTGCTCACTTTTTATAACATCAGTGTTCGAACAATTAAAACTGTAGCAAAGCAAATCACCCCACACATCGCAACAATAATAAATGATGCTTTAAAAATCGATCTCTTAAAATTGTTGCAAATGATCTTACATCTTTAAGGTAATTGCTTTTGACTTATTGAAATTTTATCTTTCGAATAGAGTTCAGTACATCTATCACCAAGAGACCTCCAGCTCGTTATCCAGACTCGAAGCAGGTGTACCGCAAGGATCTGCTTTAGGTCCTCTATTATTTGCAATCTTTATTACGATCTTCCTACGGCAGTCGATTGCCATGATACAACCTTGGCGTCAAACGATATTGACACAGATGCAAATATAAAGACGATGAAAAAGCAGGCCACTTATTGGTTTACCAGCAATAAACTTAACTTAAATAATGACAAAACTTAAAAAAACATTTTCACTGCCCATAGAACCCAAATCGAGTCTAATTCAACAAAATGTCTAGAAGTTCACCTAGATTCACGATTCTTACCTGGCAATGTCACATTGAAGATCTCTGCCACTCTGTATCATCTTCCTTATACGCTATTAGGAGAATGAAGAGAATTATAAATACCCAAGCTGCTAGGATGGTGTACTATGCTACTTTTCATGCAAAATTTACATACGCTATTGAAGTCTGGGGCCATTCCTTACATCTGTGTAAACTGTTTGTACTTCAAAAAGAAGCCGTGCGTATTTTATCAGACTCACAAATGGATGCTCATTGCAAACCCTAGATTCTTACAGCATAAAATAATGACATCACCAAATGTTTACGTTTATAAACAGGTACTAAGTACGTACCGTGTAACGCGCCCCCCCAATTAGACTTGCTTATTGACTATTACGGACAAACAAACAAACAAATAATAACAATGTACAAACAAACCCCACTTAAGATTTATTGCTAAAGGAAATGACTGTCTAGACCATTTACCTAGAGTCCCGAGGAAACCATCCAGATGTTCAACTACAGCTGTGCATGCCCCTAGCTACTCTACCTGCTTACTGGGGTTGCGCTAACGGTTAATACCTACGAATTGGGTTACGGTTGATTGACTTTTGCGGGGGTTCGCTCTAAATAATGATACTTTGATTACGGCACGTGATCTTGTTAATAGGAAACTACGTCGTGAAAACCTGGTTCTTCTTGGTGGAGCAGTGAATAACTCCTTAGGACAAGGAATTTGACACTTTAAATAAAACGCAACAATTAACTTTAATTAATTATTTATTGAAAAAAAGAAAAAAAAATTGGGAAAAACTCCTGATATCCGGTTCTGTGGGATCGGAGATCTCGAGCGAAAAACCCTTGCGTTTGAAATCAATACAAATAAACAAAAATTACGATTTTCAGAAAGTACTGTATAACTCGTTTAACAGATTTCACTTTCGAATATCGGCGCGATCTACTCTCTTTCGATTCACACCGTTGGTGGTTTAATGTCTACACAGATGTTTGTTGGAGAGCTCTGCTCCTCACTTAGATTAATAATTAATTGAGTTTCAACTGAGCTCGAGTCTTGGTACAGTGTTCGTCACTTCTGATCGTACTCAAAGACTTGTTCTGGTTAATAAACCAACGCACAAAGTGTCTCAGTGGGACCACAGTGTACTTAATAAATGAAGTGAATTAATGAATTAATCAGATGGTTTAGAGAAGTATGTGATACAAACGCCGCCTTCAGCGATCAATTTGCAAGTAAATCAGTAGCAATCACCTATTTTTCAGGGGCTCCCCGTGGGAGATGATAGTTTAACCCTATCTCTAGCTAACCTAATTAATATGGTGCGTGTAGTGAGCCGAACTACTTCTACTACGTCATCTGAGCGTTAATTAATAGCTTTGAGGGCGGTGCTCTACCCACTTGCCTGTATTTTCAGGACCCTCTGTATGTCGCTCTTTCGCCGTCTAACCTAGCTAATTAATTATAGCGCAAATAATTAGTTGACTGTGTTTGTACTCCACTATGAGTGGTTTTGGCTTTGCAGTCTCTAGGCGATCGCTTCTAATTTACCGACAAATCTCTCGGCGAAGACCACAGTTTGACCCTCCCCCATATGCAAGTACAGGGTGTGGAAGAAATTTGTTACGAAAATGGCTAGGAATGTAGTTCAAATTGTTTGATTGTTGTAATTTCTAAAAGAACACTGTATTGAAAGCCCAGGTAGATGTGGGAAATAGTTAATTGCTGTTGGTTGATTACATTACAGAATTTGTCCACTAATTAAAGACACACTGACTCATCATTTTTTTCTAAGATGAACGTCACTAGTGTGTTTTAATACTCGCTGAAATGTAACTAAAAATAGTTGATTAAATTTAGCTGAATGTAATGGTACTATGAACCATACTTTAGTCTAATTAATGCAAATCAAATTATCTCTACGCAGATATTACCACCAAAGGTGCGCCGAAGGAAGTAAGTAAATGTCAAATACCTAAGGCATATAATCCGTGTCCACTTCCGCACTGTCCACTTTGATTTAAAAACACTCGCGTCGCGACGCCTACGTGTTTAGTTTAATTGCCTTTCTTGTCACACTGTATTTAAACCGTACCGAAATAAATGAGTAAAGACTACAAGCGCCTAAGGAAAAACACAATTAAGCCAAATTAGAATGAACTCAATCGTTCTCGCTAGAGCTTCAATGTTGTCTGTCTTCTCTTCGCGTTCCCTATTCCCACGAAAACAATTAAAAACCCACCCCCTCGGACCTTGCAGCAAAATTCTGAAATCCCTTCGACCAATCATGGTCGTAGTATTTATTTCACACGCACGCCTCCCCAGATGCCCAAAAATGCATCAAAGACCCCCACATTAACTTATCAGAAATGCACGCTGTTTGTCTGTCGCCAATGAAGTACCATAAATTTTATTATTCGAGCGTAAGAGCTGGCATTTTTAAAGCATCTGTTGTACGGCTGAAACGGACCAGACTCCAGCGACGGCCTCAACTTGTAATGTAAGTTGATATCTTTAAACACATGGCGATTTATCTGCAATTTTAACGCGACAGAATGTGTCCAAAATCTACGAAACCAAATTAACTTATGAGTAATTCGATATGCCTTTTCCGTTAATGTACATGTTACCGTGATTTTAGCGCGACAAACTTTTGTACAGAAATTCGAAACACATGGCAGATTTACGGCTCGCTGAAAAATTTTAATTTTTCTACATTTTTGTGTAAACTCATTGAAAAAATTGAAAAATACATAAAACATGAAATCATAATTTTGTTACACTATTAAATATGATTATGATTAATTATGATTTCATGTTTAATGTATTTTTCAATTTTTTCAATTAGTTTACACAAAAATGTAGAAAAATTAAAAATTAAAAAGAAAGAGACACCAAAAAGAAACATATTTTTAATTTTTACAAATTCATCGAGTCATCAGTGTACTTACTCATCGCTGAATTTATCGGTGAACCTACCGATGAGTACATCGATGGGTTTCTCAAAAGTCTTTTGCGAATCATCCAATGTCTTCCTAAATTTAGAAATTCGCTAAATTTGTCAGAATTTCTCGTTATGATTTGAATGGTTAATTATTTTGGAAAAGAGTCGAGGAATGGGGGGGGGTCCCGCTAGACGCCCCTCAAATTTTCCTAAAACGACATCGACACAAAAATTTTAAAAACATCAGAAAAAGAAACTAGTGTTTTACAATATTTACTTTTTGAAGCGCAACTGTTTTTCGCCTTTACAGTCTTTACGATGGGTTTCACCGACGACCTCATCGCTGAGTTAATTGATGAACCTATCTAAACTATTGTAAATCTGGTATATTACCAAATGCCTTCCAAGAACACCTCTAAAGATATCCAAATTTTCCTGAAACGTTGCAAACTATTTTTAAAACACGGCTTTCATTTGATTGATCATCAATTTTTTCGTTGTTCGACTCCTATATTTCATTTGTTTATTAAAAAAGCACACCACGACTTACTTCGATCCCCGCAATTTATTGAAATTAACTCCGCAATTTGTAGACAGATTACATGGAAAATATTTTCTTCGGTTAATTTCGAACGATTTCGAGCAATTAGGTCAGCAACAAACAATTTAATCAAAATTAGTCGAAGAGAAGTCGTCATGAGCGAAATACTGGCGGAAGCGCTGCGCATCCTGGATTTCTGGGGGATCCACCCCCGACACCTCCACGAACCCAAAAATATATTCAAAAATTTCGTTGTTATTTTTAACAGCGTCCTTACGCTAACCATGATGTTGAGGTTGATTTTTACGAAATGGGAAGGCGTTCTCAGCATCAAGCTTAACGCAGACGCCATGGCATGTATCTATCAGGTACAATTGCAACAAAAAATAATGTCAGAGGGAGAAAGAGTGGCGCGCTTACCGCTTTTAAAACCAGGCGACATTTTGCAGCGCCCTCTTCCACCTATGCGATTATGAAAGAAATTTCGGTTATACAGCAAAAGTCAACTCCACAGATTTAGGTACAATCGCAACCGAAAATAATGTCATAGAGAGAAAGAGTGACGCGTTTGCCGCCTTTAAAATCAGACGACATTTTGCAACGCCCTCTTTCCATTTATGACATAAAAAGAAATTTCGGTTATACAGAGAAGACTACACAGAATTAGGTACAATCGTAACCAAAAATTATGTCATAAGAAGAAAAATGAGGCGCGCCTTCTTTTTGTCTACATACAGGAAAAGAAGGGTTATGCATTGAAGGTCAACTTTGCTGCAGATTTTATGGAAAGGTGCAACTGTGATGCGTCACCGAAAAAGAATCATGGATTTCATGGAGGCGATCGAAGCTTTCGCGGCAAAGTTTGAAGAGAGAGACGCAGCGTTGCAAGAACGTTTAAGAATTCTACAGGGACGAGTCAAAAAAATCTACCGCACCTTCAAGACCATGACAACCGTGGCGGCGTTTGTTTACTCCTTTCAACCTATCATATACCGCGAGCGGTTTTTACCTTTTCACTTCGCCTTCTTCTGCGATGAAAACCTCCTGTGGTGCTACTTGGCCAACTACGGTTACCAACTGTTTGTAACTGTCTTCACCGTTTCGCTTACCATCGGCGGTGAGTGTCTCTTTTTCTCCTTGGTGGCGCATATATACACCGAGTTGGAGGTCATCAAATACGGCTTTAGTAATTTGGATGTCGAAGGTGAAGATCTCAAGACATTCGCCGAGTTGGTAGAACGACACAATCTTGTTTTAAAGTAAGATCTGTAGATTTGCGTTTGGTCCTTCGAACCGGATTAAATTTCTAGGTTCATAGCGGATATCAACAAGATATACCAGACGCTGTTTCTACATCAGTTCGTCTCGCAGATCACCTTCATATGTTTCGGTGTATTCGACCTGTGTCATCAGGGGTGAGTAATTGGGAGCGTAAAGAAGGCCAGCAAGTGGCGTGAAATTTCAGGTTTCCTCCGTCGTTACCAGTCGTCTTGAAGAACGTGCCCATACTGGTTGCCTTCCACATGGAACTGCTCATAGTTAGCGCAACGGGGGAATTCCTCAGCAATCAAGCGCTCGCGGTGGCAGATGCCGTCTATGAAAGTTGCTGGTACGTCAAACACCAACCACGTTTGGCCAAGGGAATAATCATTGTCATAATGAGGGCACAGCAGGAAATCAAGATCAAAATCGGGGGGCTCTGGAATTTAGAGATGGGGACGTTTGTGGTGGTAACAACTCAAATCGCTTGGGAAAATCCAGCGCTGGAGAAGGCGTTTATTTTAGGTTGTGAAAACGGCCGTGTCGGTGATGACCTTGATGCAAACTTTCTACGATTTTGATGCCGAATAAAAAGAAGAAAAAAATCTTCTGATGTAGTATTTAACGCACATAACTCACATAGGTATAATCAAACGCTAGTCGCCAGCTATGGTTTTCGCTTGATTGTCGCTTCTGTCGTGAGAGTCTCTTTTGTCTACGGTGTCTTATATATGTATACAAGGCGACTGACAATTGTTCAAAAAAAAAATTATCCTGAAAGCATGCTGCGGTACTTAATACGAAATACAACGCCACGTTTTACATATGCAGCAGTAAATTGTATTATGAGGTTTTACGATTGTTATTTTATTGACTTCAATGCGACCTTGACACACGTCTCAATTTCACTTTATCACACGTTTAATAGCTGGGAACGAAAGTCTGCGTTATGTTTCTTTTACGCAATATAATTTCAGCAATTTCTAAAACAATTGGAATTGCGTATGAAATAAGGGTTAAAGAGAAACTATTGCACAAATAATTATGTAAAACAAATTATATTACTGCTGATTTTTTAAAAAAACATTTTCCCATACTCTCGAATTTCGCTCCCTATCGTGACTTTTCTTTGGCGAAATAATTGTCAGTCACCCTGTATATGTTAAAAAGACCTCACAACATTCGTCGAGTTGGTATTATAGTTTTTCAATTTTTATTTCGTTTTTATGGTCTTGCAATAGAAATTATCAACCATTATTGAAGTGGCCAGTTATAAAAGGGTTGTTACCTAAGAATCATTTGCCCTTTGCAAACTGAATTAATTTTTGTTTGCTAGATCGTGTCGTAAAAACGAAATGCGAACTGGTGAATTATAAAACGAATTGACTTTGCATAATTATGGGATTTGGTTCTTCGAACCGGATTAAATCATCACATCCGTAGCCAGATATCAGCAAGATATGTCCAGACGCGTTTCTACATCAGTTTGTCTCATGAGGGTCGTGAACGAAGGTTGACAAGAACCAATTTATGTACTGTTTGTTGGTAACGGAAAGCCCCACGTTGGGCGCCAATTTATCTAGTGATTATTTTCTTGACCGTGCGTGAACGTTGGGTAATTTTTTTTAATGTGGTCGATTTATAAAATGGAATTCGGAAATTCGCACTCTTTTATGAGAGGAGTTGTGAACTAAGAATCATTTGCGGTATTTTGTTACGATTAAAAAATTCATTTGAGTTATTCATAATAATTGGTAGTCGTATTTGTGCGGGAAGCCAAACTTCAGTATGCGTACGTGACTTTTGCTATGTTTCTCAATATTACGCCACTAGACCATACGCTGTTATTTAGTCCTACTGTATCTCTCCATTTCACTCTGTCGCCCGGCTAAAACTGATTTTATTCGTAACGAGCCCCGTCTCAGCGCATAGTTGGAGAGAATGCCGCCCTCGGTTTCGCGGTCATTCTTTCAATAGCGCTCTGGTGTGCTGATCTTTTGTTTGTGTTGGTGATTAAAACCTTTGTGTTTCTCTCATGTGGATTTTGTGATTGAAACCTGAAACGAAATCTTCTCCGAGCGAATTCAAGCTCAATTTTAAGCATTTCTAAAGCCTGCTTCTGGGATAAGGAATACGTATGTCTTGTTGGCCATTTTGTGCGAATGTTCTGCGGGTAACGCGTATCTCTCTCTTCTACTAGGCCTTTAGTGGTGGTTTTACCTCCTTGAGTTATCCGACATCCCTTTGGGTGAAAGAAAAGGCCGAAATCGGGTTGTGAAACGAATAAGATCCCCGGCAACACGGCCTCCCTCCCGCCCGTGAAAGTGGATCTGACCTTCAACACGACGCCACTAGGTGACGCAACGCCTTTGCCGAATTACGTCATTGACAAACCTGATTGCCGTTGGAGGACGCCCTCTCACCACTGACAGTAAACTGACAGATGTTTGCCTCTTACCCCGGACTTTTTGTTCACAAGGTCGGAAAGATTATTAATTACTTTCAATTACCTTGGACGTCTCATTTTAATGCGGCGTTGTTATTTATTTATTTTATTTTTCGTGTTAACTAAGCGCTTTTGTTTTTTTATTTACGTTAAGACGTAGTGTAAACGAGGGGCAGATCTGCTTATCGGTTAATTTCCAACTTGATTGTTTGCTTTCGTGTCCGATTCTTTGGACACCGTCTGGGTCGTTGTTGTGTTAAATTTTTGCTTGTCTTGACCAAATTTTGAGCGTTTTTAAATAAAAACAAGTGTGCTCAGCTGGTGTCTTTTATTTTATTCAACTTGACCACCCTTTGCTTTTGGGGTTTCGTTGAACCCTCCCACCTCCAAGAGTTTAGCCGAGCGGTGCTGGAGAAACGTCAAAGTCACTCGCACAATTTGCTGCTGGCCTTCAGGTAGGTAGCAATTTGTTCTTTGTAAACCGAATTAATTTTTATTTAGTAGATCCTGTCGAAAAAACGAAAAACGAATTGGAGAAATATAAAACGACTTGAGTGTACGTATAGAAGTTGGTTCTTCGAACCGGATTAAACGATCAGATTCGTAGCAGATATAAACAAGATATATCAGACGCGCTTCTACATCAGTTTACGTCATGTAGTTGTGTGAGTCGTGGACGAACGCTAACAAGAACCAATTTACATCATATTTGTTGAAGATGGAAAGCCCCACGTTGGGCGTCAATTTATGTAGTTTATGTTTTCTTGGGCCGTGCGTGGATGTTGAGTCAATTTTTTTACGCGGTGGATTATTCTTGTTTTGGCCCCATGTTGGGCGTCAATTTATGCTTTAATCAAATTTTAAACGATACCTAGGACATTTGGTTAGCGTCCGAGCGCAACTAATTATGCTGTCACTTTGATTATGATTTAAAGGAATTTATTAGGTATATAAAAATGCGATACTACATTTGGTTAGCGTACGAGCCAACAAGAACCAATTTATGTAACATTTGTTGATTATGAGAGCCCCACGTTGGGCGCCAATTTAATTCTTGAGTCATGCATAGAGGAGAGTTCTGCGATTTAAAGATGGGGACGTTTGTGACGGTAAAATTTAAAATCACGTAGGAAAATCTAGACGTAAAACAGATATTTGTTTTAGGTAGTAGTGAAACGGTCGTATCCGTAATGACCTTGACGCAAACTTTCTATGTATTTTCACCACGTATTTTGACGCACGAAAGTTACATCAAGAAACGTCAGTTAGTGGCGAATTACAATTTGTGATGGAGTTCATTGGTTTTGCTCAACTTATGCGGCGAGGGCCTATTTTTGCTTTTGGTGATCGTGTTTATAAGCCTAGCTGAAGATCGTGAAGTAAATAATCTTGCAAAATATGTAGTAAGTCTAAATGCTTGTGTAAAATCTGGTCCTTCGATCCGGATAAAATGTCTACGTACACAGTGCACTGTTTCTATATCAGTTCACCTCGCAAATCACCTTCATTTGTTTCGGTGTGTTCAAAATATGCTGTCAGGGTATGTAATCACACACTAGTACGGTTTTTAATTGTTTGTGATCCTAATTTCCCTTTTCGATCATCAACGTCGGTGAATAAGTCCTTTTTAAGGCAGAGAAATTTTACGATGTTCATCAGGTTGTACGACGACAGTAGATGTAGAGTCTCTATAGCTCTGAGCTGAACGGTGAAGCTAACGATGAATACAAAACTTACTCAGAGAAAATTTTCTTTATTATACTAAATTCATACAAGTTTGAAAACCTCAAGGTATAGCTTCACTTTGAAAATAACGAAGCTATAGATAAAGACTCCTGTCGAAAGGTTCAGGATAGAGCTTCACTATAGCTTCACTCTGTAGATCTGAGCACTGCGAACTTATCTCTACAGACTACGACCTGTTTTAATTATTTTCGCAAGAAATTCATTGATGTAAATAAATTTGTCAAGCTGACGGCATAGTGTCTCCTAACAATGCTCGAAAAATAACTCAGCACATAGCTTCACTTTACCGAGTTAGAAATGACGAGGGCATCGGTGAAGACTCCATCTGAGCCTTTCCGATTGAAAGGTTCAGAGTAAAGCTTCACTTTATAAATCCGAGCAAGGCATGGATTTTTCTTTGAAGCAGTAAACGTAGAGTCTCTATAGTTCTGAGCTTAACAGAGAAGACAAAATTTCTCTTGTGATATTAAATTCATGTATAAGTTTGAAAAGCTCAAGGTATAACTTCACTCTGGAAATAACGAAGCTATAAGAAGAGACTCCCATCGAAAGGTTCAGGATAGAGCTTCACTCTATAGATCTTAGCACTGCGAACTTCTGTTCCGAAGACTACGACCTACAACAATTCATTGAAGTAAATTTGAAAAGCTGACGGCACAGTATCTCTATAGATCTAAGCACGACGAAGCTAACAGTAAAGACACAACTAACTATCTCCAATCCTTCTCGAGAATAATTTCTTTTTACGGTAGGAAATCCGTGCAAGATCACATGAAACAAGCTTATGGTTTCGTGTCTCTATAGATCTGAGCACGGCGAAGCTAACAATAAAGACTCAACTGACTGTCTCAACCGTTTTCGAGAAGAATTTCTTTTTATGACATGAAATCCATACAAGATCGCTTGAAACAAGCTTACAGCTTCATGTCTCTATAGATCTGAGCACGGCGAAGCTAACAATAAAGACTCAACTGACTTACCTCAATCGTTGTCGAAAAGAATATCTTTTTATGACATGAAATCTATGCAAGATTATATGAAACGAGCTTCGTGTTTCTATAGATCAGTGCACGGCGAAGCTAACAACGAGGACACAATGGACTATCTTTTATTACAAGGACACGACAAAGCTTAGCAGTGATGACGACAACTTGCTTTCTCCGAGTGAAAGGCTCAGCGGTAAAGGCTGACTCTATAAATTTAGGCGCAACTTTCGCACCACAACTTTCTGTAACTGTTCTCATGAAATTTTTCCTTGAAGTAAATAAGCTCGAAACGTAGTGTCTCTATAGACGTGAGCAAGGACACGGCGAAGCTAATCACGAGAAAACATAACTGACTGCCTCCGACCGTTCTCGTTTTATGACACATCAAATTCATGGAATGATTTGGAAAGCTCAACTTCTCTCTATAGTGTGTTGCTGCTAACAGTAAAGACTAACTCTCTTTAACCATCAGCAAAATTTAATTGTTTCGCTCTATGGACCTGAACGGAGTAAAGTTAACTTTCCTCTGCCCTGTTAAACTAATCGTCCTCGTAGTAACTTAATTCGAAATTCATGTACAATTGTCCTTCGAACCGGATTAGGTTATTAAATTCTCGTGGAACTAACAGGGTGTACTGGCGCTGTTTCCATGTCGTTCCACCTTGAAGATCGCCTCCATGATGTTTCGTAATTCACATAATTCACTTAACTCCTCCTTCATCGCATTCTGCACATTTTTTTTAGTAATAAATAAGTAGCAATCACTCGAGTTAATAAATGTTAATCTTCTAACAAATTCGTGGGGATGTTGCCTTGCATAATTAATTGAGCAAAAAACCATTTGCAGGAAGGTAATACAATCGAGTTTCAGTGGAGGACGAAATGAGCAGGATTTTAACGGAAGCCCTGACCTTACTGGATTTTTGGGGCGTGCACCCCCGGAAGCTGCCCGAATGTAAGAGTTTCACCAGGCTTTTTCCTTGCGTCGCGCTCTGTTTTTATGGCTTGTACAAAATGGTTCAGTATGTCTTGGTGAATTGGAAGAACGTCGCGACGATTGCAGTGCACGCCGACGGCTTTCCCACAGTCTATCAGGTAAACAGAAGCGGTTTGGATACTCCAATAAATCGAGTTTGTTGGTCCGACACTAGACCCCCCCGTTCTTCTAAAACAAAATTTGAAGCTTACTTGTTCGCTTCTTATACAGTGTGTAATCGAATAAGTTTCAAAACGAAAACAAAATAAACAAAATATGGCAATGGACAGGGGCTGATGTATTTGAAGTACTGAAAATTAATAGAAATACATATTAATAAATGACTGAAATTTAGTAGGTTTCTTTTCCCCAAAGCTAACTCGAGGTACTTTTTTGTTGAAGACCCGTTATGTATAGAAACAAATGGAATGTGTTGAAAGTATTTTCATTTTCAGGCACTGTGCAAAGTAATCTTCATGTTTTACTATCGCAAAGATTTAATAAAATCCCTGGAAACGGTGGAAGCCTTCGGGATTTCGAATTTAAGGCCGGGGACCGATCTGACCGTTTTGGTTGAGGACATGCATAGAAAGAGCAACTTCTTATACAACGTGTTGAGATACGTGATCATGTTTGGGGGCTTTTTATACGCAATGAAGCCGCTCATCAGTTGGGAGCGTGAACTTCCGGCGCCGCTTAACGTATTCTGCGACGTGACGGTTCTGTCGTGCTACGTTTTCTGGTATTCCGTCGAGATTACCGGAATAACGTTTACGATTTCGTTCACCATAGCCGCCGAGTGCTTGTTTTTCGCTTTTATTTCACACGTCTACATCGAACTGGAAGCAATCAAGTACAGCCTGAGGAATTTGGACGTTGGTAAGGAATTTGGCTTGCTGGTCGAACACCACGACGCTGCCTTAAAGTGAGTCTCCTTCTTTACCTTGATTCTCAACAAGTCTGTTGGTGTGGATCCTTTCAGATTTATCGCTCGCTTAAATAAAATGTATGGAATGGTATTGCTTCACCAATGTGCGTGTCAGGTTGCAGCAATTTGCTTTTTGATTTTCGACATAAATTCCCAAGGGTAGGTAAACCGTACACACGCAGCAGGTTCAAAGAAAATCGGGCATTTTTTTTACTCTTGCAGGATGTCGTTGCAAGTGATACTCAGAACCGTACCCATCTTGATGGCTTATCATGGAGAACTTTTCGTGGTGTGTTTCGCTGGGAATTTACTAACTATACAGGTGAGATTGTTCGTTTTGAAGAATTAGATTTGACAAAGGGAAAATTTCTCAAAATACGAAAAGTCGTCTTAAGCCCGAGAATCATCGAACTTAAGGAGCCCGATTAAGCATCATAATCCGGGCTAAGACGACCTCATAATAATAATAAAGTTGTTTTCGAAAAATTTATAAAGGGGCGGTGACTCCATGGTGTGCTCCGGTGGGAATTTACTTATTAACTACACAGGTCAGATTGTTTGTTTTGGAGAGTTAGATTTGAAAGAGGGAAAATTTCTCAAAATGGGTATTATTTCATATTTTTGGCAAACCGTTAATGAAATCTTACCATTATGTACAAACGATAATGATGATAATAATAAGAGATCGCCTAAATCATCCTCGTGACCTAGATTTACGAAGCAATAACGTCCAAGCAGAATCAACTCTCTTCTAAAACAATTCATTTCGAAAATAGGCAACCTGCGAAAATATTAATTTTTGTTAAAATGGTCCGAAAAGACACCGAAGTAAAAGTCGTCTTAGGCCCGCGAATCATCGGACTTAAGGACCCCGATTAAGCATCATAATCCAGGCTAAGACGATAATTATGAAATACGATTTTAGGCTCTGGACGTTGCCGACGCCCTCTACGAGTGTAACTGGTACGAAAATCTTCACCCAAGCTTTGCCAAGGACATAACAATGGTGATGAGGAGGGCACAACATCCAGTGAAATTGACGATAGGTGGACTTTGGGACTTGGGAAACGCGATGTTCATCAAAGTACGTAGTTCCGGTGTTTAGCATATGCTACAGGAAAAAAAAATCTCTGTTTTTGAGACAAAGTCCTTCAAAGTAGGGATCAGGACTTTTTGCTCCAATAGTAGATTTGAAAAATGAAAAAAAAAAATAGATATGTCAATATATTCGATATGAGAACTATCGAACGTCAGTGAAAACGATCAAAATTTCAAATTTTTGTCAAAAAACCGACGTTTCAGTAAAATTAAAAAAAAAACTATTTTGATTCGTAACGTTTAAGTATTACTACTTTCTTAGTGTTTTTTTTTTGACTCCTAAAGATCAAGATTTCGACAGCTATGTTTTACATGTGTGATGCTTTACCGAATCTGGTTCGAAGGACCAATGTGGGAATATCGACAATGACTTACTGTGTTATTTAAGTATTACTACTTTCTTAGTGTGTAACGGGGTGGCTCTCTCTCTCTCTCTCTCTCTCTCTCTCTCTCTCTCTCTCTCTCTCTCTCTCTCTCTCTCTCTCTCTCTCTGTTGTGTATGGCACAGGTCGACGTCGGATCTGGTGTCCGGGATTCAGCTCGCCGATGTCCAGGTTCGTAAATAAAAGACTGGTTACCACAACTGAACTTTATTTACAATCAAAGTTTAGTTACACCACAACTGTACTAGAGGGACTCCTTCGGAAAACTAATATTTGTTCCGGACAGGATAACGTGCAACGTTGAGCTAAAATCTTGCTTCGGGTACAGGCTGAGCCCGAGAATAAACCCGGCAAAACCCGGCAAAAACCCGTTTCGCGACGATAAAACTTTTACGGAGAAAGTACGTATAGGACGTCTATTCGGAAATCGGTAACGCGGTGCGCGGAAACAAAACGCTGGCGAGACGCTCGTGCGGGGCAGAATGGACAAGACGCTTGTCCTAGGAACAGGGGCACAAGACGCCCGTGCGGGTATAGCGGACAAGACGCTTGTCCCAGGAACAGGGGGCACGAGACGCCCGTGCGGTGTAGAGTGGACAAGACGCTTGTCCCAGGAATAGGGGGCACGAGACGCCCGTGCGGGGTAGAGTGGACAAGACACTTGTTCCAGGATCAGGGGACACGAGACGCCCGTGCGGGGTAGAGTGAACAAGACGCTTGTCCCAGAAACAGGGGGCACGAGACGCCCGTGCGGGGTAGAGTGGACAAGATGCTTGTCCTAGGAGCGAAGGTGCGAGGATGTTAGTCAGGAACTGGGAACTGGTGGTTAGAGCACTAAAACCGGCCGATATAGCGCGACACGCGGAACTGGGTTGTTTTTATATACATAGTTGTTAATGGAGGGGAGAGCCCCACTTAAAAATCCCTACTTAACTTTGATTCGACGCAAAGCAAATTAAAATAAATTCTCGGGCTCTTATTCACAGGTTCTTAAATCAAAAATCTATTTACATATTTACAAAACAAAGGTAGCTTTGTTACAAGTGTTTTTTTGACTCATAAAGATCAAGATTTCGATAGCTGTGTTTTACATGTGTGAGGCTTCACCGAATCTGGCTCGAAGGACCAATGTGGGAATAACGAAAATGATTTACAGTGCTATTTAAACAGTAACGGACTCAAACGTTACTTAATTTAAATGATATTTTTCTTCAATTTTGTGAACCGAAAATAAGGAAGTTAGGAAAATATTTGGAAGTGCTGGATTTAGTGTAGACCTTCTTCAATTTCAACGGGCAGTAAACTCAAAAAAGAAAAACAATTTGTTTTTGTTAAATTCGAGCAACCGTACATAATTTAGAATTTGTTTCATGACTTGCACTTTTTAATGTCGTCGATTTTTCTTACATTTATCGCTTCTAACGCTTAAGTGTTTCTTTACTTCTTAAAATTCAAGATTTTGATAGCCGTGTCTGTATGCGTTGTTTCACTCAATCCGATTCGAAGGACCATCCCTTGACCCCATATTGAAAATAAAACTTCTAGTGTCATTCAAACAGTCACGAGACCCATAACATATTTGTTGATTTTTTGCCTAATATTGTTAAAAGAAAGTTTGAAAAAAATTCAGAACGTAAGAAAATATTTGAAAAACCTCGATCTCTGTGATGGATGAAGACTTTCTATGATTTTAGTAAGCAATGCACTCAGAGGCAAAGAAAAAAATATATAATTTAGCACAGACGTATTTGTTTCACTTTAATTTGTTTATTGGCGACTCACTTCGTTCTTACCTTCAAATTTTTCTTCTTTCCTTAGTTTCATTGTTTCTAATAAATATTCCCGTCTTCTAAAGATTACGGTTTCTATAGCTGCGTATTCACACGTGATATTTCACTAATCCGGTTCGAAGGACCAAACATTGACAAAGTTTATTTAAACAGCAGCTGTGTACCTATCTTATTTGTTGATGTTCCTCCAAATATTGGTTAAAATGATTTTAAAAAAAAGTGAAACGTAGGAAACTATGTATTAATCTTTTTTGTTTTAATTTTCAGGTGGTAAAAACCTCAATCTCCGTGATGGCTTTGGTGCAGACCTTCTACGATTTCAGCGAGCAATGAACTCAAAAGTGGAAAAACAAACAAATTTTTAGTTACGTTCGAATAGGTGCACACAGTTTAACTTTTTTTTTAAATTCGTGATTTCCAGTGGATTTAAATCATGGATGAGTTCGCGTAAGAGCCGAGGAATATGTAATTTGGGCGTTTGAAAAATTCAGGATGATTAAACCCGTCGAAGATCGAGCGGTTATTAATTCCAGCGCACCTGCGATTGATTACACGCGTTAAAATGAGAATCGATATTAATATACGACGATTATGTACGAGAACTATAGCAGGACGAACAACAACGGCTACATTTGAGGAATAGGATGATCGAAGAGCAAAAGAAGATCGACGACGTTCTTTCTGCGGCAAAACAAAAGTGAAACACGAAGAATAAGATACAGGGTGTTACTGAACTTATGTCATTAATTAAAACCACAAAGAGTACTGAAGTAAAGCTATATCCGTAGTCTACGAAGTCATAAATTAAAAATTAATAAATGCTCGATGATTTTAAAAATCATGACCTCGCACACAGATGATTATATTTAAGGCAGGTCAGAAATATATTTTTTTTCCTACACTAGTAGAAAATTCAATTTTACCGGCTCATCAGAGAGGAGAAAGCGAACGTTTCCACGGCTAGCCCGGCAAAATGAACATAAATGCCTAGCCGAGAAAATAATTTACGAGGCTTTACCACTAGGTGGCGCGACAATAATTTCTGGAATGCGCTCTCATCGACATCAAAAAATTAACAAACTAAGTTTTTTTTATTTAATTCCACTGGTATTTGGTTTTAAAAAGGATTAAAATTATTAAAAAAAGAAAAAACTCGGCAGCGGTGGGATTCGAACCCATGCCTCCGAAGAGTATTGTATTAAACCACCGGCTTGACCGCTCGGCCATGCTAGTACACGTAACACTGTGTTTTAAAACATCTATAATAATTTTAATAGTAACTCAATTTTAATATTTTTACTTCGAGAAAAAGAACGTTTGTGTGATATTAACAAAATTAATTAGGTATAATGTTATGTAGGAAAAAAAATAATATGTAAACCATGGCGGTAAAGCAATTTTCGAGGTCTCGAGAAGTGTGGCCAGGCTCGGCTTCTCGCTTCGCCTGTCCATATCTTCTCTCGACCTGGAAAACAAGCACTTTACCGCCTCGGTCTACGATATACTATTGTTTTTTAACAAACTATAAAACATGTAAAAACAAGAAAGAAAATACATATACCTGTAGTGTCCTTTGAAAATATTTAATAAAATGTAGACATTGTCTTGGCAACGACAAAAAATGTATAATTGACTCGTTATGTAAGTTGAGTTAGTTAGTTAGTGCATATTGATTGCTTGGTCTTCAAGAAACATAACACTACGTACACAGAGAGAGAGCATTTATTATTAAGAAAAAGTGCAGAGATGTGCTTTTTAAAAATTTTGCATTTTTATTAGTAGGTATTACATGGGTATTACAAACCAGATTTTTTTCCTATTATCTGGTAGATAGCGCTCACGATAATTAACATAGCATTTTAGATAGACTAGTGCACTCGGAGTATAATCTTCATCTCGTATTACTACATGAGGTTAACATAGGATGGAAGTGCAACTAATGCAGTTGAATCAAAAACGCTATGAAATTATTAAATGAAATGAGTTACCCATTTGTTTGTACGACCTTGGAAGGGTCTTTAGTGTAGCTTGTAGCATCTCGCCGCGTTTGCAAAAAAAAACAAACCAGATTTTTTTCTATTTTCGGGTAGGTGGCGCTCGCGAAAACTGACTGCCATTTATAAATTTGACGAACCCATACAATTTTGAACAGGTACAGTTGTGTTCAAAAAGGTGTTGTACAGCTACGTTTTAAATATCTTTGCTTTTGAGCGGCAATTGGCTTTTCTATTTTTGTGTTCGATAATATTATTATTGCCAGAAACCGTACATGTAACAAAACTTGTACAACAATTTCTTGAACTTACTTGAATGCACATACAAAGTTACACAGTAAAAAATCTGTACAATACTTTTTTGAACACGACTGTACATACTAACTTACAAGTATTGTGATGCTATTTGCAGGAAAAAAACACAGAAACAAAATGTTTTTTGTACTTTCCGGTACGCGCGATAACTCTAGCAAATTGCCAGTTGACGTACGTGTGACCTTGAACAATTACTTCAACATTCAACATTTTCAATCCGAATTACGTACTTACATACACCAATTTATGGTGAATTTTCTCTGCTGTACGGAAGATGGCGCTCGCGGTAGCTGATTGATACAGTCACTAAATAAATACAGTACCGCAATCCATGTGCTTAATGTGTAAGACAAAGAAACTACGTTTTTGCACTAAAATGGCCGACTTTCTAGTGATTTTCTTTCCGGCAAGTTTAAATGGCCGACCTTTCTAGTGATTTTCTTTCCCGCAAGTTTAATCAAACTTAACAGCTGTCAAAAAAAAGGTTAAAATGCCCAAGTGTGACGTTGTCAGGATTGGACGTTTAAATTTCCCGCCAATATTTTGCACTAAAATTGCGGCTGAATGCGGTACTGTAATTATTTAGTGACGGTACTGGTTGATAAAGCTGACTGAAATCAACGACCTTGAAAAGGCTCTGCTGTAATGCTATGCTTTGACGTTTCTACAAAAAATAACAGCAATTTTCCAGTAGATGGCACTCACGATAACACAGTTCTTTTGAGTTTATGAAAATATAGCCAGTTTATGACTGTACGAATTTCGTCGTGAAATGTTTCAACATTTCTCTGCCCTACGGAAGATGGCGCTCGCGATAATACACTGTAATTACGAAATCAAGGAACCCACGACTTTGGCTAGGTTCTGTTATGATGATTCTCTTCTTACGTTTGCAGAAAAAAAAATGTAAACAGAAATTTTTCTATTTTATGGTAGATGGCGCTGGCGATACCTCTAGTTATTTGCTTGAATTTATTAAATGAAATTTGTGAACGTGTGACCTTGAATAGGCCTGGCAGTGAACAATTTCAACACTTAATCCAAAATTAAATCAATTAAAAAAAAAACAGTTTTCTCTGCGATACGGAAGACGGCAAGTCGTTTGTTTACGTATTTTCTTTAGGTGGGCGAATTTTCCGCGGTTGTGTAGGCGACGTTGTATCGAATTTAACTTACGTAATGAGCTTAATGATTTACGAAATGCTAGTTTCTGGAAAAATTCACCTTCAGATATCGTAGTTTTAAAATCATGTAAGTACTTGTAATCGTAAGTACTCTGCAGATGAGCAACGACTATACAAAAATTTCGTTTTTCATTTTGGGACATGTTACCATTGTGTATATCTTAAATGCTCAGTAAAGAAGCATTACAGATACCAAGCATGTACTGCAATGTAACTAGCTACATAATCGGATACACTGCAAGTACCTATCTAGATACTTGTGACTATTATCCATTCCTTATCTATTTGTTATCGGAGTAGGCCGTGATTTTGAGTCAGTAATTATTGGCACTGGAATAATTATAGTGCGTCACGAAAGCATAAACCGTCGCGAAGTAAAACGAAGCACTACCCTGCACTAAAACTGTAAAACGTTTTGGTTTATGGTCTTGTTTATGGGGATGATTGAATAACGGGCAATTCCTCCATTGCTAAATCGTTCTTACAAGCCGCGGAATTTATGAAGAATAAACCACCCAATTGTTGGCACCCAGCCATTAATTGGCACTAGACACTATTCAAATGTTTTGCGACGTTTCTTAAAATTCTTTTAGTAATGTCCTAAATGTGCTCAATTTGGCAACGTTCCTCTCTCAATAATAATGCGCTTGCTCAGACTGTGCCCTTGAATATGGCCGAAATTAATGTGTGCAAAGTGTTGTCGAAAAAGGTAAGAAATACGTTTTCTGCTAAAAATTGTTACTTTGTTTTTAAACGTGTACAAATTCACAATGCTTTTAAAAGCATTATCAGTTATGTAAGGTCATAGTTTAAAGTCATCTTTAGAAGATTTTAACAATTTTTTACCTTGGAATTATTTGAGGGCCGAGTTTTTAGAGGTGCCAATAATTAGAATTAAATTATTTTTATTTGTCAATAATTGGCACCTGTGCCTAAAATTAGAAATTATTGAAATTATGAGTGCTGCCGAGGCCCTCGATAACTAGAAGGCCGGTACATCCAGAATCATGAGTCACACCCCACAGGTCGACTTTAACACAGAGATATACGGCACTAACGGTAATAATCAACTTCTTTGAAGCTAAAAATGTTTATTAAAACATAATTTTGCAAATAGCGTTTAAAGAAGACTTCAAACTACTTAGTTGGAAGGAAATTTTCACGGTAAATTTTTTTTAACCAGAAAGCATTTATAATTAACATACCTACATACCTTTAAGTTTTAAAACTTTCTTTTTTAAAAATAATATTGATTCTAAATACAGTGACGAAATAAACAGCATAAACCAATAAATTGCCTGCATATGCATTACAAAAATCGGACCACGCAGTGGGTTAGTGGAAGGGGAAGCTGCCGGCCTTTTAGTTATCGATGGCCTCGGTGCTGCCCAAAGATTGGCACAGATGATTAATATAAAATATTTTTTATTTAGATGCCGAAAGTACAGAAATTAAAAAAGTACCATAAAGAATATTCCGAGAATTCCCTGCAAGAAGCTTTAAAAGAAGTTAGATTCGGTATTCCAAAAAAGAAAGTGGCCTTAAAATACGGAATTCCTAGGTCGACTCTTCAGTTTAGACTCGGTCCTAAATTTACAAAAGTTGAGCATGGCCATAACACTTACCTCACGAAAGACGAAGAAAATAAAATTGTTGACTGGATTTTAGATAGCCAGAAAAAGGGTTTTCCAAGGCGGCAAATTGATATGCAGCTTTCAGTGAAAGCTTTCATCGACGCTGATAAACGACCAAATCCCTTTAAGGACAATATGCCTGGGGATAAGTGGTTTAAACTCTTTGTTTACTCACAGAACGTACCCCAGAAGGAGTTAATTCAGCTTCTGCAACAAGATACTCGAGGATGGGACTCTGAAATAGAGCAATATCTGCGCCAAAAAGACTACTTTTCCATTTTAGACGATAAAACACGAGTCTACAATGGAGACGAACTTGTTTTCTATTTTATCCAAAACAGGGTAAAGTTATAGAGATGCAAGAATGTATACGAGGTTGATTAAGGTGATCCTAAGCAAAACTTGACTGTTATGTTTAGTTTTTCAGCGGAGGGAATTATCACTCCTCCCTTAATTGTTTACCCAAACAAGCGATTGTCAAAAGCCATGAGAGATAAAGTTCCTGAAGATTGGGGAATCGGTACATCTGATAGGGGGTGGATGAAGGCAGAAGTTTTTATCGATTATATAAAAAAACGTATTTTATCCCTTTCTACGGAAAACGAATATCGAATTTCCAGTCATATTCTTCCTGGATGGCCATAAATCTCACTTGACATATCAACTTAGCAAACTTTGTAGCGAGTTGCAAATAATTCTGATAGCACTGTATCTGAATTTTGCAACCAGCAGATGTTGCGTGTATTAAACCTCCAAAATTTTTCTGCGTAAAGTAAATAAAATATTATATTATTTTCATCAGCTCTTCAAGGGCTAACCAAAACAGCAATAAAATATATAGCATTCCGTTTAAAAAATCATAAGTTAGGTCTGTAACTTTTAAATGAATCACCCTGTATAATTGGAAATAATTTTAAATTATGCGGAATGGAAACCTACACAGCTTTCATTAAGAAATTTTTTTGATAAAATGTATATAAAAGGACATTTTTGGACTTTTCCAGACGCTTATAAAATTACTACTTATTTAACCCTGCATTGGTATGGTAATAAAAAATTACATGATTAATATGGTGGGGTATGACATACCCCATAAAGAAATTGTTTATATATGCTTTACTGATAACTTTATATGATTTTAATACTTGTTATGCTAAATGTAATTGTTATGAATCACGTTGAAAAAATAACATTGATAATTAAATTTTTATTATAGAAAAAAATAAGCTTTATTGAAAATATTACATTTCTGACTCATAAACTCATGAAACAAAGTTAAAAATTATAAATGTCGTTTTCAATATCTGATTATGTACCCGAACCTAATAATAAATTATTGGGCCAGTCTATTGGCGGATTTCACAAACGTTACTTAAATTTAATCATTCGTTAAAAGTAAACGTTGCCATGGTTACATGTGTTGAAGGTATAGGAATGATTATTCTTAATCGATGATTAAAGTTAAGTGACGTTTGTGAAATCCAGCGTATATCTGATTTGGATCCTATGGCTAGTCATCAGTTGCATTACATTCTTGCCACAGTTGAATTAAGCGTTTCTGTTCTTCATAAGATATAATGTTCAGTATTCACTACTGATTAAAATTTAGATTTATTAGATTCTGTGACACAAGGGTATGTGAGACCCCAGAATACTTTTCTTGCACAGAAAATTAACAAATGAGTTTGTATCAAAAAACTTTTTTTACAGCGACTAACCAGAGAGTGTAACTTGAAGGTACATGATCGCTCAAATGATTGAAGTCAGAGGTTTCTTCATAATTTAACATTTATTTTGACTGGGGTATCTGATACCCCACAATACCAACGCAGGGTTAAGGATATAAGCAAAGTATTTACCTACTTTGTTTTATAAAAGTGTGATAAACAGTACATTTACTTATCTAGTTGCCTTCGTTGTCTACTTTCCCTCATTACATTTCACTGTGTGCCAATAAATAGACGATTGAGTGCCAATCAATGGTCTCAGAGTGCTAATAATTAGATTTTTGCATAAGATTAAGATTTTTTTTAATTGCAAAGAAATTTAAGTGTCTCTAACGAAACTGAAGGTGAAGAACGTAAAACTGATATTATTTAAACGATACAGAAATAATTAAGTGTAGAATTTATTTAATGGAAACGATAAGGAGATATTGGTAAACATGCTCTTAAAGTGCCAATTATTGGGTGTTTTCCCTATGTTAAAGAATCCTAAAACAGCGAAATTTATTTAAAATAAAATAATTACACTGCCACCACCGGAGTTTTAAGGGATACCGGACCCTTGTACATTTATTAGAATGAATTAACCTCATTTATTTACTCATATTTTTCGTTTGCGGAGGACGATGTCCTTGGATTCAAAAGCTGTGGAAAGTGACTTAATATTAGCTGAACCCAAAATAGAAATATGACGATAAAAACAATAATCTCGACTTAGCAGCGAAGGACCTCTTTTCAACAACGGACCATGTAGTGCGGGTACAAATAATGGTTCCTACCTTTAGAGAGGAGTTTGTTCCGGGGTTTCTCTACTTTCGTTCGAGTTCTTGTTCCCTTAGAGAATAATTGCCAGTAGAGTTCGAGTACGGTTTCACCAGATAGGTTTCACGGGTGCAACGAAAACAAGAATCGTTCCGATCACATCAGGGCAAGACACCCACTTGCGAAAAGGGTTCGGCGAATATTAATTATGTCATTTTAAATATTCTTCTACCGCGGAAGCTCATTGTTTACGTTTAAAAAAAAAGGTTCCGCCCTCTTTTTGCAATTCGCCCGTAAGGAGCTGGCACCCTCTAATCGGGTTCCCTTTCGGTTCCGCTCATCCTTTACATTTTATTTAGTCGCTGGGTGTATATCTCACGCGTCAAGGGTACTTTATCAAGGGTTCAGCGTTTAGTCTGTATAACTTCCTAGGCATCCGTTATCAGTATCACTTGAGAAAGTTTACGTTACAATCAAAATTCGAAATTCCTGATCGAATCGCTTTAGGCAGATTCTTATTTTAATTTAATAACTTAGAGTTTCAATTTTCGGCTGTTTACAGTTATTTCGAATGAAAGCTACCGTGTAATTTAATTGAATTTAGTCTGTATAACTTCCTCCGCGTCCATTATCATAAGAGAAAGTTTCATATTTTAAAGCGTCCTTTTAAGTAAAGCAATAAATAACTTATTCTGTGACATTAAAACAGTATCGAGAAGTCATAAGTTATCATCATCATCACGTACCGTTTCTCTTTTTCAATTTTATGCAAATGGGGGCCTCTCCGTCTCCTGCACAATAATTGCAGATTATTCAGAACCTCTGAAATATTAACCCGCGTATGAAATCACATACGCTCACGTTGATATCATGAATTATTCAACTCCACATACGTGGATTTGGTTATTTGGGCGAAACCATGAGTATCGTCATGTCGGAATCTCTTCGCTACCTCAAGCTCTTGGGGCTAAATCTACAGGACGTATCAGAACCGAGCAATCTCCTAAAATTTTGGCTATTATCAGTCACTACGTGGGTGTGTACGTTTATGTTATGCTATGATATGTTACGCCATAGGGAGTTTGTAACGTTTGAAAACTCTGTCGATGCGTTTGTTACGGTTTACGTTGTACGTAAGTCCAATTCGTGGACTTACACTCGAAACCACTTGAGTCTTTTCCAGGTGATTTACAAGGCTGTGTTCTTCGTAATTCGGCGCAAGGATCTGGCGAAGATGGTTGGGTCGTTGAAAGCGTTCAAGTCGTCGAGTACAATTCCGGACACGCAGCTGCACGACATAGTTCAAAGCCTGCAAATCAGGGCTTTCAAAATATTTCGGGTTTGCGCCATGGCTGTATTTCTTGCTGGTTCCTTGTTCGGATTGAAGCCCTTGGTATTTTGGAGGAGAATACTCCCAGCAACTTTTACCCTCTTCTGTGACATTGAAAATACGTGGTGTTACGTCGTTTCTTACCTGTGCCAGCTTAGCAGCACTTTTTTCTGCATCTGCTTCATTATCATCACGGATGGGTTCTATTTCGCTCTGATCTCCAGCGTTTACGTAGAGATGGAAACGCTCAAGTTCGGATTGAGGAATTTGGATGACGAGAGAGGGCTCGGAGAATTAGTAAAACAGCATAACGTCATACTCAAGTATGTATTTTTTTTAAAGAAATTTGCCTGAGTTAGAATTGACTGTCTCCGGTGGTCTCCCCAATTCGTCCTCATTTAATAATTTCTGATGCTGTTTGATGTTTGCTTTCGGCTTTCGAACTAATGAGGATAATTATAGAAACCGTCAGTATGCTTCCTTTCCAGGTTCATAGCGGATATAAACGAATTGTTCCAATGGGTGCTTTTCAATCATATGATGGCATCTCTGATAGCCATTTGGTTCGAGGTTTTCGACCTTAGCGTACAAGAGTGAGTGTCGCAAATCAAGTTATTTAACAAAAAAGAAAAGGAAAAACGCCGTTCGATTTCCAGGTTTCCACCACCCAAATCGCTCCTCGCCAAGAACAGCGCATTCCTGCTTTCCTATCACTTGGAAGCGTTGTTTCAATGTGCATCCGGTGAAGTCGTGTCCAATCAGGTTAGACTTCTCTCATGCGCAGATTTTGGTATTAAAAGTGAATTGCCTAGGCACTCTCCATCGGCGACGCAGCCTACGAATGCGCTTGGTTTGGCAAGAATAGCTTGGCCAAAGGTCTAATCCTCGTGATGCAGAAGTCCAATCAGGTGGTTAGGTTGAAATTCGGCCTTTTGTGGTACCTGCAATTGGATACGTTTATTATGGTTGGTTTTGCATTTCTGAAACATCCTTAAATAAAAGAAATATATCTTGCAGGTTGTTAAAAGCTCTGTATCCATGCTCGCTTTCATGCAGACGATTTACAACTTTGACAAAACCAAAGAAAATACCCCGTGATTGGCGGATGCATAAGACCTAGACCAACTTCTCAATCCCAGGCACACGCCTAAGTTTATCTAGGAGTTTGTTAGAAACTCAACTCACGTAACTGATATAGGTACAACTTTTATCACACCAAGGAAAATACTCTGTGGTTGGTCCGTGGATCATGACTTGGATCAACTCTGAATCCCTAGCACACGTACTTGAAGTTCGCTCACAATTTTGATAAAACAAGGAAAATGCTGTGAGGTTCGTTCCTGGATAAAACCTAGACCAAACCTAGACGTTCCCTCAACCGCAAACACAAATTTATTTTGAAGCTTGTTAAGACCTCAGCGTCCTTCACATAAGCAATGTTGAGAAAATTAAGGAAGATGCTTTATAAATATTTGGTGGATAGCATCCAGACTAATCCTAGTTGATTCGTAAGACCGACACCAATCCTAGTCCATTTCTCAACCCCAAGCACATGCAGAAGTTTACCTTGAAGTTCGTTAAGCATGCAGCGTTTGCCTCGCCTTCAGGTAACCGATCTACAAGTTTGATAATACGAGGAAATGTTGTGTGATTGATTGGTGGATAAAACCCAGACCAAATTTAGATAATTTCTCAATCTCAAGCACAAGCATAACTTTATTTTAGAGCTTAAGATCTCAGAGTACATACTCGCCTCAACACGAACCATATACAGTCTTAAAGAAAACAGTGGAAAAGCTCTGTAAATGGTTGGTAGATAGCATCCAGACTAATCCTAGTTTGTTCATAAGATCTAGACCAACCCTAATCTACTTTTCAACCTTAAGCACACGCAGAAGTTTATCTTGAAGCACTCAGCGTCCAAATCGTCTTCAAGTGAACGATCTACAAGTTTGATAAAACAAGGAAATGCTGTGCGATTGATTGGTGGATAGAATCTAGACCTAATCTAGACAATTTCTCAACCTCAAGCACAAGCATAATTTTATTTTAGAGGTTGTTAAGATCTCAGAGTCCATACCCATACTCGCCTCAGCACAAACGATATACAGTGTTGAAGAAGACAATGGAGAAGCTCTGTAAATGGTTGGTGGATAGCATCCAGACTAATCCTAGTTGGTTCATAAGATCTAGACCAATCCCAAGCACACGCAGAAGTTTATCTTGACTTTTGTTAAGCATTTAGCGTCCACTTCGCCTTCGGGTGAACGATTTACAATTTGATAAAAAAGGAAATGTTGTGTGATTGATTGGTGGATAGAACCTGGAGCAAACTCAGACAACTTCTCAACCCTAACCATGTTATTTTAGAGCTTATTGAGACCTGAGGGTCCTTCACGTAAGCGATATACAAGTCTGAGAAAATCAAGGGAAAATCTCTGCAAATGGTTGGAGATAGCATTCAGACTATCAACTTCTTATTTGTTGAGAGTTCACCTTCGCAATCTATAATTTTGACAAACCAAGTAAAATCTCTGTGATTGGTTGGTTGACAAGACAAGACCTAGACCAAGTCCAGTCAGCTTCTACTACAACCACAAGCACACGTTTATTTTGGAGTTTGTTGAGATTTTGACGTTCATAATAAATAAACGATAGACAGCTTTGATAAAACCAAGCCAATTACTCTGAGATGGTTGTTGGATGGACCTGGACCAACTCCAGTTAACTTTTCAGTCCCAAGCAAACGCTCATGTTTATCTTGAAGTTTGTTCAGCGTCCATGTAAACGATCCAAATTTTGACAAACCCAAGCAAAAGCCCTGTGATTGCTTGCTGGATAAGACCTAAACAACTCCAGTCAATCCAGCCCCAAGTATACGCAGTTTGGAGTCTGTTAAAAACTCAGCTTTACATAAACGATCCACAGTTTTGGCAAAACCAAAGAAAGCGCTTGGTGCCTTAGTTGATCAAACCTAGTCCAATTTAGGCCTGCTCAAACCAACTCAATCCAAGTACGCTCAAAGAAAAATAAATGAAAACGTAATAAAATTATTTATTAACTTAAAAACTAACAACAAAAATGGTTTATTAACTTAAATACTTATAACAAAAATTATTTATTAACTTAAACGCTAACAACATTCACACTTGTTTATTGGTCACTCGGTAGACTTACTGCGTACTTGGAACGAAAACAAAAAAAATAGTGAGTAAGGCCTAGGTGCGCTAAAATTCGTCTTGGTTGGAGGGTGACCGGTAGAACTGCCTGGAATAAGCCGCCGGGGAATTATCAAATAACCCATACCAGTTCCTTTGGTATGAATAGATCACGAAGAGAACCAATGGAATTCCGATGAGGACGCCTAAAACACGAAATCAGCAGAACCAATCAAATTTGAGCCGAGGCTTACCGATGAGGACGCCAACGAGGATGGCCCCGTCTCTCTCTGGCCTGTGCCCGTATAAGTCTAAGCAGCGCATTACGCTCTTCTTCGTGTAGATGTCGTACAGAGTTTGGCCCTCCATCTCAATTGGAGCTCCACATCTGCAATATTTTCGATGAAGACTTTTATACGTCGCCTTAAAAGCAGTAACTTACTGAACCTCCTTGGCTTGCGCTTCGTTTATCTGAAGGTAAATCGGCGTGAGCTCCTCCACCATCCACTGGTTCTCACACTCGCACGTCCAGGGATTCCCTCTGATATCCAGTTCGGAAAGCCCCGACCATTTCACAAGTAACGTGCTGTTCAAACGGGAGAGTTTATTATTTTCTAGGTGGAGCTATAAACAATGAATTAGACGAATTTGGTCTTTTCCCCAATCGATGATACCTATACCTTCTTAAGGGGTGGCCAAATGAAATTCTCAACGTCTTTCCTTACCAGGGAAGACGCGTGGATCGACGTGAGCGCGATGTTATTCATGATGTAGAGTTCTTCCAAATTTTGCAAGCCGCTGAGGGCCTTAGCTCCGATCTCAACCAAGTCGGGCATGTTGCAGATGTGCAAGACTTTCAAGGTCGGAACTTCCGGGAATATGCTGCAAAGTGAAAGCACCAATCAAAAGTGCAAGTGAGTTTTCGTTGAAACGTACTTTTCCCCCGACAAGTTCTTGATTGGGTTATAGTCGAAAATGAACTCCTCGATCTTATGGGCATCCTCCAAAGTCAGCGGGATCTTTTCGAAGTTATTTCCCGTAAGATCTAGTTTGACCAGTTCTTTTGGGGTGTGCAGGAAATGCTCGGGGAGTTCGTCGATTTCGGTGTAGCTAAGATCCAACTCCTGAAAACGAAAATGAGGGTCTCCACGGGGATTCATTTGAAGTGAGGGGCTACCTTCAGGAAGATGATGCTGCAAAGCGCGATGTTCGTCTGTTGGTCGATCTGCTTGATGGGGTTGTGGCTGATGGATAAGATTTGGATTTCCCTGTCGATGTGTTGGAAGACGTCGTTGTCTAAGGTGTGGATCTTATTATAATCCAATCGAAGAACGCGTAGGGATCTTAAAGGATAATCAAAGCCGTCCTCGTGTATTCCCTAAAACCTTTCAGTTAACAACGAGTTACCAAGTCTGCAAGGTTTTACCATGAAGGCATGCGGTGAAAGAACCGAGATGTCGTTGTGGCTCAAAATCAGCTCGACCATGTTCTGCAAGTTCTTGAAGACCCCATCTGCGATGTTCTGTATGGAATTGTTGCTCAAATCTAGGATTTGGAGGGTACTGTTAGGGAAGGTATCGTTGAGATCCCGCAAGTTCGTGAACTGCAACCTCATGGAACGTATTGGATAGGTATCATTGTTCTGACTGTCGAACCAATTGTCGTTTGAATACAGGGTGTACTTGACGAGCTGGTTGGAACAATCGACGTCTGGGTTTGAGACCGTTTCATTAACGCAATTACAGATGCCGCAAAATGGAGTAACGCCAGGCAAAACGCCTCGACATGATTTGATACCGAGAAGGACGAGTAAGACGCTCAATATAAAAAAAGGCTTCATTCTGTAAAGGCCATCGCAATGATATATTGTATCACCTACTCACCCTGTTATACACACCCTTCAGATTTATTATTCGCAATAATTATTCACCATTCATTAAACGAATACACCCATGTACTGAGTAATAAACGCACTTGTACCTGTAAATTTTTTTGTTTCTTATCTTATCACAGTATTTATCTCCTTGTACAAACAGGCGAATCCGTCTATTTCGAGGTTCAATATTTTTATAAATCCACAAACATTTGATCTGCTGAAATTAATTTTGGGGTCAAACTGGGGCCGATCAAAAAAGATTTTTTTGGCTGGCGAGCATGGAAAGGCGAACCGAAAGTAAACTGTTTTAATTACTTATTTATTTATGGAAATAGATAAACTTGTTTGCCAAACAGTGATTGCGCAAATTTATTGCTAAAGGTGTGAGTCAAAGTCGTAAATTCTAGCAGTCGATGATTAATAGTTGTTGTCAGGGTTAATGCGTAAGAGAAATTAAGATTAAAAAAATTGCCTCATTTAAACTTAATCTTGTATTTTTCTCCAATTTATTAGGAGAATAGTGAAGGAACGAAAATACTCTAGTAAGTCGGTCACAGCTGCAGCGAACAATACATGAGTCAAACAGGCACAGAAAGCTTGGGACGAGTACTATCGGGTGCGCAGAAAAGTAAAGACTGTAAATTGCTATTGTAAATCTGACTTAGATACAGTTAAGTGTTTAACGGACTAACGTCACTTGATTGTTAAAATATTGTAGGTCAAAAATACTGCGTTATATCCATATATATCTATGGTTATATCCACACAGGTTATTGCAAAGTTGTGTTATTGCTGTCCGTAGGGATTGGCTAAAATAGCTAAACATTTGAAATAAGTTGCCTATTAGTGTTGACGTGGAAATCGGTATGTAGGTACACTGTAACAACAGAATATAGAACAAAGTTAAAAATTGCAGCAGATTTTCTTATACAGGCTGACTGACAATTGCTCCATTAAAAAAGAGTAAGAAAATGAACATTATATTTTACGGGAAAAATGTCTACGGAACAGTTTATAAGTAATTAAAAATTTACCCTAAAAACATGCTGCGACTTTGCGTACGAAATACAACACCACGTTTTATATATGCAGTCGTAAATTGAAATATAACGTTTTATGATTATTATTTTATTGACTACTTGACTACACACCACGCAACCTTGATAGACGTGTCAATTTCGGTCGAATTTTGTTTATTTTTACGCGATATAATTATTGAAAACTCGCGACATCCTGCGATCGCGATCTAAAATAACTGGAATTGCGCATTAAATAAGGGCTAAAGAGTAAATAAAAGTGTAAAGCGATGAAACTAAACAATTATTATACTTACTGCTGTCTTGTCAAAGAAGCTGATGAAATGGCAATGCGATACTCGTACGATAAACTATGAATTAATTAAAATCGGTTTTCTTATTTAAACTGGAAAAATTATTCAAAATCGTAAAAATAATACTTCCGGTGAAACGAGGAATGTTTTACAACTGGTGCGCTAAAAACACAGGATAGAATTGCAAACGCGTCTTAAATTTGTTAAACTTTTTCGTAATACTTGAATGTTACTTGTGTTGTAGTGATTTATTTGTTTAGCTGTCAAAGTAGGCCTTTATTATCCTTTGTACGATATAATTTACTTCACAACGCCGCATCTTAAGACTCATAAATCTATAAAACACCTTTATGACTATTTATTTCGTTCGTCTGTTTCCTTTTCTTAAGCAAGGGGCAGGAGCGCATCGTCGTCAATTTTTGATTAATTATTCTTATTGTGGTTTTCTGTGGTCAGTCACCCTGTATAGGTTTAGAATTTAGAGCAAAGGCGAGAGTGAACAAGATATTAGACAAATTCAAGCGCGCGTCATATCGATTTATGATTGCATACAGTTTAGCATTCAACGCATCTGAATCGATTCGACATCGACCGTGAAATTGTCCATCGTAAAAGTTTTACGATTCAACTGCGACTAAATATGGCGTTGAGGTTTATGTCATGTGTGAGAGTTCTTTATATCAGTTGCAGTGTATTGTTTATTTCAGGGATTTATTTGAGATATTCCTTAACCGCACTGCTAATACTGTGATATTGCTGTTGTTGAATAGTTAAATACCAAATATTATAAGAAAATGGGGTTATATCGGTCACGATCAATCGATTTGTTTGTTGAATGCCCTTATTGACTTGGATTGGACAGAAAGAACAGTTGCTGCGAAATTTCAGTTTATTAAGTTTGATATTTCAAATCCTTTTTTAAGTTTTGACCGTGGAGAGACTAATAACTCCCGCCAGTTATTACCCAGCGAAAACACGTACGTGTAAAAAACGTTGTAAAATAACATGTAACCAAACGTTGAATTCGTGTGGTATTGTTACGTTGAAACAACGAAAAAATGTCGCGGCAATCAATTTCTTTTAAACGTCTCTGTCCACGTGTAAGAGACGTTGTAGAATAACAATTAATCAACGTTGAATTCGTGTGTTATTAATACGTTTTAACAACGCTCGAATCAACTTCTTTTAAACGTTTTTGTCCACGGTATTTCTACGTTAAATCCCAGTGCATACATACGTATAAAAAACGTTGTGGAATAACATGTAACAAACGTTGAATTCGTGTGTTATGGTTACGTCGAAACAACGAAAAAATGTCGCGGCAATGTCCACGTGTAACGTTGAATCAGACAATTACGACGTGTATTAAAGCTGGGGGTCTAAATCATTAGACTGAACAAACATACATGGTTAATGGTGGACTTCGAACCCACGCCGCCGAGTGACACGACTTTCCAAGTCGGCTAAACTAGACCACTAAGCCATTTGGAGATCCCAGTTCCGTATCGCTTCCGTAATAAAGCCGAACCGGGGACTTTAACTTACAATAGCTACGCGCCGCCCTCACTCGTTCAATTTCCGAACTCTTTACTACCTACAGTTTCCTTCTAACATCCGTATTATCATAACATCATTAAATCAATTTTTCTAATTATTACAATCCTAAGCTTATTTTCTTTGTATATACATTTCAAAAATTTTAAATTATTTATTTATAATAAACATGTAATTCTAAATCGCCTATTTCTAAAAATATTTACACTAACATAAAATATTCGACAAAACACATTTAATACAGTACTCTCAATTTACTTTATTATTTACAAAATTATTTCTTTATGAAAATTTAAAACAAAATACATGCTGCTCATAAACACCGCAGTGGAGTGGAAAGTTTAACTGGAATAAATTCTGTAACTTAGAAAATTGCCATTTGTAGCAAAATTCTTGGAACAGGCCAATTTTTATTTTCATGGCGCATATTATAAATGGATTGCTTCAATTATTTGGAAGGATGAAACAACCCCTAACTATTTTTTTTTTTAATGGAAGGGTATGTTGAGTAATTTTTTTTCTTAAAGCTTGTTCAATTGGGAATACAGCTACGTTTTTATTTTTTAATTTTTCTTAAACAGTAAAAGGCGAAAAAATAAAAAATAAATTTTTGACTAGAACGATTTTAACGCTTCAGATGTTCAAAATACTCGCCACCTCTCACTTGACAATACCCTAATCGATTATAAATTCCATCCCTAACAGTTTGTAACATTTCCGGCGTTACTCTCCTAATTTCATGCAGAATTTGAAGTTCTGAAGTTCTGCTATGTCATTTGGTTTAGTCACATAAACTTTACTTTTTAAATACCCCCATAAAAAAGTCTAAAGGGGTGAGATCTGGAGATCTTGTTGGCCACTCAATCGGTCATTGGTCCTCTTCTTCCTATCCACCTATTGGGAAAAACTTCAGTGAGGTAATTACGTACAATTAAAAATTTAGCGCATTGGCAATGCCATCTTTTGGCTGCACGCAACAATACGATACCATATGGAATGCTTATTTCTTCTTATCAAATAATAAAAAATGGGGTTCCTGAATTTTTGGCATTAAAAACGGTTTTAGTAAAAAAATTCTTTTTTTTTGTTTTTTACCTTTTACTGCTAAAGAAAAATAAAAAAATAAAACGAAGCTGTATTCCCAATTTTTTCAACATATCCTTCCATTAAAAAAATAACATAGTTTGGGATCGTTTCACTCCTCCTAATAATTGAAAAGTTAAAAAAGTCCCTTTGTAATATGCGCCATTAAAAATAAAAATTGACCTGTTCCAAGAATTTTTTTACAAATCGTAATCTTCTAAGTTACAGAATTTATTCCAGTTAAACTTTCCACTCTGTCTACAGCTGTCCCCAATGAGTATTCGTGACAATATGTATGTATAATTGATTAACTATTGCGTTCTTTAGTATTTTTAATCACAGATTTTGGGCATCAAATTCAAACTAACTTAAAAAAATTTGACAGATTACGTCAACTTAAAAAGGGGTTATGATTGACTCGTATATTAGCAGTACTTTTCATACCTGTTTCGTTTCATTTCAAAGCTGCCAAGCATGGAGAAGAACCTCATATTTCATAGATTTTTAGTAAAATTAGAATTCAAAGGTGTGAAACACGATAGACAATCGCTGTAAAATTAAGTGTTTTCTAACGTCAACATCACGTTTTGTAAGGCATATTTATTCGGTATACGTTAAAATAACGTTATAAAACGTGGGTTAAAAATTTAGTTGTAAATTATGATTTATCTAACGTATTAGTTTCGTTAATTTTTTCTCATTTATTACGTAGAATAGTAGATGTTGAATTAACGTTGAAATGATGTGGTAATCAACGTACGGTAGATACATCGCATTTACTCATAGTATAAATCACGTCGTAAAAAGACAAAATTGTTACGTATTTATTTCACGTTATAATTACGTCCATATTAAACTGATCGTTAAAAAACACGTCATACAAACGTGATATAATTATGGTTGCTAATTCAACCAAAAAACAACGTTGCATTTTTCAACGAATAACGTTATTTCCACCATAACAACGTGAAATTAACGTTGAATAAACGTACATGTTTTCGCTGGGTACTTCATCCACGGTTCTGACAGAAACCATAACGTTCTCAATAGGTCCGTTCCATTCGTCAGGATTTCGAGTTCAAAATTTCATACTGCGCATGATTTGAACGGCTCAGAACTTGAAATTCTGTCAAATGGAACAGACCTATTGAAAGTGTAATTTACCAAAAACGAATAAGTACTAGGAAAAAAGTATTAAACTTTTTCTTGTAGAATTGATGCAATCAGCAATTCTCAAGCACTGTGAGTGTTAATGGCCAGGAAGACCCAAGGTTACTAAAGAGAGAAGGTTGCCTGGTAAGTCGTGGAGTGACGCGTCATTCAGTAGGCCATCTATTTGTGTATATGCATTAAATGGGCCTACTGAGTGACATTGCAGTGACGTTGAAAGTTACCAGGCAACCTGTCTTTTTAGTAACCTTGAGGAAGACCAACATTTGTTTCTCAGATCAATATAACTTTTATGCAACCGATAGTACACGGCTGTAAGCTGTGTAAACTACTTTTGGCCTGGACCTGATTGAATCGACATATGATTCTTACGGCCATTAGTGCAAACTTTAGCTATATCAGCCGCGTGAATCAAGGATGCTTCTCAGCTCAAAAACAGTGAAAAATATGTTTTTGGGAAAAATATAATCATTTACGCTTAAAACAATCTCATTGCTGTCATATTAAAGGATAAAATAGTTTTGGCCAGAAGGGACAAGATATTTCTGACTATTACGGCAGTCAAGTGATTAGTAGTATATACAAACGACACACAGATAGGTTATTGAAGAAAATCACGGAGTGGCTGACATCTAGCGGAAGTTTTATGAAGGGCCCTATAATAAGAAAAACATTGGAACGACATTTGGTTATCGTCTGAAAAACATTAAATTGAATAATTTGTGTGTGACGCTTTCACACGAATAGATATTCTTATGTATGTATTATGTGATTAGTGTGCTTATGCCTATGCAAAGACTTCATCTAATTTAATAATAAAAAATTAATAATGAATGGAAGCAAAACATAAATGACAGCTCTTTGTTTTCCTTATTAAAAGCGCCATCTCTTGATTGCTGATTTTCGTCAGTTAGGCATAAGGGGCATTCAACAAACAAATCGATTGATTACAATCATTGAATCGATTTAACTCGATTCATGAAAGCACTGAACGGTGGCGTGACCGGTATAACCTTATTTTCTAAAATGTTTGGTTTTTAACGTTTGAATCGTAAAATTTTTACAATGGACAATTTCACGATCGATGTTGAATCGATTCAGATTCGTTGAACGCTAAACCGTATGTAATCATAAATCGACTATCAATCGATTGTGTCCGTTGAATGCCCCTATTGGCTTCAGTTGGAAAGTGAATGACTTTTAGGTTACTTTTGGAATTTTTCGATGATCAGTGGCGCAATAAGCGTAATCTATGTTCCTTCCAGATACTTTTATGATAGAACTCCAGTATCTGGAATACAATTCACATGTGTAGGATTTTTTTAGTTAAATTTAGTGAAGTAAGGTCGAGTTTCGATATTTATTTTAATCGGACTGTTAACTTAATGAAACGTTCCAGAAACCCTTAGGCCCGGTCTTTTCACCTCCTGTTAATTTTATCTGACGGTTTATTCCCATAGTAACAATTGTGATGACAATCGTTACTATGACAATTAACCGCCAGATAAAGTTAATTGGAGATGAAAAGACCGGGTCTTAGTGTACTATAAACAATGGTGAACTGTGTGGTTTGTAGTGTTACAGTATTTTATAAAACGCTTGTGTGCTCTTATGACATATCGCGGCCATATTTAGTTACCACCTTGGACAAGAAACTACTGTTAGTATGACTCCCTCCTATTTATTCTGTATTCGCTGATTGTAAGCCATTTTCAACAATTTTGAGTATATGATGTATCAGGATTGTGTTATATGTGAAATTTACATTAAATCAACTTGTGTATTTGTATTAGTACGCACTTAAACACGTGCATTACAAAAATTCCGAATAGCTTACAGAGGTTCAGATTTATCCACGGTACCGCTGCGATCTTAAAATCAAACCACAGTATAAGAATCACACAGTAGTGTTACTCGAGTATAACTGTCACATTTGCTCTTTTGTTTGATACCTACCCAGCTGTAAATTACATTGCATTGCCATAAGGGTATCAAACAGAATGGCCGCTCTCTTTGACACTGACGTTTAAGTAACGCTACTGTGTAATTACTTATACTGTGATCAAACGCCTATAGCGTTTTTGTAATGTACGTGTTTAAGTGCGTACTAATACAAATACACAAGTTGATTTAATGTGAATGTCACATATAACTCAATCCTGATACATCATACACTCGGGATCGACGCCAAAACACGATTTGTTGTGTAGCTTACAAGGGTTTGTTTAGTTGACACCAATTTGTTTGTTTGTTTAGTTGACACCAATAGGCCGCTTTCCTAATCTACGCTACGCAGCCAGACGAACTTAAAAGCGAAGGTCATATTTCAGGTAGTTTCATATATTCATTATATAGTTCAAGGTTTAAGTACAAATCTAAGTTGGCACAACTGATCCGTAGATTAAATAAGCACCTGTCAACTTGACATTACGCAAGAAGACAGTAAAGCAGAAATAAATAAGTTAATTATTATAAGAAAAAATGTCGTTCAAATCGCTCTTTCCCAGCGTCAAAGCTGATGACGATGAGTTAGTCGATCCTCAGGAGGAGCTGCGCGTAAGTCACTAACCTAAAAAAAGCGCGTTGCATAACCTCAGAATTTTTACTGTCTGTTGCAGAATAAATGTCGCGAGACTTCGCATTGCAAGCACCTTTCCGAGAGGCTCCAAGAGTGTAATGATCGCGTGAACTCGCGCTCCAAGACGAGCGAGACCTGCATCGAAGAGCTGATCGATCTCATGCACGCCATCGACCACTGCGTCACCAAAGATCTATTCAAGAAATTAAAGTGAACTAGAACTCTGCGTTGCTAGCGTAAAAGTACCCGTGCTTATATTGTTGTGTTTTACGGAACAATAAACTTAGTTTTAACTTAGAAGATTCGTTTTTTGTCTCGAGCTTGTTTTTCCTGAAATAGCACTTGAGCGTACGCGGGGCTTAATAATTCGTTATTTTTTAATAAATTCATTTCCACTGAAGCGAAAAGCCGAAGGTAAAGCAATAAAAAATGAAATTATTTGGAAACTTTTTACTTTGGTATGTAACAATATAAAGCTAATTCGTAGAAAATATTCAACACGATTTACACACACTTTAAGAATGCCAAGTGAAATTGCACGAAAAAGATTATAAAAGCACGTTACATCCTGGTGAATAGGCTACCCACCTGCCAAAGGTGGATGATCTTTTTGGGGACAGTCTACCTACTGCCACACATTTGCCACAGAAACGTTTCCAATCGGATCATCCATCTCTGGTGAATAGGCCACCTTCATACCAGAGATGAAAATTCATTCAACTCTATTCTTCATACCAGAGATGGAAGTTCATCCATCTGTAGTGAATAGGTCACTTTCATACCAGATACAGTACGAAATCGTTCAAGCAATGTCCCCAAATAGGTCCTCTACCTTCGATATATGCTGATAGCTTATTTTCCAGGATACAATAATATAATGGAATGTACAAGAATGACTTAACACATTATGAAATAACTTTATAATATACATACAGGTTATACGAGAATAAATTTTAGCTGGCCCCAGATTTGAGAACGTCAAAGCAGACCCTGCACACCCGGACCGGTTTGTTCTCGCTGAATTTTATGATCGGTACTTCCTGGTCCGAACACTTACTGCAGAGCACCCTTCCGCAGTGTCTGCAGTGATGCTTACGTATCGTCAGGGTGAAAGCCTTCCCACACTCTTGGCACATATCTGTTGAGGTCCACGGGACTTGCTGTGATAACTGATCTAGAAGTCGGTAGAGTAATTGCTTCGTTGCCACCTACAAGACAAAATCAATTTACCCGCCCTCTCTCTTTTATTCCAGGAAATCACCTGGTAATTGAAAATTGTGACTCTGTCGTTGTTTTCGGCCGCCAGGCAAGCGCCTGCTTTAACCAACACCCGGCAGAGATTCCCGTTTCCTTTCATGTACGCTATTAACAGCGGGGAATTACCCTGGAACACCAAACTTAAAGAAATCGGCTTTACGACCGTGTAATTCTTACTTCCAAATCGGGGGTGTTAATGGGATAGTCGGGCATACACTCCAGGAATAGCTCACAAATTGCAGCTGCGTTCTCTTTGCCGTATCTGCAGAGCTCGTGCAGGGGATTCCTACCCTTCAAGTTCACACTGTACGCGTCTATCCTGGATTCGGTTAATAAAACCCGGACCTGGAAACCCCCAAATTAGATACTCAAGTCAAGCAGAGTTGATTTGAAACGTACAACATTGAGGTGTCCGGCTTTTACAGCCACGTGCAGGGCGTTATCGCCGTTTGCATCGAGCGCATCAAAGTGGGCGTTGTTATGAATTAATGCGGAGACCACCGGGGAATTCCCCGCCCCCGCTGCTGCGTGTAAGGCTGTCTGCCTTTAATTGGTTAACCCCAATTAATAAGCTAATTAAAAAAAAGACAGGAGCGGCTTACTTATGTGCATCACAGTCATCGACTCTTGCACCAGCCAAAATCATACTCCTCACCAAAGTCTCGTTACCACATCTGGCCGCCAGATGTAATGGCGGCGTTAGCGTTGGGTCTTGAACTCGTGAATTGACATCGACTTGAACTGATAATAAAAACAGCACGCTCTCGATGTCGCCTTTCTTGATGGCGGTGTGCAAGAAGTTTTGGCCTTTAGAATCGAACTGAAATACTCAAAGGTTAAGTATGCTTAAGGGAATCCCTCAGCAAAGGAATTTCTTTATTCTCGCACCTGCTCCGCCGCCGTTGGTAACTTATCTAAGATAGCCTGAGCGGCTTTGTGATTCCTAAAAGTCAAGGCCGTCGCAAACGGACTCAATCCAGATTTATCTCGCAGGCTCAGGTCGATTTCCGGCACCCTCAGAAGAAGTGAGATGATCGAATGGTGTTGGTTCTCTATGGCGACGTGCAGGGGTGTTTTGCCTTCAACGTCGCGAATGTTTACGTTGGCACCATGCTCCACTAAAGTCTTAAATTAAAATCACCAAAATATTCAAGGCCAGCATCAGTTATGTGAGGTGTACTTACTTGAACCACAGGCTCAAGTCCCCATTGGCAGCAGAGGTGTAGGGGTGAAGCTCTATCCTTAGCTTCGTCTCCACCCTCCCCGGCAGGGCCGGGTAGTCGTGGAGAATCTAAATCGCAGCCCGCTTGGATTAGGAATATTGCTGCGGGCTCTTTGTTTTCATCTATTGCTCTGGAATTTGAATTAAATACAGGCTACTTAATGCCTTTCAGGAAATCTGATGTCTTTAGACCATGCACCTATGTACCTGTGTAAAAGCGTTTGTTTGCAACCCTCTGGACCAGACCCCCAACAGTCAGTGTCGGCACCATGACGCACCAGAATACTAGCAATATCATCCTGGCCCGATTCTAAGGCGGCCCAAAGAGGGCAGCTGCCCAAACTATCGAGCGCCGACATGTCGACGCCTTTGATGCAAAGGGCGTCGACGACGTCGCTCAAGCGACAGTGAATCGCCAGTTGCAAAGGCGATTCATAATCAGCAGTCCTAAAACAAACCGTGCTCGTCCATTTTACAAACAAAATAGTAACTCCCCCTCACTTCGCGTTAATATCAGCTCCATTATCCAACAAGAAAATCGCTGTTCTAGAATCCTCCTTAAGAATGGCCTGGTGCAAAAGGGTGAAGTCCTTCCCGTTCCTGACGTTGACATCGGCGTTGCCCTTGATGAGAACAGGCACCAGCGAGTTGTAGCCCTCGCTCAAAGCCAAGCTCAAGGGCGTATCCCCGTTGATGTCTCTAGAATTGAAATTCACGGCTGTCTTAGATGAGTTGATGAAAACCCTGATGCAATCCTCGCTGTTACCCTTGACTGCGTAGTGCAAGGGTGACTGGCGCATCTCGGTCGTTAAAATATTCGGGTTGGCCCCTAGACTCAACGCCTTCTCCAAAAATCGAGGGTTATTTAAGAGACAACTCGTGTGCAAAACTGACTCCCCGTTAATGTTGATGTGGTTCAAATTCTGCACGTGATCGGCCAGGAAAATCGACGCGTTTTGGGCACCCTCTTGCAGGAGTTGCTGCAGTAAATTATTGCAGCTTTCCGTGTAGGTGGGGTTGGTTTGGGCTTCCCCTTTGAGCAAGTTAACGGCGTAGCTTTGCTCACCCGATTCGTATTTGATTAGGGCGTAGTATAAGGGGGTGTGTTCCTGTTGGTTCTTCACGTTCACGTCTAGGTTAGGTTGGGCGCGGAGGAGGTCGAAAATCGGCCTGTTATCGGCCATTATTGCTATATGAAGTGCGGTGCTAAACAAAAAAAAAAGATTTACTCATTTATTCAAGCGAGATGAAGAAGTGCACTCGAAACTTACTACCCCAGACGGTTTTGACCGTTCACGTTGACGCTTTTGTTGATGATTTTTTCCGCAATCTTTTCCGGCTCTGCTATGTTATGGGCGCTGGCGATGAGGTGGAGGGTCGAATCGTTCTCGTTTCTAAAAACCACGCCCTAGGGTTGAGTATGACAGTGGTTTTGATGGGGGGTCGGTTTATTTACCTTGTGGTTAAAGTAGCATCGCAGTTGTTGTTGAGCAAAAACAGGGCGGAAAACGAGTCGTCGTGTTTGATGGCCCTGTGCAAGAGGGTTTCGCCGTTGGCATCGCGAATGTTGATGTCTGCGTTATGTTGAATGAGGGTAGCTGCGATGCTGGCGTTTTTCGCACGCAGGGACAAGTCGAGGGGCAAGTCGCCGTTTGGCCCCCAAACGTTAACGATGTCGGAAAGCTAAAATTAATTGCACATTTGAAATGGGCGGGAAGCAACGCAAATTCAAATCAATAACAAAACCCAACGCAACAAAAACAAATATTTGGAATTTACGTTATGACTGTTTGGAAGAGGATATGACGCGGATCACGTTGCAAATTCGTTTATCTATTTGTTGTCGGAACTCGCTAAAATATTGGGCAAATCCTAATTAATAACAACGAGACTGACGTTCTAGAAATTACGATAATGAAAATGTTTAACACGTGCGTGATAATGGCGTCGCGAGCAGTTTCCCTTGGGCCTAATAATTTTCGGAAAAAAACGGGCGCGTTATTTTTAGCTCGCGCATATTTCCGTGCGATTACTCACCCCGTCTTTTATCGGCCTTGCTCTCGGGCCATTTGGCCAGCGAACTAACAAAGAAATTAAATTAGTGAAAATTATCCAAGCGACATTATTCACGAGAGTCATAAAAAATTTGCGCAACTATGGAAAACAACGATTACATAACACTGGTGATATCATTACTGATTCTAATCAAAATAATTTAATGTGCCATTATAACTGATGATCAAACTTCGGCGTTTTTAGGACATTTCAGAGGCGGACTTGTTTTATCTCTAAAAAAATGTCCTAAAAACGCCGAAGTCTGCTGATGATCATCCAACAGAACATTCAGCAAATTATTGGGTTTTTTACTTTTTCAAAATACATGTGTCCCCAGTAACAGTATCACAAAATATGCATTATTGATATCTCATGAAAATGTGCCATTGAAATTATTACCAATGATGTACTAAATATTTTTAAATGCTGTTTTTTACATGTCTAATGGTATGCCAGTATGAAACGCATTGACACACATACTTATCAAAGAATTTAGGCTGAACTAAAGCAAACTTTGTAAAACAAAGTGTACACTTAGTAAACCATTGTATGTTAGCAATGATTAGCACCTAATCAGGTCTGTGATGTATCACGGATGTTAAGATAACATTCAACAGTTATGTTATCTCAACTGCGGTTGGATAACACCTCATTTGAGTGCATCGACAATTTTTAGTATTTAGTATCAGTAGTTTGATGTCGTTCAAATAAGAGCATATCAGGTGACATATAACATTAATCGAGTATAAAATACCATCACATTCACAAAATAACCATGAAGCACCATGATGATATACCATATCAATTTCTATCAGCGAGAGCAGTTACACAGATAACAGCGGTGTTATCCTAAACACCAATGATACATCATAGGCCTGATTAGCTGGTTATTTCAGTTAGGATGCATTTTTGCATGGATAGGTGATATTTCAACAGAATTATATATTTTGCATTCATAATTTATGCGTTTTGTATTTTTTGAAATAATATAACGCACAATTGCTTTAAGATTACCCCAAACAAAATAATCCTAATTCCAATTTAATGACCTGAGAGGTCAAGCCATTTAGCCTTCTTATTTAATATGGACGTTACCTAGGCGGCCAATTTAATGATATGTCACGATCCAATTGTTTTCGTTAGCATGTTAGCCCTGAATAGTATTTGTTCGCTGATTCTTTTCACTTGCGTCACGAATTTCTAACACATTCTAAAAACGTTCTGGCCTTGTTATACAAACAAATAAATAGATAGAAAAACGTGATGTATACTTAGGCCCGATTTTACAATCGTCGGATAACCATTATTCTTAGAATAATGTGACGTAGGTGTGACGTAGACATGGAGGAATGTTCTTATTCCACGATTGTAAAACTGGGTCTTAATACAACGAGTGTCCAACAATTATTGTGGACCTGGGTGGCTGTGGAAGCAAACATCAATGTCGTTTCTTACTTCGCATCGTTGAATTGACGTCTCAAGTATTGACTGTCAAACAACAAATCCTTGTTTACGTATTTAATGTTTTATTGCAATTCGAAACAATAATTAAGTAGTTAAAAATGTTTGATTCCGCAGCCACCCAAGACTACAATAATTGTTGTACACCCGTTATCTTTAATAATACCAAAAATTCGTGACATAAGTGAACAGAATCAGCGAACAAACAATATGTGTGCAACTAAGTGGTATTATAATGTAATGATTAATGATTTTTTTCAAAGATCTAGAATATATGAGGCAAAATAATGGGTGGTATGAATAAAAACGAAGCAAATGCTGCTGCTACACTTTGAAGTATCTTCTTCGTAGGTATTTACTTCAGTTTTGGAATAGATACTACGTTGTGAAGTAAGTACTTCTTATTTTCCGGAAGATGCTTCAATATGTAGCATTCACGTGGAAACTATCGAAGTACTTACTTCGCTCTGAAGTATTTGCTTCGGCCACTAAATGCTTCAGTTTTAACATAAAACTGTAGTATTTACTTCAAGTTAGTGAAGCTGCTCTCATCGCAGCTTCAGCTTGCGTACTTCCATTCGTAACATTTGCGAAAAATGGCACAAATGCGTAATGGAAAAGTTTATTGCAGTAGACGAAATTACGAAAATGATGTGCTATATCATAAAATATTTAGGTAAGTATAAATGTATAAAAGAATTACCACATATCCAATACATATACAATTGTCATTTTTATAGGTTTAACAGAGACAACGTAGTTTGGTTGGCTAACGAATTTCTGGAGCCAATTAATGAAACTAGGGGTGGCGCTTTTTCACATATGAAACATATGGAGATTTTTTTACGGAGTTCAGGTAAGGAAGATGTAAGAGATTTGGAAAAAACAGCAAGTTAAAGATCTTTTTTTAATTAAGGTGACCCTGGAATGCAACTGGGAGCTGGCATTGATTTAGGAGTTCATCAGACTACCGTTTCTAAAATTTTGTTGCCACTCATTCAGTTTGATTTTCTTATTTCCCGTTTTTTTCATATCTATAATTTTTTTTATTTTCATTAAAGCAGGTTCTTGTCCGATGAAAATTGTATCGCAAATTCTTTGAAACGGACACTGAATATGCGCACTAACACTTAACGTTTCGCTGTCGTTCAACAGCTTCGTCAGAAGTGAAAAATAAAGCAGCAAAAGACAAGGCTCTTAAAGAATTAACTGCAAATTTGAACATTCATTTTAAACATAATTTAGTCTCTAAACAAATGCTGAAAAAAATTAGTAACATGAAAACGAAAATAAGAAATTGTATCACAAATTCTTTGAAACGGACACTGAATATGCGCACTAACACTTAACGTTTCGCTGTCGTTCAACAGCTTCGTCAGAAGTGAAAAATAAAGCAGCAAAAGACAAGGCTCTTAAAGAATTAACTGCAAATTTGAACATTCATTTTAAACATAATTTAGTCTCTAAACAAATGCTGAAAAAAATTAGTAACATGAAAACGAAAATAAGAAATTGTATCACAAATTCTTTGAAACGGACACTGAATATGCGCACTAACACTTAACGTTTCGCTGTCGTTCAACAGCTTCGTCAGAAAAATATATTTTTCACTTCTGACGAAGCTTCTAGCATAACAAGTGCCAACTGCGTGTCTTCTTTCGCCATTTCTTCGTCTGAAGACATATTAAACGAGAACTTTTATTAATGTTTAAGGAAATCACAAAATTTTGATATAATTTTGCTGCTGCCTTATATTAATGTACGTAATAAATTCTTTTATATTGAGGAATTCTGCTGTCTTGGATACAAGCGGTGACGTGTTTTAAAAAAGAAATGGGAGAGAATGCTACACATCGGAGAAAATACTACACCGCAGAAGCATCTATTACACCTGGCGAAGTACTTACTTTGCTATGAAGTATCTTCTTTATAAAACGAAGTAAGGTCTTCCGAAAGTTAGTAAATACTACAGCGTGAGAAGCAAATACTACGTAGAAGATGCTGATGCTTGAAGCAGTAGCATTTACTTTATTTTTATTCATACCACCCAATGAATACGTATAAGATTACAAACTGATTGTAAAAGGGAAGATAATTTAATTTTTCAGGTGAAATGAAACCAGGGGCGTAACGTGAAGAAATTCGGATGAATTTCAGGTCACACACGTTCCCCATAAAAGAAAGTTGTAATACTAAGTACTTGACTAAGTAAATAATACCAAATATCATGTTTCTGAGTTAATCTTAAAAATCGTTTAAAAAAATTTGGCGCCATTTAAAGTTTTAACAAATAATTCCAGATGTAGAGGAAAAGTAGACCAAGTAAATAAAACTTATTACATTTATTACACTTGATTTACTAAGGCTTATAATTGATTTTCAAAAATTACTATATCTATCCCTCATGCAGCGACAGTCCATTTTCTTGTTTTTGTTACTATAATTAATTATAAAAACTCATTTGGGGCTTCAGCTCATTTCCTTATTTTTATTGCTTCAATTCCAGCATAAAAATTGATTGGTAAAATTCTCTCGTATTTTGTTAATGACTCTTCTTGCATGTTTATTTCTGTTACACTCACGCGCGATTTTTTTGTGTAGAGCAAGAAACGATAATTCCATAATTTACATGAATGGATGAAAGAGAAACGTCAACTAACAGGACAAAATAAGTTTGAACTATACTTGTCTTCTAAACAAAATTTAGCATAAATATATGGATTGGAGTTACTGAAAATTCAATCGGTTTTCACTTTTGTCTAATAAAGTAATAACCTGTTTAGCGTTACCTATGAATAGTTTTTTTGAATAACAATTTGTTTGAGTTACTAGAAGATGGTGTACCTCTAGCAAATAGACTTAAGATGACGTTTTAATAATATCGCGGATGTTCTGCACACTATTGTTGTACCCTACAAGAATCGATGGGTGCCTGTCAAAAATATTGATCCAACATCCTTAGACTTTTAGATTGTTTATGTCAAGAGGTACACGAAGGAAATTGTGTGTGCAACACTGAGAGATAAATTTCATCTGGAAACCAGTTTGGATTTCCTTCCATCCAACAATGTATGTAAATTATGAAAATGAGTGACACCTTTTCTATTCAAAAAATCATGAGTGTAACAGAAGTAACAAGAAGTATCATCAACAAAATAAGAGAGGCAGCAATAATTTATACAAGACAAGAAGTACATTACAGAACAGAAACAAGGAAATGGACTGACTACTTTTGGCAGGAGAATCAATTTTGAAAATCAGTTATTAGTAGAGCAGGATCAAGCCCTTTAGAGGTTCTTAGGCAATGCAAGTCTCGAGGCCCCCTTCCCAATTTTCAAAACCCGGGCCCGATTTTACAATCGTCGGATAAGCATTATTCTTAGAATAACGTGACGTAGGTGTGACGTAGATATGGAGGAACATTAAAGGATATTCGGCGAACAGTTATTCCGTCCCCATTCCACGATTGTAAAACTCTCACTCCACGATTGTAAAACTGGGCCTCAATGATTTTAATTTAAGCAGTTTTTAAGTAACTAATAGTGAATTCCAATCGCTGCACTAGTGCACACTCAGTGTACGAGTATTCTCATCTCGATTTCACCTCATATAATAATAAGAGATGAAGATACACTGAGTGTACAGTGTATACCAGTGTAGCGATTGGAATTCGCTATAATATTATGACAATATGGAATAAAAAGCAACTAGGACACTATTATTTTTTTTAAGGAAGAAACATACTAAAGTTGTTTTGTAACACGACCTTTGTAAACCAAACCAAAGCACAAAATTCAATTACTCTGAGAAACTGAGAAATATTGTAAAATGAATGTTTCTCGGGCCACGGGCCGAAGACCCTAAAAGTTGCTTTGCTTATTTGATAATCTGCATTTCTAATTAAAGCATTTTGTGTAATGTATGTTATGGTTAAATCAATTGCAAATGAGCTCTACTAGAACATCCTCAAAAAATACGTCGAACTACCAATCACATTGTATAAATAAATTAGAAGTCTGCTTGAAATACTTTGAATTCCTAGTTCTTGTGCTAAAGGACTTTAAGCGAAGGAGAGAGGGATGATGACAATGACTCATCCAAGAGACAAGAGGAATCCACGTTTTTGGTTTGGGAATCTTTCTTACATATATTAAGAAATCTCTAACGTACTGCAACATTCTATACAGTGTGTGTCCAAGATAACATTCCCAGCATGGAGATCTCCGTTGTAATAACAACGGAAATCCCCATGTTATCTTGGACATTTGAACACATTGTATATCAATGAATTACAAGTTTGCTTGAAATACTCTGTTTGGATTGATTATTTCCTGTGGTAAAGGCCTTCAAGTAGCGGAGAGAAGGATGATGATGATGATGAGAAGAGACAAGAGGAATCCACGAGATTTTTATGATGGGAAGAGTACGATATTAACGAAACATTGAAGCACTGTAACACCCTATATAGATCAATGAATTAGAAGTCTGGTTTAAACACTTTTGGTTTTGATTACTTTTCGCGGTAAAGTGAGAGTAGAATGATGACTATGACTCATGTAAGAGTCAAGGGGAATCAACGAGATCCGTTTTGGTTTGGAAAATGATTCCTTCTATTATCAAAATCATCAGAGTTGAGTCCTGCGTCATCAATCACCGAAATTATAACCAACAAATATTTCAATATTGTTTCCTTGTCAACGATGAATAAGAAAAAAAAGATGCCTTTATGTCCTGATGATTCAACGCCAGACACGCCAGCTCTTCTCTTATGATTTCGATAATATATGATATTAACAAAACCTAAAGCACAGTAACACCCTATATCAATGAAGTCTGCTTGAAATACTTTGATTGAATTAATTCTCGCAACAAAGATCTTCAAGTAGGGGGGATGGATGATGATAGAGGTCTAATTTGTATTCTATTGTATTTTACTTAAGAAGACTTGTATTTTACTTAAACTTAAGACAATAATGATAATGATACTAAAATGAGTCATCTCCAAAACAAAAGGAAACCAGTGGCTTGTGGTTTGTCGTCTTTATCTGGTTTCTAACAACTTGTTATCACCCTTTCGATGGGACCTCTCACCCCTTGAGTTCCGGAGCCCCTACAGATGCGGCAAGCAACACGTAGTGCGGTGCAACGGCGGCACACATGGTCAGAAAAAGAGAAGGGAGCGTGGTGTCCAATCCGGTTCTGCAGCATTCCAACCACGAAACAGAACCGTTATCCTCGTCGTCTCCGTCTAACAGCGGGCCGACCCCAGGAGCGGACAAGGAGGCAGCGATGTCGGCGGCGGCGAGTATTTCGCACTTCATTATGAATTATAAATACAAAAACAGTCGACGGCGTCGGCAGGACCTAGTGGTCATCGAAGACGTCGACGTAAACGGAACGAGGTCGCGATAAATTCGCGCGTTCAATCAATTAGAATTAATCTAATTAAGTTAGCAGTGGCGTAGTCTCGAGTGACTAAGGACGAATGTTGTGAAGTTGTGATTCACTTCGATTTCTTTGGAAGGCGTTCGCGTTTACAAAGAAGGCGCTAATTACGATAAACAAAATACCGCACAATGACTGTGCCAGCGCATTCTTCGATGCTCGATATAACGTGCTAGTTTTAAGCTGCCACATGTGATACTTGTGTCTAGTGAATGAAAAATGAATTCTAATGAAGTTCTCTTTCCTGCTGTGATAATAATTTTAATGCGTAAGTTGCGCTCCGGGACGAAATTTTTAAAGAAAGAACGACGAGTTTGACCCGTCTTCTTAATTAAAGTGTACACAAAAATAATATTTATTGCCACCACTTATAATATGTATAATATACACTGTGACATCGATTTTCTATTTTTAAACTCTCGATTACAAAACGAAGGTTTTTAATGCGCTTCCGTATTTGTAATTATTATTTTAGGACATCCGAAATCATAACGAAATCAATTCTGAGTATAATAATCGTCCAGTGGCGGATTTTAGCTTTTGTCACATTTCCGAAAACAACTATGAACGAAATTTTAATAATTCGTTTTAGGGGACAAAAAACACAAGTTATATTTCGGGGCCCCACCCAAATGTAGCGTTTGTAAAACAACTGAGATAAATAAAGTAAAATTTTATGAAAAAATCTATTTGGAATCTCAATTAAATGCAACATTTTTAAAAACAACCAATTAAGTCTTTAAAAAATATGAATAATAAATAAAACAACAGTTGAAGGGTCCCTCCGCCACTGAGTATATTTTTTTGTTTTCTAACGAAGCAACCATAAATATAAACAAATAAAGTTCAACAAGCGACTTAAAAAAAAACATTAACTATTTTTCATGTTGGTGACGGTACTAGTTGAATGACTTCGAAACCTTGTTTTATTTTGTTTAAGTGATGTTTGTTGTTTCTAATTTATTAACGTTCGTGTTTTCCTAATTAATACTTATGGCAGTGGTCAAACGTGTCGATTTACAAGGATTTACAAGGTCATATGATGTGACTTTGACAGAAAAAAAAATATTCAAAGTAGAAAAGTGCTTTGAATCACAAGGTATACTTTATCTTATTTTTCAAAATGTCAACCTTACACTATTTGGCACTTTTTTTTTGACACAAACGCACACAACATAACCTGAAAATTGTAACTCAATCAGCTGTGACTCTAAACAAAAAAAACACGCAGCAAAATATTTTCGTGCCTTTAACTTTAACTCGATCAAAATAATTCCGCTCGAATTTGAATCATTCAGTTGACTAATCTAGTTTGATTTACGTGTGTTCGTTTGGCCTCAACCCGATCAAATAATTTTCAACCTACTCATCTGATTGCTTGAATCATATATTTTTGAATAATCTAGTTTGAACTATGTACTTCATTCCTCAATTAATTAAGCTAAAGAGTGTTCAAAATTATTCGATCAAATTGAAAGAGAAAACTAGATCAAACTTGATCATTCAATTGTAATTCGTAATTCCATCAAATGATTTTCAACCTATTCCTTTAATTTTCAGTTGAGAATAAAAATAGAACAAAATAGATTATTATGACACCGAATGATTGAAATTTGATATGTTCGTGTTCACTCCGATCAATAAATTTTCAACTTTTTTCTTGCATCATTTACTTAAATGTTTTCATGTAAATATAAATTATGTACTTGATCGAACTAGGTCATTCAACTGAATACCTATACCTTACTTAGATCAAACTAGATTATAGGCAAGTCAAAACCAGACTGTTGATTTAGTTTGACATATTTGTCTTCAGTCAATCCTATCAAATAATTTCCACTTGATCATTTGAATCGTTCAATTTGAACTACACCTGTCCTCAACCGTACAAATAATTTTCAATTTTTTCATTTTATTATCGACGTGACGACTAAGATAGCATTTGATCAAGAAACTAAATAATTTAAACCAAACTATTGATTTAGTTTGATATTTGTCTTCAGTCAATTCTATCAAATAATTTTGAACCATTTCATTTGAGCATTTGAATCGTTCAATTTGAACTATAGATACTTGTCCTCAAACGAACAAATAATTTGATTATCGAGTTGAGGAATAAGATACCATAAGATCAAGCTTGAAAATAATTTGATCAAGTTGAAGACGACTGTAAATCAAACCAAGACATTCAAACTAAATCATTTAAACCGAATGATTTATTTGGTCGATCAAAATCAAACTGAGGACGCGGACATCAAACTGAATTATTCAACCGAATTGTTCGATTTGATCAAATTCAGTTGAACGACTTGTTTTGATATGTTTATCCTCAATTTGTTCGAATTCAGTTGAACGACTTGATTTAATACGACTATCCTCAATTTGACCAATAATGTCAACTTTTTCATTCGATAATTTGAATTACTCAACTCGATTTGCAACTGTCCTCCACCAGAACAAATAATTATCAAACTTTTCATTTGATTATAAAGTTGAGGACTAAGATGTACCTTAGATCATGACTGAAAATAATTTGATCAATTTGGAGACGATTGTAGATCCAATCAAGCCATTCGAACTAAATCATTTAAACCGAATGATTTATTTGATTCGATTCAATTTGATCAAATTCAGTTGAACGACTTGAATTGATAGGTTTATTCTCAATTTGCCTAGATTTTAGGCAGGTCAAACCAAACTACTGATTTAGTTTGACATTTGTTTGACATTTAGCTTGACATTGTCTTCAGTCAATCCTATCAAATAATTTTCAACCATTTCATTTGGCCATTTAAATCGTTCAATTTAAACTATACTTGTCTTCAACAAACGAACAAATAATTTTCAACTTTTTCATTTGATTATCGAGTTGAGGACTAAGACCAAGACTGAAAATAATTCGCTCAAGTTGAAGACGATTGTAGATCAAACTAAGACATTCAAACTAAATCATTAAAACCGAATGCTTTATTTGGTCGATCAAAATAAACCATGTGGCCGAACTGAGGACGCGAAAATCAAATTGAATCATTCAATTGAATGATTTAATTTGATCAAATTTAGTTGAACGACTTGATTTGATATGGTTATCCTTAATTTGACCAAATAATTTAAACTTTTTCATTTGATAATTTGAATCCTACTCAATTCCACTTGAGACAGTCCGCCAACAAAACAAATAATTTTCAACCTCTTTGTTTGATTATTGAGTTGAAGACTACGATATCATAAGATCAAGATTGAAAATAATTTGATCAAGTTGAAGACGATTGTAGATCAAACCAAGCTATTCAAACTAAATCATTTAAACCGAATGATTTATTTGATCAATCCAAATAAACTATGTGGTTGAACTAGTGCCGCTGACATTCAACCGAATGATTCAATTTGATCAAATTCAGTTGAACGACTTGATTTGATATGTGTATCCTCAATTTGACCAAATAATTCCAACTTTTTCGTTTGATAATTTGAATTATTCGACTCGATTTGCGACTGTCCTCCACCAGAGCAAATAATTGTCAATCTTTTCATTTGATTGTCGAGTTGAGGACTAAGATATACCATAAGATCAAATAACTAGATCAAGTTGAAGACAGTTGTAAATCAAACCAAGCCGTTCACACTAAATCATTTATTATTTGGCCGATTCAACCGAATGATTCAATTTGATCAAATCAGTTGAATGACTTGATTTGATAGGTTTATCCTCAATTTGAGCAAATAATTTCATTGATTATTTGAACTATTCAATTCCTTTTGCAACTGTCCTCTACCAAAAATAATTTTCAACCTTTTCATTTGATTACCTGATCGAAGACAAAGACGAAACAAGCTAGCTCATTCAGCTACTGAATTATCTGGTTTGTTAGTAAACTAGACCATTCAGCTAAATCGGGTTTGTTGTGTTGAAAAAAAAATATATCGAACTAGAGCCTTCAGTGGAATGAGCAATCAATTTTTAATGACTCTAGACAAAGATAGTATCTAGAATCTAGAGTATTCAGCTACTGACTAATTTAGTTTGCTATTTACTAGAGCGTTCAACTAAATCAATAATTCACTTCTTTTTACTTTGATTAATTGACTTAGTCCATTTGAACTACAACTGTCCTCCACCCAATTTCCAACCTTTTCATTCGATTATCTGGTCGAAGACAAAGACGGAACTCGCTAATCATTATCTTATTGAATTATCTGGTGTTTACTCAAGCTGGATCAATTAACTGAATCGGGTTGAGCATGTAAAATTGATCATTTTCAACTATTCATTTGATTACTGAATCATTGAACTACAATCGTCCTTTTTATTTGGTGATCTGAACGAAGACGAATTTAATGATATTTGAACTATAAACTGTCTTAAATCGATCAAATAATTTTCAACCTTCTCATTTGATTATATGGTTGAAAAGATAATAAGCCCATTCGGTTCTTGAATGATTTAGTTTGATGTATCTATGTCATAAATGAAAGAATCTAGTTTGACCTACTTTCTCCTCAACGCCCATCAAGTAATTTTCAACCTTCTCATTTGATCTGTTTTATCCTCAACCTGATCTGATCAAATAATTTTCAACCTTCTCATTTTACTATCTGGTTGAAGTCGGAAACAGAATAAAATGGATCGTTCAATTATTGAATGATTTAGTTTGGAATCTGTGATATCAATTGAAGAATCTAGTTTGATCTACATTATCCTCAACCTGATCTGATCAAATAATTTTCTTCCTTTTCCTTTCATTTGATTATCATACTTGAGGTCGGAAATAGAATAAGCTAATCCATTCAATTTTTGAATGATTTAGTTTGATGTATCTACGTTATCAATTGAAGAATCCAATTTGATCTACTTTATCCTCAACCCAATCAAATAATTTTCAACCTTCTTGTTTCAATTGATTATCATACCTAGTTGAAGACGAAAATAGAAACGCTAGTTCATTCAATTGCCAAATGATTTAATTTCATGAAACTGTGTTATCTCATGAAACTGTGTTATCAAACTGTATAAGAATCTAATTTGATCTACTTTATTTTCAACCAGACCTGTCATACAGTTGACCTACATTACTTCAACGCGATACTTATTCACTCTCTCCTCAAAATACTAATTTGTGGACTGGTTTCGAAGAGCTTTTCGTAAGTTTGCGTCGTCGTTAACCGGAACGAGTGAATTTAGTCAACCGCCCTCAAGTTACTCAACCGATTTCTTTTTCCACCACAGTCGTCCAAATGTCGCTAAAAAAGGCGCACGCGAATTAAACTCGGCCACTTAAGCAATTGCCACGAATGAAATGATTACGTTGCCGGTAACGATACGGTTCAAATAAACGGGATTACGTAAGGAGTAAATTCCCTCTCGCAGCAATAAAAATTAATTGTAAATTAAAAAAGCGAGCGCTCCGATTACAGCCTTGAAACAGTTTATCGATGTATGTGTGTGTGCTAACATTGCGCTAGGAGAACTCAACAACAATTACTTGGAAAGTCCTTTTATAGATCAATAGCTAATAAAATAAGTTTAAAATCGAAAGTACACGTTAACAAGCTAATAAGGTCGCCGTGTTAATGTGTTTATGTAACTTGAAAAAAGTGGGTTTCCATTTCTCGCGCTCAATCACATAACTGTTTTGTAAAATGCTCGAGATTACTGCTGCACGTGAGCGAAACGAGACTGAATTGAAATTAAAATTTAAAAAAAATTCAATGCCGTGGTGGAATTGAAGTTATCTGTAAAGGGCAAAAGCAATTTCCACCACGGTTTTCTTAATAAATTTTTAATAAATTGTTTTTGGACTGAGGTGAGCAAAAGTGAATTCCCCCACGGTTTATATTTTACTTAAATTTTAAGGAATTTGGGACGATTGTTGTACAACCATATAAATCGAGATTGCATACTGAAAACAGATGGGTCGCTGTTAACCAAAACCAGATGACAGTGACGACAAGACGAATCGGGGAAGGCCGAATTATTCACAGTCTTCGGCGGTACGCACAAATAAATAAGGATGTGCTTTAATCTGTCCGTACATAGGAAGTCAGTGGGAGACGATGAATGTCATTGATTTGCTTGCTACATGCGCCGAGGTCGTCAGCCCCGTTTGTCCGGCGAATCATATTTCACCGATTCGGATGGATGCATTCGCAGATAGACAGGGCGAGGACTGTCGATAAGAAATGGCGGAATGCAAATGATATGAACCAGTTCCCGAATTATCACTTTGCACACAACAACAGATAAAACAAATGACGAACGACTGCAACGATTAATTCAATTACCGAGTGTTCAATTTTACTGCCGTGGTGGAAATTATTAGAACTTTTCCGTCATATCAGAACGTGGAGGAAATTACTGTCTATCTATTTTTGAAACTTATAAATATACAATAGCTGGTGAAAAAGTGAAATTTTAATTTTACCATGCACCTACCTTGGAGGAAATGACTTGTAAACTGTGGAGCAGAAAACCGTTCTCTTTAGGACGCGTCACAAATATTGAATTACTCAGGATTGTAAAATAAAAAAAAGACCATCTCAAACCGTGGGGGGAAATAAGAGATGAAAACTTGAAATTTTATCACCGTGGAGGAAACAACGTTTTCACTTTAAATATTTTACTGATTGTGAGAGTCAAACTGCCCTGAACAGTCTCCTTTTTTTTTAATAAACGTTTTGGTAATAATTAAAACATGATTATATTTTAAACTATGGAGGAGAGACCTGGTTCCTTTAGGGCACGATAGTTTTCCTCCACTTTTCTGTTAAATTTTTGGAATTATTTAGAATATTTTAATTTTCCATCACCTTCCGTTACAAATTTTATATTATACAGGAGTGCATATCAAAACGTGAGGGCAATAGCCGATTGCAACTTGAAATCTTCCTACTACTGTGGAGGAAATAGTGTTTTCACTGCAAATCTGTCACGAGAATCAAACTGTGAAGGAAACGACTGTCCTTTTCGGTTTCATTCTTTTAAGAGAAAGTTTTCGTAAAGCACAATTCGTAAAGCGAATGCCGGAAAAGAAAACCTCTAGTAAATCTGTCGCAGTCGCAGTCGCAGCTGGTAGTCCAGAATCACTTAGGACTCAGATTGATTAAGTTGGATTGCAACTGGTTAAAGAACCACTAACAGAATCTTGTGAACTGTCAGAACTTGGAAAAATAGTTAAAATTAAAAAAAAAAAACGTAAACAAATTCATTAGACTGTGGAGGACTCTAGGACGTTTTAGACTTCCACGACTTACAACTCAGGAAAGAAGTTTCTGTAATTTTATTGCCGTGGAGGAAACGACGTCTTCACTTTAAAAATTTTAGTGAGGAAAAAATTACTGTCCACTTCAAGCGACCCTATTTTTTTCTAAAAAATTTTTGTAACTCATAAAAATGACTATGTGCCAATCTGTAATGGGGACACCTATTTCCCTTAGGACGCTCTGGTTTTCCACTAGGTACTGCTTTTCCAAAATTTGAATTAACCGCCACCGACAACCCTTGGCCTGACAATTCTATTACAGGATCGAGTGTTTCGGATTCCTACCGGCTCTCTCGAGCTGGTCTTTTTTGCGTCTTCTAAGTTTGTAGAGCGAATGCCCGAAAAGAAAACATCTAGTAAGTCTATCGCAGCCGCGGCTGAATAGCATCCGCGACAAATTTTGATAAACTTGAGGCTTAGAGTTGTTATAAACGATTTATACAAGGTCATAGGTCGATCCGTCAATTTTATATAATTCTTTTATATGTGCCTTTGCTAGGGATTATTTTTATAAGGTAGTACAGGGTGTCTACAAAAATCTTGGCGGGTAATAACTTTACTTTTTCGAATAGAACCCCCCAATTTTTTTCTTTTCGCATTTTCAGGTTCTGTTTAAAATTTTACAAATTTAATTTTTTTTATACAACTTACCATATGTCAAAATTCAACTGTTCTTAAGATATTGATGCTTGAAACTTGATAATTTTCAAAATTTCACAAATTATAAAATTAAAATTTGGAATAAAACTGTCTCTGCTTTTTCATCTTAGTTTCTCATAATTATCACTTAAATAAAATGAAAATAAAATTTAAATATGTATTGAATTAATAATTTAATATGTATTCAACTTTCAAACGTCAAAATCTCGAAAACAGTTGAATTTTGACATATGGTAAGTTATAAAAAGTGTTCTTTTAAATCTGACGTCGAAGTTGGCCATGAAAATTTCATTGTGAACCATCATCGTCATGACAGTTGTTAATTTGACGTTTCAACTTGCGATTCCTAACCTTGCTTTCGAGATTTCGAACTCAAAAGTGCGATAGGACAACACGAGAATGTAATTTATTGCAATAAACGAAAAACAACAATAAGAATGAGATCTGTTGTAACAATGAAAACAAACAATAAGAAAATAAAATTTACAACAAATAATCAAAATTGTGGTGCTTTCACGAAAGTACCTTGTCACGGCCAACTTCGATACCAAATTTGAAAGAACACTCGTTATGAAAAATGTGTAAAATTTTGGGCAAAATTTAAAAATACAAAACATTCGGAGCTTCCAATAAAAAAAATTATAAAGTTAACACTCCCACCTGGCTTTTTACAAACACCCTGTAGTATAAAAATTATTTCCTGGAAAAGGCAAAAAGCAAAATATGTAAAAATGACGGATTCGAGCGGTTTTTTGAAAAAATCGATTGTCTTGAAAATATCGAATTTATTTGTTATTTTATCACAACCCTGTATAAACATGTTTAAAATCAAGCGATTTTTATTTTTTAAAATCATGATTCGAAAATAAATAAATAAATGTTCATTAAATAAACAAAACTGACAATGAGTACAAATTTCTAAAATTAAGATATGTATGTATGTTTTAAGAGATTCGACAATTGTATAATTTTTGACGTAAAATAAAACAAGAGACGATCGAGAAATAAAGAAGTTATAAAATTTAAAAAAAATAACATAGAAATAAAAAAAAATTCATTAAATAAACCAAACTGGTTCGACTTTCTAAAATTAAAATATATTTTGAGAAGGGTTGAGCTGTTTTTAAAATTTGTTCAATGTTATTAACGAAATACTACATTTTGTTTTTATTTAAAAATATGTATCAAAAAAATTCAATTTTTTTAAAGATTTAAATCAGTAATTTTTGATTGTTTAAAAAAAAATCGTGATTTTTATCAACATACTTTAGGGATACATATTTCAATATCTTTTGCCGATGACATCAAAGCTATGACGTCATCGGTAAATGTTCAGTCTCATTACTTTACAGGTAGACTTGGTATGTAGAGATTTGTTTTTAAAGTCAGGCATAATGTCAAATAAGTAAATATCCAATTAATTAAATACTGATGACGTCATAGCTCTGACAACATATTACCCAAAATATGACATTTTTAAATAATGAAATAAAAATCAACCACTAGCAGAGGTTGATTTTTCCTCAAGTTTTAACTAATAATATACAGGGTGAATGAAAAGTAAGGAACGTCGATGATAGAACCGTTATTATAAGTTTAACGAAAAAAAGTTTCAAACAGACTGACGTTTTCCATTTTTTTAATGACGTCATAATCTCGGATTGTGACGTCATCGACTATATTTTTTTCTGGCAAAATTGATAGTAGATATGTTTTTTTCTTTACGAATATATGAAAATATTAAAGCCTCATGCCTTTATCATAAAGATTAACATTATTAACAACATTAGAATTATTTATTGTAGAAGATGTTCAAATTGTATGTACGTCAGCTTTTTCTCAACTTTTCAGTATTTGGGAGTAGGGGGTGCGCGATATCAAATTTTAGATATCGGATATCGATAACTTAGTAATATCGTTATTTATCCATAAACCGATAATATTAAGAGCAAAATTAAAAAAAAAAAATTTAATCACGTTCCCTTTTACGTTAGTTAATAAAAATATAACATACATTAACAATTTCCAAGAACAATTTTGTCTGATTAAGTAGATGCAAAGAATTTGTTTTCTGTTAATATTATTTATCGATATCGGTATTTATTGATAATATTGATATATCGATAACCAAAGAATTTTTTGGAGATTTATTTTTCTGTACTCCGCAGCAAGCTAAAAATTCCTTATACAGGGTGTCCGATGACGTGAGGTCATCACTTCGTGTACGTCATCTTTAGACCAAATAGAGCAAAAAATTCGAATGAAGTTTTACTCTAAAGTAAACCGTTTTAAAAATACAGAGTGTTATATTTTTTATTTTAATTTGTTCAAAATGACCACCGTTGCTTTCGAGACACATTCTGACCCTTGTTAAGAGAGATTACGTATCTTTGTTGTTCCGTTTTAATTCTGCTGCCTCCTAAGATCTTCAATAGTCTCTGATGGTGTCTGGTATATCATATTTTTCATATGCCCCCCCCCCCACAAATAATAATCTAAATAAGTTTGGGCAGGAAATCTTGGGGGCCAGGGGTGCTGTTCTACTCTACCAGTTATACGTCCTTTAAACCAAAAAGTATAAAAGAAGTATAAAATCGCTTCTAATATCTAAGTGTCTTTATGATATAAGTAAGTTCTAGCTCAATTGATACTGAATATCATGTAATCTCATGTATATTGTTAATTGCAATGTGTACTCAAAATACTGTTACAATGTATCCTTATGACGTCCCCTGAATTCCAGGCTGAATAAATATTGATTGATTGATTGATTGATTGAAACCGTCGATTCAAAAATTGCCTTACACGTTACACGTAAGGGAAAGTGCGTAGGGGCACCATCATGCTGGTACCACTGAACGATGTCTGATCGCCAGAGGGAATCTCCTAACATATCTCCTAGACTAGCTGATCTTTATATTGAACTTAAACTATAATAAAAATAACAGCTCACTTTAGGGCATAACTTTATTCGAATTTTTTACTCTACTTGGTCTAAAGAATACGTACACGAAGTAATGACCTCACGTCATGGGACACCCTGTATACACATGTTTAAAAATTATTTAAATGAAGGTGTTTAGCTATTTACAATAACATTTTATTTTTAGATATTTTTGTCATGTCCCCCCCGCCCCCCTTCCCGCTTTTTCGCACACACCTAAGGGGGCGCGCCTCACAGGTTGTATGTATGTAATCATTTTAACAATGTAATTGGTTAACTGTTACGATAAAAGCATAAAAAACGCAAGTGTGTCCATTTAACTTTTTTTTTTAATTAAACTTACAATAACGGCTCTCTCATCGCTATTACTTAGTTTTCATTCATCTTGTATGTGAGTTTCGTTAGTTTGAAAAAAAAAATGCTTAGTTTGCACGGTCTTTGCGACGCCATATTAGCGAATAATAAACAATTTTTAAATTGAATTTCATTTTGAATGTATCAACAGTACTTAAAAACCGTGGTGGAAAAATGTTTTCCCTTTAGCACGTTTTACTTTTCCACCACTGCATTTTTCTTTTTGGCGGTGAAATTCGGGTGGCTTTGCAGGGTGTTGGTTGTTTGGAAATCTTCCAACTTAAACGTTCATTTAACAAGGAATTCAATTTAATAGGCAAGCAACAAGTTACACGCGAGTAAAGAAAATCGGTAAAAACTGTATTCCGTAGTATCGCGCCCGGGCTTAATTTCATGCCAGACAACTTCATCGATTTAAATTCAGAGACGCCAACAAGTCCCCACGCAAGCTGAGGCGAAAACGGAGGTAAAAATCCGTCAAATTCGGCCTTATCCATCACAAACGCGCAATAAATAAACGAATTGCGCTGTCAGCTGTCAAACGTACGCGTCCCAAATAAATAATTATGCAGCATATTATCGCAAGCCAAACCAGTGGCGTAGAAATCGAAAATAAAAAAATTAAATTAAAAAAAAGTGTAACTTTCACTCGGAATATCAGACGCGATGGAATTTATTTACTTTAAGATCCAGCAATAGACCAAGGTCGCACTTCGAAAAGACGTGAAGACTAAATATTGGTTTTCGCTCATAAAATAAAGGCCCACGAATTACATACGCCCAAGTGTTTTTTGATCGACTCATAAATGGCAATCAAAGACGTGCCGAGAACTTTAATTATTCGGCATTGCTGATTACGAACGCGCACAGGATGTTCGTCCGCCAAATAATAAATCGAAAATCGCCGTTTAAATCGTTTTATTCGAAGTTGATTGTTTCGTTACGCCATTAATATTCAATTTTCGACGGCCGACTTCAAATGGTATCTCAAAAATTTCAGTTTAACTGCTTAGGCAGTAAAGAAACTTCCTGACTGACAACGGTTGCTTAAGATTTACTACTTTAACCAATCGGGACAGTAAATATACTTATTTCTTGCCTAATTAAATAAATAACTTAATTAAAGGGATACGATGTTAGTGTATTAATAATAATTAAATAAATATGAGATAAACACTAACACAAATATTTAAAGCAAAAAAAAATTTTCCGTTGCAATCGAGAATCGAACTCGAGTCTTCCAGTCTCATGCCAGACACTTTTAACCACTAAGCTACACTGTAAAAAATTTCATGGTAAAATTACCTGAATAATCATTGGTTATTTGTGGCCAGCAATAATCATGGTAAAAATACTGTAAAAATACATGTAGATTTACCATGAAATGGTAAATTTACATATATTTTTACCATGTCATGGTAAATCTACATGTATTTTTACCATGATTATTGTTGGCCACAAATAACCAATGATTATTCAGGTAAATTTACCATGAAATTTTTTAGTGTAATGTGACACCGCGCTCGAGAATCGTCTAATAGAAATTAGAATAAAGTTGTTGAAATGATAATGCCTTTAAAGCCCAGTATTTCATTTGGAGTTTAACTTTAAGCTTCGTTTTATTTCTATGCAAACAACTGTCTTTACAATTATTACTATGGGAATAAAACGAAGCTTAAAGTTAAACTCCGAATGAAATACTGGGCCTAAGCAGGACAAACTTTAATAAATTAGTGAAAGGGATATGTTAGTGTATTAATAATAATTAAATAAATATGACATAAACACTAACACAAATATTTAAGGCAGAAAAAAATCATTTCAACAACTTTGTTCTAATTTCTATTAGATGATTTTCGAGCTCAGTGTCGCATTAGCTTAGTGGTTAAAAGTGTCTGGCATGAAACCGGAAGACTCGAGTTCGATTCTCGATTGCGGCGCAAATTTTTTTTTTTGCCTTAAATATTTGTGTTAGTGTTTATCTCATATTTATTTAAATAAATAACTATTATTTTCAATTCAACCTTTTAATTTTAAACGTTACAAGCCTACAAACTATTGTTAAAGTTAAATGCTTGAAATGCACCAACAAATTAATTGTTTAGTTGCGATCTTGACATTAATTGTTTTTTTTTCCAATTGACTCTGGCAGTAAAGTGTCATTTTTACTGCTTAGACAGTAAACTAACAACGATTGCTCTGAAGAAAAAAGCAGTTGACTTCCGATTTACTTTAATAGATAGGTCGGTTTCACAAGTTCCAAATTGTTAATAAAAACCAATCGATGGCAAATGAATATTAATAATTCATTTGGCCCCAGATTTTAAGCTTGCACCGTCTATAATTAATATAATTATTCAACTAGGCAAAGAACAATTAGATTTACTGCCGCGGCGGACTTTGTGAAGCCAGTCAAATTAATAAAGTAATTAATAAAATCGTCAGCAGTTAAAAGTATTTTTACTCTCTAGTCAGTAATCAACAAAGAGATACTTCTTCATTTCTCAGTTGTGAATAAAAGTCACTCGGGAAAATGACGTATTTAACACCAAACTTGTTAGGTCTAAAATTAAAACTAAAACAGAATTACAGTTATTCAAATAACTAGACAAAAAAACAGTAGATTTTCTGTTTGCTTTGTCAGTCAATAGTACTTTTACTGTCTAGTCAGTAAAACTGACACTTTCGCGCTTCCCACAATCAGTCGGTTGTTAGTGAAAGTCAAATCCTGGAAAGTGAATATTAATAATGCAAGTGTCACATTTAATGTTAACCTCTAGTCTCTCTCGACTGAAATTATTTAAAAAAGAATAAAATGAAATAATAGTAATTTATTAAATTAAGCAAAAAAAAAACAAGATTTGAAACCGGCCAATTTATTAATTAAATCATAAAAATTAAATTGTTTGTTTTGTTTTGCTAATTAAAAGTATTTACTGTCTAGGCAGCAAAAGTGACACTTTTGTGCTCTCAATTATCCGTAAGAGTCAATTAGCGAAAAATAAATTTCAATAGGGCATTTGACACCAACTTCTACGCTTGTCTAAAATTAAACAGAAACAAACAAAATAAAACAACAGTTATTTATTTAACTAGGCAACTACATACTACTATTATTTAATTTAATTTTTTTTAAATTTAATCCGTAACAAGCCTTGAGGCATCAAATGCACCATCGAATTGCTTAGTTGTTAACAGTAATTTTCCACCAATTTAATTTTAATGGCAAGTGTCACTTTTATTGCCTAGACATTCAAAACGTTTTTAACTGAACGATTTCTAAGAAGAAAAATAATTATGATTTACTATAATAAATTGGCCAGTTTAATAAATTCAAATCGCGGCAGTAAACTTACTTATTTTTTGCCTAGTTAAATAAGCAGCTATTTCATCCTGCTTTATTTTAAATTATTGCAGACGTAACAAACCTAAAGATTAGTGTTAAACGCACCACTGAAGTTCATTTTTCGCTAGTTAAGCAGCACAACAAAAGTCTCACTTTTACTGCCTACAGCCTAGACAATAAAAATACTTTTAACTAGCAATTCAACTTTTATGATTTAATTAATGGATTAGCCGGTTTCACAAGTTCCATCTACGGCAGAAAATCTATCGTTTCTCTTTTTGTTTGGCCAATTAAGTAATTACTATGTATTTCTTTTATCTTCTTAAAGGCCTTACAGGTTAGTATTAGGTGCCGTATTAATATCGGTTCTCCACGAATTGGTTTTCATTGATAACTGAGAAGCACTTTTACTGTCTAGGCAGTAAACATGATTTTAACCAACAACGGTTGCTATGAAGAAGAAGAAAAAGCAATTTGACTTTTGATTTACTTTAATAAATTGGTCGGTTTCATAAATTCCAGTCGCGCCAGTCTTTGCCTTTTTTTGCCTAGTTATTTAAATGACATTATTTCACTTTATTTATTTATTTAAGTTTAGTCGTAACAAGCCTTGAGGCGTCAAATGTACCGTTATATTGATTAGGGGGCGCCAGTAATATTCACTTTCCACCGATTAAGCTTTATTAACGACTGAGACATATTAAAGCGTAACTTTTACTGCCTAAACAGTGAAAGTGCTTTTAACTAATAAAATAAGAAGAAAAAATAATCTGACTGATAATGATTCGCTTCAATAAATTATTCGAGTTCATAAATTCCAGTTACTGCAGTAAATTTACTTTTTTGCCTAGTTATATAATTAACTATTATTTTATTTATTAAATTATTTTTTTAATTTTAGACGTTAAGAAAGGTAGAGGTTAGAGGTGTTAATGCGCTAATGAAATTTAGCTAATTGATTTTTACGGACAATTGAGAGCACTTTTACTGCCTAGATAGTAAATATGTACTTTTAATTAGCAAAGCAAAACACAATTTAATTCTTATCATTTAATTAATAAATTGGTTAGTTTCAAATCCGTTTTCTTTTGCTTAATTTATTAAATTACTATTACTTCATTTTATTTCTTTAATAATTTCAGTCGAAAAAGACTAGAGATTAAAATTAAATGTGACATTTGCATTGTTAATATTCATTTGCCATCGATTGTCTTTTATTAACAGTTGAGAAGCACAAAAGCGTCACTTTTACTGTCTAGACAGGAAAAGTACATTCAAGTAACAACGGTTGCTCGCAAGAAAATTCGATTTTTATGTTTCAATTTAATGAATTGAATAAATTCACGAACTCCAACAGCGGCAATAACCTACGGCTTTTATGCCTAGTCAAACAAACAACAAACACACCTTCTCTTTTAATTTCAGATGTAACAGGCCTAGAGGCCGGAGTTAAATGCTTCAAATGCACCGTCATGCCTCCGTCCCCTTATACCAATGAAACAACGAGGCTCTGCTCGCAATTCGACTGGTCGGATCGCTACATTGTGGACTGTCCGTATTCAACGTTATGTATGAAGAAGCACTTCTCCATAAACCTCACAGGTAATTACACTCACAATCAAACTTCTGATTATAACGTACAGATTGCGGACAGTTTAAAGACAGCAATAAACAACTCTATTATGCATCGGTGTTCTCTTTTAACTGTCCACGACTGTACTCGTACATGCAGACATAACTTTCTCAGCCTAGAAATAGCTAGCCATACACCAGCCATTCTTTCCTTTGACAATCTTTTCCTTCAAGTAATTGAAACGAAACAAATCCTGTTCTAACCCACTAACACAAACTGAATCTTGGAAATAGTGCAAGTATAAACAAGTCTACACGAAACTAAGTATTTATCGTGTTGGTCAGGAAGAATGTTGGCTAGTCATCTCGTACTTAACTAACACACGTTCTTTCCTTAACGATTGCACTTTCCGGCAGGAATGAATGCTCGTGTATGGTTAGCTAATGTCTTACCAACTTTGCCGGTAGATTTGGTAAAAGGTGCTCGTAGGCCTAAAAAGTGGAGTATTATTTTGCAGCCTTGCAATGTAAATATTATTGTTTGTAGGTACTATAAATGGTACTGTGAGAGACTGTGCGCATCAACGCTACGACTACCAGACCTACAAAGACGGAAAATGGCAGATGGAAGTATCGGTGGAGGAACCCTACAAAGAAGGCTGTGCGTTCGTGGATGACAAGGGGCAAAAGATTTCCAAAACCGAGTACTGTTATTGCAGAGGCGACCTCTGCAATCACGGGGGCGTACCAATTTTGCCGCTAAAGTGGATACTTCCTGTGATATACCTAATTAGAAAACTGTGTCCTAATATTAGTTAACGGTGGTATTTATGTAAGGGCGAGATTAAAACGCGAAGTAATTTAAATGCAGAATGTAATTTTTCCAAAGACAGAAATATTCTTCGATTATTTTCTTAAAGAAAAAATAAGAGAAGCATTAAATAATTGAAATGGTGATCGTTTTATTGAAGTCAAGATATCCCAGGGACATAAAATCGTATGTTTAGCGTTCCTTTACTATACCACGGTGACATGTGAAGTCGTTATTCTCTGCTCAAGGCCCAAAAAATTCCAATAAACACATTTTTTTTAATCTCACTCATTCGAGTTAAGTTAAAAACAGAGTGTTTTGTCTTTTCCCTCTCGAAACGTTCGTTGTTTTTAAAAAAATCTTAAAATATTTTACTGCGTTGTAGGGATGGAGTAGTAGATTTTTAAAAATCTTATTCATTGGAGTTTTTAAGTTTCAAAAAATCGTTGATGTTTTGCCGTTTCCTTTCATAAAATGTTAGAAAGCTTTAAGAAATAATTTTGGAGGATCCGTCTTAAAAGTCGATGGTCTTTTGTATCTTTCTCCTGGTCTACCGACTTAGAAATTTACATAAAGTAGTTTTCAGTTATTGTTAAAAAATTCTACTGCATTACTCCTACCAGATATAGATTTTTTAAAATCTCACTGATTCGAGTTAAGTTTCAAAAAATCGATGACGTTTTCCCCTCAAAAGGTTCAAAAAGTTCACAAAATTATTTTGTTATTATTATTATGACGTTTTCCCCTCAAAAGATTCAAAAAGTTCACAAAATTATTTTGTTTTTTGTTTCATTCCCCTTTGGTCCTTCACCTTAGAAATTCACATAGTTTTTTAAAAAAAAAAAATCTTAAAAATGTCCACTGTGTTATGTTGAAATTGAAATCAAAAGTTGCAATTCAATTTAAAATTAAATGATTATAGTTGCTCTGAAAAACAAGTTAGTCCACAATAAACAAGTTTTATATTTGAATGCAATTTTGCACGAGTTCATTTAATTAATTACAGATATTCTTGTAAGTCGTTGAACAAAGGACGAGAATCGCAACAGATTATGGGCCCAGGGCGCTTGTGGCTGTGAAAAGAAATTACAAGAGACTAGAGACTAAGTGCATGTAAAGAGTAATTTTGAAGTCTGCTGTATAGTGGATTTCAAAGTACACATTGAAAAGCTAGAAGGGGTTGGAAATTGGACGAAGTGACGTAGACAGATTGAATTGATGCTGCGACATCATGACGTACTGAATATTACTGGAGTTCGTGTGCTACCAAATCCACCAACTGAAAATTCTTCATCTACAGAATGTAAGGCTTATGAAATTGCATTAAAGGCTTTTCAAAAGAGTGATGCGCTTGCCCAGCTAATTTTAGTTGGAAGTATGAATGATGCAAACGTTGATTTGACTGCTACATGTGAAAAGTCAAAAGCAATTTGGGATAAACTATGGATATGGATAAACTGTCATCAATTTATAAGCAAAGTTCTGGTCAGCGAATGGACAGGTTAATGGAACAGTTCTTTAGAAATGACACAACTCCTACTGAAGATATTGCAACTCACGTTGGCCGACTGCAAAGAAGTTTTCGAGAAATGAATAACGAATTGAAAAAGGTTGGTGAAGACTGAATTACCAGATTTATTATTGATGAGTAGGATAATGTCAACATTACCAACATTTCGAATTCAAAAGTGTTTGGGAATCTGTGCCTGTGGAAGAACGAACAATTAGCAAATAGACAGAACAGCTGAGGCTGATTGAAATGCGTTTGCCTTCAAAACAAAATGATGAATCGTCTGCATTCGCTGTAAAATCTAGTAAACCGTCAGTAGGGCAAACTAGAAAAAATAAACGGGAAGTTTACAAGAGAAAATGTTTCAAATGTCATCAAGTTGGACACACAGCTAGAAATTGTTTCCAGAAAACTACTGATGGTCCGAATTCAGCAGTGAACTTAATAAAAGGACAGAAGTTCAACGGAGATGCATTCTTGATGACGGGTAACAATCTCTCAGAAACAGATGACTGGATACCTGATTCAGGTGATTCTGCTCATATGATTCGCAACAAAAGTTTATAAAATGTTTTCTTAAAAAAAAAATGTTTTTTCTTTTCAAAATGTTCGAAAGCTTTAAAAAATCAGTTTGCAGAATCTGTCTTAGAGTCGATATTGTCTTCTGTTTCTTTCTGCTCTGGTCTACCAGCTTAGAAATTTACATAAAGTTGTTTTCAGTTGTTTTTAAAAAATCCTAAAAAATTCTACTGCATTATTTCTACCAAGCATAATTTTTTTTAAAATCTCGCTCGTTCGAATTAAGTTTCAAGAAAACAACGTTTTTTTTTTTTCAAAATGATAGAAAACTTTGAATATCAAAATCACATTGGAGAGACTGCCTCAAAATCAATTGTCTTTTGTTTATTTCCCCCTGGCCCGACAGCTTAGAAATTACAAAAAGTTTTCAGTTTTGAAAAATTGCTTTTCTTTCTTTTTCAAAATGTTCGAAAACTTTAAAAAATCATTTCGGAGATTCTGTCTTAAGAGTCGATTGTCTTTTGTTTCTTTCCCCCCTGGTCCATCAGCTTGGAAATTCCAAAAAATAATTTTTTTTTAATCTCCCTCATTCGAGTTAAGTTCCAGAAAAAAAGATGGTGTTTTGTTTCGTCCCTCTCAAAACGTTCAAAAGTAAAAAAAAAAAAACATTTTGGAGACTGTTCTAAAAGTCGATTGTCTTCTGTTTCCCCCCTCCTTTCACTTAAGCAGATAGTAACGTCACAAGGTTTTTAATACTTTTTGTAAAAACAGATCTCCAGCTCAGAAATGTATAAAAACCAAAGAGGTTTCTTAAAATCCCGATCATTAGAATTTCATTTTTTTCCAAAATCGAAGATGACTTGTTTTTGTTTTTCGTTTTTTTCTGAAAACTCCAAAATTCAGTGCGGTTTTTGAATTTTTGATCAACATCGAACTTCATAATTTTATTCAAATAATAATTTATTCGACTTCCACGTATAACTATTAAGTCTGTTCCATTCGTCAGGATTTCATGTTTTGAACCGTTCAAATCATGCGCAGTATGAAATTTACATCCAATTTTGCGCACTGCTCATGCTCAGCACGATTTTAAACGGTTCAGAACATGAAATCCTGACGAATGGAACGGGCCTATTGCAATGATTTTCGTTTCGTTTTTTCCAAAGAAAACATATCTAGGAACAACTGAACTACTATCGAATTACTATTCAGTTCTTGTTTATGTTTTTCTTTGCCAAAAAATTGTAACAAACAACAAGGCTTCAGGAAATAGATGAGCGAAATGCAAAATAAGTTAAAAGTCGTGAGTAAGAAAGATGCGATTACACACCCAAGATACAGTAATGGACAATAAAATCCGGTCACGTCATTTGTACAATGTAAACTTGGCTTTAAATATTTTTGACGTTTAATACATACAGCTGAATTAAAAAAAAAAAAAACGGGAAATCAAATTTTTCCAATTGTAAATTTGGAACGCACTTGTCAATTAATTTTCTACTTGACAACAGGGACTTGACAATACATACTATCAATATCATAAAAAAACTAGGACAACTTTTAAATCCAGTAGCCATGCGTTTCCATTATTTATTACATTGAGGCCCGATTTATTCACCTCCAAGTAAATTTATCTGGTGATTTATTCCCATAGTAACTATTGTGATAAGCCTGAATCTTACTTTGCAGTCAAGTCAGTAACTGTATTTTTGTTAACGCTGAAATTCTGAGCAATTTGTCTATCTGTGACTCCCTTTCTGTGCAAGCAGCTATCCCAGCTTTTAAAACAATATTTACTGTAGGTATGATTGACAATGAGTAACCATTTCAAATAATTTTAAATTTATTGTCGATAGCAGTTTTACACAGCTTAAAAAGTCTTGTCCTAGTTTTTTATGATAGCAATAGTACCTTTTCAAAAAATCTAACCTATTTATTTATAAACTGACGTAGCGTCAAATAATTCTAACCTATTTCTAATAAAGTGAAAATATTGAAAAAATGTGCCAATTTTTTTTGACATTTCCCGTTTTTATTGATTTCAGCTGTAAATAAAATGTCACTAATATTTCTGACATTCAGTACAAATTTCATTCGTTTATGTTGACAGAAATATAACCTTAATAAAAGCCTGATTTACCAAATTTGTCGAAATACGCATGACATGTCAAATTCTTGCCCGGAATTTATTGTCCGTTACTGTACACTCGAAGGTATAGTTTTCGAACGCACCCCAACAGGTTTCAAAATGACTTTCATCTAATAGTCAGTCTAGAGTCTAGCTACAGTATACTCTGTCCGGCGATAGATTGGAAAATTTCAAATATCCTAACATTTTAAAATACCCTAGAATCGAGTAGCATCGAGTGAGCACATCATGCGCTTGCGGTTGGTATAAATGCCCGCGAAGTAGTACTATTGGTATAGTATAGCATAGCTACCTGTGACTTTTCCTTGTAAAATAAAACATGCTGCTTTACGAAATTGGGGATTCTGTGGTTTGAATTCAGAAATGGAATAGTGCCTCGGTAATAAAAGTGTTTTCTTGCACAGGATATATTTTTATCGCTTACTAAACTAACTGACGTCAATTCAATGACAGCTGACAGTCTATTGACAGAACTATAGCGCGACTAAAGGCCGATTCTTATGAGAGCTGCATAGTGGTAAAGTTGTAAAGCGGTGCGTCGCCCATTGGTAGATTTATGGCGCCAACGGAGTATAATTTGAATATACCAATGGACGTAGCATCGCTTTACAACTTTACTGCTGTGCAGCTCTCATGGGAATCAGCCTTGATCTGACTGGCGGAGAACATGCGAACTAAAAAGCCAATTTCTTTATCCCTCACCCCTCTGGTCTACAATTTGTATTGGTACAGTCCTATCTTAGTGTCAATTATTGCAAATTCGACTTCTTGGTTTTAATTAATTTAATGAATTCAGCTGCAACAAATTGCATGTTTCTTAAAAATCTTCCTAAAAGTACTAGTTTCACGTAAAAACAATATAAAGTAAATTATATAGGTTAAAGTAAAAATTATTTTGACAGTTAAATTTTTGTCTCAGAGTGTACATGTCAAACGAGACGGTGCTGCACGACCGGTCACGTTTACTTGGTGCCACAATAGTTAGTTCAAAAGAATAAGAGTGGCACAAAAAAAATTCCAAAGTTAACTAGATGAAAAACTTTTTGAAACACATAGTATAATAAATAACTAATAAAAAAAACAAGTTGTTAGAGAAATGACAGTACTTTATACGAAGTTATTTTTCAATTTGCTGCCAATTTTTAGCCAAAATGGATACCAAAGCTGCGTTCGTTTATTCAACTCCGTTCACTCTATATACTCTTTTTGCACTTTTGTCTTACTCTTACTTGTATTAAAACTTATTCGCTCTCACTCTTTAGAGTAAATAGAGTGAACGGAGTTGAATAAACGAACGCAGCTTTTATATCAAGAGATACCAAGAAGAGATACGTAAACGTGCGCCATCTAGTGAAATAATTCGCAACTACATACATTATACAAAACAAACGAACGTTTTGCAACATGATTCCCCAATTAAGTCATTAATCTTCAGGATTATAAACATGGATAAAACGCTTATTTTGTTTTTCTTAAAAAAAAAGAAAAGGTTCAAGGACTCACCTTGGATGAATTCTCAACCAAACACAAGAACACCACGTCTTCTCTCTGCAGCCTCACGGCAGAGTGTAGCGGCAATTGAGTCTTGCTCTTCAGCATTTTGTACAGCAAAGGCCCGGACATGTGTTCGAAATCCGACGAGTTCAAATCATCCCAGTATGTAGATATAAGCCCCGAGCAGTACTCCTTTAGGTTTCCAGCCTTAATCTCCTCAGCTACCGAATAGAACTTGACGCAAGTCCTCACAGTGACATTAGTGATTAAAATGCGCTCGCAGTTTTCAACGAGGGCCCCGAGTTTAAACTCGAAGGCCTTCTGCATTATGCTCAGGGTGAGATCATCGGAGAGTATTGAGGGTAGCTCGCTCGTGTATATCCAGTGTAATATCGTGGTGGATACTTCAGAATCTAAGTCGGACCAGTCTAATTCGTCTTTGCTGTTCAAAACCGAATCGTTCCACAAGTCAGAGCGCGAATTCAACACCAATTTATGGGCGTTCACATGGCGGCCTTTCAGTTTTATTTTTACGTCGCTGTAAATACCTGAGTCGTGGAGGTTTTTGATTGTGTTGAGCAAGCGAGAGACGAATGAATCGCTGTTGCTTTCGACGTTGTTGGTCGCCTGTAAATCGGCATACTTGCCCTCCAGTTCGTTGTATCTCGCCTGGAGCTGTGCGTACTCCTGCTTTAAGAGCTTCAGGTGCTGCTGGAGCTTCGTTATTTCGGATTGTGCTGCGCCAAAAAAAAAACATGTAAACATTTCGAAGATTGCGCGAGGTTAATGTTCGGTATTTACCCATTGCAGCGGACTCTCGGTGGTGGATTTGCCTTTCTTTCTCGAAGTCTCCGCAGTTGATTCGACTTGATTTAATAACACCGCCCCAAAATTGTTAATCTCATAACCTAAAATACTTTAATTTTGACGTTCGTTGAATGCCGCTAATTTACCAACGCACGTGTATGATTGGTTGCCTGTATGTCAATGTAGATGAAATTAATCGCATTATTCTTATACAGGGTGACGCTGAGCTCGAGTCATCAACTAGAATTGCAAATAGTACTTGATTGGAACGCAGAGCATTGACAGTTTTATTTTTAAGCACTTTCTTTTCAGAACATTAACAAAAAAATAGTCTCGTCCGATTAAGAAGAAATCTTTTCGTTTTTAATTTAGTATTTTAAACGCGTTTCAAAGATGATTTACGTTAAGTTAAATCAAATCTTTATTCTCCTCAACAAATTTCCACCGGAGATTTAGTGAGCAGTATATCTTATGGTTTTACCAGCCAAAGTTTCCATGTTAGTGTACTGAGGATGACAGCATAGCTGTTGAAATACGTATCTACGTTAAAAATATTGCTGTGGATTGAAACAATATAAATCGTACTCTCCTGCGATACATATCTTTGTATGTACCACTGGCGACAGAAAAAACTAGGACAAGTCTTAAGACCGCTTTACAGTTCGCAATTATTTATTGCCGGCAATGAAAATTGTAGCGATATGTATTGCACGCATGCGCAGTGTTGTATTTTTTTATACAAAATGCAAATACCGCGCATGCGTACAATACAAATCGCTGCAATTTTCATTGCCGGCAATAAATAATTGCGAACTGTAAAGCGGCCTTTTGCAGTAATTTTAACGTTTTTTTACTAATGCAAATTATACTTCCAATTCAGTTTATAGTCATTTCCATTTCGGTACCAAAGCAACAGTTTTCTGAAACTTTTTTGAAAGCAGGGCATAGTTGGCTTTTGAATCTCCAAACGTATGTCTTAAATAAATTTACTTTTAATAATTAATATTCAGATTTGTCAAAGAACAATAATTGTTAATGTTAATACAGTTTTGTGATCAGAATGCTTTCGAACGAACAAAAATTGTTCTTATTAGAAAGTATAAATTTAAAAAGTAGAAAAGTTGAAGGACAATATTTCTAACATTTTTATTGTAACTTTTTTTGACATTAACACAGGTTTTGACGTTTGTTTTGCGCATTTCATGGCTCGCTCACTATCCTGTCTTTAATAAATCGCATGGTATATTTGATTTACGTACCAACACTGAAATTTAAAAGAACCGCAAAGTTAACCCTCACCCCTGCGCGTTGTCCACGGTGGTTTGAAGGTTTTAACCGCTCGTTTGGTAACCTGTCAAACTCTGTTCTCTCGACCTCAAGGCTACTTACGGAACAGCCTGTATTTTATTCTATTTCGTCTAGTTAGTGGCGGCGTTATTTAATTTTTATTTTATATTTGATTCTTAAAATTTCATTTTTCTTTTCGTATCTTTTGTATTTTTTTTAAATTTCTGCACATAGATAAGTACAGTCCCGCGCACCTAAAATGCACCTCCTGCACGCAAACCCCACCCTTAAAACCTTGTGATATAAGGCTCATAGAACTGTCAAGTTGTAGCACTTAAGCTGCGCACGACTATACAGGTTTCTTTTTTTTAATAAATAATTAGCAGCTCATTTATTTTAAGAACTAGAAAAAAACTTTAAATACGAGTTGTAGGGTTTTATACAGTGTTGATGAAAATCAGGATTTTTTAAAATAATCAAAAATCATTGATTTAAATTTAAAAAATCTTTTGATTTTTTACATAAATATCACAATTTAAATATTTCTTGCCATTTCGTATAATATTTTTAAGCAAATAATAAAAAAAACAATAATGTAATTTGTAGTAGAACCCAAATTTGGTTTAAAAACTCATGCATTAATCAAAACAACCCAACCAGATCTAGTAGAAAATTTTGTATTCTTTAGTGCACTTGTAACTCAAGAAAAACCAGAATAAACTGAAATCATTTTTAGATGAAAACAGCTAAAAATCGAAAGCTGTTCAATTTTATCTTAGTTCACAACCAAATCAATTTTAGTTCGGATCAAAACCAAATCTTTTCGTGTCAGATAAAAAATATACAAGGTATAATAACTTTCAGATATCTCGAAAACCATGAGCTTTAGACCAATATATTTTACACATGTTAGAAATAGAATTAGACGAGCTATTCAAATGTGTCAAAATATACAGTGCATTCCATTTAAATTTTTTGAGAAAATTTAACTTTTAAGTTTCTATTATTTCTGTGTAAACGCACATGAAAAGTGTTGCTATCACTCATAGAGATTATTCTACCAGATATTGGTAATTAGTTATGCACAGTAGAGGCTATGAAAAACAAAATCAGACTCTTAGCTTGATTCGAAACTTTTATTCTGACATTTGCTTCCTGACCCTTGTCAAATCTGTTAGTTGTTTAAACGCTCTTGAACACTATAGTCATGGGTCAGTAAGCAATCCAATGGCATTTGAAATTAGTCGTTATCATGTTCAAGAGTTTTAACAAAGCCTTATGTATTCAACTGAAAGATTTTTTCTACTATCGTCAAATGTATCTTGACATTTCAATTTTGACATAAGTTAATTTCATTTAAGCTACGACTTAGGTTTTATTTTTCATAGACTCCTCTAATCTAAAAAATTTATTAACGCATTGTACACAGAACACTGTGTTTTAAAACATCTATAATAATTTTAATAGTAACTCAATTTTAATATTTTTACTTCGAGAAAAAGAACGTTTGTGTGATATTAACAAAATTAATTATAATGTTGTGTAGGAAAAAAAATAATGTGTAAACCATGGAGGTAAAGCAGTTTTCGAGGTCTCGAGAAGTGTGGCCAGGCTCGGCTCCGCCTCGCCTGTCGATATCTTCTCTCGACCTGGAAAACAAGCACTTTACCGCCTCGGTCTATAATATACTATTTTTGACCGCTAATTATAAATAAAATACTTCTACATTTCAGCCCTTTCATCCAATTGAATAGCTGTAGATTGCGAATGCTTTGATTTAGAGCTATAGTTGTTTAATAAAAATGTTTAATTTTAAGGGATCTATCGATATGAAATAAAAATATATGCATTCCATTTAAAAAAGTATAAGTTTGGTTTGATAACTCACTTACGGAACATGCTGTGTATGCGAAAATAATTTACTAATGCAGAACTTGTTATAGTCTATAACTTTTATACAAGATACTTTCCATTGTAATTAACAGTTTCCATACCAATGATGCACCCTATATAATTTGATTAAAGTCTATTTTTCTTTTTCATATTCCTCTACGATTAGGAAATACACCTTTAAAACTGCAAACAAATATCTTTTACAGGAACTATGAAAAAGTTACAAATGAAGATAGATAAATGTCAAGAGTCGGTTGAGTTAGATGAATAAAACGAAGCATATAATTTTATTTCAAATTTTTCAATGAAAACTACAAATATTTGAAGAAAAATTAAATTCTACATAATTCTGCCTGTAACATAGTAAAAATGTTAATAAAAGTAATTAATTGTATAATGATTTGCAATTGAAATTTTTCCACGTATTTAAGCTTAGGCTGCGCTCACACTGAGGAAGCAAAACCGTTTTCAGATAAAACATTTTTGACTACTTTCGTTAAAAAGCGTTTTTTTCAATGCTTTAGATAGGATCAGGCACACACTGATATATCAAAACAGAAAGTAGTTTAAAGCAGGTTAAAATAATTACTGTAAAGTTTAATGCAAGCTAAAACAGTTATGCTGGATTTCACAAACGTCACTTAACTTTAATCATCGATTAAGAATAATCATTCCTATATCTTCAACACATGTAACCATGGCAACGTTTACTTTTAACGAATGATTAAATTTAAGTAACGTTTGTGAAATCCGCCACTACTCTTTTAGTGTGCTTTAAACTGCCTTTTATCCGAAAACGTTTTTGCTTTATCAGTGTGAGCGCAGCCTTAAAAAAAAATTCTAACAGAAGTAAAAGCATTTGCTTCGTTTTATTCATTTGGCTCAGTGACTCCTTAAACCAAATTCAACCTCCCCCCCCCCTATGAATCGATAAAGTTACTTGATATTAACAAGAAAAATAAAGGACTCACCGATCTGCAAACCTTCTGCAACCTGAAGTGGAACTAAAAAAGAAAATTTGTTTGGAAGATTTTCAACAAAAGAACTTAGAAATTAGACAAAAAGAAGAAACAGATACTTACCCTACCTTGAGCCGCAGCGTACAAATCTATTTCTTAAATCTTAGTACGGTAATCGAGGAAGAAATCACCAAACTATAATCACTAGATAACATCACTGAAAAGAAAAATTATTGTTAAAAAAAACTATAATATTTTATGGCCAACTCAAAAGTGTCTCTAAAGTTAATCTGTAAGTCGCCATCAAGATGTTAAATATTCTTACCTAATTATTTAATTAATTCGGCAAATAATCAGTTTAAAACACAAAAATTAATTGCACTGCAACACCTCGGCACGCAAAACAGGAACTGGCCTGTTAAGCGATGCGAAAATACGGGGCAAAGCTTACTTAGTTTTTTTTTGCTGGAAGCAAAGACCAATCATTATTCGTATTTTTCTGCGTAAAAAACGTTCTTCGTCACATCGACGATGCGTTTTTGTCAAACACATAAAACCAAGAATGCGTGCACAAGCAAAGAGGAACACAGACGTGGCGATATTTAGGCCTAGTTTTACAATGTTAATTTAAATTTAAGACAAAGCTTAAACCCTTAGCGACGAATTGTTGTTATGTATACGTATTGTTATGGAAAAAGAAACATCACTTTTAATTGATATGTATTTAAAAAATCAAGCGGGCCTGGAAAAATCCTTTCTTTTTAATTAAGGTTTAATTATATTATCATTATTTGCTAACTAAAACAGAGACTTTAGCATTTTTTCTAGGCCGCCTTAACTTTTTAATGTTCATATTTTAAACTCAAAAATGTCATAAATGGCTCAGTCAAATGTCAACATTTTATTCATTTTTGAAATCAGGAAAAAAAAGATCTTCATTCCGGCGAACAATTTACAGGTATTCTATTAAAAAAAAAGACACGCTTTTTGTGATAATTCTAAATGATAGATACTCCTAATACGTATAAAGCTCTACAACCTTTGTAATTAAAGATCTAAAGCTGGGTTTACACGATCCAAGTGTACTTTGATCCAATGCATTTTGATGCTGTGCACGCGTTGCTTGGATCCTACTTGAATCATGTCAACCCAGCTTTTTAATGCGTGCAAAGTGTATTGGATTAAAGTACACTTGGATCGTGTCAACCCAGCTTATAAAGTCTGTAGCTAGGGTGAAAAATACTTCCAAAAAAAAGAAAAAAAAAACTGTATATAGGTGTCCCATAAATAAGGGGCTACACGACTGCAGTAGATAGGTGACCATATACAGAGTGATTCGTTAGCTTCTTTACAAACTTTGGCAAATGAAAGTAGATATAATTTTATGAAAAAAACATCCTATCAGCATAGGTCCGATCTGCTTTTGTTTAGAAGTTATAGTGATTTTCGCTTTTTCCCAATGACTGAAAATGCAGTAGGTATATTTAATAACAAAAATGATTTATTTTAATGGTACAGACTATAAGTAAATAAACAGCAGAAAGTAAAAATTATAAAATTATAACAAATGTTGAAAAGTTATGTGCAGGTTCACGTCTATTGGGAAATCTAACTCTGTCTTCCTTCGCTGTTTGACGAGCGTTTCCATTGCATGGTCCAGCTTTACAAACAATGAGCAAAAATACTGATTTAGTAAATAATGTAACATTCGGTTACAATAATAACACCATGACACCTTCCATCACCTTTTGTTTCTAATGTTTTGTTTAAATAATTCAAAGAATAACCGAAATAAATGAAGAAACATGACTTTTATTGTAAGTAGAAGATAAAGGAAGAAGAAATCACCTTTAAATTATTCATGCATATTGTCTTGTATATAGGTGTCTCTAAAATGCGTGGACGAGGCTACTTGATCTACTAACAAAAATCGCAAGAGTTTTGCGAATTTTTTTCCTGCGTACAATTGAAACGTATTCGAGCGATAGCTCTGTTTATCGTCGGTATTTACGTAGTAATAGTACTGGTTGTGACTTGTTTATACGACAGGCTCGACAAAAACTTCAATATCATATTAATAAAAGCGTTATTTCTACTCCACATGTTGAACCACCGCCGGCTTTTTTTCTCGCCTTTTTTACGACCGCACCGAAAATATTTGTGTTACGCTGTGTATATTACATTAAATTATATAAAAATGAAGTCACATATGTCAACAATAACACCAGGAATCATTGACATTTATTCCAGTGCATTAAAAACACGAAACGCCGATGACATTCCGCCGGTCGTTCTCTGTCTGGCCAGAGCGGGCAAGCGCGCCGTCTCTGTCTCAGGAGCCCGAGACGAGTGCCTTTGGGGTTAGCGGTGTCGGATTTCGACGAAAAAAAGGGAAGCGCGGTCACGTGCAGCCAGCCAATGAGAATTCGGAGCGACAGAGCACGACGAGTTGCTCTGGATGTGGATGCCCCGAAGAAATTTGATCCCGAGCCCTTCGACTAAGGTGTAATGACAAAACCAGAAAGACAATCAAAAATTATTTCCAAAATTTCAAAGTCTCCAAAAAATTAAGCAATTTTTACTTTTTTTTTCAAATTCGACGCTTTGTTTTCTTATTGCCCTTTCGGGTGAGCAATGGGGGCAGAGTTATTCTATTATTGTTCTTTTTAATATTTACTTTCTCTTTTTTTTTACCTCACCATTCTCTTCTCTGCTGCTTTCTTAACTGGTTACTTCTTCTACTCAAGGGTCTTGTTTCTCTAACTTATCGCATTTCAGTAATTTAAAATTTAAGGCACTTCTTAGAGATTAATGGAGAGAGTATAAAAGACTTTGTGTAATTTTATATACAGCATGTACTACTAGATTGAGTCAAAAGTTTCCACCACCACTGGCACCACTGAATAACATAAAAATAATAATCAAATTATAATGAATGCAAAATTATTCTTGAAAGTGTAATATCAGATTCGATGACTTTTCCCCATCGCTCCGATAATTTTTGGATCTGATCGTGTTACCAGTCCTTGTTCTTGGATGCAAAGAAGTTGCGGCATGCGGTTTCGACTTCCTCTACATTTTCCAATGTTTTCCCTCGAAGAAAATGCCACATCGCTCGAAACAACTCGTAGAACGAAGGGACAAAGTCGGGGCTATAAGCAGGATGTGGTAAAATTTCAACTCTATCCATTTTCTACAGTTTGAGCTGTGTTTGGACAGCACAGTGACAGGAAGCATTGGGTGGTATGCATAAAACGAAGTAGATGCTAATACTTCTCAAATTAGTATATTCTTCGAAGTATCTTCTATTACATAAAGTACCTACTGCAGCTCTGAAGCATATACTACGAAAGCAAAGTTTATACTACGCTGCAGTAGTATTTACTATTAAAATGAATCTGAGGCTTTGAAGTAGATACTACAGTAGGTGCTTCTACAGCGAAGTAAAAACTTCCATGTGCTCTTGTGCTCTAGTATCTACTAGATCGCTTAGTAAATACTACGTTACTGTAGTAGGAACTTCACTTTCGAAGTAGGTGCTTGAAGTATTAGCATGTACTCCGTTTTATGCATACCACCCATTGTCTTGCCGCTTCCGCTTAATTTTTGCTTGATATTTTTCCCGATCCAACTGTTGACAGTAAAGGTCGACCTTCTGGGACCATTTCGAAATGCACCATTGCTTCAAAATTCCACCAAACACTTTCTTTCCAAAACGATCTTGACGAATACGTGGTTCTAGTTTTCTGTCTTTAGGACCCCATTGGAGTTTTCCTTTAGCAAAAGAGGTCCAGTTTCTGCCACAAATTAGAATACGACGCCAAAAACGATCAATGAGAGTTTAAAGGAGTCTTGTACAGATATCCACTCGTCACTAAGTCTGCGCATCAATTCATGAGAATCTTCACTCGGTCATTTGCATCGAATTGATTTCAGATTCCAGTCGATGGGTCATGTTCAGGCTTACGATTTCGGCCCACTTCGAATATATTGTATTGTAAATTCCCCGACTTCGCACAACGCGGCAGGTAGTGGAGGAGCATCTGATTAGAAAAATATTGTCTTACATACTTATATATCATATTCAATTGTTTACTGTGACCGCGTGGCCCATAGCAAATTTTCAATAAGTATGTTTAAATGCGACGTGGGCCGAAATCGTAAGCCTGGTTATATCTATTTTTTCTCGAAGAAAGTGTAAGGTACTATTTTTTTATATCACTTTTTAACTGACAAGAAACACCATTAAAATCGGCATACCGACTTTGAGAGATTGTTATGATAGAATTTTCTTTTAAAATTCACCTTTGACTCGTCCTACAAACCCAGCAATAATAACTGAAAACCACGTGATGTCTCAATCATCCACATCAGTCCGTATATTATTATTATCCTTCGTATTAGTGCTGGCAAAAACCGGAAAAAATTTAAACCGAATAATCGGTTTCCTTAAAAACCGGTTTCGGATATAATCGGCTATCCAAATAACTGACTATTCGGATATTTGAAAAACCGATTATTCGAATATCCAAAAACGACTATTCGAATATCCACAAATACGTTATAATAAAAGCAATTAAGTAAATAAACATGTGACTATATGTATGTACTTTTTTCTAATAAGTACTGAAGATCTTTAACAAACAAAACCCATTCTGATATCCAATTATTCGAATTTCCAGTTATTCGGATATCTGAATATCCGAATAACCTGTTATTCTAATTTCCGATTATCCAAGAAACTGATAATATCCAAATATCCGGTTATTCGAATAGCCGGTTTTCCGTATAACTGGATACTCGAATAACCGAGTTATCCGGATAACCGGTTTTCGGTTTTCTCCAAAACCGCGAATATCCAAAACCGGTTAACCGATTATCCAAAAAATCGATTTCGGTTGCCAGCACACTTCGTATTACACTCTCGTATGGGCAAATTAATACCATTAGAGAATTTTATTGTTTCATGTTATGGGCATCGATTTAGTTGGATGTAACTGTCCTTTTCACAATTTCCGAAGCAAAATGCACATTGCTTTTCAAAAAAGATGACTCTTCTATGCATTTAATCTGACACTTTTCTACCAGAATTTTCTTTTGAACTTCATCTTCAGAATTTTTCTTTTACTTCAACTTGGAGTCGTACCGTAACTACGGTAATGAGTGAAGGTCAATTCTTTTATTAAGCAGTCATAGAAAAGCGAGTAGATACCGATTTAGTTCGACGCAACTCTACGTGACCTCCAAGTCAATAGTTAATCGTCCTTTAGTTCACATCTTTGGGGAACTAATTGTAAGAAAGGGAAAGATTCACATTTCTCCCCAAATTATTGAGGCTTTATGATAGACCATGATAGGTTTCCAAAGTGGGTGGTACCGTACACCAGTGGGCGCTGAAGCCCCCTTCTAGGGGGTCGGTAGATGGTTCAGAGGCAATTGGGGGCGTTAAGGCGATGCAGGGGTTGATGGGGAAATTAATAATTTTCGTGATTTTGCAATCGAGAAATAATTGAATATTTTTTTGTCTTGCAAAGTGGGCGATGTCAAATTTTTAATGGGCCAATAAAATAAATAATTGACGGGTCTGAACCAACTCAACGATCCGAGCCTCGTCTTCAGAATGTGTTAATTACCCGGGCCGGCAATAGAAGAGAAATTATTAAGCGGAATGCGGGCGCGAGCGGCGCCGAAGAACACCGACGCTTTTTTGCGCATCTTTTGACTTAAGATGATGGCGCGCACGCCGCACTTAGTCCACGCGTGGATACCGTTACGAAGACATCCCCGAAAAACCGAACAAAAAAAGACCCGTACGAAACCCTCGATTTTTTTTTCTTTGCGCCTTGAAAGTGACATGTGTTAATTGGTTCGAAGTGTTGCGAGGTGTTATGATGGTTAGCGTCGATGTTAATAATTTTTTTGACTAATTTGTTTATTTGGGCGTGTGGATTTTTCAGATGCTCCTGGCCGATTATCAAATGACCAATCTGAATGAAGCAATTTGTCTGAGCGGAAATGACACGTACGCCGAGGTCCGTTGTTACGCCTCCGAGTTCACCGACGCCCAAAAGGAGTTAGTGCAAAAATTCAACACGGCCTTTTACGAGGCCCAAACCCAAACCCAACACAGGTCGCCCTCGTCAAATCAAATCAGCGAGCATGAGAATATTTTAGAGACTTTCGATGAGAAGTACTTCACCAATATAGAAAATTACGAGGATGGCGACCTCAATGCTGACGGTTACTTCTTCGATTTTCTCATCCCTAAAAACGATGAGGCGTCTTCCAATTTGATCAACAACGGCGACAACACCGCCGTCTTCGATTACGACGATTTCTGCGAAAAATTCGAGCAACAAGTCAACGAGAAAACGACGGCGGCGCACCTCAGCCAATACGGAATCGTAATCGAAACCCCCGATGATGACTTCCGGATCCGAAACCCGTCCATTTCGACGGAAACCACTTCGACGAGCCACAGCACCAACAGCAATTACTTCGAGGGGCAAAGGGAAGACGCGTCGCCGTTTTTCGTGCCGCTACCCTTCGACGTTAAGGTCGCACAAAATTGCGGCGAAGACGACCTTGAGAATTTAGATTTGTCGGACATAGATTTGAGCGAGAGCGTTTCGAACACGTCGATCGACTTGGACAACTTGGGTGATTTTGGGTATGAATATGACGGCTGCCAAAATGATTGCAAAATGAAGTTACCACCCGTGAACACCATCGTCAAAAATAGTATGGATTTTACGAATCGTTTGAGGAATTTCGCTGGACCGGAAACTCTACATTTTGAAGAAAATCAGGTGGGTTAATTGTCTGCTCAAATTACACCTCAGTTATCATCAGACTTCGGATATTTCGGAGCGTTGCCATAGCAATGAATGGGGGTACTGTTCATTGGTCCTCATGTTGCATTACCATGGCAACGCTCCCAAATACCCGAAGTCTAGTTATCATATAAGGTCTGTTCGTTTATTCTACACTTTTCTACACGTTTTGCACCAACCGCTCCCGAGAGAGTGAGATGTATATAATATAATGTAAGTGGGAGTGAGAGAAATAGAGTAAAGGAGTTAAAATGTTTTAGGAAAATACTTTTTGCAACACCTATGGTCATCTCATCGGTAACAAAAGCATCAACATCAACAACAACAACGTTTCGATCGTAAACCTCATCGACGAAGAAACGGAAAACAACCAGGCGATAATGAGGCAAACAGACGCCCTCATGTACGACGATCCCCTGTTGAGCTCGAGCAGTTTAATCCTACCCAGAAGAATCAGGAAAGACACGGAGGAATCCGAGTTGAGCACAGACTGCGACGAAACGTACGGCCATCTTCAGTGCAAGTGGGAAAACTGCTTCCAGATTTACGAGTGCCAAACCTCGCTGGTGAAGCACATCGAAAAGTACCACGTCGAACTGAAAAGAGGTGAGCCAGACCTTTCCGCCAATCACCCCGAGTTTAATTCTTTTGTTTTGCAAAGGGGAAGAATTCACCTGCTTCTGGCTGAACTGTCCGAGGAAAAACAAGCCGTTCAACGCGAGGTACAAGCTGCTGATTCACATGAGGGTGCACAGCGGGGAGAAACCTAATAAATGCCCGGTGAGTATCGCCGCGCGCCATCTATTAACTTCCACCGCAACTTTTTGCGCCTCGAAAATTGCGAACGCGCAGCGCCGCGGGTAGACTAAATAAATCGTGATAAAAACTACACGACCATACACTAGGTTAACAATATTCCCGTTCTATTTCGTATGAAAATAAACGGACGAGGTGCGATCGAACAAACTGTTTGTTTTGCTACGAGTCTGTGTCAAGATCAAGCACCATCAATTTCGACGTGTTTACATGACGCGAGCGATAAATAATTTACCGACGAATTGAACCAGGTGGTAGAAATAACTTCTTCTTCAAAAAAGTCATTCACCTTACACGGGTTTGGGGGGGCCTTATTTGTTGCAGTTCGGCGGTTGCAACAAAGCGTTCTCGCGATTGGAGAACCTGAAGATTCACCAGAGGAGCCACACCGGGGAAAGACCCTACTTGTGCCAAATCTCCAACTGTACGAAGAGTTTCTCGAACAGTTCCGATAGAGCCAAACATCAACGAACACATTTTGATACGGTAAGTAGGATTTCACGCCGAGTTATCAACAAACATTCATCCGAGTTTTATTCTACACAAGTTTATAACACAACTATCTGTACCAAAAATCTTTTTCTTAGAGTTAAAAATAAATAAAATATTAATTAATAAAATAGTGACTGTAAATGGCAGTTTTTAGACAAAATATTAAATATTTCAAGAACGATTAGGTTTAGGTATAGACAATGGTACATAGAAAACGTGTAGAATTTTATGGGAAATCCAAATTTGGTTTCATATATAGGGTGTGCCATTTGAAATAAGAAAGTTTTGTCCGGGACTACTGTTTGGATTCACTCTGTATAGATAAAAATAATTTAATGTTGTAGACCTCTAAAATTAAAAACAAATTTGTGTTGAAAACTTTTTTGTATCTTCAGTAGTTATCGAGATATTGCCCGAGAACACGCTGTTGGGACACCCTGTATGCAGGTCAAATTTAAATCTCAAAGTATCTGTCCTTAAAGAAGCAGGGCCTCTTAAAGTTTCCCCTGTCATTTGTTTTTAATGGAATTTCTCAAGAAAAACGTTTTTGATAATTTTTTGTTAATTATATTCAACGGTACAAATTTATTTATTACTATTTTTTTTGTTTGAAGTTTCACTAGGGCATATAAATTGCAATCCTATAAGAGTATACTTTTTCTCTTTCTTCTTCTTCGACTTTTATTCTTTTGCCTTTCACCGTCATTCTAGAATTTTATGTCTTCAATTATCCGCTTCTGTTTCCTCCTATTTTGAGCTGTTTTCATTTCATGTGGTGTTTTCCTTTTTTCTTTTCCCGATTCTACTACATTTTGCTCCATCCGTAATTTTCTAGGACGTCACCTTTTTCTTTTTCTTAAGCTTCTTGATTCCATTATTTTATTGCAATCTTTTTCCTGGTCCATCCTCTGTGCAGGTACGTCGAAGTCGAAACCAATTAAATTGTCTTTTTTCTCTCTTATCGATTACATGTTCATGTTTTCTTTATCCATAAATCTGTTATTGTTTCTAGCCCCTTCCTTTTTTTTTGTTACATTTTTAAATATACTTTCATCACCACTCTGAAAAGTAAGGGTCTCAAACTGTCCCCGTGCTTAATTCTTCGATCCTTTCGAAATTCTGTTAGTCTCCTTGCACCAATCTTTTTCCTTAACTGTTTTATGTACAGAGTGTCCCATGCTGTAGGGAATTAACATGGGTTTCCACGTATTGTCGATTTTTATCTTCCCAAGATTTAATCCGGTAAAAATTTACACTGCTTCTACTAATTTTCGAATGAGTACACCTCGATGTTTGAACTTATGAAGAACCATGCCACAATTGCTTAAATAATAAAATTTAGTTTTATTTTAATACTGTCTTTGATTTAGAGATGAAAGTCGGCTAACTTGCACGGGCTTTCGACTTCCGCTCGGATACCGCGAGTTCGATCTTATCATGTTCTTTTCTTTAATTATTAATTTTTTGCTTAATTCAACAACCTACACAGTTGTTAATTATTACAGAAATTATGAACAACGTAAAAATGTAAACGATTAAATTAAATATTGTAGTAATAATATGTAATAATAATAAAAAGAACTTGCTCTGCATGCACGCTTTGAAAAGGGAAAAGCATCCATCTCCGTTTTACATCTAGAAAATCGCAGTGCATGTCACTCGCACTCGTTAAGAGCCGCATGCAAGCTTTGCTTTTTCCTGCCCTGTATTTCTGCACCTCGATGTCGATTTTTTTTTCTTTTTCTGCACGGGCTTCCAGTTTGGGCTGTGGTCGAACCACGGATATAAAAATAGCATCGTCGTCCTCCTCTTCCTCGTTGAAGAGGCTTCTTTTGAGCCGAAAGGACTCGAGTCCCCCAAAAGTGATTTCCTTATTTAAATGAGCAACTCACCTCGGGGCTCTTGCTTAACGACGTCCTTTTTCTCGCCCCAAAAGGGGGAGACGCGACGGCCCTTTCGATGATCTCGACAACGAAGTCCTTTTTCTCGCCCCAAAAAGAGTCGTCGTTGTCGAAATCATCGAAGGGGCCGTCGCGTCGCCCCCTGAGAAAACGCCGTGTTTGTTCGACTTGGCCCCAAATAGATCGTCCGCGTCGTCCAGGCGGATGGTTCGTTCGAAAACAAATTGCCTATAAGAGAAGTAGACTAACAGAAACTTACGGGACTAACAAAAATTTACGAAGACCGACAAAAATTGGCAGAAACTGATAGAAATGAACGGAAACATTGGTAGAAACTCATAGAAGTTGACAAAAACAGTAGAAACGTTGACAGAGATTGATACAAACTGACAGAAAGTTTGCAGAAACTGTCAGAGATGGACAGAAACGTTTGCAGAAACTAAAGGAAATTGACAGAAACAGTAAAAACGTTGACAGAGACTGAGAGAAATTGATAGTAACTGACACATATGGACAAACACTGACAGAAATTGATAGACATTGACAGAAACTGATAGAAATGGACAGAAACATTCGCAAAAACTGATATACTTGGACAGAAGCGTAGGCAGAAACTGATAGAAATTGACAGAAACAGTAGAAACGTTAACAGAGGCTGATAGAAATTGGCAATAACTAACAGAAATTGATTAAAACGGACAGAAATTGACAGAAACTGATAAAAATGGACAGAAAAGTTGGCAGAAACTCATAGAAACTGACATAAATAGTAGAAACTTTAATTGAAACTGACAGAAATTGGCAGAAACTGACAGAAATTGTCAGAAACTGAAAGAAATTGTTAGAAATTGACAAAAACTGACAGAAATTGATAGAAATTGACAGAAACTGAGAGAAATGGACAGAAACGTTTGCAGAAACGTTGACAGACACTGGTAGAAATGGGCAGTAACTGACACAAATGGACAAAAACTGACAGAAATTGATAAAAATTGACAGAAACTAATAGAAATGGACAGAAACGTTGACAGAAACTGATAGAAATGTACAGAAGCGCTGGCAGAAACTAAAAGAAATTGACAGAAACAGTAGAAATGTTGACAGAGACTGATAAGAATTGGCAATAATTGACAGAAATTGATAAAGACTGACAGAAATTGACAAAAACTGACAGAAATTGGCAGAAACTGACTGAAATTGACAGTAACTGACAGAGATTGATATAAATTAACGTAATTGTCAGAAATAAATAGAAGCGTGCGTTCTTTTATTCAACATGTTGACACAACAATTCATCAAGTCAATCTTTTTTTCATTTATGGAATGTTTGATATTAAGATTTTGTGTTCTTGCCACTTGATAAAGCAACAAAGAAATCTATGAAATCGTTCTAGAGTACCATCCATCTAGCAATCTTAATAATTGTCAATCCAACATATTGTGGAATAAAAGAACGCACGTGAAATTGATAGAAATTTACAGAAACTGATTTACAAAACGGAAAAGTTGACAGAAACTGATAGAATTGACAGTAACTGATGGATACTCATATAAAAACTCATATGTTGACAGTAATTGTCAGAAATTGGTAGAAATTGACAGAAACTAATAGAAATTGACAGTAACTGACAAAAAATGGATAGAAACTGACAGAGATTGACAGAAACTGACAGTAACTCACAGAGATTCATATAAATTGACAGTAATTCTCAGAAATGGATAAAAATTGACAGAAACGTTGATAGAATTGGATAGAAATTGACGGAAACTAATAGAAATTGACAGTAACTGACAGAAGTTAACAGAAACTGACAGAAATTGATAGAAACTGACAGAAATTGATAGAAACTGTCAGGAGCTGATACAAATTGACAGTAACTGACAGAAGCTGACAGAGACAAATGCAGAAACAAAACACTACCTGTCGTTTAAAAATTAAGAGAAAAAAAACATTTCTCGAAAACGAAAAATAAAGTGAAAACGCAAAAACAAAAGACTATCGTGTTGTCGAATTACTACAGAAATGCAATTAAAATGTTGGAAAATTTTGCTAGGTTTTAAAAGTATAAAATATTTTTAAACGAACGATGAAAACAAAACAGCATATAAACAGCGAGCAAATAAAAATCAGATTAGAGCAGGCGGTGCGGTGCAAAGAAAACGTATGTCTGTGATTAAATAAAAAGTAAATAAATTTGACAGTCCATGAATGTAACTGGAGACACCCTGAATGATTTAATCAATGAAAAAATCATCCATTGTGCTCTTTCTGTTCGTAATTTATAAACTAAAAGCAATTTTCAAAACTTAAACTTCACACAATAATACTGCACCAAACATTAATTTTTATTAAAAAGAAAATGCAAATATGATACAAACAAACGTAATATACGGGGTGTAACTTAATGATTGCAAAAAAATGCAGGAGTGTTTTCTGGGCTGTTTTTAAGCAAAAAAATGTTTCTATAAACACGTGGCCTAAAAAGTGCTGCGTTTTTGATACACAGGGTGATAAAGTTCCTCATAGCTGCAACACGTGAACCCACCCAAAATAGTCCAAGGATCGACTTCAACAGTTAATGCAAAGAAAATGATGGATGATGGATTTCAATATTTACTTAAATTTTATCTCTGCACCAAGTTTCATTCAATTATTGAAATAAACTGTACTAGGTAAATTTAAAAAATTAAATTTAACTTTTCACCTTATATACATACATAAATCGAAAACGAAGTATACTAAGCTACAAATTTTATAGGAAGCCTTTTATTTACAATCAGTTTAAAAATCACCTCTTCAAAGTTACATCTTGTATAAGCAAATATTTTTTCGTTGTGTTTCAGAAACCGTACGCGTGTCAAGTTACAGGCTGTTCAAAAAAATACACGGATCCAAGCAGTCTGCGTAAACACGTTAAAAACCATACCTACGAGGAGCAAGTGCAGCTGAAAAAGAAATCGGCGCCCAAGGACTCGACGGCCACTTCGCAAAGGCGAACGGAGGTGAAACGGTGCGTCCCGACGCAGAAGAACGAGAGGACCTCGTACGGCGCGTTCTACACGACCTTCGAACACAGTTACTCCAACAGTTTCATACGAAGTCCTTACGTCCTCAGCGCTAACGTCAAGCAGGACCTCAAGAACAAGATCTCCGAGAAGATCAGCAAGGAAAAGATGCTGATGATCGCCTGAGGCGCGTCCGAAACGCGCCGAATGTACATAAATAGATGCACAAAGTATTTTTGTAAATATTTAATAAATATTTTTTTTACATTTCATGTTGTACGTGTTTTCTTTCTCTGAAAAAAAAACCGCTAAAAATGTTCTATAATATTTCATAACAAGTATTTAAATCAAACGAAGTATTTAAATAAAGCACGTGGTCAATCAAAAAATTCGCCAAAATGTAATTCTCGTTAACTCATAGATGACACTTCATATTATTATACTTCAGGACCGATGATAGAATGAGAATATGAAGTACCATCTGTGAGTCAATGGCAAATATCTTTTGGCACTTTTTTTTGAGATCACAGTGTTCATTCGTAATGAGTATGTCCTGATGATGAGAGATAAACAGCGAAACGTCAAATATCAAATGGAACTCGTGCAATCAATGCCGTCCTTATTTTTTACGTATGGTTCGGAAAAAATTGCTTCGACCCCCCGCCCCTCCGTGTGACCTGTCCTCAAACATGTGATAAAAGCAGAAATAGTTTTTGAGGGAAAGTTGTGGATACTTTAATACTACCTACTACTTACTTTAGTACTTATTTAATTTTTATTATGTTGACAATACACGTGACGAACAGTATGTAATTTTTTCTTGCCGTTTATTGCAGCAGTGTCTCTTGAATTGCATTGCCTTCATGTAAAGGCCGTTTTAAAACCGCTTTACAGTTCGCAATTTTCATTGCCGGCAATAATAATTGCAGCAATTCGTATTACACGCATGCGCGGTATTTTTAAGCTTTTCTTCCTTTTACTTTCGATGGTATTCTTCACCGCAAAAGTGCTGAATATTAGACAAAGAGAAGATTTGGAGATCTGTGAAAATATCTTCGATTTCTACCAAGAAGGTGAAGGCACAATTGAATGAAGGAGAAAAAGATTCCAATGAAGTTTCTTCCATTATTTTTGCTAGCGTAACTTTTGATGGCAATCTTCACTTCAAAAATGTTGAGTATTAGACAGAGTGACAAGATTTGGAGTTAGGGGAACTCTGCCTTAGTTAAAGATTCGAAGGTATCATTTCTGCCAAGAAGGTTAAGACAGGCGTTGCCTTTGAACTTTTGAGTATTAATCTGATTGAGAGAGGATTTCGAGTTTGTCCTCTCAATAGAGGACTTCCACCTTCGTTACTTCGAATGTATGTCTGTGATTAACTGAATTAATTAATGTAATACATTCATGGACAGTCAAATTTATTGACTTTTCATTTAATCACAGACATACATTTTCTTTGCACCGCCTGCTTTAATCTGATTTTTAGTTGCTCACAGGTTATAAGTGACAGTCTAACTAACGTCTCTTTGTGGGATAAATATAACGTCTACACAAAATGTATACATATTTATAGGGTACGCGCAACGTTTATACAGTATGAGCATAAATGTTTGAGGACAAGTTGAATTTCCCGCCTTTCAATATTTTTCTTAAGTTGGTCAAATGCATAGATTACAAAAAAAATTGGCAAGTAATTTGTTTATTTTAAATACAAGAAGCGGCAATAACTACTGACAGGTACATTAGGCAAACGCGCCCCATTTCGTCTTATGAATTCTTGGAGCCGGCTGCAAAATTTACACAAGGCGACACTGAACAAAAATTAATTTCTCAGGACGGCCACACACAAAGAGTAAAAATTACTAGATAGAGACGCGGGAAATTCAACTTGTCCTCAATCATTTATGCTCATACTGTACATGATTTATATTAGATGTATATTTTGAAATTATAAAATTATTATAATTATATATTTATATTATTACAACTTATTCTAAAAAAAACTGTCAAATGTACAGGGTTTTTGTTTATATTTTGAACGGTACCTATATATTTTATTATTAGACATACAAAAAAATTTACAAACAAAAGTTTTGGGGATTTACCTGAACGTTTCGTTTTCTTTGCTCTGCGGTTTGCCAAAAAAATGACGTTTTTGCAAGTGTAAAAAAGCTGCGCATATTGTTGGCTAGGATTGGAAACACTGACCTCAACATAAAAGGCCACCTTTAAAATTACAAAAGAAAACGTGAGTTTTGGTTTTTCTTTAAAAACTTAAACAAAAGACGATCGATCGTTTAACAAAATATGCAAGAAACAAAAAAAAATCGTCGACGACTTTTTACGTCAAAAAATAAATTAAAAGCGATCAACTGTGAAAAAAATTGACAAGTTTTGGGTTAGTTTACGCCTTTTTTCTCTCGAAAAAGATAAAATATATGAAAAAGCAAAATACGATCGATGATGGGAAAACTACATTCCGTGTTTGCAAAAAAATTTAAAATTGTTAATAAAAAGAACTCGATTTTTATGAAAGAAAATTCCTTCGGTTTTGACTTATAAACGACATCTTGAGTGAGCAACAGTTTAGGTCGCGACATCTCGCGGCGAAATTCATAAGTTTCTCATATTTTAAGCTCTAAACTCATTCAGTGACGCAATGTTAGTAGTTTTATGGAAAATTTACTATGTAACAAGGACCACAAGACCAATTTGGATAAATATTTTGAACAACATGTTACATCTAAACATACTTTTTGAGAATATACCTACTTTAAATTTTTAATGAGAAAATTTATGTTAAGTTAAGGGCCTATGCCTACATGATAAGATGGAATTTAATAATTTGATAAACGTGTTCTGAAAATCGCGACATTTTATTACATGTTAATGAAAACGTTTAATTAACGTATCACTTACATTCTAGGGTAACTAGTACCATTAAAATACGCATATTTTTGGTATCCTATATACCATTACCAAACTCTGTCTGTCGTATACCGTGATTTTATTTTAATATGAAACATTACTGTTCATATTACTATGGAAACTAATTCCAATTTTTAAAGAAGTCGTTGCATGATCGTCGTTGTTAGGGTTTCTAATGTCATATCAAATAAAATTTGTCCATTTTAATTTGGAACATCTGTCAGGCGAAGAAAGTTAGTGAAAATATATCAGTATCAGGAAGAATTACCTCTGGACAAGTAACTAATGCCATTAACAACTTTTATAATTGTTTAGGATACTGCATGGAGGTAAATGAAGAAATTTTTGAAAATTTGTGGTGTTTGTTTTGAATGAAAGAATTTCTGTTTTCCTTGTGTTTTAAGTTTACTTATTTTAAACAAGAATAAACTTATCTAATGTCGTTATTATTTTGTAGTACAAATCACTAATAACAGAACAGATTCATGGCAGCTGTCATCGCTTGTTCTATTTTAAAAAGGACAGTTTAATCATAGTTTAATTTACAAATTGTAAGTGTTGCTATGGATTCTCAGGTTCGTACGTAACAGCAATGTTTCATGTTAAAATAAATTCACGGTATAAACCGTCTAATAAAGGAAATGGTGTTGTTTGGGCATTGCACTTTGCAAGCATTTCGCTAACCGATGACATTGGAAAATATAATTCTCCCGCCCATTACTAATGATTAATAAATCCACAAATACTAAACACGTTATAGGGGAGTATTAGAATTCCAGGGGTGGTTTTCTCGAGCTTTCTTTGTAGATAAATGTTGACATGCGTATTTTCGATGCGAAACCAATCTTTCACTCCAAAAGATTTAGAAATTTTAGATCAGAGAGTGTCATCTGTTGATCCACAACAAAAGTTTCTTGACCACATCCAATTTACATTTTACAAATCCTCATAGGAATTGTAGATAATCATAATTGGGCGGCAATAATTTTTGGAGTATATCGAAGTAATAAAAAGTTGTTGAATTTCAGAAGCCCGATATTTTCGAGCTATAATTTCTTTTTTGCCTAAGCCGGGGCATCGTGCTATAGCACTTAGTATTAAATATCAGGGAGGGTGTGACAGTTTTTGTTCCAGTACATTCTTCTCATAAAAAATAGCTCAGTAAAAACGATTAGGTCGTCACATGTGTACGTATGTACATACACAAATACATACATACGTATGTATAGGAGCTCTTCGGTTACATTGTATTTTTTGCCGCCGTTCATTACGACCGAATGTAATTTTAAATCGCCTTGTGCACATGCGTTACAATAATATTCGCGCGCCCTAGGTTGGTAACTTTATATTTATTTACTACGTTACATTTGCGCGCCACGCATGACATCACTTTTATAACTGAAACGGTGGTAGTTGTCTTGTCTCTCGTTTTTTTTTCCTCTCATTCTTCTGGCGTGGTTTACGTTCATTAAATAAGTTAACGATAAACATTCGGACTTTTTTTTGCGAGCGCCATGTCACCAAACGGAAACGATTTGAACCAAACGCAAATCAAGCGAGTTCCTCAGGGTTCCACATTTGGGACCGAGAACTCGATTGCATTCGCACGCACGTGTTGCTCTCGGAATGTCTTCGTTTTATCTAAGTAAATAACTTACAAATATAGAGAGTAAAAGCTCTCCTGCAATTGTTTAAAAATAATTCGGCTTTTTTACGATGTGGCTCGCTCCGAACACGTGTGCGGCCGGGAAAAAAGGCGCGTAAAAAAGCGAATGGTAAAAAGTGGAAACAAGAGGCGATAGAAGCTGGAATATTATATTTATATGAATTGGGGCAAAAAATTACTCAGCTGCACGCCTCATTGTTTTTTCTGGCCGTTCTCCTTTTAGAAACATCTTACCAGGAGACGAGTGCTACTGCCATTAAAGAGGAGGCACGTCGTGAATTAGTATCGTACTAATTAATAAAATTTGTCTGTTCTATTTCTTCGCCGTCTTCTTTTTCTATTTTAGGCCTGGCATAATCACATTGTCATTATGATTGCATCCATTGTAAACAAAAGACTCAAATGGACCCTCATCTGCAATAAGGAACCGACCAACATTTATGTTTTGAAAAAAGAAAGCTAATTTTCTTTATAACCGTTCATTCTAATCGCAATAAAGAACTTCTGACGAGGATTTTTATCGATTTTAGATTAATTTCGTTGCGCCGATTCCAAAATTTCATTAATTTTGACAGATTGGCTCTAGTATCTGAGAATATTATATTACTAAATGTTGCACAATTTTATCTAATATTACTTAATATTACGCATTATTTCACAGTATTACACAGTATTACAAAAAACTACGCAATATACAGGGTGAGTCATTAAGCGGCCCTTTTCGAGATTGCGATTTTTTTTCTTCCACAGATGATAAAAAAATTGAAGGAAATTCAAAAGAAGGTCAATCAAAACCTCTTTCACGGTAAGTTTGATGGTTTGAATATTGTTACAGTCCAATTTCATTGCAGCGAGCTTGCAACGTCGCTTTTACGGATGCCGTGTTCTAGTCGTCTGACAACACTGTAATCCTCTCCGGAAATGCTTGGTTTAGATCGTTGGAGAATTCTTTCTTCGTATTGGCTCATTCATTTGAATATCATTACGGCATAATTTTTCGATTGGTCACGCAAAAAGTCAACTTAAATACAGTTTTACTGGAAGTTTTAAGTATCTCATAGTGCAGTGTGAAATGCAAGTTGCGTTTTAGTCCAGGGTTAACAGGTTTACGGCCGGTATTACCAACGTTTTAAGGAGACATTAAATTTAATTCTTGTTTAGATTGTGACATTTCTGCTTGGTTTGTATAACATGAATCACATTCAGTGCTGCCAGACCTCCCGTTTAAACGGTAGATCTACCGTTTTGGTCAACAAAATACCGCCCTACCGCGTTGATGCTATCGTATTTTGTCTTTTTCTACTTGTTTCTTGTTTTTACAATGATAATATAACGGAACTATGTAATACCTTAGGCCCGTGTGACACTATGATGTTTCTTGTGCAAGATTTGTTACGAAGTGAGCGAGAAGTGCCAATTCAACCAATCAGAATTCACTGTGGTGGCTCATCTCCCTCACTTTGTAACAAAAATGTTATCAAATATTGCATGGTGTCACACGGGCCTTAAGTAGAAAGTTAAAAACACTTTTTATTTATATTTCCCGAACACAGATGACGCACCTTGGCCTAAAAATGTACAGTCACTAAATAAATACAGTACCGCAATCTATATGCTTTATGTGTAAGATAAAGAAACCACGTTTTTGCACTAAAATGGCCGACTTTCCACTTTCATCAATTTCAGTGACCACTTTCATTAACTTTAGTGACCACTTTCGTCAATTCAGTGACCACTTTGGTCGACTTCAGTAACCACTTTCGTCAACTCCAGTGACCACTTTCGTCAACTTTAGTGACCATTTTCGTTTACAATCACTAAATAAATACAGTACCGCAATCCATATGCTTAAGATAAAAAAACGTTTTTGCACTAAAATGACCGTCTTCTCTAGTTATTTTCTTTCCGGCAAGCTTAAATGGTCGACATGTCTAGTGATTTTCTTTCCGGCAAGTTTAAATTGCCGACTTTTCTAGTGACTTTCTTTCTGGTAAGTTTAATCAAGTTTAACGCCTGTCAAATAAAAGTTTAAAATGCCCGAGTGCGTCGTTGTTAGGGTTAGATGTTTAAATTTCCCGCCAATATTTTGCACTAAAATGGCGGCTGATTGCGATACTGTATTTATTTAGTGGCGGTATAAAAATGGGTTGGTATAATTGTTGTTGGTTGTTGTTCGTTTTTAAGTTTCGGTTTGTGCTTAAAATGAATGAAGTACTTTAGAATAGCTGCTATTTCAACATAATCGCTATTTGTTTTATGAGTAATATCTCTTATTTAAAGTTCTGATTCTGGATGAAGCAGTTCCTAGTACAAGTAAAGCTTGCTTGAAATAGAAGGTTTATTTTCCTGATACAAACCTTCATCTTGATTCGATTATTTGAATTTTCAATCATTTACCGCTTTCTACCGTTTTTTTTTGTATTGCCATCTACCGCCCATAAATTTAATCATCTGGCAGCACTGATCACATTCTAAACACGAATTAAATTTAAGGTCTCCTTAGTTAAAACGTTGGTAATACCGGCCGTTAGTCTTTTTATTGCGACGCAAAAGTTAATTATCGTTCTTCTCTGTCCTATTTAGGATCGTTCTTTTGTGGAAGTTTTAACTTCCCCCTGTTCTTTTATGACGAAACCTTTTGTCGATTGTTTGCTGGCTTGTATTTTGTTTCGGAGTTACCTGTGGTCGCAATCGCGTGATTAAATCTACCGAAGAAACACGCATTAGCCCTGTATATTGCTGTACGTAATTCCACGGAGCTCCGCTTGTGCTGAGGAAGTGCTGACATCTACACGAGCAAGCGTAGACCAGACAACAGCTGGACATCAAATAACTTTGTGACGTATACTTTTACTTTATTTATATTTCTGGAACACTGACCATCTCTACCCGATATGGATGCCAACACTTTATTTAGAATTAATATTTAAATAACCATTTCATCGAAGTTGTCATTAAGGCACTTGTGTGGAATCTGATCAAACGTGTATCGAGTGTTCTTTAGATAATAATTTAGTTGTGTTTATTTAAAATCAGATGGGTAGTCACAATCAATCTTGAGTTGAAACCTCAGTGAATATTTGTTTTGTTTTCAACAAATATAATTGATTGATTCAACAAATATAATTGACAGTGTGTGGTTTGTTAATGATTGACTCTACGCTGGACGTACCAAGTGAGACAAATCTCCTGAAAGTTAGTTTACCTTTAGCGAACACGACGAGACCTTGGGAACGGTTTCGAAGTGATTCCCTCAGCTGGGTTGGCGCCCCGGTTTATTTTAGTTAGTACCCATCCCTTCTTCACCGAGCTAGTTTTGGGAAAGTTGTGGGAAAAGACCTCTCTTTCACTTCTCACTTCTTATCAGTTCTTATCAACTGCACATGCAGACAGTAGGTTAATGTTTGAAGGCCTACGAAATGGTGCGAATGGAAGTGATGATGTGTTTGAAAATGCTGTCAGGGATGCGAAGAAGAAGCTTGAAGTGCTCTTTGAAAAATTCTCTGTAATTTGCAGCAAAATGAATGAGCCATGCATACGCATTTTCATGGGTCAGATTGTAACTCATGCAGGCACATATGAATTAGGCCCTTAAATATATGTTCAAAAAAGTAGAAGCACCAAAAGTAGATTAGGTTAGTTTGTAGTTGAAAGAACTGAAAAGAAATTTGCTGCTATCTTTGAGTATCATCGTGATAGGGGTCAACGTATCCATAATGCACATGATTCACTAAAGAAATGTATCAACAAGAGATACAGCAATGTATTCAACAATACCGAGCTTTATCCATCGGATCTGTATAATATAGAGCAGTATATCGAAATTGGTGTTTTAGCATCAATGATCAGAAGCAAGTGTCGTTGAAATGTCTTAAGCGGCCCCTAGACTATCAATAATATTGCACAATATTTCATATTGCGCAATATTATTGATGATATTGAAACATTGTGCAATATATTGAGCAGATCAAGAAAGGTTTGATATTTATTGCGCAATCTGCAAAAAGGGTGCAGTGTGTGGTTAATATTGTGCAATATTATTCAGTATTTCCTCGAGTGCGCAAGTCATGGTAACGAAAGAGGAGGAAAGGCGGTTCATTTTAGAGTGCATCGAGGTGTATAGAAATTTGCCAGCCTTGTGGGGTATAAAATCAAAAGATTACAGCAACAGGGTAAAAAAATGAACAGTCTTTCACCCATCCGCGTTTTTTGTTTTCCCGCTTGTTGTTACGAAAGCTCGCAGACAATGCGATGGCAACACAAGCTGTTTCAACATCAATTAGCATGTTTGCCGCTAAAAATTTAGCAACTGACTGGCTGTATATTGTGCAATCGTAGTCCGCTGTCTAGGGCAAATCTCAATTTTATTGCACAATATTATTGCGCATTATCATTGACAGTCTAGGGGCCCCTTTAGGAAAGACATGGATTTGTCGCAGCCTGTGTTCGTCGATTATAGAAGTTAAACTTCTGCGTCATTTGATTACATGCAAACAGATTGTTGTAACGTAATATCAGTTTTCTATGTATATGTTTCTTTATGTATATTTCTCTACTAATTTTTCTGGGGTGTAAATTTTATGAATAGATTTTCAATTTGTCATTTAAACCATATTATAAAACAGGATTTACGTCCAAAATGTGAGTAAGTGGGTAAATAAAATGTCATTTTTTAAATCAGTAACAATTTTTTTCTTAAATTAGCTTAGAGATCATAATCAATTAAAAATCAGATAAGATTCATTAAGCCCCCACACTTTTTACAACTTCATTAATTACGCGCAAGTATGATGCAAACTGATATCGAGTGACTGCAAATTATGTAGGTCATGACGGTCAGGTGCCTGTCACATGTTGAAAGACATTACACAGTCATTTATCATTGTTGAAGACAGCAAAAAGTTGACACACAAAAGTCGATTAAGAATTAATTGCAAAGTTACACTTATTATAAAGGATTCTTTCGAAAATGTTCGATTCTGCCATAATTTTCTTAAACTTTTAGATAATATTCCCGTAGTTACTGCAGATAGTCTTCTTTTCTTCTCTTCTCCTCTAATTAACAATTTATTTCAAAATGTAATTCGTATTATTGTGAAGTCACATGTCTTTAAACGTAAATGCATAACAGCATAACATACAAAGCAATTTTTAATTATTATTGAGAATGATTTGAAATTATTTTTATTTAAAGTAAAATACCTGGTGACAAGTAAGCGTTGTTTTCCCCAGTAGCGCACCCAGAAATTTGTCTTGGAGGGATACATAAGATGAACATAATACATACATACATGATACATAATATGAACTTATACCGAACTAACGTTACCAAACGAAATTAAGTCGGCGTGCTCTTTTTCTTGCAAAATTGAAATTATTTATTGAATTCTGGTACCACATAGCTGCCTCTGGGGGGAGCTTTAGCCCCCTTAGCCCCCCCGTGGGTGCGCCATTGGAGAGTTGTCATAGTGCACTTGCATTTTTGAAACAAACATTGTTTCGATTTCAACATTGGGTACTTTTACATGTGTAGGTTTGTTATGCACATAAGACAAGTAGCCCTGATGAAATAAAAAACAGAGGAACAGTTATTTAGAAACAGCAGATGTTTCAGGCTCCATCTTAGAGAAAATGCGAAGATCCTCCTCTGAGAAGACTTGTATGACATCAAGTTCAACATCATCACCTCTCAGCAGATTTTCTAAAACACTTTTGAGTGCTGCATTGAAGTTGGTAACATAACCACTGTCAACTCAAAATGTTTCGGCTTTCAGCTGCCCTTTCATTATATAGCTTTCCACTGACCATAATCCGTAGACATTAAGTCCGCTTTTGGAGAAATAACCATTATATGTTGTGTTGATTTGATAGTGTCTAACTCTTTAGCAGAAATGGCATAGCTCGGGGTTCCATTTTGAAAAATTGACTGAAAACACTTCCATCTAAAAATGTGTATCGCACAGCATTATTGAAAGACGATGGTGATTTGCCGGACACTGGTAATATCCCAGTAACTAATCCTCCTAAATGAGGATTATTTTTTAGAATATCAGTCAGGAGGTTGGAAAAGATGTCTATTGCAATTGCACATTGGGTACCAGTTGTATCACTCAGGGACTTGGAAACCATGTTGTTATACTCATCAATCAACAGGTAAGGTCTTCTTCCATGGTACTTTTCCAGGTACTCCGATAAGTTTTTGAGTCCTTCACCGGCTGACATCTTGTCGTCCTCAATTGTGTTTTCAGTCCACCTTCTACAAAGTTCTTTTTCATATGCTTTCAGAACAACACTGCTGTTGTCTTTATATAGATATTTATGTTGTTGCTAAGCTTCACGCACATGCCGTTTAGTAAATTACAAAGCAGTAGCACAATTAACAAACGTTTGTGTACACAGAAGATCTAGGAAAATGATGGGGCATTTACCAAAATATTGGTCTCTTCGAGCAGCATACTGAACGTCCATAATCTTGAGCCTCCTGAACTCTCTTGTATTCCGCAAGGACGTGAGCTGGATATATTTAATTTAATTAAAATAATTTTAATCATATATTCAGCGATTTTTAACGACTGCCCAATTGACCCGGTCCAGAAGTAAAAATCCATTTTGGGGGTGTCTAAAAACAAGGGTTTTTGTAAGGATTTTAGGGCGGTGTTGAGGTAATTTTGCTTGATTTTAGGTGATTTTCAACCATTTTTCGTGTGCCCAATTTTTGGTGGTCTATAGATCTTTGGGTACCTACTTTTGGGATGTCTAAAAATTAGTGGTTTTTAAAGGGTTTTAGGTCTTTTTCGGTTGTTTCATATCCTTTTTTTTTTTGGTCGTTTTTCGGCGACTTTTCCGTATGCCAAATGCCCTGGTCCAGAAGTAACATTTTATATATTACTTGTTATAGAACCTTCTCAGATTTTCTAATAAATTCTGGTCTCCTCGGTAGTATAAGTAGTGAAGGTTCGATTTTCTGTCAGGGATTATTTCTTTCTGTCATTACAAAACCACAGGCCCGCTGCTAAGGTGTCGAGCGCCCTTGTGCAAAACATGTAGTTGGCGTCCCTTTAAAATTCTGAACAAATATTCCTTTACCTTCTTCCTGAAAATGTAAAGGAGAGCCAATACATACAAAAATATTTAATTGTACATGCTTTTTTCCCGTCTGAAAACGAATCAACGCAGTGTTACATACAGGGTGACTGACAATTGTTCCGCAAAAAAAAACGCATATCAGAATGGATATCAAAGATTACGGGAAAAATCTGTGGAATAATTTATAATTAATGAAAAATGTACCCAAAAAGTTTGTTACGCCAGCGTGTATTGAGTATTTGCAATATAATTTAAGGAAAAAAGATATATCAGTAAAAACAAAGATCACGGTTTTTAAAAGTATCTACAAGCCGATATTAACAGATGGCAGTGAGAGTTTGGTATTAACAAGATAATAAAAAAGTAAACTACAAGCGACAGAGATGAAATATCCAAAAGCAACTACAGGTATCACACGGAGAGAGAATACGAAATGAAATAGTGAGAACAGAACTAATGGTGGAACCAATTCTAAGGAGTATACAATAGTATGAATTTTTGTTTTTTTGCAGAAGGCACATATGTAAATGTTGTTTTTCTAATGAGATTATTCTTGACAGAGAAACTAAATGCTTTGCAAAGATCCTTACTTCACACCGAACGGGTTTTTCGTCATTATCTCGATAAAACAGTTTTGAACAATACTGCGTTTTGAAAATCACCTCCTCATATGATACGAATGAATGACCAAAGACAACCAAAACAAATATGGCAAACAAAGACAGAAGAGAAAGGCAGACTAAGGAAAAAGTAGAACAACGTAGTGACAGAATGCTTGGAAGAAAGAGAAGCAGTCTGGAACAGGAGAAGAATAATGGCAAAAGACAGAAAGAACTGGGCAAGATTTATACATAAGTAAGGGACAATTAGATGCCTTAACACCTTTGGGTATGATAAGGTTTATTGATTATAATATAATTTAAATTTAAATTAAAGAACAATACTAGGAATGTTTGACACGGAAATTTGAATTGTTTTCGTGTTGTAGTGACTCATTTATCAAAGCAGGTGTTCAAAGAGGTTGTTGTCCTTATTTTATAAAGTTTGTACTGAATAATTTATTTCAGGTGATTCACATACATTTGTCAATATCTTGCAGCTTCTATTTGAGCTGATCACAATAATTCCGTTCGAGAACTAAAGTACATAGAATTCTCTTAAACATTTCTCCCATACTCGGGGATATCGCTTCTCTTCATCGTTTCTTTTTTGGCGAAACAATGGTCAGTCACCCTGTATAAATTAATTTGATAAAGAATTAATTCTGCTGACAAACAAGGAGCTTTTGAATAATTATTTTTGCTATGTTTTAATCTCAAAGCAATTCATTTTTAGTTATTTCTATTTAAATAATTACAGAAAATTTGGAGCCCCTTTGGGCGCCCTTGTGCGTTGCACAACGGGTAGTGGCGGGTCTGCAAAACCAACATATATTTTTAAACGCAGTAAAATACTTTTTGTTTATTCCTTTAACAAATACAAATTTCTTTTTCATTCTGAATACGAAATTAACATTTTTAATTTTATTTATCACTATTCTGGTTATATGAATAGTAAGGCACGTTCTTCATGTCCTCGGTAGTATAGTGTAAGTATCCCCGCCTGTCACGCGGGAGACCGGGGTTCGATTCCCCGCCGGGGAGGTTCTTTTATACCACAAGCTAAACATTTTTTTTTCTAATTTCGTAAAGGCTACTCAATTTCTCTTCCCTTTTATGTACGAAATTATTCTACCTAATTTCAATCTTTTTAACTACAGTCCTCGGTAGTATAGTGGTCAGTATCACGCGGGAGAACAAGTTTGATACTCCGCCAATATATTATTTTCTCTTCCAATGTTCAGGTTCCATTGTCCTATCGCATTTTTGAACATTTGTTTGGTCTTGTCGGGAATAGGTAGGGAGCAAATTAGTTGTCGGAGTTTCTGGTGACTTATGCTATCAAAAGCCTTCCGAAAATCATACCAGGTTGTATGGTGTTCGCATCTGTTCAGTCTTGCGGAGTTTAGGAACGCTTTATCTAAGAGTAGGCCTTGCATAGTACCCCATAGTATAGTGGTCAGTATCCCCACCTGTCACGCGGGAGACCGGGATTCGATTCCCCACCGAGAAGTTTTTATTAGACCATTAAACAATATTAACTATACGTAACGTACACAAAACAAAAAACATTCTCTAATTTTTTAAAAATTAATCCAATTTCTTTCTCTTCCCTTTATTTCAATATTCTATGAAATTACTCTACTTTTCATTTTGTTAAATTCTAGAACTGGTTTGTGTGTCCTCGGTAGTATAGTGGTAAGTATCCCCGCCTGTCACGCGGGAGACCGGGGTTCGATTCCCCGCCGGGGAGACTTTTTGTACCACAAGCTAAACATTTTTTTCTAACTTTCTTACTCAATTTTTCTTTCCTTTTTACGTATGAAATTATTCTACCTAATTTCAATCTTTTTAATTCCAGTCCTCGGTAGTATATATTGGTCAGTATCACGCGGGAGAACAAGTTTGATACTCCGCCAAAATATTATTTTCTCTTGCCTTTTTTGTCTACGAAATTACCTAATTTCAATTTTGTTTAATTCCAGAACCGGCTCGCAAGTCCTCGGTCAATATCCCCGCCTGTCACGCGGGAGACCGGGATTAGATTCCCCACCTTGGAGTCTTTATTAAACCATTAATTATGTGTACATAAAACAAAAAATATTCTCTAAGTTTTCAAAAACTAACCGAATTTCTGTTTCCCTTTTTTCGTATGAAATTGCTCTACTTGGTTTCAATTTTCTTAATCTCAGAACTGGCTCGTGTGTCCTCGTAATTACCTAATTTCAACATTTCTAATTCCAGAACCTGCTCGTATGTCCTCGGTAGTATAGTGGTCAGTATCCCCGCCTGTCACGCGGGAGACCGGGGTTCGATTCCCCGCCGGGGAGGTGTTCTTTTTAATTGGAAAATATTTTTTAAAAGGTCTATAAATTATATTATATTTTTTAAAAGATCTATAAATGGTCGCGTTCATCAGAACAAATCACTTTGTGATGCGTGTGTGATTGCTGTTGCCTGAACGGTTACTTCGATTTGTCATTTGTTTACGTGTTACCTTCTAATAATTAATGCGTATCTTCCGTTTCGGTTATGTTAATAAATTAGGTTATCGTACAAAACGATGTCACATTTGACGTTTTCAACACGTTTGCTGCTGGCAGCGTTAAAATTTTACGCTTAAAGAAATGGCGTCTGATACCAATCATACACCAAACATGTTTGCAATATAAACACCCGTTCATCAGAAAAATTATCAAGTTGGCCAACCGTTTGCAAGCAGTTACTTCTGGTGAACGAACGCGACCAATCTTGCGTGTGTTTCAAAGTTAAATGCAAATTTTTCTATTTGCTCCTTTCAACGTCAAGAATATCCTTCTGGTTTAATAGATTCCCTGACAAAACTCCCATGGCATTGCTGCATAGTCTACAAATGGAATGGGACCATATTGCCAGAAAGTGCGGAATGTGGACAAAGTGGTAACTTCCGTCAAATATAATTGCATTCACCCATGCCATGTATTCTCCCCTTCGTATATAAACAGACCCTTTGAATATAGAGGGGAGGAAGGAGCATTTCGCATATAAAACTCAGTTCACATGCATTTCGGATACGCAAAATTTTTATCGCGGACCGTTTCTAATTGGTTCATTATGTACATTTCAATCAAAATGAACCAATTAGAAACGATCCGCAATAAAAATTTTGCGTATCCGCAATGCATGTGAACTTAGCTTAAAACTGGTCCACGATGGATTTTGCATATGGCGGACAAATATTTCCGATTAGCAGTAGCGTACCTGTTATCCTTCATTGGGTGAGTTTTTAATTCAGCATTTTGCTGTGATTGGTGTAGACAGTAATATGAAAGACTGAATAGAAATTCATCTACGTTTGTCACTACATTTCCACATCGTTATAACTACCTACGCCTATGACTGACTGTTGTTGCATTTATAACCTACAATGTAAATAACTTTATTCTAAAGAAAAACACATTTTGGAAGAAAAGTAGGTACCTAATTGTAATACTTACTAATGAAAGGTTATTCCTAAGTTCGAAATAAACTGTATTACACCGTTAAATACAGTAGTAGAATAATTCGTGTTCGCACTCAAATGATATAATCATCAATGACCGTTAAAATGGGTTTGCAAGATGGCACTTCCGTCTAGCGTTCTTTTAATGATGAAAATAATAAATGCTCCTTCCTCCCCTCTGTATTCAAAGAAACAGACCACTCAAATAAAACTATTCAATTCTTTGCTGCATTTACTTTACCAGTTGCACTTTGTAAAAACGCTGCCTTAGGGCTTAGAGTAAACGAAACTGCTCGTGACGTCACGAGGTGTAACTAGAGCAAACAATGTAATTTTTCATACAAATTACTACAAAGTTTAAGATGTTAAAGAAATTGAACCAAATCTTGAACAACAAGAAATGGGGTAGTGTAAAACGGCCTTAAGATTATAGATTTCCTATTCACTTGCTGACTTGCTCATGCAAGAGTTTTAGCAATGCATCGTTTCAAATCTAGATGGCAGGTCGTGTCACAAAATATTTGAAACGTTTAAATAAACCTAACCTCAAAGCTCAAAATGGTCGTCAGATACTTCGAAAGAGCAGCGAGAAAATGTCGATCGAAGCGAAGTAATTGAAGCGGAAGGAGACGCGCAGCAAGGAGCCCCCCTTACAGACCTCAACTCTGCAAAGATGAAGCCGAAAATATTGATAAACTCGCACCTGAAAAAAGAGGTACGTGGGCATGTCACACGTTTGTTGTTCTACGACTGTCGGCGCAGTCGGCGAATACGAAATAAATTTGATACTGTTTACACGTTACGTAATTAAACGCTGATTACTTTGATGATAACACGTGATTTATATCGCGATTTAATTGTGGGCGGTCTGCTGGTGCAACGCTTTGTATCTGTGCATATGATAAAAAGTTCCTCAGACTCATTAAGGTAATCAAATCTTGTTTTCTTTTGCTATCTTTATCTGCATCTAAGTTTCCGGATGATTAAAATGATCTATACATGTAAATAAAAGACCTATACCTATATTTGAGTGAGATTAAAGTGAATGACATGTCAGTTTTATTGTGGTTAGCCGGCGGAATTTTAATTAATTAAAAGCCGACGTTGTTATACACCTGCAAATATACCTGGCAATCACAATTCAATACGACACTCAAGTAAAATATTAGGAGTAAACATCGTCGTCAGTTTTTTTTTAAGTGGCTTTCCGCCATATTTAAGCCATTTCGAACGAACAATAAAATCCTGGCACGTCATTTTTGTACAATGTACGCCTCACTTTAATATTTTTGACATACACAAAAACAAAATGTCATTAGTAATTCTGACGTTTAACATAAATTTTGGGTGAGTTAAGTGAACGGTCGAACTGCACAAAATCCTCAAGTCAACGGTTAGATGGTCAGATCACACCACCTGACCAATCAGCGATTGAAAACGTTGAACACCTGGTTTAGGCTGACCAATTTGACTGTTCACTTACCGCAGCCTAAATTTAATAATTTTGACAGAAATATAACCTCAATAAAAGCCTGATTTACCACATTTGTCTAAATATGCACGGCATGTCAAAATTCTTGCCCGGATTTTATTCGTGCTTCATTGCAATTGCAAATTTTTGACGATTTCAAAACCGTCAAAAGTATGCACTCATCAAAGTTTCACAATTGATAAAGTTGTCAAAACCGATCATAATTTCGGTGGGCAACTGATTCTGATGGTTTCGAAACGGTCAGAAAGTGATAAAGAAACAGACCTATTAAGTAGATAATTGAAATCACACTTCATCAAGTTCATCAAGTTGAAATCATACTCCAATTAAAAATCGAGTTTATCGCGATTCGTAAAACTTAACGTTTGAAAGAAAAAAATTGAAAATTACAAAAAGATGTCATTGCAAACTAATTGCTGCCCAATAGATGGCGACAGGATTCATCTGACTCATTTGTATAATAGGAGGTTGCCACGATGAAGAGGGGTAGGTCACTGGTTACGTCATACCACGTAACAAAATCCGATGAATTTATTGACCAGGTCCAGGACCGGTCTTTTAAATCCTCCTTGTGGCCGGCCCTAACCAGATTTTTTACATTAAATGGGCCATAGGACCACGATTCATTATATTTACTTCGTTGTGCCATATAGAAATGACTCATGACGTCATGAGTTACTTTATATGAGGGGGAAATAATCAAACTACGGATTCAACTGGGAATGAGACAACCTGCTAGATACAATATCAGTTATAACAAGTGTCTAAATAAAAACCTGGTCAAGTAGGCTACATTTAGTCATTCTGCTATGTAAATGCAATGCAAAAATTCTCGATCACAACCTACTTGACCAGGTTTTTATTTAGACGCTTGTTACAACTAATCCAGCCTTAATCTGACTCAAAGTTGGTAGAACTGATACTGTATCTACCTAGAAAGTTGCCTTTTTTTCAATTTGAATCTGTAATTTATAGCTTCCCCCCGCAGATAGTAACTCGTTACGTCACAGATAAATTTTTCCGGTACAGCAAAGTATTAAATGGAGTAAGGCCCACTTTTACAATGGTGGAATAAGGACGGAATACCTGTTCGCCGAATATCATTTAACGTTCCTCCATATCTACGTCACACCTACGTCTCACGTTATTCTAAGAATAATGGTTATCCAACGATTGTAAAATCGGGCCTAAGTTTTTAATCTGTTCCTTAACGATGAATCTATTTCTTAAAAATAGGTCGCGTGGTATGACCACAGATAATAGACTTCTCCATATAGCTAACGAGATAGGAACGGACGCTCTAAAAGTAGTTTGTTAAATACTCAATAGATGTCACTTGCATGCACAAATTCGAAAAATGAACATTTGTCACAAACCATTTGCTAATTCCTAAGCTCAATTGGCTCATTTATCGCCAGATGACGCTTTTAAGTAACAAAAGTAAGTTTAAAATGGGACCAGGACACGATAATGTGACGTATGATTATGATATGCTGTTAATTCTCCTTTTAAACTTTGCATCACACCTCTTAGTTATAGAATTTGTTTAAATGTTACTTATATTTACAGGTTTCGGTTTTCCACTCTGCTATTGTAACAGTAGCGCCACCACATATTTGGTGAGCTGTCTCCAAACTAAGCCCAGTTTATCTCCAAATTGGGGCGTCAAATTTAGAACATTTGATGAACTAGGTACCTGTCTTCTGTCTAGTTCTATTACCTGTGGTATGACGTAAAGAATGACCTCTTCTTGATCGAGCCAACCGCCTAATCACAATTCAGTCCTACCAGTCTTGATCTGACTCTCTAGTTGATTTTAACTTCTGTTGCCTTTGTTCTTGAAAGGCCATGAAATTAAAAAATATAAATATTACAGCAGATCCGAAACTTGCCGATTTGAGCTTCAAGCAAGCCACCATTGTCGAAAAAATGACGTCAAATGTCAAAGTCAGTTTGACGTAAAATTTTAATATAATATTTTTGACGATAAGTGCGCCGCAGAACAACTATTTTCCGACCTATAAATTGTGTCGTGAAAGCAAATAGCAACTATACTGCTGCCCCATGTTACATAGGGCAACCAATAATTTTGCATAATATTTTTGTTACATACAATGCAGTAATAAATTGTAGAACAAATTCAAAAGAAGAAACCACTTTGTTATTTAGTTTTCAGAAATGTAATAGTCCTGTTATACAGTGAGACTCAAAAATCTGGAATAAAATTCGTAATTTTTTTTACTTTTTTGACGTTTCGCTTGACAGTCATTTGTTTTCGAGTAATAACCTCATCGACATTTTTTTTAATAGCAGTTCCCATTTTTTTTCTTGATTCTGATAGCTCATTGAATTCTCTATCCATAACTACAAATCAAAAATTTATGACGTTTTATAGGAAAAATGTTGAGAAAAAAATGATGCATACGCCGCTTCACATCAATGAAAGAATAAGAATAATTTCGTAACACAGATGGCAGCATCATCCACGCAACAACCATTCTACGTGCATTTTAACTTTATCACTTATTTTTTGCATTTTTTAATATTTTATTATTTATTTTTTGATTTTTATCATGTATTTTATTTTCTTTGTTTTGTCACACTGAATTGTGCGATAAAATCGATGTCTTTTTTAAAAATATTATGTTACATATTTTTTAAATCTTATTCATTTGTTTCCTTCGCTTTCTCAATATTCTTTTCATTTTTTAAAATATTAATCTATTAAATTGAGTCGTACAATCGATTGTCTTTTATTTTTATTTTTTGAATTTTTGTTATTTTGTTTTCCCTGTTCTGTCACCATTCTTTTCAGATTTATTATTCATCAACTGAATTGCGTTTTAAAATCAACCTTCTTTTATTTGTTTTCTTTAACTTTGTGCACTTTTTTATTTAATTCAATTGATTTCTGAATCTAATAACAAATTCTGCGATTTTCTATGTTGATAAGAGATTGTTTGATAACTCTTTGGGGATTTCTGCTTTTTGCGCGTTGGTAACACTGACTCAAAGGCACCACTATTAATTATCACACTTCTGTCAGAGGCGCTGATATTTTTCACAGGTCATGGTTATTCAGCCACGTGTAAAGTATATAAAGCACGCCATCTAACAGAAGATAGCCAAACTACTAGCATTAGTTATAGTCGTCCCAGTTTTGTATCGGTTTTATGGTCTTGCTATAAAAAAAGTGACCTGAGGCAATAAAGAGACCGTAGTGCCGGTCTCTTTGTCGCTTTTTTTTACAGACCTGCTACCTACCTGAATGGCAGCAAATTGCAGGAGGGCAATTTAAGATCTCCAGCATAGCCGGCTAACTCCTGGAGAAAGGGGAGGGGGTCGTACGTAACCCCAAAAGTACAAGGGCAAATAATTAATAAAATAAAAATTCCCCAATACGGCACTATTGTCTTTATTTATAAAGATAGTTAAACACGCTATAAAATTGATATCAAAAATCAAAATCAAGAAACGCAAACAAAACGCAACGAGGTTGCGAAAACTCGGTAGGTACCCACTTTCCATTACAAAAGTCAAAACAAAATTAACTAACCTTGGCCACAAACGGTTGCTTAATTTACAAAAGAATTTAGAAGCGTGCGTTACCGTAATTCAAATCAAAATAATCCGACCTTGATTACATCCTCGCGCCTCCAACGGTAGCTGTCGTCGTCAATGCCCGTAGAATATCGAATCCGGTGGAGGACCACTGAAGCCAAGATGGCGCGGCGCTTGTATCGCAATTCCCAGCGACTTCTCACGACGCGGTTCACCAACAGCGGTTGGGTGAGTTCAAGTCCGGACAGACGTTTTCGCGCTGACCTTGCGGTAATTTCAAGATTGAGGGGCCCCCGAAATCAACATCAACGGTTTGGGTGGGCAAAGATGCGATGATCGTAATATACGTAATGAATCGTAGAGTAGAAGGAAGAGTAACAACTTGCAAAGCGTAGAACGCAAAACAAACAAAAAAAAAACAAGAACCTAAAAGAAAAACATATGCGTTACACTTTGAACCACGCCCAAGTACACGTCATATTTACCTAATCTCAAACTGCCGGGACTCGGCTTGGACTAGCATTAAACAATGCTTAGAAATCCAGTAATCCGGTAATCAAAGTACCGTAAATATTCATCTTCAGGCGTTTTCAGCCAAATGAATTGCAAAGCACAAAACCACAACACTGGCACCACAAGTGCACACCCTACAACGAGCCACGAAGGACTGGCTAGCGTGTAAGCGTCTTCATTGTCTTCAGTGCATGTAAGATATCAAGAGAGGAGTTGATAGAAGAACAGAATTAACTCACTTCAGGACAGAGGGAGGCGGCAACAATTCCGTATTGCACAGTGTAGGCACTCGTTTAACAGCGTACAAATGAAATACGCATGGCATAACGTTCAAGTTATTTCGCCATACAGGGTGACTGACAATACTAAAATGATCTTAACGGAATTTTCACCCGTAACAGACCATAAAACCTATACAAAACTGGGACGACTATACTGTCGGCAACGATTGTAACCTTCAAACCCAAATGCGTTAACCTAAAAACGCAAGCCGACATATTTGAGGCGTTTTCGAAAATTCGCTCCGAGTAGAAATGTGAGAGAACATTAAGAGACTTATGCCCGATTTCTTCATCGCCTTATCTTGCGGTTAAATTTATCTGTCAGTTAGAATGTGACACATAATAGTATGTGTACGGCCAACTGTACGTCACATTCCAACTGTTAGATAAATTAGCCTTAGGTTAAACATGGTGAAGAAATCGGCCATTAGTGCACGTAAGAGTGAGAGAAATAGCGCTCGGATCGAATTAACGAAAGCGCCTTAGGTTGGCATTTTAGGTACTCTTTTGTCAAGTACTTGATCTGGTAACCCTAATCTTAACATTTCTTCAGACTTTTTTGATTTGTATTTGGTTACCTTGGAGTTGTGGACATTAGGCTTGAATTACAATATTTGCGTTCCAATTTGTCCCATAAAACTACGCTTTATCTTGTAATCCACAAACGTTTATTGCTCAATCATTCCACGTGCTGATAAGATCTGATTACAGCTTTTTATTTATTTGTCACTGCGATAGTTGCAGTTTGTTTTAATAATTGTTTGGTTTATTTCAGCCCCGGAAGACGCACATGATCCCTACGTTGAGTATCGCGGTGGTGACGTCGCTGTGCGCGGCGTTGCTCTTCGTCTCCGATTTGGATTGGGAAGAGAAAGTGACCTGGAAGAGAGGACTCATCCTCTCCGTTTTCGGTCTCATCTTCTTTACCGGCCTCTACAATCTGATAATCCAGGCGGTGCAAAGAACTATCGCCGGGCAGAAGTTAATCAAGAAGTACAGACTTTCCGTGGCCGATGTCCTCGACTTCAGCAACAAGTACGTACTTACCTAATGCCTTTTGTTTATATCTCTCACTGATTTCCTTTTTTTTATTATTGAGGATTGTATCTTCTGCGCAAGCGGTATTGTCGTGCATCACAGGAACGGTGATATGTACCTACTCATGTCCAAGAGATCTGCTTAGAACCTCACATTATATATCACAGGCGTACGCCTGGTTCGGTGCCTCCTATTTCATGTATGACATTTGGAGCATGTACCAGGTCCACTGTTACACAGTCAGTGCCCTCTGCCAGCAGAATGGAGAAACCAAGAAGAAGAATTGCGGTTTCAACAAGTTTGTGCTTTACCTCAAGCAGAACCCAATCATAATAGGTCATCACCTTTTCATTGGACTGTTTGGGTTTTCTGTGATTGTGGTGAGCGACTGTTGAAGATATTTTTGGCGGCTTGTTTTTCATTCAGTGAACTTTTGCAGTACTTGAGGGGCCCTCTGGGAGACTGCGTGTTCGGGTTTGTGTACTTAATGGAGGCCAGTACGCCTTTTGTTTCTTTAAGGGGTATTCTATCCCGATTCGGACTGAAAGCATCGAAGATGTACGTCATCAACGGATTGATAATGCTCATCTCATTCCTCTTATGCAGACTAATCATGTTTCCATACGTAATGCATTTATACGCGCAAACAACGCAACTGGATTATTTATCGGTAAGTACACTAGATGATGTCGTTGGTTTCTTTTACCGAAAACAATTTTTTTTTTCAGGCAATAGCTTCGTTACCAAGAGGTTGCAAGTTAACCATGCTGATCTTGATTTTACCTCAAATCTACTGGTTCTTCCTGATGTTAAAAGGAGCCACCCAGATGTTGAGGAAGCCGAAAGTCTCGAGTAACGGCACCACTACTACCAACACCAAGAAGAAAAAACACGCCAATTGGACGTCCTAGCTGAAACGGTGAGTGCCCCAAATTTTTTTCTGGCGCGAGAAAAGCGGATGTTTGATTGCAGGAAGGCGACGACTCACCCGAACAACCTCAAAAGAAATCACTGGTAGCTATATTGTGAACATGTCAAAAAATGAGAAAAAAAGTATTTTTATGTATCCCGCGAAACCGCCGAGCACAAAACGTAACTTATTCTATTCTATTGATTGATTGATTGATTAATTAATCTTAATTTATTATTATTTTATTCGCATTTGTTTTTTCTTCTTCTTTATTTGACGGGGATTAAAGATTAAGCGGAGCGCGTCGTCATGTTTTTGCGGTTGATTTGCCTGAGCGGTTCTTAAGAAAATGCAACATCTCTTAAATAACAAGATTTGTGATACAAAAAAAAATTGAAAACTACATTAATAAATATGCATGGCCGTTTCAATTAGGTCCTCCACTTTACACCATCTCATCAACGCTGTAAGTAACCACTGTTTTTGTTAATTATAATGACTACAATCGATGAGATGGCGTTAAATAGAGGGGCTCGTCAATCGGTAGACGAATTGAAACGGCCTCGCAGTCGAATATAGATAGATGGTCATGATTGAGAACAGTTCAAGCAATATATTTAACACTTACCATTCTAACTTGCTTTTTATTTATACTTACTCATCTGCGATTATTATTTTTTTTTCTTTATTTTATTTATTTATTTTATTTATTTATAAATTCGTTCTTACTTTATGCACCGTGTCGACACAAATTTTCACGTGTAACCAAGAGCATTTTCTGTGTTTAATGTCGTCTTAATGTCTATTTAAAATCGAATTGTGCGAAGAATCAAGATGGCATGGACTGGATAGAATGCGTTTATTTCCTCGCCGCTTCCGGTCGGACTCTTTAATTTTTACTCCTCCGTTTAATTTCGAATGGACGTATATGTATTTAACTAGTCATATTTGTGAGAGAAAACCGCGCGCGTTTAATTTTTTTTTTTTTTAATAATTATTATTTCATTCCGATTGTGATCTTTTCCAGTTATTGTTGTGTACTGATGGTAACTATAAATTATGTAAATTAAATGTGTAAATAAATCATGTGAAAACGCATCACTTTTTTACTTTGACACTGATTCACCGAGGGATTTACGAGGTCTATACTTAGACACTGCAAAAATATATTCCTTGCGTAAAAATATGAAAAAGTAGAGTAGACAATTCTGCGCTATTTCTTGCGCCAGCTTTCCCCTCGACTTACAACAGTGAAGAATGGGGTAGGTAATTTGATGTTAAAAAAAGGCGCCAGGGTGAACAAGGTACCCCGCTGATCCGTAATAACCTCGGCAGCGTTCCCAAACCGCCTCGGTTTTGCAGGTGATCACTCGCAACACTCACTTGTACGCTGAAGGTATTCGCACAAAATACAATAGCTAAATTAGGTAACAAATACTGAAATTACATAACGTCTCTAGGCGACAACGGACGTCGAATGCACTCTGACTAAAACAGTTCAACCAAATACACGTCGAAATCACGCCACTTATATTACAAATGAAATTACATTGGTTAATTAAACGCAAGATTTGTCGAAATTCGCTCTTTGGTAATATGCAACACGTCGAAGCAGTAAAATAAAATTAAAACGGTACAAACTCACGGCACCCAAAGTGTGTTCAGAAGGTTGAAGGTCGCTTGTCAGTTTCCGGTGTGTTTGTCAAACGTTGACTGCAGCGAACTTATTGTTAGCAAAACTGTGGCAGCGTCTTCTTCTGGCCGGTTTCGTAACTGCTTTCAAGGACTGATTAATTAACTAAGGGCGAAAAGGGTATTGAACATGTACAAAAAGATGTACAGGAGCAGCGTGCACGGCAATAAAAGCCTGGATTTTAATGAAAAGGAGCTTTCTTTAAACGTTGGCGGTACATTGATTTAAGTTTTCCTGATATTTCCCAGCAAAAACTTCGATAATTCTCACTCACGATATGCACACCAACACAACTAAGCGAAAAGTAACGCCGTGCAACAAAACGAAACGGGTTGACGCGGGGTAATCGCAAATGAGGTCATCGCCGACCAACAGCAATCGTTAATTTTCCCACATGCCCATGTACGAAGTCGTCGGACGGGGTCGATTCTGACGATCAATATTTTCGAGCTTGCGCCGCAATGCTTGGGGAGTCAGGGTCGCCACAATAAACTCTAGATTGGCCGAAATTCAAATGTTATCACCTAATTTCGTACGATATTGTCATTTATTTTTGCGTTGTTTGAAGTACGATTTAAATGGTTAATTTCTGTTTTTTTTTTTTTTGCATTTTTTCACGGTCCAAACTTGTTGCAAAAAGATTTTACCAGGGTCAGTTCGTGCTTCAAGACAAAAGACAACACATGATGATCATATTGATCATATTATAATTTGGCGGGAAACTCGGAAAATCGAAATTCTCAAAAACGAAATATTGTAGTGCTCGAAAAGTATTGCATTTTTTTCCTATAGAACTGATGCAGTCAATTAAAGCTACATTTACATTCAGCATGAATACCAGCATGAATTTAGAGCACGAAAGTTTGACATATGCTTTCTTATGATATCATAAGAAAGCTTACGTCAAACTTTCGTGCTACGAATTTGTGCTGGCACGTAATTGAATGTAAATGTAGCAACTTAACGAAACAAGAACACGGCCTACTGAGACGAGGATAAATAGTGAATAGATAATCAGTGCTATTCTGTAGCGAAGTGGTTTACATTGACTGGTTTACTGACGTCAGTGGTTAAATTCGTATTCAGTCAATACAATTTAACCACTGACGTCAGTAGCCAATGTAAACCATCACGCTACAGAATAGCACTGATTAAGACTTTGTGTGTGAGACGGTAATATTATATAAAATAGCATTATTGTGATCTGTTAGATACTGTTTTAATTGTGACTAGTTCTCACGATTTTCAATAATTTTATGCTTACCCATGTCAACTTTTAACGTAGACCGTATGGTTGTTAAACTTAGAATTATGTATCGGAGGCTCTGAAGAAGGTTAAAAAATAAACCGAAACTAGTCAGCTGAATGATACTTTAGTTTTTCTATCGTCCTAAAGACCCGATCATCTTTACCTTATTAATCATTATATGAAATGTTACTACCATGCTGACTGCTACAAATTCGAAGTTCACCATTGGGATCTCGAAAACGGTGAGAGATACGAAGTATTAAAATCCAATGTACTGGCCACAAGAAAAAAATGAAGTTGATGGCAGTAACAAAATTTACTTTCCATTAAACAGGGATTCAATAAAACTATTTCCATTTCGACAACCATTGAAGGGCAATAACTTTTGTTTTTTAAATGGAACGGTATTATTTTCATGTCGTCGTTAGATGCTCCATAAAGTTATCTTTCAATTAGCTATACGCTTCCCTATACCAATGGCTGCACTGCATGTGTTTGTAGTTTTAATAGTTTGTTTAGTTGCAGTCTGTCATGTTTGCACCTACACTACCGCTCATGTTAATTCGAACACTTAAATAAATTTATAAGTGTAATGATTAAATATCCAAGCTGCATCATAACGTCCGAAAAATATTCACACCACGCAATTCTATGTTGAAAACTGTACAGAAAATTATAATATCACTTTGATCGTAACTCTGTTTGTGAAGTTATTGAGAGTTGAAAATTGATTCTTGATTTAGTAAGGTGCGATAAATCTACCTAATATCGTACACTGCGTTGCCAAATTTAAAATTCTTGGAAAGTGTACGTGTTTGGAGAAAATAATATGATATTTGTTGATACAGTTTTTAATAGATAATCGCGCGGAGTGAATATTTGTCGGACGTTATAATACAGCCTGTAGATTTTAGAATGAAGAATTTCTGAACGTATTTGTCTATAATGGGCATAAACCTTAAAAATAATTTAGTATTACCTAGCATAATATTATTTAAACCTGTAATCAACAAAACGGCTTACAAGAATACTTTATGTATGTGTACAGTATGAGCATAAATGTTTGAGGACAAGTTAAATTTCCCGCCTTCCAATATTTTTCTTAAGTTGGTCAAATGCATAGGTTACAAAAAAAATAGGCAAGTAATTTGTTTATTTTAAATACAAGAAGCGGCAATAACTACTGACAGGTACATTAGGCAAACGCGTCCCATTTTGTCTTATAAATTCTTGGAACCGGTTGCAAAATTTACACAGGCGACACTGAACAAAAATTAATTTTTCAGGATGGCCACACACAAAGAGTAAAAATTACTAGATAGAGACGCGGGAAATTCAACTTGTCCTCAAACATTTATGCTCATACTGTATGTACTACATGTATTACTCCTATTTTCTATAGAGCCGTCAGTAAAGATTATCATTATTAGTATTATTAATTACTGACGGTTAAGGAGATATTTAATATTCTCATAACTTCTGCATTTTAACATATTAGTTAAAATCAGGAGTGAGTATTTGCTCAAACATTTTACTTGTTTTGAGTAAAATGTGAATTTGCTAAGTTTTTAAGTCCTCGTTGTATAAATTATTGTTAAATACATGATTACTTAATTCCATATACCGTTTGTCCATCTGACAATGAGACATAGGGATTTAACATGGGAAAACAGAAATTGCTTTATATTATCTACCTGAGTACATATATATGAAATTCTGGTTTATAATCGGAAAGATTATTGCATTCAAAGTGTTTTGATACTAAATTTGTGCAATTTTAGTTCTTAATTATTTAGAAATTAAAAAAAAAAGTTATTATTTTTTTCCGGACAAGATTAGTAAGTATTTAACGAAGAGTTTACAAACGGATGTCGTGGTCAAGTTAGTTTGTTTATGTTTCACAACCGTAAGGTCACGAGTTCAAATCCGAATGAGGACACTTTTTTTTCCTTTTTTTAAATATTTTTTCAGATTTGAAATCACTTAAACTCTTAAACTATTTTATTTTATTTATAAGTTTCATTTTAATATTAATTATGTAACATAATAAATAAAGTTATAACTTTAACATGAATTTTGCAAACGAAAAAATACACATAAATGGAACATAATTAATATTAAAATGAAACTTATTACACAAACTTATTAAACAATAATAAACTAATTTAGGAGTGATTTCAAATCTGAAAAAATATTTTAAAAAAGAAAAAAAAGTGTCTTCGTTCGGATTTGAACTCGTGACCTTACGGTTGTGAAACATGAACAAACTAACTTAACCACGACATCCGTTTGGAAAGTTTTCGTTAAATACCTACTAATCTTGTCCGGAAAAAAATAATAACTTTTTTTTTAATTTCTAAATAATAACTAAAATTGCACAAACTTAGTATCAAAACACTTTGAATGCAATAATCTTTCTGATTATAACTCAGAATTTCATATATATGTACTCAGGTAGATAATATAAGGCAATTTCTGTTTTCCCATGTTAAATCCCTATGTCTCATTGTCAGATGGACATACGGTATATAATATTGCCACAAATGATGCTAAGGTGGATTATTTTATTTTACCGGGGTTTGTTTTTATTATTATAAGTACCTAGCATGTAAATGGTAGGAGAAGGATTCGCTGACTTCAGCAGGCAGGATTAATAAAAGGAAGCGCAGCGAGGCACACGTGGCTCAGTTCCTGGCACTCAGTTCTTAGGCCTTAAGGGTCAAACAGAATGCAACGCCGCCAACTGTTACTTCAAAAGACATGCACAGATAAAGTGGCGTAGAACGACGTCAATCTAACCGGAAAATAAAAATAACTTCTGCCACAAATGGATAAATTTCAACTATTTAGAGTATTATGTATGTATCTGCTACACCTGATGTATTGTATTTTGTATTATTCACATAAATATACAAGAAATTACCAGATAAAATGCGATGGTGGGACATATTTGGTTATTTATTATGACGTTTGTCGCCGTCAAAGTTGGAAGTTGACCAATTTTTCGCGTACAACGCCGCTTGACGTCGTTCTTTCTGTGCAAGGACATTTGAACCTTTGTATTTAATATTCATTTGACAGATAACGGCGCGTAACGGCGTTGTATTCTGTTTGAACCTTTAGTCCATGACTTAGGCCTAGTTGTACAATTCCAGTTTAACTTTAAGTCAAAGCTTAAACCCTTAACAACAATTGTTGAAATAATCGTTGTTAAGGGTTTAAGCTTTAGCTTGAATTTAAACTAACATTGAACAACTGGGCCTTAGTATATGGCACTTAGTACGGGACAGACTGGGGAGACAACGGATGATGGTTACGAAGTACGGGGCGTCCAGCGGTCGGTTCCCAAGCAAAGGTAATTCCTATCCTGCCTGCTGAAGAAGCTTAAGTTGGTTTCACTTAATAAACGGATACATTGGGTATGTATGTTATTAACTCTGTCGCCCTTAAGGTACCTCCGCAATTAATTAGCGAGTGCTCCCTCTGAACAACCCCCCAGCGACCCTCTAAACTTTTAAGGGTCGTGACAATATGAATACATATTTCAAAGAGATTTTTCTAAAACAATTTTCACACTCATGCATATTTAATTAAGTCCATTGATACGTTAGCATTGTGTCATTTTTGAATCCACACTTAATCGTTGGCCTCCTACAAGTGAGAAGATTTAAAAAATGTTTTTATGTTTCGTCGAAAGTGAAAAGCCAAAATAATTAATCATTCGACCGTGACAGGATTCGAACCTGCAATCTTCGGATCCGAAGTCCGACGCCTTATCCATTAGGCCACACGGTCGCTGGAAAACAACCCTTCAGTGGTGAGACAAGAGGGGGGTGACGACTCGCAAAAATCAATCCATGAATTTGTTGATGATGATATGAATTTAGATTTAAAAAAAGTTGAAATAACAAAAACTATATTTACTTTCATTCAACGAAAAATTACAAAAGGAACATGCATTTTTACCTCATTTAAGTTGTGTACAGGTGTCTCTAAATTGTGTGAACGTGGTGGCTTAGCTACAAATTCCTGGATAACTTATCTGTATCCAGAAGTGTTGCGTTAAGCCACTCTTCTGTTTCAAAGTTCTTTAAAAAGCTTAACTTTTTTACTTTATTTTTTTAAATTTTATTACAAAAATCAATGATACCATTAAGGAGTTTATAAAGAAAACTTAGATAATATAAATTCCTAGGAGAACTTAACTATAAGGTATTATAATGTGATGAAGATTGTTTTCATATGCCTCATAGAATAGAATACATTTATATAGCCAATCAATACATAGATAAATACGCACAATAAAGTGATATAATTAATATAATATTACACTACAGACATCTACGAAATTTATAATTTACTACGTACTAAAGGACTGAGAAAATTACTGAAGGCTTCAGTTACTTGAAAAATAAATCCGAAATACGACTTCAACATGCCTATTAATTGACAGTTTGCTCTCCAAAAATATCACTAAGTCTTTGACTATTGACATATTTTTATAAAGTAGGCGTTGCTTATAAACTTTGTAGAACGTGAAAAAGAAATCTAGTAACATTTAGTGACATTCCAGAACAGCCTATTATCTTAAATTCTTTTAACATAAAGACTGAATTTCGAATGGTTAAAACTATTACTTGTATCACTGATAAATGAGGAGAAAAATAAAGGTCCCAAGCGCGAGTCATGCGGTACCTCTCAGGTTCGATACACACCGAGTCAGATGTTGGGCATTAATTCTTTATTTGTGTTTTCTGCAGAATTTTAACTAAACAAAAAATGTATTCAGTAAAATAAATAAAACGTTTGTATTTAATAATTGTACATCATTAAAGTACGTGCAATTAATCACGTTTTCTCACTTTCGTCGTTCTATCAACGGAAACATGATTCAATAATCGAGCAGATTTACTCAACAAGAGAAAAATTCTTTGAAGTGGAGAGAACAGATAGTTTATAAATAATAACTGAATGCACATGACATCTACAAGCGTTGGCCAACAAACTCATCCACCAGCAACACTTTTATCAACACAAACAGAATCGACCGACAGAGTATGACCTTAACCTTACTTTTCGGCGCTTATTTTATTTTTGCTTGTAATTCTTGCAGTTTGTGTTATTTTAAAGTGTACGTGCGTGTGCCTTTTTCTAGTTTTAAACAGGTGAGTGGCCGTGCTTTCAGTCTCCCTTGTTTTCAAGAAATAATAATAACGCAGGTAAATTCCTTCGGTAACGTAAGAAATTGCCGTATCGAAGCTGTTTGCTTATGTTTATTATTTTTATGTCTGTTCCGGTTCAGTTACGGTACGTAAACACGCACACCTGAACTGTAAAAAAAAAGAAAACTTTTACAATTTCATGGTTTATTATTTTATCCAAATTTAGATTAAGTTAAACTGTATGTGTATGACACGTTTTGGCTATTTTAAAGTTCGAGTTATGAAATTCGTCGACCTGCGTCGATAAAGGCGTCGATTTCCGACGTCTCATTTTAAAACCTACATTTTTTTTTAAATTTTAATAATTAATATAAATCTATAAATTAGTACTAGAGTTAGGATTTAAAGATAGAGTAATATTCAAATGTTAATAATTTTCCTTTGGAACTCGGAGACATTGTACGCGATTCAGTGTTGCCAGAAAAATTATACGTTTTGTAACAGATGTCTCTTCATAGATGTTCATTTATGATAATAGATGGCGCCATCATAATAATTGTGGTGCAGCATCGATATTTACCTACCTTGTTTTACGAAGTCTCACATTGTTATACTTTGCACACAATGTTTTGCCTTTATTATCCGACCCATTATTGTGAACTGTTACGGACTAAAATTTAACATTTATTTGAATTTGTTTGTTATTTTGAATAATAGATGGCGTTAAATTAATCAAGCTTGTTGCTATGAAGTTAAGAATTAACAAAGTTTTCGATTTAAATACTTGAAGAAATAAAAAAAGTTGAAAAGGTAAATAATTCCTAGTAATTTTGTAATAATGTCCCGTGCCGATAAATCAATTTTTATAATTGTCATACCATTTAGCGTCTCAATGATTCCATACTCACGCACTCGAGATGATGCTAGAATTGTACTGGAAGTTTCTCGACGGATGGCACCTATTTAAAAATCGAATTGGGCGCGCGATTGAAATCAGTTTCTTTTTGAAAAGCGACGTGTGCGATTAATAGCGAGTTGTAGATGTAAATCAAAATGGTGTGCTTCAGTAAATTCTTTTGTGAAAAATTTCGAAGAAATTACCAACGGAATACGATTCTGTTTGCCTATAAATTCTATGCGTCATTGGCACGCAGATGTAATATAAAACGATAATAAAGCTGACCTGCTCAACATAACGACACGTATTGCTGGGGTCTTTGGGCTGCGATCGTTATGTCATTACTTACCGCGATGTTTCTAGCAAGTGTTCGAAATGCTCTCCGTTGGCGTCCATACGGCGACGAAAATTTGCTTGCACTAAAGTTTGCTGGTGCCAGTTCTTGTTGTTACATCCACTGGCAAAAGACGCGTCGCTAATGGTAATCCTCTTCTGTCAAGTGTTGTACACGTTGCACGTAATAGGGATGTAATAAATTTTCTCTTAGAATACAGTGCACAACAGAACGTGGCACGCCAATTTCATGTGTACTGCGCCCTGAATTTTTATTATTATACATTAGAAACATATCCGCATATTCTACAGTTAAGTCGTAAACATGTTGCGATAAGTGCTTCTACATCAATACAATGTCATAAATTAACTGATTAATCTTTGTGATTTACTGACAGCTTTCGCCTTGCGTCACGATAGGGGTCGAGTTGCGCAGGTCAGGGAAGCCAGGTACGCACTTAGTATTATAGGTACTTTAGCTATTAGCATATCTCCCAAACGATGCCGTTTTTGTAATTTTGTTAGAAAAAAGTTTTTTTTTTATATATGGTCACATATCTACTGCTGCCGTATGGCCCTTTATTTATAGGACCAGTGCCGGCGCTAAGGTCTTTGCCGCCCGCAAGCAATTTCTGTGTAAGCACCCTCCACCGATAATGATCCGACATATGGACGCACACTTCGACCCATACATATATGCATAAAATTTTAACCAAGTTTGACATTCTTTTAATAATAGAGAGGTGGAGGGAAGAACCCCCCGGGAAAGATCTTCCTTTGAGAAAATAAAATTCTTGAAGTGAATTGAAGTTTGTATTGTACTCGTATCTTAAAATCTTACAAAAGTTTTGTGTAAATCGGTCAAAAAGCGATCGAGAGATGTCGCTACTTAAATTGTTCATTAAAATCTTACGTTCACACGACTTTAATAACCTTACAGAAACCTGTAAAATTTCTAGTCCTTTAAACTACAGATTGATAGAGGTCACCACTAAGTTTTCGAAGCCATCCAAAACACTTTAATTTTAGCGATTTTTCATACGAAAAATTTAGTAGTCGCTCTACAAAGAACCTGTTTCTTAAAAATGAACTTATGAATCCAACCCCGGCCTCGGTGCCCCTTCCGTAGCAACGCCCGCATGTATCCATGCTCTGGATGCCCTGTATGAGACAGCCTGTACATGCACAAAACAATTTACGGATATTCCACAAAATTGATAATGAAAGTAGTGTCTATTACAAGATCACACTAAAACTTGTCCAGACGAGTTTAAAACAATGAGGTAACTGAAAAGTTGTGTCAAATCAATTTTTTTAAAATTTATTATGAAATATCTGTTAATTTTTTGACAAGTGTATTTTTTTGTATCAACTCTGTGGTTTCAAATTTTTGGCCGATAGTGTACTTTGTTTCCGTCTCTAGTCTAGAATTTTGTTGAACGCTCCGATATGTCAAAAGTAACCCAAAATAGGCGCCAGCCTCAGATTAAGATTTTTAAGCGTCAAATTGCCTAAAGTTCGCTCAATCTGGCAACCCTGTTCCTCTTATACCTGGAGGTGTCGAGGAACGCATTATAAAACGTTTTTTTTTTAAATTGAAAACAATGTCTTTAAAAATCTTCCTTCGCATTTGGAATTGAATAGGTACAGTCGCGGACAGAAAATTTCGGATGTCACTGTCACTCATCTAACGTATACATATAGGAATTCATTAACTTTTACGTCAGTGGAATGACAGTGACATCCGAAATTTTTTGTCCGCAACTGTACGTACATATATCCAAACGTTAGGTATTGACTTTTTTAACATTCCTGAAAAATATTAACACTTCCTTATGTGGCAGCTAGTATTCTATTTTTAAATAGCATTTCATGGCAGGGCAGTAGTGATTACTATAATATTATAAGAGACTCACAATCAGTTAAGTACAAACTAGACAGACGTCCGCGGCCGCGTTCGAGATGCGATCATATAAACTCGCGACTTGCGGCCGCGGACGTCTGTCTAATTTGTATTTTAGATAGTCAAGCTTCCTGTTATAAATAAGTTTGTTACCCTCAGGCAGGTAACTGCTCCAGATCCGGTTCTAAACTATTTTGAAATTGTACTCAAAAAATTAAAGAAACAATTGTTAATTAAGCGCACCAAATATTTATCTCAGGTGGTAAGGACTTGGTGATAAGGAAGGATTTAAATTTACATATATTACAGACCCGAGTGACAATTGCTAGCCAAAACAAAGACCTGTTTCACATAAGGACCATTTAGATATCACCAAAATAAGTAAATTCGCTGATAACAAATCCGAGACGATAACATCCACGCGCGGCGAGAAGCAATCGGTCAAAATTGAATGACATTATCCTTAAAGGTAGGCAACTTAAGTCACTCCAGTGCCAGCGCAGTGATCTAAATGAGCGGAACTAAAAGAGGATACCACTAGAGGGCACCATCTCTCGGAAAGACATTAGAGGGCAGCATATTGCTATGTTAAATCGTCACTTTAGGCGACAATTTAATTGCTGTATTATCTCAGGGTATTTTGGACAATTCTTTGTTTTTTATTATTTTTACGTTTGCCAAATTATTTATTTATTGTGTAATGTTGGTGAGTCAATTTTATTTATGCTGTGTAATCTGAGTTCTTTTAGATATTAGCTTTTGTTGCAAATTTTTTTCTTTTGGGCGTAAATCTCAGGGTAATTTTTTTTTCGAATAATTAATTCCTTTTGTTCTTTTTCTTATTTTGTTGATTTTCCTCTCGGAGGCTCTTCTTTGATGATGAATTTTGCAGTGTATCCCGTAGACCAATTTCATTGTTGTGGAGTGTATTTTATCATGTGATATTTTTTGGATGTAGATTTCACTCGCGAGCCTTCACATTCAAAAATATCTAATGTCAGAGTTATGCGTGTGTGTGTGTGAGAGAGAGAGAGAGTGTATAATGAAAAAATGTCGTAGAGAAATCATTTTATTGTAACACTTAAAATAATTAATTTTTACAAACTAATTATAGTGAAACTCGCTTATAACGAGCACTGGTTATAACGAGAACTCGGATATAGCGAGGAACTTTATCATATTCATACGTATATTTTTTCGTTTATAACGAGTACTTGCATATAACGAGCATAAATTTTGGTCCCTTGAGCCCTCGTTATATCCGAGTTATACTGTATTAGCAAGAAGTACGGGTTTTTAAGGAAATTTATATTATTAGGTCGGGTTTTTCACAAAACCTTTACTCATTTATCTTCCGTACTGTTCGTGCAGTATAGATTGTATTGCACTTTCCTTTATCACACTGAATTATTATGGCATTAAATAAATCAATTCCTTAATTCCTACGTATTTACTCCTTATAAAATCTAAATAATTTATTTACAATAAATAGTTAGTTTTAAATTGATTATTTCTAAAAACGTTTACTTATAATTAAGAGATTTGGAAAAATAAACTTGTATTAAAGAATTTCTTTAAAATACGTTTCATACACTATCCTCTAATTTATTTTATTATTTTCCAAATGTATTTCTTATGTTAAAGAAATTATCAAAGAAATACGTATCGTTCATTAACACCGCATAAAGTCGGAAAAAATTGTTTAAGAAGGGGAAATTTTGAAAATGTAAACAATGTAGTTCCGCAAGGAGAGAAAATTTAAAAAAATTAATGTTCACTGGCCCTCTCTTTTTCTTCCATTTTATGATAATTAATAATTTTTATTGTTCATCATGAAAAGTTTGTATTTAAATTAATCGCCAACCCCTTTTCGCGACATGAGTTTCTAAAATTATTGGTATGGCGTAAGGAAGAAGACCCTTTGCCTAGAGCCCCAGGGGACCCCAAGGACACACGAGAAAGGTCCTCTGCTGCTGCGTCTCATCCTCCTAAAAAGATAGGAATCATTTATACAAACAAATTATCAAAGGACACGTTTTAGACAAAAGCAAAATTTAAACGTAATTACACATTACTTCAGAACGACATTATACCACGCAAAGCACAACAAATTCAAAATGATTATTTTATAACGAGAAAAACAGCATTGCATATATCAAATTAAGCAGTGATTAGTTTTTAAAAACATAACAAAAATGGTAAAATCAATTAATACTTTCTCACCCAAACCATGGTACTAGATACGGAGAGACGGACGGATCAACCACACAGAATGTCATAGTGTGTGGATGATCTCCAAAAATCCATCCATCTCTCCGTATCTAATATGAAAATCACGAAACTTAAGCTCTGGGTAATCAATCGCCGAAGTTACAACCGACAATTATTTCAATATTATTTCTTTGTTAACGGTGAACGAGAAAAAAGGACGGAGTTATGATTCTTAAGTCTGATGATGCAACACCAGACAATGACTTCTCTTATTAAAACAACAATAGTACCATGGTTAGGGTGAGAAAGTATTAAAAAACAGAAGTGAAATTAGACAATCTTTTTTTTCAAATCAGAGCACTGCAATGGTTTCTTCTTGTAACGTCATCAAGGTGATGTAAAACATTTTTTCGACGCTAATTAAATTTGCCCGCTGCTCCCTTGAAATCGATTCGAGCATTCGCTTTCATTTATTCGCACTCCTTGATTAGAATTAATCTCCGATTGCCATTTATCGCCGCACCCTCCTATCCTACGACCAAAATATTTTAACTGATTGTATACGAGGAACAACAAACCTACAGGATTTACATAAACGTGAGTGATTATTATAGTTTAAGTTTTTTTTTATTCTTTAGTTGCAGTAAAGTTGGTTTGGAGAAGAAGGTTTGTAATGAGTTGTGGATGATTTTAATTCAACCTATTATTGAATATAAAGGTCTTCGTGTGAACTTTGAAGCTGGTCGGAAATCGCGCGAAACGTGCGCCGTTTTACTAGGGGCGCGCGCAAGTGTCCTGCCACCCCTCTTTTCGCGGCAACCCTCTCGCGCCGATCGAATTCGTCCCGGTTCTCCGAAGGGTTGAAATTATTAGAAACGCGCTACAAATATAACCGCAAAAAGGGCACGATGGTGAAACAATCGATAAGCGCCGCTTGATAAGGTAACGGATGGGGCCCGTTCTTTTTTAGCACGCTGCCGGCGTCGCGAGAAAAAAGACACGTAAGAATATGGCGGCCCGCACGAAGATACTGAATGTTTGATAGTTTGTGAGAGTGTACGTGTGCAATTCAAGCTGGGAAGTTTTACGTAAGTAATACACGATCAGAAAACCAAAAATTTATATATTTGCTTCTGCGGGAGTAAAACAGGTCCCCCCGAAGTAAACACGATGTCTCTAATATAATCAATCACCATTTTTCTCTTTCTTTGTATATACCATTGCTTCGAATTTGGCGGCCAACTTTCGAATAAGAAATTCGCATTAAAAAATCATTTATGACAAGCAAAGAGAAGTGATATGCATATTTTTTTTATACGAAATGCTTTCGATGTGAATTTTTTTTCCTCAATTGTGGAATCCGCATGGCGCCAAAGATCCCTCGCAAAATGAGGCCACCTGGCTGCTTACCAAAATCGAAAATTACTGTGCAAAATATGATAAAAAAATTTAAAAAATATAGAGTTTTGATATCTGCTTCAGAACACTATTCTTATAAGATACGTTTAATGATTTAGCAATTAGGCAAACAACGTTCAGAATAATTAAATTACATAAATGAAGACATGTTTTGTCTTTGTGGAAACATCGTCAGTTATCTCGTCGGGAAGTTTCTAGAAGTTTCTTTGATTTTTTAAGTTGGTCTTCAGGACCTTATTCTTATAAGACACGTTATTTTTAGGCTTACCAACGTCGAGTCTAATTTTATTCTTCCCGTAAACAACTGGACAACATACTCGGAAAAGGTTCAATTCTTTTCTATCGAAATAAACTGTGGGGATGAATTAATTGTTTCATTCGCCGAACCGAACTTAGGAGGAAAAAAAAAACTATTTACCGTTTGTCTCCCCCGCGACGGCTTTTAAAGTCTTTCTCATCAATTTTAGAAGAGATGGCTAGCGTTACTTAAACCAATTAAATTTAAATATTTCTGTCCCGCGCGAAGCTTCTAATCGAGAAGTAGTTGCCGCTAGATGGCAGGTAGATGTGGTTTCCATCAGTTTCCGCCGTCGTCACGGCCCGCGACGGCTTTTATAGCCTTTCTTATCAATTTTGAAAGAGATGGCAAGCGCCACGTGAGCCAATTAAATTGAAATATTTCTGTCCCGCGCGAAGCTTCTAATCGAGGGGTAGCTGCCGCTAGATGGCAGATAGATGTGGTTTCCATTAAGGTTACTGTATTTAAGGTAGAAGTTACCGCCATTCATTTCCGCGTGTTGCATCCCCCAAATTAAAATGGACGCGATCAAACGCTAAGAAGAGTTTATGAATGAATTTGATTAACCCCAAATTAAAAGAGATAGAAAGTTGGCGCTACCTTCTCAATACAGCAACCTTAGTTTCCATCAGTTTCCGCCGTCCTCATCGCCAATTGCTGACTGAACAAAAAGAGTACGAATATGCTGAATTATCGGTTTCTTACGGCGTCAGCCTGTGATAAGAACGAAATTTTTCCCGCGTAATTCTATGCCTGACCATGGCCAGCTCCATTAACATTCACTGACGTGTATGTATGGCCGTTTCAATTCGCCTAAAATTCGGTTCCGAGAAAGCATGCCGTGGAATACTCTCCTTAGCTCTCCCTATTAAAGGTATTACAAAACTACTAACAGTAACGTAATGACAACTGCAATTACTTAAAAACTCACAAGAGGCGCTGAGAGGAGTACCCGTCAAAATTTTTAAAAGTCGAATTGAATGTCAGTGAATGTTAATGTAGCTGGCCATGGCCTGACACAGAGTTTCACACGTTTTAAGGCTCACGACTTGTAGTCACAAAGTTTCTGAAGGGCTAAAGGGTGAGGGGAAGGAATAGTCAGTAGGCGTGTCGCTGATGAACCCCTACCAAAAATTTTTACGGAGATTATTGCATTCATGCCCAGACAGATCTTAGACTTAAGCCAAAGTAAACCTTTATTTTGAACAATGTAACTATATGGCGCACAATTTGATATGAAGTTAGCTTTAGGTATCAAGTCAACCTTGAGATTTGTCTGTGCATACGACCATCAGTGTTGCTAACTATGGACCAACGAGTTAAGAATAACAGGAGAGAGTCGTACTAACAATAGTTTCTCATCCACACTGGTCACTAAATGTGGCCGCTGTATGTCACTGCATAAGCGCACACAGTCGTTTTACAAAATTCTGTTTTATCTGTCCTAACTAGTGTTGGCTAGTGAATCGTGATTAGATCCACGGTGTCACCAAATTTTAAATTTAATTTACTTGCCTCTTACTTACCACTGACAAGATGACAAGCTTCTGCTGATGTGACGTATCCAGCTGTGTCCCAGCTAGCAACAGTGAAGAAAGGGGCGGGTTATTTAAGATGGTAAAATTATTAAGGACGCCAGAAGACAATTCTTCAGCTAAACGTAGTCGATCAGTCGACGTCTCAAAACCAGATCGCGCAGAAAATGAATCAATAATAAATACAGAGACGAGACTTTACTCACTGGTGTGCGTGAACGTTTAATCAAGAACGCACAACATACATATAAGCGTTTAATTAAACAATTCAAACAAACGTTAAGCCAGAAACCTACAAACAAGGGAATTCCAACTCGTGTTTGACTAAATTTGGCAAAGGGGGGGGGGGGAGTGGGAGAGAAAAGAATTACTTTATCGTGGGTAAAATTTTTGAAAATTCCTAATATAAGTGAGAAATTTAATCTCTTTCTCACTCTCGTCACGACACCTAGAGGAAAAAGTTATCCCCACTGGTAAAGCAATTTTAATCAAAATCTGATATGTAGTTGAATTTCAGTAGTTGAATTTCATTGAAGAAGAAAACAGACTTCGACCTCTTTGTTGATGAGATGGCCTCACTTCAAAAATTTCTTGTAACATCCTGCTCTCTCTTTTTGGTCTAGGAGCTCTTCGGATCTTGTTGGTTGCGGGTTGTGAAATAATCCCCATATAGTTCCAGCTTCAGAATCCTAAAAAGATTGGTGCAACACTGAGAGAGGTTATTCTGTAATTTCATCAATTCTTTGTTTACTCTTTTTCCTCAATTTTGTTTTTCACCATTTTTTTTTCTTTTTGCATTTCCTCTGCAGAAACACGTTATGCAGGTAAAATAAACTAAAGAGCGCGTCTTTATTTCACCCTTCCGAAGATTGAAACTTTGCCGATGAATTTTTAATGACGAGCGTGAGTCACGCGTCCCGAGAACAATGGAAATAATTTCCTCCTGCGTACGTCCCACGACGCTTCGATCGAGCGTCCGATGCGTTCGTTCACTTCCCGTTGCCGAAAACTAGTTTTTTTCCTTCGTTTCAGACTGAAACCAACCGAAACATGAGCATCGCTTGAGTCAAGTCGTCAGTTAGTTTCGTTTAAGTTGTCAAAAGAAAAATGGGCGAAAAGCAGCCGTCAATTTTTTTCACGCAACTCAAGGCGATGTTGGTTAGGAACTTGCTGCTCAAAAGGAGGGAGAAACGGAGAACCACCGCGGTAAGTCTCCGAGATTCGCGTCCCCTATCTTCAACTGTTGAGGGTTTCAGGAGGTCCTCCTGCCTTTGTACTCTCTCGGGATACTCATAGTGGTGAAGGTTCTGATACCGAACCCGAATTTCCCCGAAATGGCGACGCCTAGGGGCGAAGCCAAATTGTTTGAGCATTTTCAGCATCTCAAAAATCATACGGTCGCCGTCGTTCCTAACTCCACAGACGTAGAGGTAAAACTCTAAAGAACCAGTAGAGTTCTTTTTTTTTGCTTTAAACCATCAAATTTCAGGAATTTTTAAAAAAGGTCAACGAGTTATGGTTGACGATGCACCAGGAGCCTGGCCTCCATCCCATCAATTGGTCAATTTTTTCTACGAGCGAAGAACTACTCACCGCTTACTGGCAAGAACCTTCTGAAATACCCATCGCTGTTATCTTCGAACCACCAGGACCAATACAAGGCTCTTTGAAGTACGTCACCACTTTACAACCAATGTCTCTCAAGTCCTTAAATACCTCCTCACGTCCTTTCTTTCCTATCTCGGCCATTTCTCCTTTCGATATTGCCCTAACCAACTTGCGATGAAGATCTCCGGAAAATTAAAATTCGATCTTTCTGCAGATACGAAATAAGAACCAACCCCTCATTGCAAGAAACTCCTCCCACAGATGTGCTGTACAGCTCGCCGGCGTCCTGCAGACAATCCCCCAGTCATTGGTCCAGCGTTTTTCCGATCGAAACAGGAGAAAGCTGCCCGGTCAACCAATACTATTATTCGGGTTTCGTTGCTCTTCAAGCTCTCTTGGATCACACGAAAATTCGAGTAACCACTCCGTCCCTTTTTCGTTCGATATTTTGATCCCTTTTTCTTTAGATGGATACGGGCAGAAAGGACATACACATGCCCCACATCCTTCTAGAAATGTTCCCGAAAGAGGCGTACACGGGAGATTGGATGGTCGCCTTTAGGGTCGTCATCCCCCTGTACATGGTCATGGCCTTATCGCAGTTCATTACTTATTTGCTTATACTGATCGTGGGCGAGAAGGAAAACAAGATTAAGGAAGGGATGAAGATAATGGGCTTGATGGATTCGGTTTTTTGGTGAGCGCCTTCCAAAAGGTTCTCAGTAATTTAAGATCTTAAGATTTCAGGTTGTCCTGGTTTATAATCTACGGCATTTTCGTACTGATTCTCTCAATAATATGCTGTGTCCTATTGTACACGCTGATGGTGTTTCAAAACACCAACCTTCTTCTCATATTTCTTCTAGTTCTGTTGTACTCGCTCTCGATCATAATGTTCGGATTCATGATCACGCCATTTTTTGATAAATCCAGAGTAAGTGTAAGGTGTGGTTAGCTTTTAGCTCAAAGATCAAGTTTTTTTTGTGTTGGCTTAGACCGCTGGAATCCTAGGAAATTTTTGCGTCAACATCGTAAGCCTACTCTACTTCATACAGGTATTCGTGGATGATTCGAGTTCGACGGCTTTTTGGATCGTGTCTCTGATAAGCTCGACGGGTTTCGCCCTAGCCATGGATAAGGTACCCTAATTTGCGACAGTTGGGATTTTTTTTAAACATTTATGTTGAAGGCCTTGGTCATGGACTTGTCCGGGGAAGGGGTTAACGTCGATAATCTATGGTCCGGTCCTGGTATGCCTTTCGGCGGCAGCTTGATAATGATGGCCCTCGACATCATTCTTTATGGCTTCCTAGCTTATTACCTAGACAACGTAATACCAAGTATGTACCAACTTACCCCCCCATTCTTCATCCTCATTCAAAACGAAATGCTTTGCAGGTGAGCACGGTACAAAACAATCACCGCTCTTTTGTTTCAAACCTAGATTCTGGTGTCCCAAAAAGCCACCTCACATGGTAAGTCCTCGCCCTGGCTACCTGAACAGGATAATCAACGATTTGACTTACTTTCAGATTCCTTTGGCCAATGGTGGTTCTTCTAACTTACTCAATTCCACAGAAGATAATTTGGATGTCGAGCAGGTTCCTCGCGAAATGAAAGGCAAAGAAGCCATAAAAATCGTCGATCTCTTCAAGTCATTTCATGTGAGTTCCGCCGCTTTGCGAGCTCCTTTACGTAAGCCTCTAAATTTCAGCACTGTCGTAAACCCGAAGTCAAAGCAATAAACGGCATAAACCTGACAATATACGAAGGACAAATAACGGCAATACTAGGTCATAACGGCGCTGGCAAGACCACCCTTTTCAACATACTCACGGGGTTGACTTCGCCGAGCTCGGGGACCGCGTACGTCTTCGGCTACGACATCAGGGACTCCAATGACATGAGCCAAATTCGAAGGATGACCGGCGTGTGTCCTCAACACGATATCCTATTCGACAATCTTACGCCCAAGGAGCACTTGGAGTTTTTCGCCGCCGTCAAAGTTGGTATTCCTCCTTCACCTACGCAATCCCTTCCTCATTTTTCGCGTTTCTTTAGGGAATACCGGGTCCTCTTCGTGAATTCGAAGTAAACAAAACCCTCCTCGATATAGACCTCAACGAGAAAGCAAACGTACCAGCCAAGCATTTGAGCGGGGGCCAGAAACGAAAACTATCGATTGGTATTGCGGTTATAGGTGACCCAAAGGTCGGTTCGCCATAAAACTTCATACCACATGAAACCATTTTGTTTTCACTGCAGATAGTAATACTGGATGAGCCGACAGCTGGCGTGGATCCCTATTCGAGAAGGCACATGTGGTCGGTGCTTCAAAACAGGCGGCACGGAAAAGTCATCCTCCTCACAACGCACTTCATGGATGAAGCTGACATACTTGCGGACAGGAAGGCGGTCGTTTCAAGGGGAAGACTAAGATGCTGCGGGAGCTCGCTCTTCCTGAAGAACAAGTTCGGAATCGGGTATCATCTCACGTTGGTTTTGGATGGCACCAGTCGTGAGCACGCCATCGCAAGACTGGTCATAGCTCACGTTCCGAAAGCAGAAAAAGCCAGAAGACACGGTCGAGAACTCAGTTTCATTTTACCACATAACGCCGTTGATAATTTCGCGTCGTTATTTTCGGCCATCGAACTTGAAATTAACAATAGGACCAGTAGGCTAGGTATGACTATGTACTCACCCCCCTGGGGTGGAAATTATAATCACCCTTCGCTCTCTTACAGGGATTTGCAGTTATGGGGTATCAATGACCACACTGGAAGAAGTATTCCTTCACCTAGAAAGAGATGATGAAACCGATTGCACCATGGATAACCTGTCGAAGAAAATGGTCCGAAATCGAGCGTTAAGTCGCAGTTTGAGTCTTCAAAGCAAAAGTACCAGTTACCACTCGCTTCAAAACGAAGGCAATAACTGCAGTGAAAAGGACGGTAACAATCTTGGCTTAAAAGTGACTGGATTTTTTATTGATATCTATGTTCCCCCCAGGGCTTGGAGATACTCAGACGACGGGTGGGCTGGAAATCATAAGCGAAACCAAAGCACCAATAACGGGTTTGGGCTTCGAAAAAATCGAGACTAACCCCAACGGATTGCAAACATTATTGGCGCTGCTGCGGTTGAGAGTCTTGCGTTTGATTCGCGACTTGCAGAAGTTATACTTCATGATACTTCTACCTCTGGCATTAGCTGCGCTCGGGTTGTATCTCAACAGGTTGCACAATGTGGAACCCAAGTTGAAATCGCTGGTGCTGAACGGTAGTACCTACGAGTACATGAACAGGTTTGCCATACATAACGGGTCAGATCGAAATTTGGACTCGTTTTTGGAACAGCTGATGTATTTGGGCGCCGATGAAGTCAGTCTTTACGACGGGAACTTCTCGTTGCTTCTCAACATCTCTCCTCACATGGCCGCCATGAACATCAACGTGTTCAACGATCCAGAATATCGTATAACTGCTATTTATAATGATACAACCACGCACAGCTTGCCCATCATCATAAATTTCATCAACAACGCCTTGTATAGGTGAGTAGCTTTGCCTGTGTACCTTGAAGGTGGTGCTAAGGTTTTGGTGCAGATTGCGAAGCCCGGAGAAAGTTGCGAGAAACGCTTGGGAGCCGATCGTGATCATGGCGCAGCCATTTCAGCAGACCTCACAACCAGAAGAGTTTAACATCGGTATTTTCTCCACCGCAACGTTCATGGGGATGATTTTCGTTTTGGTTCCCGTCAGCTTGGCCGTTGATATGGTCTATGATAGAGAAGTAAGTAACTCAAAGAAACAAAAACTTCCTTCTCACTCATACATCTTGAATATTGGCTTTTGCAGATTAAAGCGAAGAATCAATTGCGCGTAAACGGCCTATCTTTCTCCATATACTTCGTAACGTACTTCGTCGTATTAGGGGGTCTTATGATTCTGATAGGTGCTGCGCTGGTATTGATTATACTTCTGTTCGATATCCCGTCTTTAAGGGATTGGCCAGCTCTGAGCACTTTAGGCGTGTTGATTACTTTGTACTGTCCATCGTCGATTTTATTCAGCACTTGCGTCAGCTACATTTTCGACAAGACGGATTCTGCCCAATCCATCTTGCCGAATATTGCCACGTTCCTTGGATATATACCCTTCTTCCTGGTGATAATCCTAGATATGTTGAGGATAGGTAAGTATTTTTTCAGCAAAAGAAAAAAAATCGAAATACCCATGGTGTCGTAGGTGGTAAAGCAGCGTTCATTTTGCACGTGTTTTTCTCGATTTTCAACACCATGTACATACCGTACGCGATCATCTATTATGTACAGAGGGTGTACCTAATGTGCAAAGTCAACAGCGCATGTACGACCTTGACTTTGGCCGATTACGTAACGGAAGAGACCATCATTATGTTCGTGGGAATTCTGCTTCACATTCCGATCTTCTTCTTCATCCTCATGCTCGTCGATGTTAAAAAGAGCGGAGGCCGCGTCAGAGATATCTTCAATATCTTCACAGTAAGTTCCACGTCACAATCAAGCACTCTTATTCCTGTACGTAACTTTAGAACAGCAACAGTGAAATCCTGGATGACGTAAACGAGCTCAGCGACGTCGGAGAAAATGAGGATAACGATGTGAAAGCCGAAAGGCAGAAGGTGACGAACATTATGAACAGTCATGTCCAAAATCCTCCGGTTGTTATGGTGCATGTAAGTACGCCCTCTAGGAGGCACCCTCAATTTTAACGCCTCCTTCCACAGAATCTGCATAAGGAATACACGAAGCACGAGTTGAAATTCTGCGAGTGTTGTTGCAAGCGCGAGGAAAAAACCACCACCAGCAAAGTGGCGATTAAGAGTTTGTCGTTGGCAGTGGACGCCGGTGAGGTCTTCGGTTTGCTAGGTCACAACGGTGCAGGTAAAACTACCACCATGAAAATCGTAATCGCCGAAGAAGGGGCTACCAGAGGGCGGGTCCAAATCGGAGGTCAGAACATAACCTCGAATATGAACGACGCCTTTCAACTTCTGGGCTATTGTCCGCAACATGACGCTCTGTGGAAAAACATCACCGTCAAAGAACACCTTGAATGTTACGCCGCGATACGAGGAGTACCTTACATGCACATATCAGAGTAAGTTCGCACCTCTCACCCTCCATCACTTCTTCCATTTCTTTTTTAAAGCGTCGTGAATTTGTACCTCACCGGGCTCCAAATACAAGAGCACGCCGATAAACAGACGCAGCAGTGCTCGGGTGGTACGAGGCGGAAGTTGTCGTTCGCGATGGCGATGGTTGGAAACCCCAAAGTGGTCCTACTGGATGAGCCAAGCACGGGGATGGATCCGAAAAGCAAGAGATTTCTATGGGACACCATTTTAGCCAGTTTCCAAGTGAGACGACCCCAATATTAAATTCGTAATACTTTTATTTGTGTCTTCAATAGGGATCCAGAGGTGCAATCCTCACTACGCATTCCATGGAGGAAGCGGACGCCCTTTGTTCCAGAGTTGGGATTATGGTGAAAGGAGAACTGAGGTAAGCCTTAACGAAATCCAGTCAATTTTATTTCTCACGTTTATTTATTTTTGTTTCTGCGTTTATTTGTGTTCGAGCGGATTCCAAAATCCTTGCTGTGCTAGGTGTCTGGGGTCAACTCAGCATCTCAAGAATTTGTACGGTGCCGGTTATACACTCGAAATGAAGATGAAAGGTGGAGATCACACGCCCACTTCAACGACCGGTGACAGATCTACGGAGCTTAGGGAGTTCGTCAGTGGCATCTTCCCTGATGCTAATTTGCAGGAGAGTTTCGCAGACCGACTCGTGTTCAGCGTTCCCCAACACAGCGTGCCTTCTTTGGCTAACTGTTTCATGCAATTGGAAAAAGGTAAACCTAAAATAACGACACGAACCGGGCGGGGTCGTATAGTTTAGGGACTATTATGACGAAATAACTAGAAACTAAAATGAGGAGGGTGTGTACGGAGTCAAGGTGGAAGCGGAAAATAAGATTACTCGATAAGTCAGATCAATTCACCTTATTGACAACAACTAATTAAAGGGGCAAGATCTGTCGAAAATTCGCTCTTAAGCAACGCAGCGTCACGCAATAGTTAACAGAGGTTATGAATAGACTCATATAACCAAGAAAGTATCCTTTAGGCCAAGGTCATTTACGTTTCCCTGTGTGTTTGTCTGAAGCGTCGTGGAGTAATCTGCAACAGTCACCTTCGATTCAACCTGGCAAGGCAACTGCTCCCAAAATATCGGTTAATTAACCGAGTACCAAAAAGGTATGCAAAACGAAAGGTACCAAGAGATATCCCAACAGTAAAAGTATCCAAAAGTGAAAGCCTGAGTTAAAAGGAGAAATAATACAATTATTAACAGATTCAAAGCATTAGAGATAAAGTTCGAAGGACTGGCAAGATTAGGCGTTAGAAAAGATAACTTCAACGTCGAGTGTTACTGTGAGGATTTGGATGAGCTTGATTATTTAGAAAATCGCTTAGAATTTGTGTGAATATTTGTGTAATTAAAACTTTAATTTATTTGTTCAACAAGTCTTAACATGTATAAAATCATAGTTGATGATAAATTCTATTGCGTCAGCAGATTTTCTGTGCTAGTTGACATTGCAAAATTCTGAAAAGGTGCCTGCTCGCGCTCTGTTCGTCATTTAGAATCATTCGAGAAATATCTCAGTCATAGGTTTTCGTCCGTTTAACTGCAGAAGACCTCGACGTCAGAGCAGCCATCGAAAAGAAAAGTCTAGTACTTTGCCGACGCGACGTCACAATTAATATGTGACATGCATTCACGTACGCGATTTGATCAAGAAATCTATGCATAATACCAGCGACGTTTAAAACATTTGTATCTTAATAATTTTATTGTCACCGTGCCTGTCGGGCCGTGCATTGGCCCCTGTGATCGCCAGATTTAAATCCTTGCGATTTTTTGTTGTGGCCTTTCCACTCTAGTAAATAATTCGCACGAATTAACAAACAACTATTTACACAATTATTTGCGAATTTGTTACCCTTATTTCATGCGCGATTCCATTTATTTTAGAAATTACTAATAATTACATCGCGTAAAAGAAACAACTCAGACTTCCGTTCCCAGCTGTTAAACGTACAATAAAGGCCTCGAGTAATTTACTTACAACCATCGAGAAGAGGTCTAGTACTTTGCCGACGTGACGTCACAAATAATAATTAATTAATTATTCGTGGTATTAACTTGGGTTTGTTTTCACAGCGAAACAAGAACTTGACATAGAAGAATACTCGTTCAGTCAGACAACGTTGGAGCAAGTGTTTTTGAAGTTTGCGCAGTACGACGAAGTAAACGACGAGTGAGTTTTTTTTTTGTTTTTGAACGCGAGACCCCAATCTATTTTTCGAATTCTAGCAGAGTATTTTTGTGGAAATGATTTCCAGGTTTGTTTAAGCGATGTAAGAAGAAACTTGTTTTAAATTCCTAAAATGTTGTTCACGAGGCGGGAACGTCGTTCTAGTCATAATTTTATTTTAAAGCAGCTTCCCGTCTCGTGGATGTTGTTCACGTAAAAAAGAAATTTATATTATAAATAAATTTTATCATTGCCTTCTTCGTTATGCGAACCCCTAATTAAATTAATGCGTTTAAATTAAGGAAGTGCGAACTGTCGCTGGTGCGCTGGATTACTTAAGAAAGGCGGCAGACATTTTCAAATAATCAAATCTGTTGCGTAATGTTAGTATAAATGATAGTTTCAAAGACTTTCCAGACTTTATCTTGATATATCGCAGAATAAAACATAATAAGAAAAAAATGTTAAAAAAAAACACGAAACGGTGTGCTTTTTAGGTATGTTAATGTTTTATGTTTAAGAACTGCACGCTTATTATGATGATTACGATTATTACAAAAGTCAATGAAAAAAAGTCGCCATTTTGTTTCACAGTACGTCAGAGATGGCGGGAATTTTAAATCCTTGTTAACACGAAACGAACTGGCGTCGCTAAAGTGTTTGTAAATTGGGAACTTATTTATTTATTTGTACCGTGGGCCACCCAAACACTCCGTTTAATTAAAAATCGCGGCCTAGTTAAAATTTCTAAGCAATTTCACCTTGCGAAGATAAATTATCGGCGATTTATTTATTAAGCGGAGTCTGGCTGCTTTGTGATTAGTTGGTTTTCTTTTTAACCGTACAATAAGGCTGTGTCGTTTTATTTATTTAGGAATTGCACTTTTTTCTTTGGGGGGTTGGCCTTTCAGTCTTCGTTTGCAAATTGAAGAAAATGTCCCCTTGAGTTTATGTGAGCTTTTACTTGGCTGTCTCGTCTGATTTGTTGAACCTGTCCTAATTTATTCAGTTGTGATACATTCCAAAAGTGGCATTTATAATTTTTCTGAATAAAATGTTCAACTGAACAAGTTTGTTTTATTTAATCAACAGATTCTAAATAAGGAACTGTATAAATGATTTATGTGATTTTTAGGCCCACTTGTACAATGCCAGCTTAACTTTAAGTCAAAGTTTAAACCCTTAACAATTGTTAAAATAATCAACATTTCAAGTAGCGACATCTTTTGATCGCTTTTTGACCTGACATTGCAGTAGGATTGACAAATTGAAGCTGTAATCGAAACCGATTTGCACAAAACTTTGTTAAAATACTCGTTGTCATGGGTTTAAGCTTCCGCTTAAATTTAAACTGGCATTGTACAACTGGGCCTTAATCTAGCTTAAGAGAAATTAGACGGAAACTGTATCAAGATCGACTTAATACAAATGGCGTTGCGGTTGCCTTGGATGCACTGAAACTATGGAAATGTATACATGGTGACTGTTAATTAACCCGACAAAATGAAACCATGATAAGAGTATGGGAAAAATGTAAAAAAAGTTCTTTCTACTTTAGTTTTCGAGAAATAATTAATCAAAAATTAACCCCAAAACACCGATGCGCCTCTGGTTAAAAAATAGAGGAGCCGATGAACGACATAAATACCCTCATAAAAGGTTCGTGGTACGCATGGCAGTGTAGCATCTATCGTGAACTTGACTTTGAAGTGGGATTTCACGTCAACTCCGTTTTTGGGTCAACGTCCGACGCCGTGAAATACGAATTACAAAATATGGATCCCACTTTTAACACATGCTTTGACAGGTACACAAAAAAATCACTTAAACGAAAAACAATTTAAATCTTCGCGTTAAGAACTCCTAGCATTTGTCTTTCATTGTAATTTAAATTGTATTGTAAATAAAGTTTATTTCCAGAAGAAACGTGTCCTTCATCGCCAGAATTTAAAACATTATAATCAGTAAACTCATTCGTAATCTGTTTCGATTTTAATTATTATAATCAGAGGCGGATTTAATAGTTGCGAAGCACCGGGCGTGAGTTTTATGTGGGGCTCTTTGAGTCAGAAACTTGAGTAAGGAATAAGGTTTGTAATAATTGTGGGGCCTCGGGCGTGAGATTTATATGGGGCGCTTTGAGTAAGGCTAGCAACACTGATTTCTCGCCGAAAACTTATTTTCAAAATAATTATGCAGGGTGGTCCCGAAAGAAGGTGCCAAAAAGAAATCAGTTATAGATGATGAGTAGGTAAAACTCATATACAAAAAAAATTTCTAATAAAAGTCTTTTCGTTTTTGAGATAAAAATTGAAGATATTGTTTGATGCCCTTATGGAAATGTAATGTAATTTGCAAACAGTGTTGTAACATATCTAGTTACAAGTATTTAGATACAGTATCTAGATACTTTCAATGTATCTGTAACTGTAACTGGTTACATTGTAGTACTTGATATCTGTAACTGCATTTAGTCACATTTATGTGTATATCTGAGCATTTCGACACACAGATACATTTTTTAAATAAAAATATTTATTTTATGTTACAAGAAATTAAAAGAAAGATCTCCTTTATATTTTGCGATGTCTTTTATATAATAAACTTCCACAACGGATAAATCAGTAAAGCTACTTACTCAGCTAAGCGGATAGCGTTTTACGGTTCTCGTGCAGCATTTGTGATTGACTATAATTTGGAATGAGTCAATCACAAATGCTGCACGAAAACCGCAAAACGCTATCCGTTTAATTGAGTACGTAGCTTAACCGGTAGTAGAAGTTTTCGCACGGAAATACATACAGAATCGGAAATTTGCTTCGATTCGGGTCGCGGAGGACTAATTGCAAGCGGTCCGGGGGGCAGCCGATCGCCGGCATCGAACACAATTGAAGGGTCCAATGCAAAAACCGGCTATCTCCACTTTTACGAATTTTACAGGAGAACAAAAAAACATGTCATTTACACACAGTTCTTCAGAGTTCAAAATTATGACTGAAACCGCACTTATTCACATTATTTCGTCAGCTGGTTAAAACTGATCTATGGAAGGTCAAGTTTTACAAGCTTTATTCTTTATCGTAAAACGTTTATGACATACGTACGCTGTGAATTTGGCGTTTTAGTCTAAACGTACCCACTTTTTTGGGTAAATTTATAATTAATTAATTACAACCTGAATTTTTTATACATTTTCTCGTAATCTGCATTCACGCATGCATTCACGTACGCGACTTGATCAAAAATTCTACGTATAATACTAGCGACGTTTAAAGCCACTGTATACTAATAGCTTTTTAACGAGATCAAAGATTTGACTATCAGCTGCCTGTCGTTTATTGACCCCTGCGAACACCAGATTTAAATCTTGCAATAAAACGAAACTGAGATATGTTTCAAGATCGCATTGTGGAACCATAATCTTGTTTATTGGCACTCAATTGGGAGGGGAGGGATAACCTGGCCTTTGTTGCCTGAGGACTTTAAAGTCGCAAACGTAAACAAACCAATAGTAACGCACACAATCTACTAATTATTATTTTATGGAGACAACGTGCAGATCACTCGCATATGATATAAAAATACTGAATCCATAAATTTGGCCATTTTAAGGTTAAAAAAAATGTACCGAGGGCGTATTTGTAGATAATAATATAATCTCCTAATTATGCCCTTAATACATAATTAACTGTTGTTACATAATTATTGGTGTACGGTAAAAGTAGGCAATGAGTCAACCAAAACTATCTGGGCAGCTGTGGAATACTTTAGAAATCACAATGCAAATTAATAGCCCAGCGTTGTTAATTGTTAACTTATACAGCCGCAGAAGTTTGCAATAAAACAGATGAGAAGCAAGGAATGTTTGAAATTGTAAATCAAACAAATGCTGTGCGTCTTCCCCGTTTATTGTTTGACGGTCGACGTTCTTGTATTGCACAAGTGAGTTCCCAAATCCAGCAGCTTAAACGATTTTACGAGTTTTCCTTGTCCTGGCTTGGGGATAGCAAATTCTTCTTTCTATTTCCGGTTTTAGCTGCTCCTCCACTAGTTCTGAAAAGCAACGGCACCTCCCTGTTGTGTTCTTCTATGTATTATCAAGCTCAGAATATAATAATTACATAAGTATTAATTCCGGCAAAATCCGCAAGATAAAAAACTACAGGAAGCGTCCATATCCCTTTTGTTTTCTTTGTTGAGTAGTTCCTGGCCATCTGATATCAAGGTCAACGCCAAATTCTGTGGTATCGTAATTTAGTATTACTTCCGGTTTCCCATGGTCGGAAACGTCAAATCTGTTGTGCTGAGTGGACATTGTTTTGTAATGGAAACGGAATTCTGTACAGAAAAATTTATTATGTCACAATTAGAAAAATATGTAAATAAATTGCAAAATTTGAATCATTTAACTTAAACGTACGAGTTTGAATCGGCGTAAATAAAAAAACCGATTTATTATTATTCAAGTTAAAACAAAACATGCCCTATTGCACGATTAATTGAAACTAATAGGTAGAGTTTATTGGGAAACTCTTTAATAAAAACAGGACTTATTATACATGTCATGAAAAATGTGAATATTATTTCTATATATAAACTAAACTTTCTTGTTTTATGTAGGCCATAAAACAAGAGTTAACAATACATATTAGAAACTAACTCGAACAATCAACGCTTTGGTGTCAGAGTAAACAGGTAATAGGAAACGTTTACTCTTATTGTAGCAACAACATTTTAAGAAAAAACTTCAAACAAATAACGCCGATACAGCATGCACCTGTATACGATTTGTGCGGGCGCGCTAAGAAAAATAATGGGAATAGACCGTGCGCCATCTGGTGTTAGCTTCGGCCCAATCGCAAGCTATGCGCGGGGAGGAAATACATATTTTCAATTTGAATGTTACGGGTGCTGTCATTTTACCCCCTCCTAGAGATGTCGAACAGATTACTTAAGTACTGCGATCAGGAATAAAGATGCTAATCGTCGCGATTTTTGGTTGCGTGAAAAATCAATTAATTTTCTTCACAGAGCACATTCGATAGGAAAGATAAAACTGCTTCCGCGAGTGGTTTTAAATTCTGAATTAAAGGAAGAATTCAGATTCAACGTTCGATAAGCCAAAAAGCCTCGAGAAATATCAAAAACTAACAAAAGCTTTAAATATACAGAGTACCGTTTCTTCTCTCTTCGTATTAATTCTGATTGTGTTTGAATATATATTTTTTTAAAGAAGTTCCAGTCTTTTTTTGACTAAGCCAAATTTGCTCTAAGAAAACAGAGAATGAAAATATCTGTCTTAGATAAGCACTTGGTCAAAAGAGAAGAACAGGTGAAAATTTTCCCAATCCAAAAATTATAAGTAGCGGCACGACAAGGGCCAAGAGTTCATTCCATATAAAAAAAGGGCGCTGAGAGCATTTCCTGGATAAAACTGTTGTCGTTGTTTATTTTATCAAGTTTAGAATTTAGAAAAGTTTATGCATTTTCAATATATCCGTAAAACACGAGCACGTTTGTTTATTTTGTCTATAGTTTGGTAATATGATACGGGTATATGCGTCAGGCAGAGAGATGCAAGGAAAGAAGGAACGAAAGCACTTCAGTCTAGTCGCGGGCCTTGAGGGCGAACGTTTTGGTAAAGTTGCGCTAATTACGCAGAGCTCGCGAGTGTTGCAATGACAAGTAATGAAGGGTGATCGCTCTTTATTCGATGAGATCGGAGAGAGGGGACCATCTCACCTATATACGGCACCTGACTGTATCCGCCTGCTGCAGAGGCGTGAGTAGTAGATGCCGGGAAAAACAACTAGTTGTAATGCCTGACCAGGTGATTGCATTGTGCTTTCCAAGAAAGGTCATGACTTGGTGTTGACTGGGCTGAGGCCAGTGTAGCAACACTGTGGCAGTCAGTAGCACCAATGATTCTGAGAACGTACGCTCAGAAGGCAAGGTATGCTAATATCCACGTGGGGCTTGTCTTTATGCATGCGAAGTACGAAGATGGACATTCAAGGACACCTTCTCCGTGAATTCGCATCCCAGAAGGGAACTACCGCATCTAGAGTCTCCGCTGGATGGTGCGGGGCCGGGAGAGGGCCCCGGTAAGTAAACAAGTCCTATAGTCTTGAGTAGATGCTCGTAAATGGTTACTTGTAATTTTGCATGACGTCCTTATCGAATCGAAAAGCGAAGCCCAGATGTTAAGACGTTTACCCTCAGCTCCGCAGTGGTCGAGAAAGAAAGAAAGAAAGCAGGGAAAGAGAGATCTAACCAAAGGGTGAGTGAATGTTTATTGTAACTCGGTCCTCTGACATTGTTATTAGTCTAAAATGTTTAACAAAAAAAAACTATCCAACAAAACTCAATCCAAAAACAAACAAAGGAATTGCGACTTGGGTCATTTCAAGGGTGTCGGCTGAAAACTAAAAACAAAAGTTTGAAGTCTCTTCTTGCTAAATGCCCTTTTTAAAAATATTATTCTTTCTGCGATTAACGTCGTTTTCCCCCGTTGAAAAGCTCTCTTTAAGCTTCACCAGATGGCACCAAAATCTCAATTTTGAATGAAAGTGTGTATTCCCCGACGCCCTTCATTTATGGTTTGACTAAAATTTGATAAAAAGAGTGAGAAAGAAGTTTATTGTGTATGCAGTCAATTAAACAAAAAATATCGAATCCCCGACGTTTCAAAAAAACAAAACAAACTTTTGAATTTGATAGTTTTAAATGTCGCTATTTCCTTTAAATTTTAGAAAAATATTTCGTGATTGGTTGTGGTCAAAGACCATCAAAGGTAACTGGATCTTCCCACGTAGCAATCAACGGAGGCAACCAAAGCTGTTGGCGTAACTAATTCAAGAACCTGAACGTGCCGCAGTCCGAGAAAATATAAACCGACGACCATGCGCGCTGTCACCTCGGCGAAGACCGAAACGTCGCGGCAGTTGCAATCGGACCGTCGCGACGCTGCTATCGACCGCACGCTCCTCACAATAAATAACATTTGTCTGATTGTGATTGTGATAGCGGACGTGCCGTCGCGTCGTGTGTGTGCGTGCGAAGAGACGATGATTCACGCGATTGGTGGCGAAGGACACGTCCGTCCCATCATCGACGAACGTCCAGGAGAACCGGACGCGACGAGACGAAGTCTTTAATATTAAAGAGCCTCCGTGCGCGAAATCGAAGCCAACTAAAAAAGAAGACGTCGGTGGTGTGGGTGAAACGTTTCGCTTCTCGTCGGCGCACACGTTCACAGACTGCGCTATTTTTAGCAGCGCGCGGTACACAAGACAGACATTCCAACAATTAAACAAACAAACAAACCAACCGCATTTTCAATAATACTATGCACTAACATTCCCCGTTCGAAAATATGGCACAGAAACAAAAGTGGCACGATCGCCTCTTCGGCAAGGACCTAATCAACTGCGCCACCTTGACGAAGACCAACAAATACGAAGTGGCAGCTACCAGCGAGGTCCTGCAGAACGCCGAAACCATCGGCGTGTATTTCTCTTTTGCCAATATGCAGAGCGACGACTTTATCAAAAGACTGAAGGACCTGTACGAGCGACTCGAAATGCCCAAAAGCGACTGCGATGGGGAAGGCAAGAAGTTGGAGGTCGTCCAGGTGGTCCTGTGGGCGCACAATGATGTTTACAGTGACTTTGAGGGCAGCCACAGAGACAGCCTACTCAATTTACCTTGGTTTGCGGTGCCCTTCAATGAGATCGACTTGAAGGTGAGACACCAGGGGCAAACTTGATCCTTCTTACTCTTTCTTATCCAATTTGAAGCGTTCCAAATCTCTTCCTGAGTCTTCATGTTATATTTATTTATTTCTTTCTTTCTTGGCCTATCAATTTTTCATTTTTATCCTTTCGGGTTTGGTTTTACTAATCCGGCCGTTTCTTTTTTCTCCCTTTTTTTTATTTGTCGCTTCCAAATTAATTTTATCATCACTAGGCATATACAGATTCGTTTTTAAGTTAGTTTCTATGACCAAAGACTATTTATGTCTGCAAGGATTTTAAGGTACGCCTAGACTATTAGATCCAGGCGCAAGTCGCAATGCGTTCGGGCAAAGTCGGCGAGAAATGTGGGCGGCGCACAGTGCGGCGCTTAATGGACAAAAATCGAAAAATCATATACACCGTTGACGATATTTAACCAAATAGTATTTTTCGTAGACCCGTGTTATTATAGAAACAATGGTTAGTAAATGCATAAGTCGCTTAAGTCATATTAATATATCCCGCAAAGTTAGGCACATAATTGTGCTAAAGAACTTACATACCGGGTGTTTCAGTGAAGATGCACCAAACTCGGTATGTTGGTAGATATCGTGAAAAGAAATAAAAGTTTCCTATAATATTTTTTTTTTAAATGAATAAGTTTTGAGATAATCGAAGGGAAAGGAGAATCGTATATTTTTAAAACGTACAATAGATGAGAGCGGCCCGAATTCTTAACCTACCTTAACGTTCGGTTTTTTACTTTATTACCTCATAAACTGTCGCGCCTCAGATGATATGATGAAACACATTTAGTTCGTTCACTAATGTTGTAGTGGCGAGTAATTAGTTGGTGTAGTTTATGCTTTTCATTTTTAAGTTTATTATGTAAGTGTGTGTGTGGGTGTGTTGGTGGTGCGATGGGCAATTACACATTTCGAGAATACGCAGATTATTCGAACACATGTTGTAAGGTAATTGCCATTTGCGTAATTCGCCCGCTTCCGAAATTGTTTCTTCCTCATGTGATCAAGTTCAGGCTGATAGGCAAATAATTTAACAGACCGGCGTGGCGGAAGCAATAATTCTATTCAACAATTCCAATTTATTAATTGTACATAATTGTAATAATTGTTGGATACAGAAACAAATAAAAACGTTACAAGCGTTAATTATTTATCGTACATTATTAAGACTCGGCAAATTTGATGTAATTACGGTTTGCATAAATGTTAGTGCGATGAAAACGCACGCTTTTTTCAAAGTGTTCGTCTTTAACACGTCTTGCGGTCAAGGCCAAACTTAAAAAAGCCTCTCATAAATTTTTTCGTTTACGATAGTTATTTACTGTCTTCTTGCAGGCGCGTGCCATTCATAAAGCAATTTAAATCACTCGTCTTGTTTCACGGCTGCAGAAATTTAAATCGCTACGGTATTTCTAAAAACATCGGCTCCAAATTATGCAAATTTCAAGTTGCACCGATTAAAAAATTTTATTAAGATATTTTGTTTGAAATAATGTCAGAAACGTGTCCCTTAAGTTTGGTGCATCTTCAATGAAACACCCTGTATTTAATTCCAACTTTAAATTTCTGTGAATTTATAATTCTTTTTGGCAGTTCATTTCAATTTAATATATGATGTCCCAGTAGGTTTTTTTGATAGTTTGATTAAAAAAAATATGGCAAAAAAAGATTGAAATGTCATTTTCTCAATTTCGACGCAAGATATCCTGTAGTTCTTATTGCTTTTAATTCTTCCTACGTTCTAGTTTCCTTTTGTAAGGTTTTTTTCTGCAATAAGTTGCAACTTTCTTTTCTGTTCCCTTTTTGTCCAAAATCATATTATCCACAATATGCAGCTTGCTAATTTAACCGATTTTGTAGCTTTTATAATAACGAAGTTGGTAATAGTGCCGACTTAAGTTTAAACAGGTTGTATAGCGTGTCCCATGACATAACAGCGATAGCCTAAGAGCGTATTGCAGAGGTAATTTCAAATAAAAAATGTCTTATTAACATATATCCAAAAGTCATTCGTAACGGATATACAAGCGTTTTTTTAATTGTAAAAGTTTGTAAGCGCATATACACTAAGAATAGTATTTATTTACTTCTTCAATAATTAGCGGGAGAGCTAAAAATGTGTACTCTTACGTTTATCAATTTATTTTAATTAAATTTGACTGACTGTTTATTTAAAATTGCTATAGCTTCATTACGATTAAGTTTACAGCATATTGCTGTGATATTACCTAAATCACCATAATATGGTTCCAGTATTTGTAGAGAACAAAGGGAAGAGCAATAAAGAGAGGAATCCCCGTTTCAAAAATTTATTAAATTTCAAATCATATTCCATAAACCAGTCAACAATACAAACACCAAAAACATTATTTGAAGATGAAAATATATGTATTACAAAAACAAAAGTCATACAAAGTAAAACTCAAAGTTGAAATTGAAAAATAGTACTAAAGTAAAATTCAGAGGGCAAATTTAGTTAAAAAATTACAAAAATCTAAGTCAAATTAACAATCCTTTAAAAAACGAACAACGTACCGGATGAAGAAGTGGCGTGGGTCCAAGACGTTCAAAATAAAGTGAATTGGATGGAATTTTCTGAATTCTTGGACAAGGTTCAAGGGAAAATAAATCATCCCTTGACAGCAAGGAACTGGCCGGTGAAACCTTCCAAGAATAGCAGAAATTAAGAGTGAAGAGGTCAAAGGCACAGGACGTCCACTGAACTACATAGACCGATGTGAAGTTAGCAATAGAATTCCAGCAATAAAAATCGTAAACTTTATCACCGGGTAAATCGCACCTAGGCATTATTTCATAAATTCCAGCATTTATTCCTTAATACTAACACAGAAGTAGAGCCTCTTTTTCCCAAAATTACTTAAAATAAATAGAGAATTTATTTAGATCGCCAATAAACTTAGTAGAAAGTAACAGCGCTCTGACAATAAAAGGGTTATTGCTGGGTAGTTGACATGAAAATTTTTGGAAAATTTCTTCAGGACGTTAATTCCCAAAGGTTTTTACGCAACATATAAAAAATTGCGATGTAACCCATCCTAGTTTATTTTTTTAAAATCTCAAACTTTCGCGTGCGTAATTTCACAGCGTTTTGTCAATAAAAGTTTATTTCGGGGTAGTTGATATGAAAATTTTTGGAAAATTTCTTCGGGACGTTAATTCCCAGAGGCTTTTACACAACATATAAAAGAATTGCGATGTAACCCCCCCTAGTTTATTTTTTAAGAAGTCTCAAACATTCGCGTGGGTATATTTCACAGCGTTCCGTCAATAAAAGCTTATTGCTGGATAGTTGACATGAAAAATTTTGAAAAATTTCTTCAGGACCTTAATTCCTAAAGGTTTTTAGGCAACATATAAAAAAATTGCGATGTAACCCCTCCTAGTTTATCTTTTTTTAAATCTCAAACTTTCGCGTGCGTATATTTCACAGCGTTCAGTCAACAAAAGTTTATTTCGGGGTAGTTGACATGAAAATTCTTGGAAAATTTCTTTAAAAATGTTAACACGTCTCTGAACAATTAGTTCCTAAAATATTATTTTTCACGACGCCAAACCAATTTGCAATAGGTGCAACTACCCCGAAATAAACTTTTATTGACAGAACGCTGTGAAGTATACGCACGCGGAAGTTTGAGATTTTTTTTAAAATAAACTAATAGGGGTTACATCGCAATTATTTTATATGTTGTGTAAAAACCTTTGAGAATTAATGTCCTGAAGAAATTTTCCAAGAATTTTCATGTCAACTACCCAGCAATAACCCTTTTATTGTCATTTTATTGTCAGAGCGCTGTTACTTCATACTAGGTTTATTGGCGAACTAAATAAATTCTCTATTTATTTTAAGTAATTTTGGGAAAAGGAGGCTCTACTTCTGTGTTAGTATTAAGGATTAAATGCTGGAATTTATGAAATAATGCCCACGTGCGATTTACGTTTATGTCGTCCGGTGATAAAGTTTACGATTTTTATTGCTGGAAATCTATTGCTAACTTCACATCGGTACTACATAGAGCTTCTGAAAGAACATTTAAAATAATAATTGTCAAATAAAAATTTTTAGGATTTATTACTTTCATTGTCATTGTTGGTGTTGCTTGCTTGAAACTTTCATCGTCCACGGGTTGTAAGGCCGTATTTACACTTTTATTTAAACTTCGGTGAACCATAAAAATGTTTTTTTGGTTTCGTAGCGAAACATTTATCAAATTTTGAATATTATTAATTTTATTTTGAATATTATTAAATTATCTACTTACTTACTTATATACTTACGAAATGTTTAGATTATAACACAAAAAGATGCACATGTCAGATGTAAAAGTCAAAATTATGACATTTGAGTAATACAGTTGTAAACTTGCGGCCAATAAAAGTGATCCATCACGTTGAAATTTAATGACGTTTTGATTACATTTACATACTGTGTACCAGCCTTGCAATTTTGGAGGTTATACGTGGTTAAATGTCAAAGCAGCAATTTAATTGACACGATATGACAGCTCCAATAATTTAATACTTTGACAAATCGAAAGGCAATTTACAATACAAAAAAGAATGGGTCAGTTATTTTGACCGCAAGTTTACGGTGGAAAAAGTTTAGAAAAAGTGATGGTTGCCATAAAGATGGTGATTGATATGGTGAAAAATATTTATCAGAGTTGTAAATAAACCTTTCACGATTAGAAAATTCATTTTAATATAACAGTTATAGTTTTCAAGAATTTTTTATTTTTAACTAATGTCAATAATGTCACAGTAAGTAAAAGAACAGATAATCTTGTATATAAAATTGAAATTGTGACAAGTAATAAAAATACACTAAATAAAAAAACTGTATCAATTAATGAATACTTATTTAAAAACGATTCGCAAAGATCGTGGTTAAGGCATTCAAACCTATTGAACAGATTTTTATAAACATAGAAAAAATTTAATTCGCTCAAAGAATATTTTAACGACGATTCGCAAAGATCGTGGTCGAGGTTTTTAAAGCGACTGAAGAAAATTTTTAAATTAACTGGAAATTATTCAATTAACCAGTAAATTGAAGACGATTCGCAAAGATCGTAAGCAATTTGTTTAAATCTATTGGTAATTTCATAATAAAAAAAATTACACGTATACAAAAAATTAAGGAAAGAATCTATAACCCTGTGATAAACCTCAGAAAAACATTATATACAAATTCAATAATTTTGAAGTGGAGATAAATAAGTAACACACCACTACATATAAAAATGGCGCCCAACGTGGGGCCACAACTGTAAAATCAGATCATGTTCATTAGACATTTTTGACTTAAAACGACCCCAGCAACTCACACTTAAGCTATGACCGTTATGTCATGGGACACTTGGTATAATTACGAAGGGAGTGCAGTAATTTAATACCTAGGCCATGAAACAAAAGAGCTACGATTTTTAACAGTTATGAAGCGACAAATTTTCGTCTAGTTACGCTTGGAATTTTTTATACCGCTCTATTCTTTTTGCACTAGCTAGGTTCTGTCAATAGAATGTAGAATGTCAACTGTCAATCAACTGAAGTCAGTTAAATTTGTTAATTTAAATTAGTTAAAGCGACAAAAATGTGTACTGTGCAAGAAGACACTTGTATTATCGAAGGCTAGATGAATTGGCTTTATCCTTTATCCTTTCGTCCGTCCATCGATTTGTCCTCGTTGCCTACATTATCATTTAACTACTTTTCAAGTATATTTTGAGGTTACGTAACTTAACACGTATCGCTGTTTTTTTATTTTACATGGGAAAAGTCACAAGTGGTCAGGTGAAAATTATTTGGTATCAAACTACATTGTAATTTGCAAGTATTTCGCTAACTGATAACCTTGAAAAATATAATCCTTCTGCCCATTAGTTATGACCACGGTTAGGCGGATCGGATTCCGCTCGCGCTGGCAAGAGCGTCACATCTAAGTGCACTCGATACGGGAATAGCAAATAATCGCATGCATAATTTGCAATAGCAAAGAACGTTTAGTGTTTAATTTAATTTATTTAATTTTTAATTCGAAAATACGAAATTTTGTCTAAATTTAACAATTTCTTACGCGACGAAATTAAAATTTCGTCCGACGCTTATGGAGAAATGAGCCAGCGCAATGATCGTACATAAACATGCACAGTAAAAGCGGCGACCCAGGCGGATTGTTGCAAGTGGAATCTCATCCTCCTAACCCTGGTTATGACCAGACTGCGAAATTCGTTAGGATATTTCAGAGCCGGACTTGTTTTATCTCATGCCCCCAAATTTTATGAAACACAATAAAAAGGCGATGTATTTTAAAATATTTCCCGACTTCCAAGAACTTGTTATATGTACGTCGTGACGTGTGTTAATAATTTAATGTTACATTAAGATCTCGACCCGCTAGTGATGTCATCGTCGCCGTGAGCCATATAGTTTATGATATGATATTTATGATACAGCGGCGACGGACAGAGATATTGCGTTGATGTCGGGGAACTCGAGAAGAGTGCATTATTGACTTTTTTGTGTGTGACTGAATAACTAATTAAATTGAAGTTATGTGATATAAGAAAATAAAGTTTAATTTTCTAAATCTATTAACACGTTTTATCTCAATTAATAAATTTTTTAAATTAAATTCATTTACCCACACTTTTTTAATTTAGGTAAAAAGCGGTCTACAACGTACACAAGTCCGGCTCTGAAATGTCCTAACGAACGCCGCAGTCTGGTTATGATTGCAAAATAATTTCTAAACTTTCAAAAAAAATAAAAATAAAAAAAATTAAATGGCCTCTAATGAATGAGCACTCGTTTCATTCAAGTTACCAGCAGTTAATTCAAAAACAGCTGCGATAACCTCGAGCTTATTTAGTCTGTAGCGATGAACTTACTCGTATTATTTATATCCGCCCCGGAAAAAAAGAACTAATAGGGGTGGATGATATTTACAAAACGAAGGCGGCGCCAGTTGAAATTCACTCGCTATTCACGGGCGATTTCATTGAAAACTAAATTCCAACAAAAGGACGAGCGCATTGTTTTCCCGCTGTGAAAATTCGGCGCTTTGTGTTGTTACAGACGAGATTGGCGAGGCGGTACAGGATTAAATCTGGGGTCCCTACCTTGGTGCTGTTGGACAGAGACGGGGGCATCATCAGCGCCGCTGCACAAGAACGCCTGCTCGAAGATCCCGCCGGGACTGCATTTCCTTGGCGTCCCCGACCTGTCGAACAAGTAAAGAATTAATTACCCTAAGCACTTCATCCACCAGAATTCATCATATTTTGTAGGTATTGAAAGATGTTGTCCTGCAACCTGGGGGGACATTCTTTAAAGAACATCCCAAAGGCAATGAGGAAATTACCTACGGAGATTTGCAAGGTGGAGTGAAGGGATTTTATTTTTCCGCTCATTGGGTATGTATAGTTTTCTCAATTAAAAAAAAAAAGTCCTACAATGAACAAATTATTTATTTTTCTTTGAAATACCATAAAGTTTTTAAAGAAAATGGGAAAAAATTACAAAGTAAAAATCAAGCAGCGGTACAGTAATAATAATGATTACACCGTTAGTTTCCTATGCACCTGTTCTGAAAACAGTGATTATATGTATCAGGCGGTTCAATAAATATTCATTCTAGGTTGGTTGTCGAATAAAAAAGTCATGCCTTTGATTATACCTAAAGTCATGTCTTTGATTATACGGTTAAGGCAGGCGGCCACTGAACGCGAAACTAAGCTAAGCGAAACTAAGTTTCTTGAAAATTCGATCCAACTTAATCTTATGCGAACGTGGTAACCAAAGCTAAGGGAAGCGAAGTTAGGATAGCAAAGATATAAAACAATCTTCGCTCGGTTGCCTCGTCTGCGTAAGATTTCGTTGGATCTAATTTTCAAAAAACTTATTTCGTTTAGCTTATCTTAGTTTGGCGCGCAGTGGCCCGTCGTCTTAACGTTTAAATTTCATGGCCTGCCCAGAATGGAAAATTAATGAATTGCATTTTACTATATTTTAACTAATGTCGTATTCTGATGATTTGATGCAGTGTCCACCTTGCAAGGCATTCACGCCACAATTGGCAGAAGTTTACAACTTGATTCGTAAAAAAGAACCGAGTTTTGAAATAGTCTTCGTCAGCAGTGATAGGTGAGTGTCAACATTAATTATATGAATTCGCTTGTTTACTGAATTTCTAAAACGATTCTAAATAAATCTAATACATATTTTGATTTAATGGAATGCCCTGTATATTATTACGTATTTCGATTCCAAATCAAATTCTACTCCGAAGTGATGGGTCGCAACATGGGTCTAGGGTGAATAGTTTCCGAGTTACTAGCAAACGATGACGTGGCGGTTTCCGTTCGTCTCTTTGCCTTGCGCTTGGAGTTACAAAAAAAAGTTGAAAATAAAAAGTGCAATGTTTTCGCGCAGTTTCGGTCGCCACTGACAAAAAAACAAAAAAAACAATCAAGCGTCACGTTTTCGAGATGCGAGCCAAAGTTGTGTTTTTTTAATGGAACGCCCTGTATATTATTACGTATTTCGATTCCAAATCAAATTCTACTCCGAAATGATGGGTCGCAACATGGGTCTAGGGTGAATAGTTTCCGAGTTACTAGCAAACGATGACGTGGCGGTTTCCGTTCGACTGTTTGCCTTGCGCTTGTAGTTACAAAAAAAAAGTTGAAAATAAAAAGTGCAGATGTTTTCGCGCAGTTTCGGTTGCCGCTTACAAAAAAACAATCAAGCGTCACGTTTTCGAGATGCGAGCCAAAGTTGTGTTTTTTTTAATGGAACGCCCTGTATATTATTACGTATTTCGATTCCAAATCAAATTCTACCCCGAAATGATGGGTCGCAACATGGGTCTAGGGTGAATAGTTTCCGAGTTACTAGCAAACGATGACATGGCGGTTTCCGTTCGTCTGTTTGCCTTGCGCTTGGAGTTACAAAAAAAAGTTGAATGTAAAAAGTGCCGACGTTTTCGCGCAGTTTCGGTCGCTGCTTACAAAAAGATAATCAAGCGTCACGTTTTCGAGATGCGCGCCAAAGTTGTGTTTTTTTAATGGAACGCCCTGTATATTATTACGTATTTCGATTCCAAATCAAATTCTACTCCGAAATGATGGGTCGCAACATGGGTCTAGGGTGAATAGTTTCCGAGTTACTAGCAAACGATGACGTGGCGGTTTCCGTTCGACTGTTTGCCTTGCGCTTGTAGTTACAAAAAAAAAGTTGAAAATAAAAAGTGCAGAATGTTTTCGCGCAGTTTCGGTTGCCGCTTACAAAAAAACAATCAAGCGTCACGTTTTCGAGATGCGAGCCAAAGTTGTGTTTTTTTTAATGGAACGCCCTGTATATTATTACGTATTTCGATTCCAAATCAAATTCTACCCCGAAATGATGGGTCGCAACATGGGTCTAGGGTGAATAGTTTCCGAGTTACTAGCAAACGATGACATGGCGGTTTCCGTTCGTCTGTTTGCCTTGCGCTTGGAGTTACAAAAAAAAGTTGAATGTAAAAAGTGCCGACGTTTTCGCGCAGTTTCGGTCGCTGCTTACAAAAAGATAATCAAGCGTCACGTTTTCGAGATGCGCGCCAAAGTTGTGTTTTTTTAATGGAACGCCCTGTATATTATTACGTATTTCGATTCCAAATCAAATTCTACCCCGAAGTGATGGGTCGCAACATGGGTCTAGGATGAACTGTTTCCGAGTTTCTACCAAATGATGACGAGGAGGTTTCCGTTCGTCTGTTTGCCTTGCGCTTGGAGTTACAAAAAAAAGTTGAATATAAAAAGTGCAGATGTTTTCGCGCAGTTTCGGTTCCCGCGTACAAAAAAACATTGGCTTCATAATCTACAATATTTTCCATTTTTTGACGCGCTTGATAAATATTGTTGTCAGCAATCACTCATCATAACTCATGTTCTGATCCGAACTTTTGGGTCTGCTGAATGCGCCCATTCATGATAACTACAAAGTGATCAAGAATCACTGTTTGAGTTGGCAGCGCTGAATTTTATTTTTAAATGGTACAATTGGAGTAACTTCCGGTTGTTGACGGCTTCACTCCGACAGCCTTCATTTTACAAGCATCATTTGTCTATGATTTTTACCTTTACCGACAAATACAAAGTGACTGTCAGTGTCAGTCTTGCCAATTCGTTGGAATTTCCCGCTTCGTGGGAATTTTTTGCTTTAAAATTGCAAAAAGCAAATTGCAAAAATTACTTAAATTTTGAAGCAAATCTTGATATGAATAGCTTAAAATTGCAATTTGAGGAGAAAAATAAACATAAAAGGGAATTTTTGTCCCAATGTGAGGGGAAAACAACTGTCAGTGATTGGTAACACAGGTCAGTGTCTTCAGTGGTGTAACTGACAAGAAATGAACTTCTTCGAAAATCGAAGAACCGAGACAAGCTAAAAGATAATAACTGGAAATGCGACATTATAATACATACAAAGTGGTCAAGAATAACTGTTTGAGTTGGCAAAACAATTAAGAGCATTTTTCTTATTCCACTATTTGCAACACTGCAACCGGATATATGTTTTGTTGATTTATTTGACGTAACATCAACAGCGACAAGATGGTAGGTTATGTGAATAAAAACTCGCGTTTTTAATTTGAATTTGAAATGCCAAATGACGCTTGTAAAGTGACGGCTGTCACTGTCAACCGGAAGTTACTCCAGTTGTACCATTTAAAAATAAAATTCAGCATTGCCAACTCAAACAGTGATTCTTGACCACTTCGTATAAGTAAAAAATATTAACTTTGTTTCTGTTTAATTTGTATTTATTATAATGCCATCAGAAGAGGAAATGATAGTACTGAGACAGAGAACACCAAAGCGCAAGAATTATTTTTTTAAAGCGCAGGAATTATTTTTCTTAAAATTTTATGCTGCTTAATGAAGCTATTTATACACATTGATATTTTTAATCTGTAGTGATAGGTATAATGTAGATTCAAATTTATCATCTTTCATTATTTACACTTTTAAAAAGTTAAGATGTGAATATTTTGAAAGTGGTGAATTGTGGTGATTTTAGAATGGTAGAGCGTGGTGACGTTACAATTTTCAGTCTGGCAACACTGATTGGGAAGAACAAACGAAAGAGGGAAAGAGTCGCCGCCTTGGTGTTTATACGTTAACTTTCGTATGTGAGGTGAACTGTCAGTGGAACAATCGAATATTTACTGTTGTGTGCCTCAGTGTCATAGTTATTATTGTTATTATAACGAAAATGTATCGTTCCGTACGTTTTCTAAGCATAAACTGATCAAAAACCGAAGGTTTATTATAGTTATCTCACCTACGACGGCCATTTTGAGCGCCACCTACATTCCATTGTTCTTCCCACATTGGGTTGCAGTGTTGCAAATAGCCGAATAAAAAAATGCTCTTAATTGTATTGCCAACTCAAATAGTTATTCTTGAGCACTTTGTATTTGTATTTTATTAGCAGTTTCCTCAGTGAGGAGAGCATCGTTTGGTTATACAGTGTGTCCAAGATAACGTTCCCAGCATGGCGATCTCTGTTATAAAAGATACAGATTTGGTGAAATGGAATGAATTGAAAGGGATAACTAAACCCATAAAATTTTTAAAATTCCTCATACTTTCGAAATTATAATTGGCAATAAAATCACCGTTCCCCAGTGTTTTCTATACACATACAGTCAAGCATATAAAACTTTATTGTATAAATTTCATCTTCAGACAGATAAAGTTTTGAGAAACGGTTCTTAGAACTTAAAGTGAATTTATATGTTATATGAAGTTAACGGCCAATAACTTGCTTCTCAGAAACTGTTCGTAAGAGTTGCACAAATTCGATTGTCAACTTTTTGGTCCCTCTCGATTCCATTTCCGTAATTAACGCGCACGTGATTCCCCTATTACTTGGAGTGGCCGTCGGCCTAAACGCTGACAAACGACGATTCTCATATAATCAGATGTAATTTTCCAGAAACACAAAGCGCCCCCCGGCCACCCAGCTACCGAATTACGCCCGTCGTAAAACCCAGCGCCGAATTTACGACCCCATCAGGCCCGCAATAACCGCGCGAGCTCCAGCGCCAGTGACCCCCAAACAATCAAGATCTGAGCGCGTTCCTCTTTCGGCGTTCCGCCGTTAAATGACGCGAAGGGGCGCTCCCGCCCCCTTTAAATAACCTTATCACAACATCTGCGGTCATATATCATCCGACCCTTCCACGCTTCAACTCCGACCCCTGCCACTCTTGGTTAATCGAGAAATTACAAGGTATCGACGTTTTTTCCCGCTCCTGTAGGTATACACTTGGAGAACTCAAAGAATGAAGAAGCGCCGGAGTTTCTATTCAACTAGGATCCCGTTGGGCAAGTTACAACTGTCAGATTTAATTAAGATAAAGGCGGTTAGGGAAGGAAACGGTCCGCGGAGGCTTTTGAGTAGTTCGCCGGAAAGCGGAACTTTGCAGTGTTAATTAACGGTTTAACAGAAACGGTAACTAGCTAAAGTTAGAGGACCGCTCAAGAAGCTTCCACGTAACTTCTTTAATCCAATTGTTTAAACACTGGAGTTGAAGGTCGTTAGTCTCTTTATTAACAGACTCGTTTTTGTTTTATCATAGTGACTTTAAAAACCGGATGACTGATGACGCTTTGTTCATTAACCGGAAGCCGACGGTGGCGTCTGCTTTTACGTGCAACTTTACGGGGATGATTTACTTGTCGCAGAGGCCCCATCGGCGTAAAACTTTTATCATGCACATTCGCGCCGTAAAATTAACATAAACCGAGAAAGGAGTCCGAAATGGAAAATCGATGTGCGCCCCGTCGAGATAACAACCCCCCCCCTCCCCTTCTATTGATATACATTTAATAACAAAAGCGTTTCAGAAATCGCTCCATTTTTTTTTCCTAAAAATCTTCAACAATACTTCATAGGGCATGATGGGGGGGGGGGAGGATGGTGATGGTGTAAATTACAAATTGAATTAATTAATCAGTCGAGTCCCGCCCTCCCCCTCGGGACCTATTAATTAGGACAGCGGGTGTAAAAAACACAATTTCATTACGCCCGCAATAAAACAAGCGCCCATGATTCACGTTAAACTTGTACGTTTCGTGCGTGAGCGTTATCGTCCGGATCTCGCACGTGACAAATAAACCTGTCGTAGTATTGTGCGGTTTGTGTTGCTTTTTGCGCGTTATCTCACGATCAGTCTGGTTTTAACAAGTTTCACGGAACTGTTTCCGTCTCAGAAGGTCTTTCGCTAACCGAAGAGGATCAAAACTACAAAGCTTACTTTTTTGTTTCTAAATCTTTTCGGATCAAAAAGTTCCTAGAAGTAGGCCTTTTCTTTGCCTGCTTATTGCACTTTTTTAATAAGACAGTTTCTCAAGGTCGTTATGATTTTGTCCTTCTTTCTTTCATTCAATCCAAAAATTTTAGAGATATAAAGAAAAAGTTTCTTGTGCCTCGAGAGCAGGGTGGTCATTTTGAGTAATCTTTAAAATGAATTTAAACTAAAATAAAAATATGTAAATATTGACTTTTTTGAAATTGTAATTATTTGAAGAGTTAAAATTTTAACACGGTTTACTTTATGGCATAACAGAATTTTTTACTCTGTTCGGTCTAAAGATTACGTACTCGAAGTAGTCAACGTGACAGGACACCCTGTATACACAAGTTTACAACTAATTGAAGGCCCACTATGGGGATCTCGTAAACTATAAGAGATGATACAAAAGACAATTAATGCCCAATTTCTTCAACGCCTTATCTTGAGGTTAAATTTATCTGTCAGTTAGAATGTGACACATAGTACGTGTACGGCCAATTGTACGTCACATTCCAACTGTTAGATAAATTAACCTTGGGTTAAACACGGTGAGAAAATCGGCCATAAATCGCAAAAAAGTTGGGGTTTATAAAAATATGCAAAAGTCGAAAAATTTTGGCTGCCAGTCTGCTGGATTGCAATGGGGCTCCGAGTATCCTCTGTGTAGCTATTTCGGCTCTAATTGGGACCTCATCAGCAGAAGAGTAGCTCGATAACTACATCGCAATCCCGACGACGAACTTAACTTAAGCAAAGATAGTGCGTAACAGCAAACATACCATATGTATAGTCGCGACATCGCACGACTAGGTCTTGATCTATAACTGCTGCCTCGTAAGCTATCACGCACCAGATGGCCAATGCAGACGCAATAACACGCTGTATTCTGCATTGGCCATCTGATGCGTGATAGTTTATGAGGCAGGAGCACCGATGTAAATTTGCTATTCTCTGCACAGTTATAGGTCAAGACCTAGTCGTGCGATGTCGCGACTATGTGGTATGCTTATAGCGTGTCATCGCAAACTTGCAAATTTTGCAAGTTTGCGATGACATTATTGCTATTGTCCGCATTGGCCATCTGGTGCGTGATAGCTTATGACTTATGAGGCAAGAGCACCGCTTCAAATTTGCTATTCTCTGCACAGTTATAGGTCAAGACCTAGTCGTGCGATGTCGCGACTATGTGGTCTATTATCATTCATTCCTAAAATGTCTTCAAAAAACTGAAAATTATCTCTTAAGTATTCCTCTTTTTCGTAGAGCGCAAAAGCAGAGAGTGTCCGAGTTTAGTTAAAACTTAGTCGCCTCTTTCTCATCCTCTTCTAGCTTCACTATCTACTTACTTTTTTTTCACTACTTTGCTACCTACCTGGACAGCAAATTATGCGAGTAACTTCAATGATCTCCAGCACCGCCGGCTAAACTCCTGGGGAAGGGACGGTTCAACGAAACCCTAAAAGCAAACGGGGGAAAAATTAAAAAAAAATAAAAGTCACTAGCTTGAGTTTTTATTTGAAAAGCTCAAAAACGTAAGAAAATAAATAAGTAACGAATAACGAGTACGACCCAGAAGGGGTCACAATGAGTTGAGCAAGAAATAAATAAACTTGTAATCACTCTAATGATTAATTAAAACTTTGACCGAGAAACAAATCTGCTTTTCGTTTACAGGAAAAAGCTTCAAATAAATATCTAAAGTCACTTGTCTAGAATTGAATTAACGCAAGACAGCGTTTAAACGACGCAAACGAATAAGTAAATAAAATGTTTCCGACCTTATAACCAAAATCCACGTTTAGACAATCAGTTGTCAATAATGGGATGGAAGAATCCGAGTGAACGCCCTCCAGCGGAGGACAGTCTTGCCAATGACGTAAACCGGCGTTAACCGGCGTCACGAACTCTTCGATTCTGGCGTCACTCTGAGGTCGTCAAGTCCAACTTTTACCGGACGAGAGGTGGACCGTGATGCCAGGACCTTTAGCAGCAGTTAAAACTCCGATTACGGCTTTTTCTTCCACACAAAAGTTCGTTGATAATTGTCAGAAAGAGGGGATACGACTACCACTGGAAGCCTAAGAGTAGAGGAAAGATACGCGTTACAAACCGAAAATATGCACAAAGTTGCCGAAAAAACCCACCTGTTCTTTGTCCCAGGAACAGGCTTAGAGAAGCTCATCAAGAGCTTGAATTTTACTTGGCGTGCACTTAAGCAAATCTCGGAGTAAATTCCGTTTCAGGCTTCAATCAAAAGATTCACATGAAAAGAAGCACAAAGATCATGAACACACACAAACAATAGATGTACACGCCGAAAAATTTGTCACAGTAATAAGAGCGTGGCGGAGAGAACGCGTTCTGCCCAACTACACTGGGACGGGGGTCGTTACGAGATGAACTCAGTTTTAACCGGGCGAAAGAGTGAAATGGACTGATACCGTAGGGCTTAGGTAAGCGGCGTATGGTTTTCTGATGCAATATGATGAAATGTGACGATCGGCACGTAGGCCCAGACTGACCTTTTGATTCCCGCACAAATACAGGGCGATTGGCAAATACTGTGAATAACTTAAATGAATTTTTCAACCGTAACAACTTTCTACAGTTAGTCTAGAATGTTAATGGCAAATTTCGGCAAGTCAACTGGTTTTTGGAAGCAAAAAATTGAATTCATCAATTTCCATTTTTACAGAAGATTGATGTCACTTCTTCCTTCCTTTAACTTTAAACTTGGGTTAAAATTTATTCCACCACTTTCTCGTCCTCTTTCAGTTTAAACCGAGTGATTTTTTAAATTTTCTTATCAACTCTTGCCATGAGAGGCGGCATGTCTTAGCTTAAGTGAAAAGTCCTCCTTGATGCTGTTTTACAGTAAAGCTACGACATGCCATCCAAATTCCATGGCAAGAGTTGCTAAAAAATTTAAAAAATCACGCGGTACATTTCCTACATAAAGTGTTAATGGGAAATTTCGGCAAGCCAACTATTTTTGGGGCCAAAATTGTAGTTCAAATTCGAGTCTCCAAAAGCTGAAGTTTCGTAAGTACGGTTCCTCTTCATCAACTTCCATTTTTGCAGAAGACATTTTAAAGACTACCACCATTTTTTCCTTTCTTTAGTTAAGCACAGAAGTAGAAAAAACCATGAAAGTTATAAAAAATAGAAAGAAAGTTTAGTTAAAATTCAATTCGCCACATAAATCGCTTCCACACTTTCTACATTTAGCTTAGAATGTGGCAAATTTCGGCAAGTCAACCAATTTTTTTGGCGCCCAAATTTAGGTAACCAAAATTTCCTTCTTCTTTTGATTAATCCTATCAACTTCCATTTTTCTTTTTACAAAAGTCATCTTCCCTTTCTTTCGTTTAGTCCAAAAGTTACAAATTTAGTTCAAACTCAGTATGCGTTCACCTCTTCCTTTCCTAGTTTCGAGTTTAGGTCTTAGTACGTTTAGGTAATCTAAATAAAAGTGAACAGATATTTTCGACAAGTCAATTGTTTTTTGGGTCCGCCAAACTCTTAAACGTCAAACCGGCGCGGCGGGTGTTAATTTTCCGCGCAATGAATTCCGTTCCGTAAATCGTGATCCGGTGTAATCCGGTTTTAATTAAACGGAGCATCTCGCCCCCCGAAGGAGTTACGTGTGTCGCTCGCTCTCGCCTGCTTAGCTGCACCCTCCGTGGGGTGGCGCTGACGAGCGCGGGGAGCCGTGAGTATTAATCTCGCCGAATGCAAGGGAGGCGTTACTCATTACCGTACATAATTGGCCACGTCAGATTAATCACGGGGGAAGAACGGAGCTACACAAATCATAATAAAAGCCTTCCATCATATGTGGAGCACTAAATTAAAAAAGAAAACACTCTCGTATCTCCTTAATCAGGAAATTAGAAACGCGGAAGGGTGAACTTTGAAAACCTGAAATGCACTGAGGCACTATCTCATTCATAATCCATTGTCTTATGCGTCTTATGGTATTCTTTTCTGTTTCAATCAACTTTATGGTAACTTCAATAAAAAAAAAGCTGCAATGATTATTTTTTTTTGTGTTCAGGAGTCCTGATTCCTACCAGGTGTACGTAGAAACCATGCCATGGTTTTGTATACCATGGCAACAAGCAGCAGTGCGTGCCGAACTCGCCGAGCTCTATGGGATCCGGGGTATCCCCACTTTGCTCTTACTCGACAGCAACGGCCATGTCATAACCATGGACGCAAGAACTGAAATCGCCGAGGATCCCCTGGCTCAAAACTTCCCCTGGAAACCGAGGCCCGTCAACATTCTAACGGAACGGTACGCGACGAAGCTTCACGATTATCCAGCGATCGTCTTATTCGTAGGTACGACCTTGAAGTACTTATCAACGAAAAGTATTGTGGTTTCTTGTCCAAAACCTTTCAGATCCAGAGGAAACCGAAGTCCAGTTCGCCGAGAACGTGTTAACCCCCGGCGCTGAGATGTACTACAAGAAATATAACATTAATTTCGACAGCCTCCAAGAGGAAGCGGCAGCCTGCGATGACGATCACTATCTGCAATTCCTGGTGGCCGTCGACACCGAACCGAGCGACATCTTGAGAGACCTCATTGGCCTTGATGAAGACGTGGTTCCTCTGCTGGTGGCTGTCGACATCCCCAATCGCAAATACGTCGTGATGGAGTACGGGGCGGAAATCAACGTGGAAAGCGTGCGTGAATTCATAGAGAAATACGAAAGGAAGGAGCTGGGGTTCCAACCGATAAGCGAAAGAGACGGCGCTGATAACAACAGCTAGGACCATGTAGTTCCCGCGAGGACGAACGTAACAAAGCAATATAATTGTTTAGATCACGCCCAAACAAATTAGTCGCTTACTTTTTTGTATTTTTTTCAATATGAAGAAGTGAACATATCTGAATCGTTTACATAAATATGCGCCATGGCAGAATTTATGATTACACAGCTGATAAATAAATACAAACTTTCATACTTGCGTTCCTCTTTTAATTCGCGTTCCTTTTCATGAACCCAATAGGTATCTCCGAGGTCAAGGTCAGGATAGATAGTGGATCGCATAAAAACAATTCGCCGTTAATCCCGGCAGCAGTTGAGCCGATAAAGATGAATAACATCACGTTCACGTTGGTTATCATCGCGGTGCTTGCGGTCGCTGTTAAACCAAACATCAACGTGATGGTGCGTCGAGATCTCCTGAGTAAAGAATCCGAAACGTTTCAAGTCACGACATTCCAAGAACTGCGAGACTTCAAGATGGTAATAGTAGTTAACTCATCAATACCTGTCTTGGCAGAGAAAGCGATCGATGGTTTACCAAAACTGGAAGAACTCGCTTTTGTTTTGACGCAGACAAAACATCTCGAACCCCATTGTTTCCACAACCTACCGAATTTAAAATTGATTGCATTGTCGGCCAATCCCATCGAAGAAATCACTGACCAAGTCTTCAATCAACTTCCAATTCGTCAACTCACGTTAACAAATAATAGCATCACTCGAATACAATCGTCGGCATTTAACGACTTGCCATTTTTAGAGAACGTGGATTTGAGCTTGAACAGGATCGAGCAGATTGACCCGAAGTGGTTCGAAAATAGCGGAAACGTACGGGAGTTGTCTCTCAAAGGGAATTTGATCGGTGAAGTCCCGGACAGAGCTTTCCCTAATATAGTCGACGTGGAAATCATCAATTTGAATGATAACAAAATTGAAGTGATTCGACCGGAGGCTTTTCATGGACTCGGCCGATTGACGAGTCTCCATCTGTCAAGCAACAGGATCTCTGTGATTCCGGGCTCGGCTTTCCGGGATGTGCGAGATCTATCGTTGAACGCGATCGGCAACGAATTGAGATGTCTGCCCGAAATGGTTCTGGAGACGATCAAGTATGCAATGTTACTCCTCAATAGATTAGATGAAGAGTGCAAGCAAAAGATTCGGCAATTCAGGAAAACGCATCCAAAGGTTGTTGTATTTTACTGATTTTTTTGCTTCATGATTACGACAATTAAAGCTGGTTCTTGTCCGATGAAAATTGTATCACAAACTCTTTTAAACGGACACTAAATGGCGCACAAACACTTAACGTTTCACTTCTGACGAAGCTGTCGAACGACTGCGAAACGTTAAGTGTTTGTGCGCCATTTAGTGTCCGTTTAAAAGAGTTTGTGATATAATTACGACGTTCCAGATTTATTGAAACATTAAATTATTTCATATCTATGAAGCATTTGTTTTAATTCTTGATAATACATTACTTACAATTTCAGAGAAAATTAATTCTGATTATCCTACTACTGTAATTTTAAGTATTACAACAAGTGTGTTTGGTTGCCTAATTGAAATGATCACGTGGAACTTGGGAGATAGCGAGTTTTCGCAACCATCACGTTAACTTACGGTAAACGTTAAAATTACGTGGCCCCATTCATTTTCCATTGGATCACATGATCTTAACGTTTACCGTAAGTTAACGTGATGGTTGCGATAACTGGCTAATAATTATTGAAAGTAAGGTATATTCCAACGAGTTAAGAATGACAGGAGAGAATCATACTTTTTGTCCAAACTGGTCACTAAATATGGCCGATGTATGTCATACACTGGTAAAAGTGACATAAAAATTTCATGTTATTTTACTACTATTAAGTAATGATACATAGAATTCTATGTAGTATTAAAAATACACGTAAAATAATATTGAATTTTAATGTAAACATAGTGTAAATTTACTACCACTTTTATCAGTGTATTCGCACTGGAGTCCGTTCAAAAATGGCGCACCCCGGGGTAAGAGTGATACCTAAGCGTTCAAAAATGAATTAAAGGAACTCCGACAGGGAAAAGATTTACCGCCATGCGCAATATGAAGCAAGCGTGCGAAAATCAGTTTTGATTATTGAATTTCTTATTATTAAATCCGCTGTAAATTCTCTTAAGTAATCAAAATATTTTATTAACCGTTAAATACTGAAAACTACTAAAATCACTGACAGTGATGACTGATAATATGTACATTTAACTGTAACTTATCCTCACATGACACATCATATGCACACCAAGCGTTCATATACGGTTTGCACTCCACTATGAAACGTCACAACACCTCGCCGGATCACACCTCACACCGGGGTGTTCATTTTTGAACGCAACCTTGGAACGTCCAGAAACCAACAGTTCATCATTGTCTATAACACACTTACTACTTTAAGTTTAACTAAATAAGATTTGAGAAATGTCAAATGTATTTTGCACACCGGAGTTCTATGATTAAAAGTAGGTACTTACGTGAAAGGAACTTACATTGCGCTTGCTGCGCCACTGAACTGAACATCGAAAGATTCCAAAACTAACCTAAAAGTCATTCACTTTTTAACTGAAGTCTATAACAACATATCAATATTAGGTAGTATTCTTTCGTTCTGTACGAATTGAATGTAAGGAGCATAAACTGATTTGCTCAGTTGCTTCACTATTCTTTTGCCCTCAATCAATTCCTTCCAGTGGCGTACCCAGAAATTTCTCTTGGAGGGGGCTTAAGAATAATAAGCATTATATAAGAGTATACAAGGAAATATTAAACAATAGAGATACATAATATGAATTTACACCGAACTAACGCGTGCGCCCCTCCTTTCAAGTTGAAGTTACCGAAACTTGCATTCCCCTTTCCCTAAAGGTCATATATTCCAGTTCATTCAGATCAGTGACTATAACCTCAAAAATTTTGAATAACAATAACATTCTTTTTAATTTAACTTACTTCTATGATAAAATATGTCATTTAGATGGAACATAAGCAAGTATCTGACGTAGAAAATGGGATGTCAACAAACAGCTATATTGTAGAAAGTGACCTACCGCAAAGTGGTAACTTCCGTCGGATGTAATTACATTCTCCCACTGCCGTATCCTTTCCTCCTGTTTTGTTCTTTCCTCGTTGGTATATTCGGTTCATAAGTGCAGCCATCTATATTAAAATTAGAGCTGGCAATGGTTAACCGATTTTGGATATTTTGGATATTCGCGGTGTACAGCATGTCACTCATGCAAACAGAGTTGCATAACTTGAATGTGAATCTAAGTGAAAAATTTTTTTATGCAACTCTATTTGCATGAGTGACATGCTGTACCCCGCGAATATCCAAAATATCCAAAATCGGTTAACCGTTGCCAGCACTAATTAAAATCCCGATAACCAGATTTCATAAAAGAACTGTAGTATTGACTATTCCTCTGACTCTGTTATGGTTGTTTCTCAGCTCCTCTAAAATTACGAAAAAGTGCCATCTTCATCGTAATTAATTAGAATACTTTCTAATCGACGTTTCGTCAATTACAAAGCGTCCTGAAAGTAATCCGAAACATAAAGTGATATCAGTTTATATTAAACATTTTTCTCTAAATAAAAAAAAATAATAATAAAGGGGATTGTAATGGTAGCAATCGACGGGCCTGCACTGAATACCACCCCACGGCAGATTTCCCATAATAGAGAAAAAAATTCCTGAGCACCTAGCAACGCCTGTTAGAGTTTGATCAATCTGCTCAAAGTAACTGATTTTGTCATTACTACATTCGATTCTTATATAAACATGGAGGAAGTGGATGAAGAGTTTAACAATTTCATGCACCGCGTCAACGAAGTAAGCTCGATCGTAAAGAAACTAGGTTCTGCAGACAAGGAACTGCAGAATATAGGAAACCTGGAAGCTGAGAGATACCTGCACGACAAAGACAGGACCGTACTCGAAAGCATCGACGAGAAAAACGTAGAGTTAAAAGTCAAGTGCGACAGGACCATCATCAACAAAAGCGCGCTGTTGAAAGACGACCGCAAAGACGAAGCAACATTATCGCAAGGTACGTATAATACCTAGATACATACATACAACCACAGATAATAGAACTAGACTAGAACTGGCTCATCAAAGAATCTAAATTTGACGCCCCAATTTGGAGGCAAAGTCGGTTTAGTTTGGAGACAGCTCACCAAATACGTGGAGGCGCTACTGATACAATAGTAGAGTGGAAAACCGAAACCTGTAAATATAAGTAACATTTAAACAAATCCTATAACTTGGAGGTGTGAAGCAAAGTTTAAAAGGAGAATTAACAGCAGATTATAACCGTACGTTACATTATCGTGTCCTGGCCCCACTTTAAACTTATTTCTCATTTACTCAAAAGCCACATCTGGCGGTAAATGGGCCAATTGAGCTTCGGAATTAGCAAATGGTTTGTGACAAATGTTCAGTTGTTGAATTTATGGATGCAAGTGACATCTATTGAATATTTAACAAACTATTTTTAGAGCATCCATTCGTTCCTATCTCATTGGCTATCTGGAAAAAAAATCTATTATCTGTGATTGCATTGAAATATGAAGCATCGTTTTAAAACAAGAAATTTTCACAGAGGCTTTCATGGCCGAGGTCGCCAAAGACGCAGACAAACGACATAAAGACAGGCTGATAAGGAAAGAGAAAATGGAAACTTTTAAGAAACAGGCGACGCTGGCTTTTCGCCGAGGCGAATTTGAGAAAGCCCTGAATTGCTACAATAAGGTATTTAAGTGATTGAGCACCTAAAGAAATCAAGTGGTGGTTTTTAGGCGATCGAGCAAATTCGCGATAGTTGCTTGCTGTATAGCAATCGCTGTTTGACGTACATAAATCTAAAACTCTACGACAAAGCAGCCGGGGATGCCCAGACTGCTCTGAGACTCGATGAAGATAACTTGAAGGCGTGGCTTTTACTGGCCAAAGCTCACTACCTGAACAACAACTTTGTAGAATTTGATAAAGCGATAAGTGAAGCACGCGACAGAAATTCTCATCAAAATGACTTTATTGCAGGTATTATGCTAAAACGTAGGTGTCAATTTGTTTTAATTAAAAAAAAAATTGTTTGAATTGCAGAGTTTGTGGCGAATCTGAAAACTAAAACGCAACAGGGCGAGGAAGATCTTTGAAGGATCTGACCAGAACCATAACAGCTAAACTGATGACAAGTAATAAATGCGATGATGTTATTTTAGAATTCTATGACTTTTTGAAAAGAAGCTTTGATCTGTAAGATTTGTCGAAGTTTAGATGTAAAATAAATTATTTTGTGGATAAAATTACAAGAAATCTATCAGGGATTTTTTCTTTATTGTATATGTATCATTTTTCCAATATATGCCGATCGTATGAATCTGAATTAGCAAAATATACGACGGAACGACACGACATGACAGACGCCGCAAGACTGTGTCACGAAAGTTAGAAGGAGAGAGCCATATAAAAATTCTTTAACTTTTCGATCGATCGGTCGACATATATTGGAAAAATGCACTGTATGTACAGTTGCGGACTGATGTAAACGTTAAGAAATTCCTATATGTATACGTTAGATGAGTGACACTGACATCCGAAATATTTTGTCCGCAACTGTACCTATATCTTTATAAGAAAACATGTCAACCAACATTACACATTATAGGCAACCAACATTACACACTAAAAAATAATAAATAAACGTTATACGTGCGGCAGTACCACGTTATACGATATATCTCATAATTAGAAGATATGTTTAGTGAGGTATCGTGAATATCTTTGTGAATAAAATCTTATTTGAATATCAAAATTTTTAAGGAAACGATTATTTTAAAATGTTTATATTATTAAGTTCTTTTAGCATTTTAAATACGAAACTTTTAGATACCTACATCAAAACGTTCAGCTACTTCTTGTAGTGATACTATTGATTTTTTCTCAACACCTTCAGCCAATACATGGTTAATTTCAATTCTTTTCTGTGGGAATTTATAATGCAGCCTTCTGAAGTAAATTTTCTAACAGTATTTTGAATAGTTCTAATTACAAGGATATGTTGTTGAAAATAAGTTCTAAAACTACCTACCATTCTGATATCATGTTTGCTATGCATGGTTTTATTAAAAAATCACAATTTCATAACAAATTGAAAAACTTTTTGTTATTAATTTGACATTAATAACTTAATTACTGTTTCTATAGCTGTTCTTTCAAAAAATTGAAGCTTAAATTTGTAGTTGCACAGTTGGTTGCCTATAGATTGCAATAAAGCAATCCATTGATATTTCTTTTTTAAGTACCTAACACGTAGCACATATGCGATATGTATACAAAAAAGGAAAAATCACTGTATACATCAAAAGTGGTAGTAAGGAAAGTACGACACTATTTAAAATTTATGTCTTCTATGTATTCTCCGCACAATACGACAGGGGTAAGTCCAGTAGAATTATTATTTAATCGTAAAATTAAGACAAAATTGCCCGAATTAAATGCGGACATCCGATGTGACGAAGAATTACGGGAACGGGACACATGGAAGAAAGAGAAAGGTAAGGAATATTACGATAGATGAAATAGAGTGCAGGAAAGTAATTTGCATGCTGGTGATACCGTTCTTTTAAGTAAAACTAAGGAAAACAAATTGAGTCCCGAGTTTGAGTCTACTAAATATCAAGTAACTAATAGAACGGGAAATACAGTTACTATCCAATCTCCCGCAGGAGATACGTACAGTAGAAACGTTTCCATGATCAAAAGGTTTATTCCGAACAAGTTCGATCTAACTGAAACCGATCAGATAAAATCAGAAATCGATATAGAGTCAGACTCAGATTCAGGGAAGTATTTGTCTTTGGGTTCAGGTATAGAAGAACCTACACTAGGGGAAAAGAAGAGCAAGAAGCGAATGGAGTACAACGTGCAATGTTGTGTAATGCTTTGTAATAAACTGTAATATGAGTTGTTACTAATAAAAGTTTAAATTCTACACCATCGATATAGATTCTTTCACAAATTTTAACAAAACAAAAAGAAAATTTGTGTCGAGCTTTCCGTGCTGAAAAATTTATCCCATATACATGGAATGTTTGAGAATACTACGTCTTCGACGAGACCAGGCCAATGATAGAAACAACAAATTAAAGTCCGCGTTATTGGATAACTTCAGATCTCAATTTCAGTATTTCTTTTTGATGAGTTTCTTATCGATTTTACATGACTATGGTAAAATCGATAAGAAACTCTCTCTCTCTTGATGACACCGATTTAACAGCGAAAACCGCATCGTTCTATCTCGTTCTGGAGATATTACGTTTTTTATTCTCTAAATTGGTGGATGCGCCGGGAATTCATAAATTTGTAAATAAAGAGCTGAGATTTCGACTGTTAGTTTTTTAATGCGCCTCAACGAACTATACAAAACAGAATTTTTTTCTAAGATTTTGACGACCGTCCGACGTTTTCTAAAATTTTTTTCTTGAGAACCATAGGGACTAGAGACATTTGGTTTGTACCATTAGACTCGTCTCATTAGACTCTACAAGGGTGATTTTTTTCGCAGCAATCGATTCTCCATTAAAATCCTGAAATTTTCATGGACTATAGCCTTACGATTTTTCGCCCGAAAAATTTTTTTCTCTCCAAAAATCACGAAAAAATTCACAGATGTAGAGCTCGACGAGGCGCATTCAAAACTGCAGCTCGTTCCTCTCTCTCTAGCCCGCCCCGTTCTCGAGATAGCGATCTTGAAAACACGGGCAAGGAAAAGAATTATTCTCGCTGATAAAATAAGCCGATAACCAACGCGTTTATTTCCAGTCGTTCGCATACGTTACCTGTACATTACTAGTAGGTAAAAGCAAAAGTTTCCGGCGATAATTAATTAAAAGGACCGAGATTAAGGAAATGTTCTCTGAAAAGGAATTATTTTATTAGTGTAAGACGGGAAAGGAAAGGAAACGTCTATGCTAATCAATTAATCGTTATTTATCAAGAGATGCAGGCCAATTTTTACTAAATTTACTATTAATTTAATAAATAAACGAAAATAATTTAAAAAATAGATACGTGCTGCCATCTATGAGCATACAACGTGACCTAAGTCACATCGATCATTACAGGTTCCTGTAATACTCGTTTACCATAGGAATCTGTAAGAGCCGATAAGTCGTAAATATGGTCGCCTGCCTACAGATGGCGGAGTTAAAATACGTTCAATTTATATCAGTGTTCGTTCTAGCGCTTCGGGCTTTACAAAATTAACTAAAATTAGAAGCTCATCGTACTAACGCCCATTTTACTTAACAAAATATGACGGTAAGAATCTAGAAACCGTCGCCGATTTGTTGCTGTTTTGATTTTTTTTTAATCTTAAAATGCGAACGATTCAAGCCAGTCTGCCGAGGTTCTTCATCGCGGTCTTTGATGCTTCGATCCAAGAAGATTTACAGCAGTTAACAAAAGTTGTAACTGCATGCCATGCCTGGGCTTATTTTAACAGTTCTTTTCAGAACCGCAAATATGATATTAATTTAAAAATTTTGTTAAGAATTGACATATAAAAAAAAAAGCCTATTAAAAATATAAATGCTGTCTCTTAAAAAATACAAAATACAATTGCGTGCAACGAGAAACTAAAGATTATCAGAGACAGGAAAATAAATAATTCTAAGGAGATTAGAATTGCAAAAGTATAATAGGAAATTGTTGATAACTTCTTTGTCTAGTTTCAGATTTCAACGCGTGCTCGTGGGGGTGTTTAGGGAAGCTTAAGTGATTCATCTTAGCACTTAAAATCGCCATAAAATTTGCGGGAGGATAAAATTCATGAAAGGGATTTAATGTCGATTTAACAGTGAAAAAGGTATCGTTCTATCTCGTTGCGTTCTTGAGATATTAACTTTCTTGTCGCGTAAATTGGTGAATGCGCCGGGAATTCATAAATTTGTAAATATCTTGAGAATGGTAAAAGATAAAGAGCTGAGATTTTGACTGTTAGCTCTTTTTCATGCGCCTAATCGATCTATACAAAAGAGAATTTCTTTCTAAGATTTTGACGATTGACCGACATTTTCCAAAATTTTTCTCTTGGGAACCGTAGGGACTAGAGACATTTGGCTTGCACCATTAGACTCGTCTCATTAGACTCTATAAGGGTGATTTTTTTGACGGCAATCGATTTTCCATCAAAATCCTAAAATTTTCATGGACTTATAGCCTTACGATTTTTCGCAGGAAAATTTTTTTTTTCTACAAAAATCACGAAAAAATTCACAGATGTAGAGCTCGACGAGGCGCATTCAAAACTGTAGCCCGTTCCTCTCTAGCCCGCCCCGTTCTCGAGACAGCGATCTTGAAAACAGGGACAAGGAAAAGAATTATTCTCGCTGAGAGAATAAGGCGATAACCAACGAGATTATTCCCAATCGTTCACGTACATTATCTATACAATATTAGTAGGCAAAAGCAAAAGTTTCCGTCGCTAATTAATTAAAATTACCGAAATGAGGGATGTCCTAAGCAAAGGAATTATATTATCGGTGGATGACGGGAAAGGAAAAGAAACGTCTGCTCTAATCAATTAATCGTTATTTATTAAGAGACGCAGGTCAACTTTTACTAAATTTAGTAAGAAATAAATAAATAAACGAAATTAATTTTCAAAGTAAGCATGTGCTGCCATCTCTGAGCAAATAGCGTGACCTAACTATTACCGATCGTTACCGGTTCTTGTAATATTGGTTTACCATAGAGATCTGTAGGTGCCGATAAGCCGTAAGTTGGAGTGTCCGCCTAAAGATGGCGGTTCTGAAATTCGTTCAATTATGTCAGCGGTCGTTTCAGCAATCTGTTCTATTTGCCCGAATCATGCAAATCATGCACAGTATAAAATTTATATTCAATTTTGTGCACTGCTCATGCTCTGTACGATTTTGAACGGTTCCGAATTCAAAATCCTGACGAAAGAAACGAACCTAGCATTTCGCTATTAAAACGCTTTTCATTTTTTAATTAGAGAGATATCGGTAAAGCGTATAACGCTTACGTTCGTAAATTACGCAAAGCAGTATTGTGTAAACGTATTGCAGTATTTACTTCCTAATTTACAGTTATCGGAACATTGAATACCGCGATACACAAATATATCTTATAAGTTTTAACTTAACTTTTTATATTTGTGCGAAATAAAAATTTAATTAAATTCTCAAAAACAGAAGCCTTTTTGTCTAAAACTAAGTGGTAAACAAATGTAAACAAAAGCCTGCCGTCAAAAGTTACAACAATGCGCATGCGGGACTTATACGTTATGCAAGTAACGCACGGAATTATTTGCTCGTAAATTACTCCATGCGGTAACGGTATTAACGTTTTCGTCGTTAAGAATCGAATCGCGCATGTCTCAAATGTCAAATTAGCGCAGCGTAAATACTGCATAACGTTATTCGCTTTACCGATATCTCTCTATTGTCTACTAAGTGTTGTAGTGTGACATAACCTCCTTTATTAATGCTTGAACTACTGGTTTAATTCTTTCGTTTTCTTGACGAATGAATTAATGACGTCAGCTTTGGATAAGGTTTGAACCAAAAAACGAACCAGTCCAAAATAGTGCAACAACAAAAAACGGCTTAAGTAAAATAAATTATAACAGAATAAGTTATAAAACTTATCAAAATGTGGTGAATTTACAATTTGTCAACATAGGAAGAAAATTACACCATTTATACAAAATACTTACAGCTTATTTTGGTTTCGAAATTTGACATCAGGACAAATCTTGGGCCCCGCATAAATGTGCGCATTGTTAATATCTTTTACATTCAAATTTAATTTTAATATTTAATGAAAACATTGAAAACCTTGGCATTTATTTATTCTGAACCAGACGTGATAGAAACAAACTGTTTGTTTTGTGGTTATCAGTAATCATAGACCATCAGAAATTTACCATTTTATAAGTAAGGAAAAAAACAAAAAGTTAAAATTTGTTGCACAATGTAACCGACTCAAACATTTCTCTTTGAGTTATAATTCTAATTGCTTTCTTTCGTAGTATCCCAGTCAGGAAAATTTTTCCAAAAAAGACACCGTACACATGTAGGAAAAAAAATACTTACTCACCAGATCTTTGGCTACCGAAATTACGGTTTATTCCCACTCTGTGACGGTCAATTAGCAATTTCATATTGATTTTATGAAGTGCAGATAGAGAACGAATATTTACCTATCATCTTCATGTCAACGTCCACTTTTCATAAAGCAGTCTACTTGCAAAGTATAATGCGGAACATATATTTAACATTTGCTTTTAAGTATTTTAACCAATTCTTACGCATGTTCAGACAAAATGTTGGAAGGTAATGAAAACAGGCAGAATACAAACTGAATATTCGAAATACTTGTGGTACATTTAAAAAAATATTCACCAATTAAGTTACACGATAAAAATGTATTAAATTTGCATTTTTATTGCAAAGGAAATGTATACAATAAGTTCAAATTACAACTTCAGTTTGGTTCTGCGCCAATGACGTCTCTTAGCATTGTATCTGGAAGAATCAGAAATCTTAGGTTAGAATACGAACGCTTTTACAAAACTTGAATTCAATTAGGATCAAAAGTAAACGTACAAACTTACCTGATTGTATTTCCAGTTCTCATGCGTACCCACTGCGGAATGGGCCTGTTCTGTTTAAGCTTCTTAGCGAGCTTACGCTTGATTATGAACGTCTTATGCGCCGACTGCAAATAATTGAAATATTGAAAACGAATATGAATAGGTAATACGTATATGCAATTTAATGTTCTACACGGAACGCAAGTTTTTGTTATATTATAAACGGATTAAAATCATAAAAACTTACCATTTCGTACGCTTGTTAACGTCTACAGCCGGAAATCTACAGAGAAAGAGGCATGTGCTTTCCTGCCAACTTTAAAGGTTCAAATATGGATGACGCAGTGCCGCCAACCGACCAAGCATACAGCATAAATTTCGGAAAATAGTTTGTTTTTAAACTAGGAGGTGTCGTTTCACTGGTTTCACTTCGCTGTAGTCGATTTTTATGATCGCGATGGTAGGTACATCTAGAAATTTCTATAAATTATTAAACATTCAGTTTAACACATACAATGATACAATTTTACTTGACTGTAAAATGGGTCTGCAATAGTCCAATAGTTGGCATCCGCCATACAATTTGCAATCATTTCTAAATACAAGTTCATAATATCATTGAATTTAAATCTACTCTAGAACGGCAACGTAAATGAATGAACTGGCAGCCGCTACTTTCTGTTAGGAACTGCTGCCATCTCTTGACTTGAATTGTCTATTACACTTTATAATAAGGAATCTAAAAATGTATTATTATTTATGTGGTATCCACCTATGGAGCAAAAATCAAAATAAATGCGGATTACAACCAAATTGCATATGAAAATTAGGTAGATTTGATTTTGAAGTCCTGAAACATTAGTTAACACGAGCGGCATTTTATTCAGACCTTCAGACGGCTGCGAACACTGCGCAGACGCGATTTTTTAAAATTTATTTCATTCAGTTGGGTTAAAAAATGTAAACCGAATTAAAAACAACACTGTACAAAAGCAAAAATAAATTTCTGTTATACTATATTATAATGTGTTTGCTATTAACATAAGTGTTTTCCATTGACTCTATAATGTCGTGTAATCCAAAAGTGATCTCATTAAGTCACGAAGTATTTTAACTGCTTTTCCTTTTTAATAACATATATGTATAGGTGTCCCAACAGTGTGTTCTCGGGTCATATCTCGATAACTACTGAAAATATAAAATGAATTTTTGAGCGCAAGTTTTCTTTTAATTTTAGAGGCCTACAACATAAAATTATTTTCATCTATACAGAGTGAATCAAAACAGTGGTGCTTTAATTTCAAAAGGCACCTCCTGCCAAATTTCGATTGTTCATAAAATTCTACATATTTGTTTATCTTTATAGATACCTAAAGCTATTTTATTTATTTTTTAACTCTAAGAAAAAAGATTTCTGGTACAGTTGTAGTTAATTTAATCTTATTATAAGCGATTATTAAATGTACTTTTATTGCTACAGGGTGGTCATGATAAGAAGCTTTTCTTTTGCTCAGTCTGATCGAATCAAAGTAAACACAGAAAATTTAGTAGGTAAAAGTATTTTTTCGACTATTTTCATAACAGAAGAGCTCTGCGTCATAAATAGAACGCGTCTGGCGTTGCATAATCAGACATAAGAAGCATAACTCCATCTTTCTTGTTCACAAAAAAACGAAAATTTAATTTTTTCTCCACTTTACGATTTTGTCTTTTGTGAGAGCTCTAAAAGATATTACATACAAAATCCCAGAACTATTGTATTTAAAGTTTTTCTCTATCTCTTAAAATAATATTTCTAGGTAAGCTGAAAAGTATTTAAAAAACGACAATCAAGTTTTCAATAATTGACAAATAACACAAAAACTAGTAAACCAATTACACGATATTTATATACAAGTCTCCCAAATAGAGTGGCCTATTAAAAGTTTTCGGGGAAGGGAATATACAAAAATTCTGAAAATTAGTACACTGTCCTAAGAGAAAGCGATCTTTCAGATTAAAATATTTTCACTTTTATATCACTTCGATGTCAAGTCGACGTTAACTTTCTTTTTTTAAATGGAATGCGATACTTTTTATTACAAATTCTGATTCTACATATTATTCTAAATAAAAAATGTTGAGGCTACCATATACCTAAATGTAACCAATTTTGAGATATCTCCAAATTTATTTAAAAAATTGTTTTGGTGACCTTTCATTTAAGACAATATATTTACGCTAATTTCAAATTTAAAGATTGAAGTGACATGTCGTTTAAAAGTATAATGTTCAGACTTTCTATATTTTTTTTTCTGTCATTGGCGGTAACTGCGGATACTTTTCGTTCAATTTTCTGCTCGTTCTCGTAACCATTTTATTGCACTCTCCTTAATGTAAAATAAACTATTTATTAGAATAAACAAAATTATTCATTACTTTTACCACTTTACCAATTGTAAGTATTGCTGTTGTTGTTTAATAAAAAACATTAAATTGACAAAATTGTTTTCAAAGCATGCTTAAGTTTTAAAGATGCTCGTTTATGAAAATGGTAAACTTACGGTAGTATTTGCCTAATAGCTTTATTCTATGATGTACGTCAAAATAATGTTATGGTTAGCAATTATTTATTTCTTAAAAAGTAACACTTCAATATCTGCTTTTTTTTCAAAGCTTGCTACGAATAAGTGCATTCATTCCTTTAATTAACAGAATCAAATGAACAATCATTGATAATTTTCATTTTCCAAATTTCATTGAAATCGATTAAAAAATAAAACTTCTAGATGGGAGAGCATATGGCGTGGGACACCCGGTATAGAAATAACTACCGCAAGGATTAAAATGCTACTTTTGTAGACCACGTTAACACTTTCTAAAGTTAAACGTCCTAACTCCGTTTATTTTAACACCAAAAACGGATGGATGCGAGGGAACTCCAGATTTTTATCTGTGTAAGAGCAATTTTTAAATTTTTTGAATCGGTTAATAATTAAAAAAATAACGGGGGGTTAACATTAATAAAACTAACCCTGTACATATTTAAATAAATAAGAATTTTTAACTTACATTTTATTTAGTTACATTCTAATCCTAATTTCTTTAGGATAAAGTTAAAAAATAAAAAGACTAGTGCCGGCAACAGTATTTGAAAGTGGCGCCGACAATAACTTTTGAAACCGGTGCCGGCTATGAAAGCACTTCCTTTAATTCAGTTTAAAAACTGCTGCTTTAGAGCCGTATTACACTATGATATTTTGTGCAAAATTTGTTTACGAAGTGAGCGAGAAGTGCCAATTCAACCAATCATAATTCACTGTGGTAGCTCATCTCCCTCACTTTATAACAAAAATGTCATCAAATTTAACAAGTGTAAAACGGCTCTTTAAAAGTAAAACTACTATTTTTTCTAAATTCTTGTAGCAGAATTTAAAATCCACTTTTTTTGTCGCTCCTCGTCTTTTGGAAACAAATACATATTTATTTCAGGGAGTTTTCTTGCAGTTTTTCCACAATTGAAGTATTCGCAACGATTTCCAGCCATACCTAATTTCGTTTATTTAATTACTAGTGGCGGACAACAAGTAGCTAATGAAAATGTAATACATCTGTTTTATAGAACAACTGAGTAATAGTGGAAGACGAATCTCATTGGCGTTATCGAATATGCAAACCATTTATAGTCACCGTCTTTGGAAATTATCCTGCCCTCTGTGAACAATCAGATTATTTAGCGTCAACCTCCATCAGCTGACCGCGTGAACCTCCAATTTCAGGCTGCCAGTTTTAAGCATTGCGTTGCCGTTCTAGAGTAGGTTTAAATTCAATGATAATATGTTGTAAATCAAAAATTTACATTAAAATCTACGAGTAAAGAATAAACAGGAGGGAGTCATACTAACAGTAGTTTCTTGTCCAAAGTGGTAATTAAATATGGCGGCTGTGTGTCATAGGCGCACACAAGCGTTTTACAAAATTCTGGAACGATCACAAACCACACAGTTCACCATTGCTTATAATACACTTATTACACCAAGGGCCGGTCTTCCCGTTAAAGTTATCCGACAACTAACTTGATTTTTATGAATTGTTTCTATGGTAGTTATCCGTCGGTTAGTTTACCAGGGGGTGGAAAACAAAATAAGATCCTAGAAACGTCAATTGTATTCTAGAACTGGAGATCTATCATAACAGTATTTGGAAGAAATTTATTACATTACGCTTGCTGTGCCACTGATCATCGAAAAATTCCAACAGTAACCTAAAATTTATTCACTTTTTAACTGAAGTCTATGATAATCTATCACTGTATTATTTGTATATAACATTATTAATCACAGTTGCTAAATAAACACATAAATTCGTTCTACACTCAGATACACACGCAAAATGCGGCAATTATTTTCTGACAATAGATGACCTACCCTAATGTGGTACCTACCCTAAAGTGGTAACTCCCGTTTGTCAGGAGGATCGCAGAGAAATTTGCAGCAACTAAAAAAATAATTTGAATTTTTTATTAACGAAATAAAATCTAGAAATATGGAACTTTTGAGTCTCTTGCAGTGATTTGTTGTCTTTCTTTTCAGTGAGTTTGCGTAGTTTCTTTTTAAGTGTTCAATTTTTAGGTGTTCGCTCTTTCTTTCATGTTTACTTATTTTTAAGGAGGCTCAATATGGTGGACTTTGGGCCTTTCTTAATCGTTTTTGCGGAATTTTAGTCCTTCTTCGGTGATCTTTATATATTTTTTTAATGTAATAACCAGACTAAGGACATTTCACAGCGTTGCCACGGACATTTTTCATTGGTCCTCGTATTGCCTAACCATGACAACGCTCCGAAGTGTCCGAAGTCTGGTCATTAATTTTGTAATTGAGAGGACCGCATCACCCGCCATGTTTAAGACAGAAAATGTAGAAATCGTTTTGCAATTATTCCGCAATAGCCACCTCGTTTGTAATGTTGGTAATGGCTTATGAGTAGCGACATGGTTGCTTTTTATATTTGTATTATGCATTTTAGAGCAAACATCGATCGAGCAATGTACTTTGCATGTTCTTCGCTGCGTAAGAAGGCTAATTGATGAGGATGAGAGATACTTTTCTGCTCATGAGGCCCGAGCTAAGGCCTAAGAGAACGTTTCATCGTTCCACGATTCCACTGCAATCTTGCAGAAAATTTAGGCTTTGATACGCTAACTGTATCTGCATTAATCGCATTGTATGTAATGGCTTATGAGCAGCGTTGTGGTTGCAGTATTCTATTTTCTTTTTGTGGAAATTTTAGCGCGCAAAATAGAAATTGAAGTGCAAACGGAAACGATTCTCAACAAATACAACATAAAAATGCTTGTATTAAATATCAGAAAAATGTACAGTATTTACAAAATACAATTAAACACTTAACGACGGCTCCTGAAAATAAGAGACGTTAACAACCTAAGTCAGCTAAAGACATTTTAAGTACAACAGTAATACGACATCTATAGGGAAGAGAAAAAACACCGCCGTTTCTGCGCCTCTTTCCACGAAGAAATTTACAAAAACGAGAGCGAATTCGGCCGGAAACGACGGTTGCAACTAAACGTTAATACCAAAGCGCGGATTTTTCTATACAGTGTACGTCATCGCAGTTGAATATTATCAGCCGTACTGACTTTTTATAAATAGTAGTTTGTGAGCTTCGCATAATTTGAAACGTTCTATACACGTGCTACCTAGATTATTAAATTAATCCATGCAGCGTAAAGTATATGAATGACGTTTATAATATAGAAAAATCTATGCTTTAGTTAACAACACTAAGGCGAATCAGTATTTTCAATTTTTTTTTAATTTAAAATATTTTGCACTCTTCTGAAAATAAAATCGAAAATACTGATGCTTCAACACATCTACTAAATAATAACTTAGCTTTTAGTTTAGGCATTTAAAAAATATTAAATAAACTTTGGTGAATGTTAAGTTATAAATTATAAAAACGGGAGGACGAACCAAAAAAAAATATATAATATATATTCGATGATGCAGTCTTTTGTTTAGGAGTTCGTGTATATAGTCTATGATTTTTTTGGTTGAAGTAAACCCCGTCTCACTATCTGTTGATGTTATCGAATCTAGCTCCGAGCTCCTCTCCCGTTACCATAATCCTCTTCTCGATGATCCTCGATCTCGGATCTAAAGCCTGCTCCCCAGATTCGAACTTCTTTTGATGGCGTATGTGATGGTGCTCGTTCAAGTTGAGCCGCAGGAGGTTAGATATTTGTCTGTCGTCGTTGTAAGGGCTACAAGGAAGCCGATGTCCTTCCTGGATGGACGCCGTATAATCGTCGGGGTACTCTAAGGTGCGGATGTCTACAGTTGGTAGCAGGCTTGTGTCAGGATCGAGGGCTGTTGCTGAATTTCTTCCAAAAAAATTATTAATTCCTTCAAGCTGATTGTATTGCCTTGCTGCATCGACAATGATAGTTGGTATAGGCTTTGGTGTAGCTGTAATAAAGACGAAAATAAGAACGGCCGAATTAAAGCACCAGAAAAAACACAAGAGAATTCCTCAAACACAAGCCGGGAAGTGCTTTTGGTTTTGGCGAAGGACGTCGAGGGATAATGAGACATGCGATTATTTATTAGTCTGAATGATTAGAGAGAGTGATTTTAATTATGAGTTTAGTGAGTTAATGATGTTAATGAACACACTCACACGCGCCAACCGTGCATGAAGCTCCTTTGAAGTACTGGCTCGCCTTGAGCGCGACCTCGTCCTGGTTTTCCACTAGGATGGCCAGGCCCAAATTTTTGGTGCCTTTGACCCAAGCCTTGGTCGCCGGTTTGACGCTTAGTTCCACCCATCTAGCGTTTTCTCCGACGACTTTGCTATCGCACAAGCGCTTTTTCACTGCAAAACGAAAAAAAAAATTCATTTTTTAAAGTTTGGATCAATTGGCGTACGCACCTCTATGTCGCTTTAGAGATTTGGTATACCAGTAAGTGGAGATTCTTAACAATTTTTCGTCTTCCCCCTGTACGGTTTCACAACTCCCGTCGCCTAAACTAGGTGAATCCGTCAGGTTGTCATGGGGGATCCGATATAAGCGCAACGTGGCAGTCGCAATGGTAACATTTTTCTCGTACTCAAAATTGAAGTACAGGTTGAGGGCGTTTTCGTCCTTCCACAACTCCTCCGTGTTCTTCGGGATTTCGCAAGTGGGGTAGTAACTGCGGATCTTCTCCGTGTAAATAGGGTCGTCTCCGTTTAGGTTACCGTTGGAGAAGTTCCTCATGAAGTTGCTGATATTCAGCGAGTTGATGTAAGTCTTGGGGACCGTGATGTTCGTCCTGCCTATCTGGGTGAGAATGTTGTGCTTCAGCTTTTCCACCCAGTTATCCTTGGACCTGGAAAACGAAGACCGTGAGGTTCTTTTTATTAATCAACCTGTGCATGCAATCAGAGGCAAAACGTAATTTATGTCTCGCAGCAAATTAGTAGGTGCACGCGCAATCACGTCAATAAATTGCATGCCACACGCTTTAAAGGTGGTCATCTCGGGGATGATCTAACTAAAGCGCTTCCGGCAATTAAAGCAACACAAAAAAATCCAAAGTTCAAAGAAGCCTGTAAATCAAGAAATAGTTGTCTCGTCGTCGATGCTAAAGACCTCCCGAATTTTCTTCTTGGGCGTTTTTAAACCGGAAGAAATTGCATGCCACTTTCAGTTATGCGAGTTCGAAGAGTGGTAGCGGCGAATAAATAACTAAAAAAAAATGGGGATTTTTTAAGTCAATTTAATTAAAACTATATACGGGGGGGTTGATCATTTTCATCTTAATCTTTCTGGCGATTTATTTTAAAAGAACCAATCGCAATTTGCGCTGAAGTAAAAAAAAATTGCTTGCGTTTAATTGCAAAAATGGAAACATATTAAAATTGGCATTGTTTAAATAAACGGCAAACACAAAGTACGATTCCTGAGCAAAGTTTCTTCTTGGATTTCCTTAAACTGGAAGAAATTGCATGCCACTTCCGGTTACGGGAGTTTCAAGAGGAGTAGTGACGAGTAAATAGCTCAAAAAAATGGGAATTTTTTAAAAATAAATTCATTTAGAATTATAGGGTCTGTTCAAGCGGTTCAAGCTTAAGTCGACACTATTGCCAATTCTATTATTATGAAAGCTACAAATTCGGTTAAATTAGTAATTTTCATTAAGAATTTTATTTTCTATCGACCGATAAAATAATATACAGGTGTTCCATTTTAATCAAAGTGTATTTTTGCCTTTATCTCATAAACGCGACAATCAATTGCTTTTTTGACTGCATCCTGGCAATCAGTGTGAAAAGGACATTACTAATTTAAGCGAATATGTAGCACAATAGTGTCGACTTAAGTTTGAACAGACTCTATACGGGGGTTGATCATTGTCATCTCAATCTATCTGGCGACATTTTCTAAAAGAGCCAATCATGAAATCTAAAATGAAACAAAGGCTTTTTGGCGTTGAGGCACAGATAATGGATCTCTCCAGCTAACCAACGAGATAGGAACGAATGGACGCTCTAAAAATAGTTTGTTAAGCGCTCAATAGATGTCACTTGTATGCACAAATTCGAAAACTGAACTCAATTGGCTCATTTATCGCGAGATGTCGCTTTTAAGTAACAGAGAAATAAATTTAAAGTGGGTCCAGGACACGATAATATGACGTACGGTCAGTGGCGTAGATAGAAACTTGTTTCGGGGGGGGCCCGAACAAAAAAAATCTAACGAGTACGGACTACTTAACACTTTATTTATGAAATGTAAAACGGCGAACAAAAAACAACGTCATACGGAAAACTTCTTTAGTATGAATTATGCGGAACATAATATTTTAGAATGATTTCGGGGGGGGCTCGGGCCCCCCAGGCCCCCCCCTTATCTACGCCACTGCGTACGGTTATAATGTGCTGTTAATTCTCCTTTTAAACTTTGCATCACACCTCTTAGTTATAGAATTTGTTTAAATGTTACTTATAATTAAAGGTTTCGGTTTTCCACTCTGCTATTGTAACAGTAACGCCACCACAAATTTGGACGTCAAATTTGGAACTATACTTCTATTACTGGTGGTTGAAGTTAATGATGCAATTTTTTTTTAAATTTGTGAATTAAAGAAGCTAAGTTTGACAACTTATCAAATGTGTCCATTTATTTTGCTTTTTCTGTAATTATATTTTATTTATTATATGATGAGCCCTGAGCCGAAAAAATAAAGGGCTTTCAAATAAAAAACTTCTCTAGCATGCCATGGAAAAGTATGATGTCGAAAACGTATGTCTGCGCATGTGGCACAAGTAATAGGGAAATATAACCTTACTTTTGAAGAAAGAAGACTCTTTAGATATTTCAAATGTTGTATTTATAAAAGACGTGAAAATGAAGAGGACGATATTACAATAGAAGAAGGAGAATCAGCCTTGGTGTTAAGAGAAGCTCTTAAAAAAGATGAAGAAACATTAGTAAATGAAGACCTGCAGCCAAAAATTGAAGAAACTGATATAATATGTGAAGACATGTTGAACGAAGAGATTGTGGAGCGCACGGATAGTAAAGAAAATCTAGGGCGCGAGAGTACAATACACAAGACCGAAGAAAATCGAAGATCAGTAGTAGATAACGAAGAAAAAGAAGAAGACGAAGTAATAGATAAAACAATAATTGAAGAAATTCGAACGGATGGCGTGAAACAAATAAAATTGAAGATAAAAGAAATGAAGAAGAAAAGTCTGAGTTGCGTTGAAGAAATCGCCTGTGTACAAGTGATTCCATTCGAGTGTGAAGTCTGATGAAGTCTGGTGACGATCGCCCATATCCAACAGGATTCAATTGATGAATATACCATCATTTCGCAGCTGTTTGAAGAAACGCAGATCACCATCACCGATCGAGGGCCAGACCTCAGTGTCAAGGCCACAATGACCGAAACCATTGAAGATCTCGAGGGCAATGGAAAATGTGGAGTTTTGATCCCCAACGTCCAAATCGGTGCAGAAATAATTAAAACCGTGGTCGTGCTGGAAGATGACGAAACGCCGAAACTGGTGCCATTTGAAGTGGATGGCAACACGAGCATCATCGAGTACGAAATGCCGGACAGCCTTGGGAATCCGGAAGTGATCATCGATCATCACGTGAACGAAACCGTCGAGGTTTCTTCACTGGAAGTCTCCTCGACGACGAACGAAACTTCCGAAAGGCAATCCAAAAATCCAGAAGCGAAATTCAAAAGAATCAAGTCGCCCAGTGTGATAACCTCGAGACACTATCGGAAGAAAACGAAGACCAAAAAAGAAGCGAAGGAAAGGCTGAAGAAACAGGTGAGCCACGTCCAGCTCAAATGCACAGTGAAGTTGGAGGAGATCAAGCAAACGCCAGAGAGCGCTTTGAACCTTGGAAGGAAGGATATGAGAAAAAAGAAGAAAGTGAGTTTCAGGTTAGACGAAGGCGACAAGCTGATTAGCGAAGGTGAAACGAAGAAGCGACTACCATCACCTGATTTGATTCCGATGAAAGATGTTGTTGAAAAAGTGGAAGGCCAGAACGTTTTGATGGGGGAGAAATCTGAAGATAACCCAAAGGATTTAAAGAGTGACTTAAAGGAAGCTGTCCCCGTTACACCAATTGGTGAAAAAAGCCCAGCGAAAACGAAAGAAAATCCATCTTACTCCAGCTCCAACATCGCCAGGTCTCTGTGGAAAAATGCAGTCGAAAATGAAGAGCTCTTCAACTTTGGGAAATCCTCTGGGGAAGAAACAAGTACCTCTAACAAGCGACATTACGAAAATAGGATTTAAACGTAAACGATTTCTGCTTTAACATGAAAACCATTTCACAGGACAGTACGACAGAAATTAAATTTTAACAACGCCAAAATGTATCTCTCAATTGACAACGCAAACGTGTTATAAGCTAAGACATACCTTTTTCGGCTTTTGTTATTTCATGGCACACTGCGAGAAGTTTTTTAATTGAAAACCCGTTATTATTATTATTGGAAAATGACGACTTTGGAAATATACTAAAATTGGCATTGGCACGATAATCATAAACCTAAATTCGCAATTCTAACTTAAAGAAATGTTGTTTACCAATGAAATCGGGTAAACAGAAATGGTGTGGTACACAAGTTGCTGAATCCGGCATAATTTCAATGGTTTTACATAACTTAGAATCACACATTGGATTTCACGGAATCAGATTTTTGGTAAGAGCTTCTTATTGATGCCTATAGTTCGCAGATATGCATCTTCATATTGAAAGAATTTAAAATATTCCCCGTGCTGTGCCCCTACGCCATTGGCCCTGGGGGAAATATAAACAGAACTTAGAGGTTATGTTGGCTTCAATTATTTACTGTTGGATACCATTTTTATACTTAATAAGTAATTCACTGTTTACTAATTACTTACATTTTGTGTTGCGTTTTTTACTTCATTTTGTTTTTTTTTTGTTTGATATGTAAGCGTAATATTACTTATTTTAATTAAAAAACGTTTTGGTTATCATTAAAAAGGCAGAGAGAGTCGGTGAACTTCAAAGTGTTTTCAACCAGTTTCGTTCGTATTGCACACAGGGTGGCGCCAGAGTTCTGGATTTGGCCATTTAAGATATTAAGCTAATTCTCCACAATTGAAATTTATTTTTAATGATACAGGACGATCTGTAAAATTCCTGCAGAAGAAAGTTACAGTTTTTTTTTAATAGGACACCTTCATACGATGCACTTTTAAAACGTCCTGATCCACACCCTTTCTAAAAATGCAAAGGTTTAATATTTCATGTTGGCGGTTAACAAGTTATGACCACTTCTGTCTGGAAAATAATATAACTCTAATATCCTCTGTAACGATAGAAGTTGTTTGTAAATAAACTTTGTTATTGCGAATGTATCTCAAAATAGATCAGGTGTATTTTCTTGTAAATATCCAGATAAAATTAGCTCGTTTGCCACCGTCTATATAGGGTTAGTCAGAATACGAGTGACTGAAAAACTAATTATTTTTTTTTAACGGAACACCCGTGTACCTAATCACAGTCAAATTTTGTATGACTTGCCCTTTCGAAAAATATGTGATTAATCAAAGTTGTTTTAAATTACGAAAAACGTTCTTAACATAAAGTAGACTTTGAAAAGGATGTTTGATTTGGAATAACTTTTTATAGTAACGAAGTAAATAAACAAAAATTAAAAAAAAAACTAATGAATGTGAATAAAGTAAATTAAGACAAACAAGTCTCTAGAATTCTCCAAGTTCTAACTTCAGGTTATAAAGTTGACATAACTTGGAACTAAATAATGGCCGTGTTCAGCGGACACAACTGTTGAGTATGTTGACTTGTTCGGTACGCTGAACGGTTAATGGTTACTGCCAACAGTTGCCGAATTTACTCACCACAAATAATTTATGGTGAGTGCGATGCCAGTGAGTCATTTGTTTATTCTGACCATAGATTCTAACCTCTTTTGAATTGCTAGATTTCTCAGTTTTTGCTTCGTTAAACTCAACATAAATGAAACACGTTTCTGGTTTTAGTCAACTGTTGTGTCCGCTGAACACGCCCATTGATACAATCCTTCGTGGAAAGTATTTTTTTTTCAAACATTCTTTATTGATCGCGTTGTACTATTACATATTTTAAAAACAATAATTTAAAGAAATACAGCAAAAGACTTTAAAATTTAGTAAAAAGTAGCCTATAAAAAAACAATTTAATAAGAATTTTATAAAATTTCATTCTGTCACATTAGTTCTCCTTGTGACAATTGACATTGCCTGCGTTCAGCCTGGCAGAAAGCTACGTAGCGCTTCGTGTGACGTAGCGTGACGACATATATGCGTTCAAGCCGAAGCTAAACTTCTGCTAAGGGAGAGCGATAAACCTAGCGGCCGCCATGTTTTAAATCGCTTTTAAAAAAAGCTACGTCGCTAGCGCTAGCTGTAGCGTTGTTGTTTTAGGTTATGTCTGAGCATATGATTGCCAGTTGATGCTGCTGCAGTAAGTATTCTTATTAACAAATCTTCTTTGTAATAACACAGTTAGTTATTCGTACTACGGTTCTAATTTGTAGAGATTAAAAGCGAAAATAATTTTAATACACCATTAGTTCAATTATAAAATCGGAACTAATTGAGAATAACCCTGTATAAATTACAATCCTAATAATATCCAAAATCCAAATAAATACAGGTTACTGTTATCTGAAAATGTGAATATGTGAAAGTAACGGAGCAAAACGAAGAACTCGTTCAGCCAGTTCTCGATTAGCTAATACGCTACAAATTAGCGCTCTGCTACGTAGCAATAGCGAAATGCAAGCGCTACCTTTGGCGGAACGCAGCCATTACTACACGCCGGAGATTTGCTTCTCTCTGTTCTTCTCTTACACGTATCCAGCACATTTCCCCCTACATTTTGGGGTTCCTTTTTTATGAGAGGGATTTTTTAGGTTATTTGCCGGGGGAGGGGGGAAAGAATGAAATGGAAATTATATATATATATTTGACAGCTGATGAACTAACCAAACGACTTTAATAAAAATTTATTTACTTTTTCTTGTCTAAATTCATTCCTCTTTTTGTCTCTAAATCATTCCTCAGTTTTAAATTTGATTTCTAAATAAAGTTTTGGAAAAAAAAATTAGGGGTATTTAGTACCAATTTAGGGAGTTTTCAACTAACGTCTAGGGGGAAAGTTCATTGTCACTGAAGAGTTGGGAACACTGCGTTATTTACCGATCTGTGGACATTATGGTTTAACTTGTTTTCTGGTTCTGTCGGCGATTTGATTTTTCCACAATTCTGACGTAGACGCGTCAAATATTCTTTTGTTCACCTTATTCTTCGTTTGTTTCAGTTCTTTTTAATCGATTTTCGAAAAGTCATCGATCTGTTTTAGTTTCGTTGTTCATCTTTTTCTTCATATTTCGTCCTTTATTCCAGTTTTTTTCGCTTTCTTATAATCGAATCAATTTTTCATATTGTTACATTCCTTGATGCAAATTCCATTTTTAGACCAGTCGCGTCACCTATGAGCCAGCCGAAGATTCTAGTGTTTTCCAGACTCGTCCTACGTGGGGGTAGAATTTGCTGGAATTTTCGTTACTTGTTCGCTACTATTCTAGAAAGAGTGAATTACTATAAAAGCCCGGAGCGGCGGGGTATTTAAATCAGATTTATTTAGAGTGCTTAGCTAGCGAATTAGTAGAACGGTAAAGTTGTAGAAGTGTTATTTGTTAGATAAGTGTGCAGCTGGATATTTTTTGTGCTTTCATTGTGCTAAATGATCGTAGACATTAAAGACAAGTTTTTAAAAAAGACAACGATCATAATTTGTGAACCCCGAGTCGTAACAATATTACAATCGACGCTTCAAGGATTCTTTTGTTATTCTTCATAATTCCACTTGCTTGTTTCAGTTTCCTTTCGTCGAATTATTATAGATTGTTCCTTTTTTGTTTTGTCAGTTTCGATTTTCGAAAAAATCGCATAATAATCGTCGGCCTTCTTTCGTTTATTCTTCGACGTTTTCTTTGTATTTCGTCGTTCTGAGATCGAATCATGGAATTAATATTTTTTATGGTACAATTACAAATGACAGTTCAAACGGGTTGTTTAGTTGGGGATTATCTTCCCCCCCCCCGCCAAAGAATTGTTGATCTTCTTTTTTTCTTTCGTCCACCTTACTCTTTGTATCAACAGAAAAGTACCTCGAGTTAAACTTGGTGGAAAAAAACGTAAGTTATAGCCTTGCGTTATCCATTTCTTACTTGTCAAAATTTGGGTAAGATTCGATTAACCTCAAAATGTTGGCTCGTATGTAGGGGTTTTATTTTAGGAGTTAGAGGAAAACTTTAAATGCAAAAGTTATGGAATTTCATGCGAGTTGTCATAGAAAACAAAAGCGTATGACAAAGTGAAAGAAAACTGTATTTTTTTGTAATGAAACATCCTGTACCTATATTGTTTTAAAGTAAACCGTTTCAAAAATACTGGGTGTTCAATTTTTAATTTTAAAAAATTTTAAAGTTCATCTAATCATTTATTCTTTCACCTAATAATCAATTCAAACTAAAAAAAAAAAACTCTAATGAAGCAAACCGTTTTTCAAGAATACAACGTGTTAGGTATGTAATTTTCAGAATTCTAAAATTTTATCTCAAAAGCTCTTCAAAATGACCCCTATTGTTTGCTAAACACATTCTAGCGCGCTCTAAAAGAGATCTAGTTGCCTACATGTAACAAATGCAACGATCCGATTAGTTATAGACTGATTCATTTCGACCTCGGTCCGTGTGCTGAGAAAAACTCATTCATTGGTTCTTAAAATAGTCTAGCATCGAGCTAATTTATTTAGACCTCGGTACGTGTACGATTTCAAATACTGCGTAATTCGTAATAAATTTTAAAAAATTGTGAAGAAATATATGTATGTACTTTTAAAAAACTATTGTTTGCCGGGCAATATTTTTTAAAATTCGGTTTGGAAAAAATATCTGCACATAAAAATTGAAAACGATCCGATTAGTTATGGACTGATTTATTTCGACCGCGGTCCGTGTGTTATTCATTGGCTCTTAAAATAGTCCAGCTTCGAGCTAATTTGTTTAGACCTCGGTGCGTGTACGATTTCAACTACTACGTAATCCGTAATACATTTAAAAAAATGTGAAAAAATATACTTTTAGAAAACTATTATTTGCCGGGCAACATATAGTTAGTTCACATTAGTTATACACTGATTTATTTCGACCTCGGTCCGTGTGTTGAGAAAAACTCATTCATTGGCTCTTAAAATAGTCTAACTTTGAACTGATTTATTTAGACCTGGGTTCGTGTACGATTTCAACTACTACGTAATCCACAGTAAATTTTTAGAAATTGTGAAAAATATGTTTTTAAAAAACTTGTTTGCCAAGTAACATTTTTTAAAATTCGGTTTAAAAAATATATCTACACTTAAAAAATGCAAACGATCCGTTAGTTATGAACTGATTTATTTCGAATTCGGTCCGTGTATTAAAAAAATTATTCATCATCATTCGTTAGCTCTTAAAATAGTCTAGTTTCGAGCTGATGCATTTAGACCTCGGTTCGTGTAAGACTAAAACATATTTTATGACAGCTATTCCGTTGTTTTCTTTTTAATCAACGTGTTTTGTAATTTTCCGAATTTTAAAAACTTTATCTCAAAAAGTGTTAAAAATGACCCCCGTTGTTTGCTAAACACATTCTAGCGCCCTTCAAAAGAGATCTAGTTGCCTTTGAACACCTTTTGAGATAAAGTTTAAAAATTCTGAAAATTACAAAACACGTCGTATTCTTGAAGTTTTTTTTAGTTTGAATTGATTGTTAGGTGAACGGATAAATGAACTTTAAAATTTTAAAAAATAAAAAATTTAACATTAAACACCCAGTATTTTTGAAACGATTTACTTTAGAATAAAACTTTATTAGAGTTTTTCACTTAGTTTGAATTGATTATCACGTAGGTGAAGTGGTGATTTTACGTCACGGGACACCCTGTATACAGGCTGTCCCAACAGTGTGTTCTCGGGCAATATCTCGCTAACTGCTGAAGATACAAAAAAATTTTCAACACAATTTCGTCTTTAATTTTAGAGGTCTACAACATAAAATTATTTTCATCTACACAGAGTCAATCAAAACAGGGGTGCCGGACACATCTTTTTAATTTCAAACGGCACATCCTATATACGAAACGAAATTTAGATAGTTTATAAAATTCTACACATTTTCTGTATACCATTGTCCATACCTAAATCTAACCGTTCTTGAGATATTTAACATTTTGTCTAAGAGGCGCCATTCGCAGTCACTATTTTATTTATTCATATTTATTTGTTTTTAACTCTAAGAAAAAGCTTTTTGGTACAGACGTAGTGAATACGTAAGCTCATTATAAGCCATTATTAAATGTACTTTTATCGCTACAGGGTGGTCATGGTAATAAACAGAATATCAGAAATTTCAAAATGACAAAACTCAATTTTCTTAAATAGCATGCCCTATATTTTTCTATCCTAAATTGTTCGTTTAATAAAGTACATACTTTCATTTTGTTAAACATGTCGTATAACTTATAACTATCTGCGATATTTTTTCAGTTTTAGATCTACGTGTTAAAAACTTTTTTGTATCTTCAGTAGTTACTGAGATATTGCTCGAGAATACACTGTTGGGACACCCTGTATAATACGTTGGTATTTGGATGAACGGTGTTACAAAATTTCTTTATTTAAAAAAAATCATTACAAAATTCGGAAAAACGAAAAGCGATTTAGAAGTTTTTAAGCTTTTAAGCTTCCAGAACGCCTTAATTATTTATATGTTAACATATTATACAGGGTGTCTCAAAACGTATTGAAAAGACCAAAAGGGTAGCTAGGGGAGATCAAAGTAAAGCTTTTTTCTGAATAAACTTTTGATAAAAACTCAAGAACAAGAAAGTTACAGCAAGTTAAAATTAAATTAATTAACGAGCGCTTGTTACTAACTTCAGTAAAAACCTACGTTTTATATTCAAATTTGGGGTACTTAAGAATTAGTTTGGAATCATTAGAATTACTATTACTAAAAAGGTAGTAGGGTGCACAATATTAAAAAAAAAAAAAAACTTGTACATAAGTATACCGTGAATGACAATCAAGGAAAAGGCCTGTGTATTTGCGTTGTCTCTTTCTGAAAATTTTTGAACGCGGTACTAAAAAAAAACGCATAAATTTTCGAAATTAACTTCATTGACACCTTTGACCAATTAAACGTGGAAAATGAATGTGCGCTCCGTGTAATTACCGGGCGTAAAAAAAGACGGCCGGACGTGTCTTGTAACGATCGAAGACAAATGAACGCAGACAGATGGTGATGAAATGCAGACAGATGGCTGTGGATGTGTGTATTTCATTAACATTCCTTCACCTTGCAATTAACCTGACGTTTAGGCGAGTACCTAGACATCTCGCGGTCTGTCCGTCCGTCTGCGCGTCGTCTCGGATTCGATCAGAACGAAGCTAACTCGATTAGATTTTCTACGTAGGTACATACATGCACCAGCAGCTTACCATTAACATACTGATGCATATATTATTCTGTAATTATCGCTTATTACCATAAAATGTCACCCGGTGAAAAAACGACAACGCTTAGACTGTAACGGAGGATAAGAGGAAGAAGTCGAGCAGGAGCACGTTCTCTCATCCTTCAAGTCTAGTTCGTATGTATGTACTTCCTACTAGACAACTAGACAACTTTTTGTTCCTCCTTTTTTTTTCAAATCGTTTATTAGTAATAAATTACATGTACACGGTTTTTAATACCGACGTCTAGACTGCGTCAAGATTATTGACCTTTACTTGGTGGAGAGAAAACGCGCCCGCCGCTCCTGCAATACTTTGATTAATTACCTAGTTAATTAATTATCCAAACAAATTTTGAATTCGACCGTCAAAATTAAAAAAAAAAAAAAAAACGACGGCTTGACGCTGACGTAATCGTGCGAAACGTTTACGTGCAGCGTCTAGGAATGTGGTAAAAATAAAGGAAAGTATTCAGACCCAGACTATCTATGTTTATGCCTTCGTCATACTTACTTAGGGCGCAGACAAGTGAATTATGCACTGCGCATAACAATTGTTAATTAACTCCCACAACAAAGACGAAATATATTATGCGACGAGCCGGCCGAAAATCCGAATACCACGGAAGAACTTTAACTTTACTACAAACACCCGTCCAGTAAACAACGTTCATTTTTTTTTCGCTTCAAAATTTCGAGTGTGGCAAAACAATCGACGCCTACTCTATGTGCATGCAGCAATCAAAAGCGCATTTGACATGCAACCACTCGATCATGCATCTTTACCTGCCCTCCGCTTCCGTCGGAGCTCCTCTTTAAAACAAAAAAGAAACAATTATAATTCGGTTGTTTATTCAAAAAAAAAAAAAGGGACGAGGAAAAACAAATGAGTGCAACTAAAGAACAAAGTTTCGTTAGGCTGAAAAGATGCTCGCCTAGAAAATCGCAGAACGTCAATTTTTTTTGGCGTAAAGTAAAATTAACGGAAGAAAATTGACGCTCGTGGAAATCGGTAAAATAAAAGTGCAATGCTTTGTTAAATCGATGAGGATCTAAAGTGTCCACCTGTGGAACAATTGTGGAATTAGTGGCTCGAATTATTATTTGATGCCATTCGTCATGATGCTTCGATATTTCGAAGAATTTGTCGTTCAATCATCAGGTCGTCATAACTTATGCATCCAAAATGGTGGTCTTAATTTTAAACATTTCTTATAATTTTTCGAGTTTTCTTAATAAATCGAAATGAATTCAAATTGTGTAGCTACTAAAAATAAATGGAAAAGTTACTTCTTACATCGAGATTATTTCTAGTCCTCATTTTCTTCATCTCGTTCTAACTTGACGCGGAAACATTTCCGGCCATAACTTTATTAATAAAATTTGCTTAATTATATGACCTCTACTACTTCTGAAAGTTGGGAATAGTTTTTCTGAAACACCCTGTATATGCATTTTATTATACATATTATACCGGGTGTTTATATAACGGTACCCGGCGATAACTCACGATCAATTCTTTTCGTTTTGATTGAGAGTAAATAGGCTAAAAGATATTGTGCATTGCTTTCATCCAAGAGTAACGATGCGGCTCTTTATTTATTTATTTCAAATGAAACACTGTACATATATTTTATTATGGGTAGAATCTATTCTAAAACTGTATCCACTGATAAAGTTTACTTGACTATTTTTTAATGTTTTCATTTTCCAATCATATAGCAGCAGCGTTTGGATTACGTATTTAATTCAGCATAATAATGTTACTAATTAATTTATTAACACGTTAACAATTAATTTATCTTAAACGACCCGAGAAACCTATGCATATGCTATAATAATAAATAAATATTTTTATTTTCGTTGGAAAGAATAGATTCTAATGCCCGATTGCACCAACTTTTTAAGGAGAGCTTAAATTTAAGTTATGTTTAGAATGTGACATTTACGAATTATCAATATGATGTCAAATACATTCTGATTGACTTTTAAACTTCAACTTATGTATCAATTAGAATGTGACTAACATTTTGTTAAATCTATAAATAATGTCATAGTCTAAACACCACTTAAATTTAAGGTCTGTTTAAAAAGTTGGTGCAACCGGGCATAACAGTATTATGAGGTATACAGGGTGAATCAGAATAACATTTCCAAATTTTAATAGATTACAGAGGGTGTTAATACAAAGCTTTCGACATAAGAAACTCACATCCGGAAATGACTCCTTTCGAAGTTATGAGAGCAGTAATTGCGACTACTGTGCTGCGTAGTACGAGTACTAAATTAATCTGTCGGATGGGCGATACTGTATCGTTACTTAGAGGATCGATATTTGACCATACAATACTCGATATTTTGTATCGATAGTATAAGGGATGGGACATCGATGTTAACATCGAAAGTTCATATCGATATTTGAAAAAAAAACATCGACCGCCAAACATCGATGTTGAAATTAGAAATAAATGTATGAAGAATCAACAATCATATTTTATTAATTTAAAGAAAAAAAAATGTTACTTATTATCAAATTGAACATTGACAACTACAATTCAGTTTCAAAGTTTCAACAAGGGTTTTTTTTTTAATTTTTAGACATAACAAAAAAATAAACAGATATGAAGAGTTGTCATATAAAAACAGTTAGTAATTAAAAAAGTATTAAGCTAAATATCCCAAAATGTTTTATTAAAACGTCGATTACACTGGCTGCTAGTTAGATAGTTTACTAGCGGATAGTAAAAAAGCTACGTGTAATTGTAGTAGCTCGTAAACTATCTAACTAGCAGCCAGTAAACTAGCTTCGTGTAATCGACGCTTAAACTGACTGTAAGAATAATATTTGTGATAATTTTTTTCGCTTAAGTCGGTTTCTTTGTTGTGTGAGGTTTTGTCCTGCTTTTAGAAATAAACGTTCAGCGGGCACTGAAGTTCCTGCAACTGAGCTGCGTTCAGATTTAGAGGATAGATGCGCCCAGACGTTAGATTTTGTGTACTCAAGCGTTCACATTTTTAAGACGTTCGATAATGGATGTACGTCAAAGTCGTTCAGAAGTTTAAGATGCGGACGTCCGGGTAGAAAAATTTTACCCACCTCTAGCCGTAGATTTAAAGATTACCGGACATGCGTAATTTATATCTAAAGGTGCGTCCTCACTATGCCGATATATGCCAAATGGCAAAGCCAGTTGCCGGTGCCACACACAATTCACTGCGTCCATATTGGAATTGTCATTCAGTCGCACAATGTATACCGACGAGGACCTGCTTGTTGCTGCTGCAGTCGTAATAATAATAGGTCTGTTCCAATCGTCAGGATTTCGAGTTCTGAACCGTTCAAAATCGTACTGAGCATGAGCAGTGCACAAAATTGGATATAAATTTCTTACTGCGCATGATTTGAACGGTTCAGAACTTGAAATTCTGTCAAATGGAACAAACCTAATAGTTGATAAAGCGAGGCATAAACCACGGAATCGACGATTTTGGGTACGTCCGAGCATCGGTAGAGGTAGAGCTCTTTCTTAACTTCCCGTGAAAAGTGACAGATTAAGTTTTACAGTTTCCTTTCAACTTCTTCCTTCGCCACGACAAAAACTCACAGCGATTCCAACAAAAGCGTCATGACTTTTATTGCGATCTTTATATTCTTTCGATCTGCAATTCCACAAAACGGGCCGATCGTGATACAAGTCAATCAACGACATAACTTTCTCATTTGCCCACTCCATTTTTTCACACAAAGTGCTCTTGCTACGACGGTTGGGAATCAATTGAGGTCGCCGGTGATTTGAACCGATACTCGTCAGGTTCGGGTTGGCATGCCATCTGGCACTATTTTGCCAACTGATACGAGCCAACCAACACGTCCACATCACGCGTGGCTTTGCCATTTGGCCTTGCCACTTGGCATGTATCGGCATAGTGAGGACGCGCCTTTAGATTTCCTCCATAATACTTGTGATATTTAAGTCAGTGTATCAATTTATCAACGAAGTTAAGTTACTATTTACGGATGTTTACAATGACAAGTATGTGCGTTCGTTTTTAAAGAATAAGGACGAACTCTTTAACGGTCTTTGTCCAGACGTTTACCTAGCTTACACTCTGTAAACCTGAACGCAGCCCTGTTATTTTGTTCTTTTTTTATCGTGGATCGATTGCCGATCGATATTATCAATATCGATACTATTCACTGCGATATGTGAACGGATCGATCCTATTGTTAGGATCCAAATCGATACGAAATATCGATACTTTTATTGTATCGGAACATCCCTAGACTCGGATACCGTCTAGTGTAAAGTGGGAATTAGGAGCATCCGAACTTTCCCCACTTCTAAACCAAAACTCCCTTCTTAACCCTGCCCCATCACTATCGTGGTAAACAAATCTAGGGCCCTTAGAATTAACTGACATTTAATTTGTGTGATAGCACTCGCACTGCACAGCGTAGCGGTAGCAATTACTATTAATCCTCTTCGTATATCCGAAAGGGGGCATTGCCGGATATGAGGTTCTTAAGCCAAAAACTTTATATTAAGGCTCTGTGCAACCCATTAAATTTTCTAAAAATAATTCTGAATCAACCTGTGTGTACGGTGTTAAATTACAAAGAAATAAATAAAAATCTACGTCACTAGTCACTATTAAGACGTAGTAGTTCCTGAATAAAAACAGTGCAATCAAAATAAGAAAGAAATAATATAATTTATTTAGTGATTATCGACTGATTACAGATTGTCTAAATCTCTAAATAAAGTGCGTTCAAAAAAAACCGTAAGTAATCTTACGTCATTTAATTAAAACGCAATTAACGAAATAAAACTTATTTCTTTTTTACAAAAATAATTCGAAGACGTAAACAATATCTTTGACAGTTGACGCTGTTGACAGTTCGCAGTTATTCAAGGTTGCAACTTACGCACTAAGCTACGATGTGCCGTCATAAAATAAAAACAGGTTCAGAGCCTTCTCGATAACGGATTTTTTGAACGCACATGCACAAAGGAAAACAAAGAAAATAAGAAAAAAAGAGGATAGAATTGAAATAAATAAATACAGAGAGATCCTAGAAGTGAACACTATGTCGTAATCAAAGCGTGCAATTGTCGAATTTTGTTCAAAATTCCTTAAGAGGTATTATTGTGCATGGAATTTCAATTAATCATTTATTTTCTCTAATGGCTTCTTCGTCAGAATAAGTACTGCGAAAATTGAACAACAATATTGACTGTTAAGTTAGGTTAAGTCATGCTAATAACTTGACAACTAAATAAAAAAATTGATTTGGATATTATACAGGATGACTGAGAATGTTCCGCCAAAAGAAAAAGAAATGCATAATAGAATGGGTGTCACAGATTACGGGAAAATGTTTAAAAAATTCTATGGAGCAATTTATAATTAAGAATTAAAAATTAAGAACTGTGTAGACTAAAACGCCAAATTCACAGCTGTAATCCTGTATGTTATTAGGCAGCTGTAAAAAGCCTGACCGTTACACATAATAAACTATGAAACTAAATAAACTGAATATATACAACTGCATTTAGAATACAATTAAAATTGAGAAAAAACCCTATACATCCTTAACAAGGAGATTTGAATTGTTTTCATGTTGTAGTGTTTTATTTGTTTACCTGCCAAAGCATGTGTTCAAAATGCAAGCCGTTGTTATCCTTATCTTATGCTGAATAATTTACTTTAAGTGATTTGCATGCGTTTGTCAATAATTTCGTAAATGTCAAGTTCACGCCCGACACCGCAACAATCATAAAACCATAAAAGCACATTCATAACTAACGAGTGTTCAATTGAAAAGTTCATCTTGCGTGTTTTGATTTTTTCTTGAAAGAAGAAGGGATGACTTCCTAAACTGATTGACGTTTAACGAATGACAGCTGTCAAACATTTTTAGTTTGCCGTCTAACTTTATTTCTTGAATCAAATTCACCTTCCAGTGAGGTTATTACAAACCAGCTGCTTTCACGGCCAAACGCAACATCCTCTTTTATTTAACGACGGCTTTCGCTGTGGTGATAACGCTTTTTTAATCGAAAGTTATCTTGTTCGAGATCTACTTCGAAATATTACGGAAAATTCAAAGGCTACTTGATGAACTTTTCAATTGAACACATGAAGAGGTGAAATGCAAAACTCACTCGTTCATTTTATGAAAAAATTCTGGTGGCCGATTCTACAAGATTATGTCATGCTCTTTCAGAATACAGAATTCAAGACACACTTTTCCAGGATAGCAGCACGTTTAGAAAGCAAAAAAAAATTGTTTTGACTTGGTCACACCATCAGGTGTAGAGATTTTTTACTTTTTCTGAGGAACACGTTCATGTGGGACGAGCGAGTTTTGCATCTCACCTCTTCACATGATATATATATATATATATCGTTCATCTGTTGCTCTTTCTTAACCAGGGAAGTATCGTCGTTTACACAGAATTTTTTTAAGATTTTTCCCATACTCTCGAATGTCGCTTCTTTTAGTTGTTTCATTTTGTCGGATTAATTAACAGTCACCCTGTATAATCACTCGATATACAGACTGTCGCCGCTTGCCCTCACTTCCACACAAAAAACAAGGCCCCCTCCCCCTTGCAAAATAAATTCTAACGTGCACTTTGTATTCCCCCAAGTTTATAATAAAAAAAAAAAATAATGAATTAAATGATCTAACCAAGACGGCGCGGGCGCCTTTCCATTTGCTTGATTCAAGCAAATCAAACTTGTAACCTGGATGACTTAAAAAGAGTGAGATAGTCAAAAACAAAAATTCAAATTTATATGAGCGGAAGATTATAAATCTGGAAAAAAAGACCAAAAGCATTTCGAATATGCTTTCGTCATCAAATTCTGTTCATATCTTTAAAAACTTGAAAACGACAAAATGTGTAGGTTTGTCGAATTTTACAAAAAAAAAGAAAACAGACGAAAATTTTATTGACACAACACAGGTCCTAAAGTGCCGACCTGGAGCACCCTCCTGAAAGAAAATTCTAGGACTTTTTAATTCTACGATTTTTTTAAATTTTCCCTCGACGTAAGAACACATTCTGATGATTCTGATGACGTGAAGCAGAAAAAGATAAGGCGTCGCGTCGGTACGTCAGAACGAACGATATAAGCACGAGCTTTCCATCAAAATATTTACGTTCAAATTGGAGATTACGAGCCTCACTGTTTTCGATTATCAATAACTGTCAGTTTATCTTGGAGGAATTCCAAACTGGTAGATATCGTGAACTATTTGCAATTCGAGTGGGGGGGGGGGGAGGAGATTAAAGTCAGTGCGATTAATTGAATTCAATTTTTTTTAACCGAAAACTTCGAAAATCAAAAGAAATGATTATGATTATATACATATTTTTTTAAATAAATACTAAATGATCCTACCTATTTCGATCTTCCCTGATGCGTGCGATATCTGTGGCGTTCGCCTTGGTATTATAAATAGGTACGCTGATGGACTTGAATCCGTCATTACTGGGTTGGTCCGACTGCATCTGTTCGTAAATATTCGACGTTTCGTCCTTGCCGACATCTTCAGGCTCAGATGGAGGATGAACGAAGACGTCGTAATATTTGCTGAGGAAATCGTGCAGGTTATTCTCGAACATCTTCATGTCTCCGGCCTCGGCGGCCTCGGAGTGAGCGGCCCTCAAAATGTCGCTCAAAATGGCGAGGGTGAGTTTTCGGTAGTGGCTGTCGGTTGTTTTCCTCGGCGCAGCTCCGTTTTTAAAATAAACCGCGGCCGTATTTTTGGCGCTGCCAAGTTCATTGTCGGCGGCGGCGTTTGTTATTTTTGTTTGTGGAACGGGCGTGCAGTGCAGCACGCTCGCGCCCGATAATAAAATCAATATTTTTAGGAACATTTCTCGTGCGTCTTTTTGGTGATTTTTTTATTTTTTATTTTTTTGAAGTCTGCGTCTCAAAAATAGTCAAGCCTGATGCCACCTAGTCGCCGTTCATAGCGTCCTCCGTTTTCTCTTGACGTCTGAAACAAAAGCGAATTATATTTTAATTAACTTTATTTAAATCAATTATTTCTTTTTATTCATTCTTTTATCGATCACACGGTACGAACTAATCTTAATCAACTCATACAATTTAAGCCCGATTTTTCAATTTTCAACGTTCGATTTATTTCCATAGTAACAATTATGAGAACAATTTATTATATGGTAATAAGCCGACCCCTATTGTGTCGCAAGGCGAAAGCTTTTAGTGAATCGCAAAGATTATTCAGTTATTAGAAGCACTTATCGCAACATGTTTACGACTGTAGAATATGCGGATATGTTTCTAATGTATAATAATAATAATAATCCAGGACGCAGTACACGTGAAATTGGCGTGCCACGTACTGTTGTGCACTGTATTCCGAGAGAAAATTTATTACATCCCTATCACGTGCAACAACACTTATGATTATAATCCTCTTTTATCAAATGTTGTTGTTGTTGTCCACTGGCGCCAGTGGATGCAACAACAAGAACTGACAGCAGCAAACTTTAGTGCAAACAAATTTTCGTCACCGTATGGACGCCAACGGAGGGCATTTCGAACACTAGATGTAAACATCGCGGTAAGTAATGACATAACGATCGGGGTCCAAAGACCTCAGCAATACATGGCGTTATGTTGAGCAGGTTAGTTTTACTATCGTTTTACATCACATCTGTGTGCCAATGACGCAAACAGGACCGTATTCCGTTTGTAATTTCTCCGAAGATTTTCACAAGAAAATTTACCGAAGCATGCCACTTTGATTTACATTCGTGGACTCTGTATGTATCATTGTGTGAGCCCTTGCATTATGACCCCTTATTTAAGGGACAGCCTGTATATGTTCAATTTATTTGACTTATTTTATGAATAGCTAGTAAGTTTTTTAATACTTTAGAACACTGTTCGCAGGCCTTCAAATATTACATTGGCATTCGCTTTCATGAGCTCAAAACTGTAAATAAACACTTTCGTTTTTCCTGGCAACAATCCCTTCTGATGAACACGTCATTTCAGGAACTGCACCTGCGGTCCTGTGGGTGGCTTAGGTCGATTTTAAGAAAGGCGGACTTTGCCGCAAATGTGATTCATAGAACTCAGACCTACACTGCAGTTTTCAGAATTCCCAAATATTTATCATTTCTCCTAGCCAAGGAGATTTGCCCTAATTTTAATCTGTTATTTAAAATTGATGTTGCGCCGCCAATTTTTTTAGAATTTAAGAAAATGTTTCTTGGGAGCACAGACATTTTAAAATTTGACAAGAGACAGTTACCTCTCTGATCAATCAGCGCAATAACTGACGTTTAATAAATTTCATATATAAATTTCAAGTTTCAGACTTAACTGTTACAGCTAAAACTGATTTATTTCAATAACTTAAAACAATTTAGTAATAAGATTAAAATAGGTATAGGTATTTTTATGCGAATGATGTGTTGTGTTTCCTAATCCTTCAACATTTACAACGAGAAAGCAGTCGTTTATGCCTTTGCACGTCGACAAATTCCACAGTTCCTGAATCACTGTCAATTGTTTTGATCACATAGTATAATGGAATCGTCATATGCGTATATGTCATATTTATTAACTTGATCGTTCTTACTTAAAATTGATTATCCTTTAATTAAAAGACATAGATCAACATCGAATTTCTTTTTCACTTTTTACGACTCCTCCAATTAAATCTCAAGGGTTTAAATAAAGACAGTATTTCTAGAAGATTTTCGATCACACGGTGTAATCCAATAAAAGCGACAGCTTATCGATTAAATTATTCTCAAATAAAAGCTTTGCCATTTCATCGACATGTCAGAAAAGTCATTCAAATGTTAGAACACTGTCATAGCTGATTCCAGTTTCTTTTTAAGTAAAATATTTAAAAAAAATGCAAATAATCATTGTCAAAATACATTCAATTGTTTCGACAACATAGTACATTATGATGAAATTAACGAACGTGAAAATAATACTCCTAAGTCTTAAAATGCAAGTATCTACTAATTAAGAGACATCGATTTGATTTATTCACTTTCTCCCTGTTTGTTAATAACTCCTCCAGTTAATTGTCAAGGGTGGTAAGATGTTAAAATTTTTAATTTTTTTTGATCGCACAGTATAATCGAATAAATAAAAGCGACAGCGTATCAATTTTTTATTCTGAAATTAAAAAAAAAAAAATGTAATTTCATCAACACGTCAGAAAAATCATTCAAACGTTAAAACACTATCATAACTGATTCTTTTTTTTTCGTACATGTTTGAATGGCCAAAGTGAAAGCCCAGTACATATTTTCCTTTCTTAAAATCCAATAATTATCCACTAATTCAGGCATATTCGATTAAATTCTTTTATCCACTACCACATTATAATTGGACTTTTATCCACATTTATGAAGAATTTTAACTGACCTATTATCCACTAGTGGAATAAAGTTACTTTCTTCCATTAGTGGATAATAATAAACAACGTACCATAGCAACCAGTAGGTAAGACAAAGCCTGTCACGTTTCATTTTACGAATACGAATATTTTTAAATTAAATTTCGCTTATTCTGATTCCATAAATATGGTGATTGTGGATAAAACGATTGTATTGCATGCGCGTTTTAGATGCATTTTATCCACGTAAGAAAATGCTATCTAAAACACTTATACAATGAATAACTATTTTTCTACTGTCTAAGTCGATGGTATGAGATAAAATAAAAATTTTAATTTTTTTCAATCATAGTGTAATCGAATAAAATATGAGCGATAATTTTATTCTGAAGTAAAAAATGGAAAAAAAATGTTATTTTATCTCAAATAATTGTCAAGATCGATTCAATTGTTTCGATGGAAAGATGAAATTGACAAATGCGAAAATAATAATTCTCACTAAAATCCGAATGTCCTAATCGATTTTTATTAATTTTTTTTTCTGTCAAGGGTGGTATGACCTTAACATTTATAAAAAAAAGACATTGATCACACGGTATAATCGAATAAATAAGAGCGACAGCTTGTCGATGTAATTATTTTGAAATAAAAAAAAGTTTGTGTTTCTAAGCCATTATCATAACTGAAGGGGTTAGAACCATAAAGATCTAACTATCATAACAATTCAACTAACTACATATATCCTTTTTAAAGCTAAAACATTTATGCCAATTGTTCATAAAGTACAAAGTGGTCAAGAATCATTAGTTGAGTTGGCAGTGCTAAATTTTATTTTTAAATGGTACAACTGGAGTAACTTCCGGTTGTTCACGGCTTGACACTGACAGCCGTCACTTTACAAGCGTCATTTGACATTTCACATTCAAACGCTAATTTTTATTCACATAACCTACAATCTTGTCACTGTTCAGGTTACGTCAAAATCGTCAAATAAACCCGCAAAAAAGTATATCCTGTTGCAGTGATGTATTAATTTGTAATTGTATTCTCTGTTCACAAATTAAAAGACCACTGGCGATGTTGCCTTGTGAAAAGTACAACCGGCAACATTGTCCTAGTTAGAAATTTGGTAACATTTGACGAGTGCTTTTTTCATTTTAGCTTTTAAAATATTTTCCTGTTTTCGAGGCATTGAAATGGCTTGTTGAAATGAATATAAATGTAAACAATATAATAATAAAATTGATTTGACAAATTACTTTGACATGAAACTTTGCCAACCTTGCTATTTTGATAATGTTTTATAGGGGACTTATGTTTTATACCAACATAATGCAGCAGGTGGTGGTTTTTTAATTTGTGAACAACGTATATTGCCAACTCAAACAGTTATTCTTGACCACTTTGTATAATGCATTTGACAGTTTATTTTGACGTTCTTTTTATAATAAAACTTATTATTATTATTATCATAAATGTCGACATATAATAGTTATTTATATTATAAGTGGGATAGAGACATCATTATAATATGAGTGCGATAAGTTATCCTGACGAGGGCGTCAGCTCGAGTTCAGGATAAGAGCACGAATATTATAATGATGCACTATCCCACTTGTAATATACAACGTTTTATCTACGCCTGCAACATGGTTTTTATTATTTTATCCATAGTAACCGCATAATAATAACTAATAAATTTTTTCATTATATAATAAGTCTCATTATACAACCCAAATGAGTTACATAATATAGCTACTACGAAACAGGTGTAGATAAATGTATTATTATACATGTCGACTGCATATTATAAAAGCAATTGTTTCGTTATGCCATCAAATTAATTAGTATTTCATCTCCCCTTTTAGCACTTATATCAATTGATTAAAAAAAATCACTTAGATCCTTACGGTTTTAACCTCTTTAATTGATTCAATTTTTCTTTTTGATCACGCGGTATAGTAAAATGAACTAAAACGAAAACGTATCCCTATTTATCTACTAATTAAAGCAATTTTCTTTTTTTACTTTTTTACAACTCTCTGGTTAATGATATTTCATTTAAAAAAAAAGCAATTTCTAAATTTTTTCCATCACACGATGTAAACAAAAGCAACAGTTTGTCGATCAGACTTTCTAAAATAAAAGAACAAAAATTTTGCATTCATTGATACGTAAAAATTAATCCTTCAATTGTTTCTAAGCAATTGCTCTAATGGATTCCACTTTTTTTTAATCACACGGTAAGGTTGAATGGACAAAAGCAAAAGCTTAATTGAAACTTAATCAGCCTTACTAGAATCCAGTTATTCACCAATTAATTCGAATTTATTTTTTTTCTTATTTTGTCCAATCGACTCTCAACTCAAGTCGATAATGCGCCGTAATTTTTTTTTTCTCTTCAGATTATCCTAATCCTCAAATTTACGGAAGTATGTATGTCGAAGGAGCGGTGTCGCTTAACGATTTCATACATGTCAGTTGCGGCTACGGCTGCGACTGACTTACTGGATGTTTCTCTCATTCAGCATACTACATATTTAGAAATTAAGGCAACGTACAAAGAAAAATTTTGGTTAAAATAAAGTGTGAAAGAAAGAACACATGTTTGTCTACTTATAATATGCAGTGAAGTGTATGAACTTTCGTAATTCCTATTTGTAATATTCGATAACTAAAAATATTTTTATGAGCTTCAACGAGTTCTCAATGAAATCAAATGCAGATCAAGTTAACGGTGCACGGACGTCGCTATTTTGAAGTCACCGTCACGACCGATTCCATTTTTTTTGGATCATCCGATATAACCGAGTAAATAAAAATAAATTCTCCAGACAGGAAGGCAGACTGTTTACCGACGAAAAAACGTATGCAGTTTCAATTAGATAGATACTGCTACAATTTCATTAAGTGTTTATCAGCGGAAGTTTGCAATTCCAGACGTCGTGGATCCATCTCTATGGATAATTATCTCTCTTTCTCTCCCTCTCTCTAAAAGGGAGACCTAGAAATCATACCACTTATTGATTGCACTTGTTCCACAGAAAAGTGGTGTGAAAATATTCTTTGAAGTGAAATGCAATTTTTGAAGAAAAAAATTCAAATCAAATCAAACTATGTACTTCGTTCAAGAATTTTTAAATATTTTTGTTTATATTAATAATATTTACCATTATTGAATTTATGTCAATTTGCATTATATTTTGTTTTGTTTATTGTTTAAAATATCATTTTTATTTGACATAATTTTTGTGTATCATTTACTGTCGCAATTTTGGAGAGTTTTAATGTGTTAATTTTTTTTCTTTAACTTGTCTAAAAGTGCAGTATTTTCTTGAAATTAAAAGTAGAATTAGGATCCCTTTAATTTAAAAAGTAGGAGAGAGAGAGAGAGTAGAACAGGAGGAGAAATTCAACAATCTCGAAGTTACAAAGTAATGGTTTGGTAAGAATGGACCAAAATTCGTATTATGTATGAAGGACGCTGAGGGCGATTCCTGGTTACCTTTAGACTAATTCCAGACATGCTAAAACAAAGGAATTGCTACCTGCGCTTCTTTTGACTTGTAAAAATTTTGGGTAAAAAGAGTGAGAACTCTTCCTTTATGTTTTAATAAGATCTTCTTTTTACAACCCACCTTACACTTACAAAGAAGGTGCTTTGAGTCAATGTGAGAGCCGTAAATAAGAATAATGCCATCTTAAGGAATCGAGGTCGCCGAGTCCGATTTTGAAGCCCGTTTTTACGTAATGGCTGTTGTAGGCGAGGGGAGTCTTTTTGCAGTCAAATTATAAGCTATTTTAACGAAGTAAGTAACTCGAACTCAGTAGGCACAACTGGTAGTGGTAGTGTCTAAAAGCCATTAAGCAGAAACGGACTTCAGGTTCGGACTCAGCGTCCTCGAATCCTTAAGATGGCACCGTTCTTATTTGTCGCTTCCACCTTGACTTTGGGCACCCCTCTTGTCAGCTTGCTTTTCAATTAAAAACAATACTGGAAGATGTCATTGACTCTGAAATAATACGATTTTAAACTAGATATTTTTGTCCAGTAAGTTCAACTTATACAAATGATGTGTTTTTATATCTTTAAAACGGTAAAACTCTTAAATATTAAAACTAAAGCTTTGGATGATTGATCTTCGGAAAACGTACTCAGTCTGAAAGTCATCCGAAAAACGTAGCCACTCGAAACAACACTGAATTTCAACGAAAATTGAATCTTACGGCGACGTATAAATCAAGAATAAAAACGAGATTAATGTGGCGCAGCCGGTAGTCTTTAGTGTAAAACGTTATTTTTTTGACCGGCCTCAATTTATACGACTAGACCTAAATGAGATGACAGCTTAAAATATGAGTAACTTATAAATTTCGCCGCGAGATGTCACGACCATAACGAAAATTTGTAACATATTTGATTGATTTTTTAAGATTGTCTTCTAGAGCGTCCTCTCTTGTTCAAAATGAGTAGCGTCTGATACGAGAATATATCTAAGGTTCTAAAGACTTCTCCTAAATATTAATTTTACTGAACAAAACAAGAGAAAGTCTACGGGAAGACGAGGAAACCGATGCCTTAACCTAAATTGTGATGCCCGTCATTGATTTTGTGAAATTGTCTTCTAGAGCGCCATCTCTTGCCAGAAGCTGTTAGTTTCTGATGCGGAGGCATATTTAAGGTTTTTAGGTTCTCCTAAATAATAATTTTACAGAACAAAACAAAAGAAAGTCGACTGGAAGACGCGAAAACAGACGCATTAACTTAAATTGTGACATCCCTAATGGATTTTGTAAGATCGTTTTCTAGAGCACCATCTCTTGCCAAAAACTAGTACTTTCTGAATCGGAGGTGTAGTTAAGGTTTTCAGGCTTCTCCTAAAAATTGATTTTACAGAAAAAAAAACAAAAGAAAGTCGACTGGAAGACGCGAAAACAGACGCATTAACTTAAATTGTGACATCTCTGATGGATTTTGTAAAATCGTTTTCTAGAGCGCCATCTCTTGCCAAAAACTAGTAGCTTCTGAAACGGAGGTGTAGTTAAGGTTTTTAGGCTTCTCCTAAATATTGATTTTTCCAAACAAAACAAAAGAAAGTCGACGAGAACCCATGCCTTAACCTAAAGTGTGACGTCTCTGTTGGTTTTTGTAAAATTGTCTGCTAGAGCGTCATCTCTTGCCAGAAATTGATAGTTTCTAATACGGAAATACAGTCAAGCTTTTTAGACTTCTTTCTAGGCATTAATCTTGCAGAGCAAAACAAAAGAAAGTCCACGAGAAAATACGAAAGCCGTTGTCTTAACCTAAAATGTGACATCTCCGATTTTGTAACATTATCTTCAACAGCGCCATCTCTTGCTGCTCAAAATGGTTGACCTAAATGGTTTCCACAGGGTTCTCCGAAACTCATTTTGTTCATTTTGTTTTGTTCTCTAATAGTGTAATAGTGGATCACGAAATTATTATACATTTCTGGCAATTGTGTGGAGGATTGTCCAGTTTTAAATAATTCCACGAATTTCTTGCACATTTCTGGCGGTGCAGGACTTCCACGGGTCATCTTGCAAGTAATTATTTTTAACAATCATGAATAACGGTAAAGAACTGTCAGAAATAAACAAAAGACTATGTTTGTTGCTAATCAACGTTTGTTTGTTTATGATTTTGCGCTTAGATGGAAAAGTAGGCGATTATTTTGACACGCTATTGCGATTTTTGAAATATACAGATGAAGATTATCCGATGAATGAATTAAATCATAAGAAATACTCCTGAAATATAAAAAAAGCAATTGCTATCCAACAGAAATTGGATGTATGCATTTATTTAACTGTCTCTTTCTTTACCAAAGAGAGGTAGGCGAATACTATTGACGCAGGGCTCTTATATAATTACATATAAATATAATAATTTTATAGTTCCAATATACAGGGTGTTCTTTTTCTGTAAGCAAATATATAAACCTGTAATACATCACCATAAATGGCAACGATTGAACTCATATGTCTGTAACAAAAGTTTTACACATTTCGAGAAAATCGCAGTTGAAAATCGGGCAAGAATTAATCGCACGTCTATGTCTTTGAGGTAGGTCAAGAAAAGGAAATTTTATTGCGACCGCAGAAAGCATCTGTTGGAACAAAAAACAGAACTGCAATCGAGCAGTGACCCAGTGACCTTGCCGAAGTCGGGCGGTCAATAAAAGCAATTTTTTTCACGTCGTAGTAAATCGTATCGTAGCCAAGGAATTTGCTTCATTTTTTTATTATCATGACACACAATTTATTGCTCCGTATCCTTTGGGATCAACAGTTTAGTTTGTGAAATGAAAAGTGGTTGAACGAGTTAAAGCTAAATACGATTACTATTTCTTGCGCTTAGTATTACTTATTAAAATGCCGCAATTCACGAACGGCGAGAGAACAGATGCTCCTCATCTACGGCGAAGCTCGAGGAAATACTGAAGAAGCACAGCGGATTTATGGAAACACATTTCCAAATCAATGCAAGAACATTTACAGCTAATGTCCCAGCATTTACGCGATTATGGAACGTTTCGTGTGTGTGTCGCTAATGATGGATGCCACTTTGAACAGTTGTTATAAACATTCCTAAATTACTGTAGTGAACGTTTGAATGTGTTCTTCCACACAGATATTATTCGGTGAGTGAGTGCGCCTTTGCATATTAGTCACGCCTGCGATGTTTATTGCCTACGATCAGCGAAGCAGGTTCCGTAAGTTTTTTGTTGTTTCATGACCGTCGTATAAGGGGCGGATAAAATAATTTTCCTCCCTGTTATGAAATTTTTTTAAAAATTTTTCGTGTTCTATGTGCTCTCACGGTAATGTGGTTAAAATTTTTGCACTTATTTTCCAAACACCCTGTATACGTCTAGTATAAACCAAGTATAAACGTTGCGCGTACCCTATAAATATACATTTTGTGTAGACGTTATATTCATCCCATAAAGAGACGTTAGTTAGACTGTCACTCATATGTATACATTCTAGTCTGTAATATTCTACATTTTAGACTAAATTCAAAACGTGTTTTTGACATATTCTATACCTGCTGTGTTGCATGGGTTGTTAAAAGAGATTATTTTTTTGAAAACGGAAAACGAAAGGCGATTTATGCAAAAAGAAATAAACAACAGTCGAATAAACAACATCGATTAATTAACAAACAAAAGAAAATGAAAATAATTAACAAACACAAGAAAATTAAAAAAAATGAAAATAATAAAAAATAATAAATAAGTGCGAACGATTAAGTAACAAACACAAATAAAGACGGTTTCGTCAATGGAAAATCGAATTCTAATTCGTTATTAAAATTTAATTTTCTTTTGCTTGCGGTCCTGAACTCTCAGATTTTGGAAACCACTGTTTTAAATTTCGGCAACTTAAAGAGTCGGTGTCCCGAAAGTGTGTTCACAGACGATTTGCGCTTTCCGGGGGGGAGACGTCGGAAAAGGAAATTAAAAATTCGACTCCTTACCACAGGTATGCCTCCGATCACGCGCACTTCAAAACCGCCCAATTAAAAAAAAAAAAAAAAACAAGTAAATTCGAATTCGTCTTTTTCCGGCCGCTTTCCACGATTTCCCCGAGATGTGCACCTCACTGTACGTCAGTCGAGACTAAGACACTGAATAGAGAAGCCGGTGAGCACGTGCAATAGAGACGTGCAGTGACAGTCTTATTCTGTCTGTCGAACGCTCGTAGGTATTTATAATTCGTAGACGATGTGTCTGCTGCCACCTTTTCGTCCGAGCGCGTTTCTGCAAAAAATCAAATTTGACGTCGACGGTGACGACTTCGTCCCGAGCGGGACGTAATTGTTATGACGCTCGTCCGTCGAAGGGACTTAATGAGCGCTGCGGGCCGTAAAAATAAAATTTCACGCTCGTAAGGTGCCAATTAGACGCACGGTAAATTCTGAAACGTACAAATAAATCAGCGCTTAATTTTACGTTTGAATCCAATAGAATAACAGCTGTTAAAAAATAGATACTTCGAGGCCAAAAACCTCAGATGATTACTAAACAAAAATAATAATAAATTAAGGAACGATATTCCAGACACCTATATGTATAAAGATATTAAAAATATACAGCGTGTCCACCGAGTGCCGCGGTCTTCTTTACCGTCTCTCTATACTTCTATAGTATACAAGACAGAAAAAAAAATCAAACGAGCTAAGTTGTAACTCAGTCAGCCTACTTCATAAAATTATTTTTCGCTATACAGGGTGAGTTTTTAAGCGCCCTTTCTTCCATAGCTCATTTGCAAAACGAGATAGAATTTTTTTCTTTCACATGGACATTCTACCTATTGAGCACTATAACCTAAAATTACTTTGATGCGTACAGAGTGTTACGTAAAATATTGGCAGCATGCAGCGGGATTTTTTTAAATGGAACATCCTGTATATTTTCTTATAGAAAGACTTGATCGTCTAAACAGTAGTACATAAAATATTTGTATTTACTTAACCAACTAAGAGTAAATTAATATTTTGTTGGAAACGGTCTAATTTTCTACCTCTCTTGAAATACTTACTGTAAACGTATCGTTTGTCGTACAGCAATAAAAATCGGTAGTATTATAAATTAAAGTATAAGGAATAACCTAGATATAAATTCTGTTAGTTTTATTTGTTTTTCCAAATGTTCAAGCCTGTGCAATTGTCAGATTCTCGTTATAATAAACTTTTTACATTTTTACTCTAAAATCATTATTAAAAAGTGTAAATATTTTCGAAATAAAGAAAAATAGGAATTAGAAACATATTCAATTATGTACTTTGAACAAAAAATAAAACATATTCATTGATTTAACAGCAAATCAAAGCAGGAGAACCGGTCGGAAAGACTAAACAACGTCAATATTGAAAGAAAGAAAATTATTAATTTTTGTCTCACGACTTCTTCAGTTTAGACAAATACATTTGGCGTTTTATGAAAGTTCATTAAAACAGTGTTTCACGAGAGTCTAGATATACTGGTTGTTCCATTTGAAAATTTTGAGAAGAATTATCTTTCGCAAAACTCAACACCCTGTTTACATAATAACTGATAGACCGAAGCTGTCTTGAAATTTCTATAGAAAAGATATTGTACTGAGTACCTACAAAAATTCAAGACGAAATGTAAATAAATAACAAAGATGTAAGTAGTCATATTGTGGCAATTTTTTACACTTAAACATCAATATCTTACAAACTCTTAAGTAAAACTTCCCAAACTTTTGGTTATTACCTATTCGTTATGCGTACTTTCAAAATATGTAAAAATGTATGGGTGTTCCATTTAAAAAAATACAACTTTGGTATGGCCCTCAGTTACTGAACACTCTGTATAGCCAAAAATAATTTTATAAAGTAGAGCTGACTGAGTTACATCTTAGCTCGTTTGAATTTCTTTTCTATCTTATATACTACAGACGGTAGAGAAGACCGCGGCACTCGGTGGACACCCTGTATATGCAATGACATGTCGAATTCGTCAACATTTTGAGTGCAGCTACGAATTTGAGGACTAAAGGCGCAGGATCCCTTCGTTTTATTTATTTCATTTTTCTAAAGATAATTTTAAGGACAAAAAAAAATTCTCTTTATACAGGGTGTTACTAAACTAAAAATCTTTTATTAATACCATATATTTTTCTGGTGACTGAAATGAAATCAGAATGTTTTCAAGCATTTAATGGTGTATCTAGGGGGTTAGAGGGGAGAGGGGCAAATGAAAATCATTAAATTATGATCAGCGTTGATTTCAGACTTGAACCCCCCCTCCCTCATTTCCAGTATCAACTTCTTCATTTTTTCAAAGATAATCGAAGCATGCGGTATTCCCAAAGGGTCTAAGGCCCAGTTTTACAATCGTGAAATAATGACGGAATAACTGTTCGCCGAATATCCTTTAATGTTCCTCCATATCTACGTCACCCGTACGTCACGTTATTCTAAGAATAATGCTTATCCGCCGACTGTAAAATCGGGCCTAAGTGCCAAAAACGTAATTCCTAGAAAATTAAGGAAAATGATCCTTGTTTTTGAAGGCGCCCGCGAGTCATCTATGTATAATAATTACATAAAATATTTCTACATCAGATAGACACTTACGAGTAGAACCTTTTCTAATGTGTGTCTGTGTAGTAAGGCACATAGATCTCTTTTACAGAAAAATACGAATTTAGCAAAATTTGCCACTTAGACCCTTTGGGAATACCACGCTTCAATTATGAAACTTTCTTTACACAGGGTGTTACTAAATTTTTCTCTTTTATTAACACCGTATGTTTCCCACCGTGATAAAAATGAAATTGCAATATTTTCGTGCACTTATGATTAGTCTTTGGACCGAAGAGGGGTCTAATCTAAAATTAAACTCAATTTTCTTATACAGGGTGTCACTGAACTTCAGTCATTTATTAATATTGCAGACTTCCCGCTATAATTGAAACGAATTCGCGGTGCTTTCAAGCGTTCAATAAAACAATAAATTATGATCAGGGCCGAATTCAAGGATTCTGGCGCCTTCAACACATCAAGTATAAACTTATTATTTATTTATTTAATCTAATTTTTATAAAGAACAGGATTTAGTAACCCCAAGTTTATGATGGTCAGAGCTAAATTTAGGTGCAAGGCCCCCTTCACCATTTCAGGTTTTAATTTTTTATTTAGAAATTTAAAACTACAGTAAAAACACTAATGCCCGATTGCCGAGCTTAAATTTAAGTTATGTTTAGAATGTGACATTTACGTATGGTCAGTATAATGTCAAATACATTCTGATTGACATGTAAACTTCAACTTAAGTATCAATTAGAATGTGACTAACATTTTGTTAAATCTAGAAATAATGTCATAGTCTAAACAACACTTAAATTTAAGCTCTGCTTAAACAGTTGGTGCAACCGGGCATAAAACTCAATCTCCTGTACAGGGCGTTACTAAGCCTTAATCTTTCATTAACACCGCTATCTTCTCGTTTTAATTTAATTAATTTAATTGATCAATAACAAATTCTAAAATTATAGTCATTGAAAATTGAGTAGGTGCGGGGCCTTCTTCAGCACTTCAAGCATCAACTTTTTATTTTTTATTTCTCCTAAATGTAATATGATTTATTTTTTCATTTTTCCTTGAAAAAGGCGTCATAAATTAAAAAAAAACTCTATTCCATTGATGACCGCCTTCCTCAAGAAAAAATAAATCACATACACAGCCACAGTCAAAGAAAAAGAAGAAATAGTTTGTCTAAAAATAATTACATAAATCTAAACACAATTTTCTTATATAGGGTGTTACTAAACTTTAGTCTTTTATTCAAGCTACGGGTTTCCCATCATAAAAACACAATGTTTTCAAGCAATAACAGCGCAGCAAAGATTTCTACCGCAAGAGGCGTGTTAATGCTACTTTGCTTAGTTACTTTTGTTTATTCATTCTCTGTGTGCGTCAGAAATACGTCAAAGTTTTAATGACTTTGACGTAATAAATTATAATGATATGTGTGGAATGTTCAGTAGAAAAAACATGTCGCCATCTCATGAAAAAATAAATGTCGGTGCAATAACTGTCGAGCAAGGAAACCGTTTTCATCAGAAAACCTCTGCGATGGAAAAATGATACCAAAGCAGATGGAATCCATCAATGCTCGCGGATTGTTGGTCGCTTGCAAGAGATCTTGCTGTTCAACATTATAAACGAAAAGCAAAAGGAAATGAAGAAAGAACCAACACAAAATCAGCAAAACTCACACCAGGTTAAGATATACAGGGTGTAATCGAATTAAGTGCAATAATCGCACAGGGTGGTAGCTTGGATCAAAACGATCCAAGTTATGTATTAGACACTTTTTTCTAAACTCAAAAATAAGAAAGTTAAAGGATTAAAATTATTAAGTTATTTATTTCAATGAAATAAATTAAGCTTCAGACAAGCATATTGCTGTGTCATATATCCGTAAGAATAAATTTTCTTTATTCAAAATAGTTGCTTCTTCTCAAATCATTTATTTTAAGTGAACACATTAATTTCTTATTAGGAAATAATATTCTACTGAAATATACGATGTTCATTAAAAGAAAGAATATTGTTAACACAAAAAAAATCTTAAAATAAAAATAATTAACCAAACAAATCATTTTATTTCCTTAAGCGGCCCCTAGACTGTCAATAATAATGCGCAATAATATTATACAATAAAATTGAGATTTGCCCTAGACAGCCGACTACGATTGCACAATATACAGCCAGTCAGTTAGTTGTTAACTTTTTAGCGGGAAACATGCTAATTGATGTTGAAACAGCTTGTGTTGCCATCGCATTGTCTGCGAGCTTTCGTAATAAACGGAAAAAGAAAAAGCGCAGATGGTTGAAAGACTGTTCATCTTTTTACCCTGTTGCTGTAATTTTTTGATTTTATATCCTACAAGGCTGGCAAATTTCTATACACCTCGTTGCACTCTAAAATGAACCGCCTTTCCTCCTCTTTCGTTGCCATGACTTCCGCACTCGAAGAAATACTGAATAATATTGCACAATATTAACCACACACTGCATCCTTTTTTTAGATTGCGCAATAAATATCAAACCTTCCTTGATCTGCTCAATATATTGCACAATGTTTCAATATCATTCACAGACTATCAATAATATTGCGCAATATGAAATATTGTGCAATATTATTGACAGTCTAGGGGCCGCTTTAAGATCACGCGTAAACCTGGCGCAAGTATATTTTCTGGAAAGAAATATTTATGTATATTATATATATTTGTAGGAAGAAAAAATATTAAATATATATTTTTTTCAAGCTTCACTTTTTTCTGTGTCGACTTACAGAGAAACGGAAGTAGAGGCGAATTCAGATTGTAATAATTTATTTATTTATTGTAACCAACTTCCAACCAACATTTTTGAAACCAGCAAAAAATTATCTTTCATTTTAGCAAACAATATACGGGTGTTCCATTAAAAAAGAACACACACAAATTGTGTTTTTTTTCCACTTTGTGATGCACTTTTGTTTCTTTTGTGATAATTCTAAAAGATAATAATATAAATTTTTTTTTTGGTAGGTGAGATTTCGGTCGATTAAAATTTGTTTTTATAGTTAACTTTGTAACATTTATTTATTACTTCGTCAACATTTCCACGACGTACGTTTCTGGTCTCGTGTGACCCTTTATCATTTTTTTTTATACATCTATAATACAAACATAATAATTAATTGTTAGCTTATTGTCAGTTTACCTATAAATTTCTAATAGGAAAAGTTGTTTTACTTACATGTTTGTTTCCTTAAACAACGTTGTTAACGTGAATGAAAATTACTATTATTAACATAGTTCGTTCATTTTGTTTAAACAATATCTAATGTGTTTTGTGGCGGTAAAATTCACGTTAAACTGGTAAAAATTGCTATTCAAATGTGTACATATAGGTATATATGTAATTTCTTAAGCTTCACAAACAACTTTTTTAGTTATTTCGTATACATTGTACAGTGTTGGGCAAGGTAAATCAAGTTAAATTAAATTATGATATACTTGACTTAGGTTATTAATATCAGTTTTAAAATTTATATTGTTTTTTATTATTTGGATTCAAATGTGTTAATTAATTTAGCTTGTCTTCAACTTATCAGAAATGTATGTCCTGTTTTGGAAAATTCCTTGCACTGGTGGACTGCATCTGGGCCAAAATTTTGGTGGATTGTATTGTAGAAGCCATTTTCATAGTTGATGTAAGCCATTTCTTCTCTCGACTATTATTAAGTTGTGTTTTTGACCGTAGAAATATTTAACTCTTTTTTTTTGGTAGGTGAGATTTCGGTCGATTAAAATGGCTTCTACAATACAATCCACCAAAATTTTGGCCTAAACGCGGTCCACTAGAGCAAGGAATTTTCCAAAACAGAAATTAAATTTGTAAAAGATTCACAAAGACATACATTTCTGATAAGATGTAGACAAGGTAAATTAATTCCTAATTATTTAAAAATAAAAACAACACAATTGAATCCAAATAGTAAAAAACAGAAAAATATAAAAACAATATAAATTTTAAAACTGATTTCAACGCCTGAACGGTCCAGTGGTTGTCGGTTCAAACCGCACTCGGGATTTTTCTCGGGGCTGGTCGGTATCGACTTCAGGTACCCTTCAGCGTTGGGGATATAATTCGACACTGCTTCCCCTTAAAAACAGCGAGAAGGTTGGAAGTAACAAAGCCATGGAACACTTTACACACTCAAATACACTCTCGCTCCTGAGGTCCTGACAAGTCTTTGACTTAAGACCCCGTTGGGCAACCACCACAGATAAAAAAAATAATAATAACCTAAGTCAAGAATACCATAATTTAATTTAACTTGGTTTACCTTGTCCAACACTGTACAACATATACGAAATAATAAAAAAAGTTGTTTGTGAAGCTTAAGAAATTATATTACGCATTTGAATAGCAATTTCTATTCATGTTAACAACGTTGTATTATAAAAAAAAATTAAAATGTTTTGTGATGTAATCAACAATTTTAAGGAAACAAACATGTAAACAAGTAAAACAATTTTTCCTTTTAGAAATTTACAGATAAACTAACAATAAGCTGACAATTATTATGTTTGTATTGTAGAAGTATTAAAAAAATTAACGTCCACTTGATAGAGGGTCACACGAGACCCGTTGACGAAGTAATAAATAAATGTTAAAGTTAAAAAAAAATTTTCATCGACCGAAATCTCACCTACCAAAAAAAAAATTAAATATTTCTACCCTCAAGAACACAAATTAATAAAAAAGTCTAGGAAATTAAAATAAACAAGTAGGTGTATTATGGGTAATTGACGGTGCGCCTATCCCACCTGCTCCATAGCATTTTATTAAAAAAATTATACAGGGTGTTTCAGAATAACTATTCCTAAATTTGTGAGATGATCGAAGGCATCGAAATAAACATTTTTTCTTATTGAAATAATTTCAGGAAATTCTTTGTTTTCGCGATAACGCGAAAAATGTTAAAACTTTACGTCTACCGCGTTAAAATATTAAAACCGACTTTAATTGCATTTCTTTGTTCTTCCCTTACTTTTCGTTGCCGTGGAAACAGAAAAAACAACGCTAAATTATTAGGTGCTTTCCTTTTACCACAAATCTCACCTCTGATCAAATAAACGTGATTTCCGTTGGCACGAACAAGTGAGTTTGCCGCTCGAATACTTTCATTACATAGTTGTAATGACGTTCCAACTTGATGATGGACCAGCACATTTCGTATTAAAATCGTCGCAATTATTTAAATGAGTACTTTCCAAATCGTTGGATCTGGAAAGGTGAGCCTACTCCTTGTTCTATAATCTACATGTTCGCAAGATATGCCACCAATTGATTTTAGTATCTGGGGTCATATTAAATCAATCGTTTATGTGACAACCATTAATATAGAAGATTAATTGGTTGCTCGAATCATTCTTGCGTTTGATGATACCCGTAAACCGGTCGCAGATATTTCAAAAAATTCGTCTTTCCAATACACGTCAGTATACTTTGTTTGTTGATAATGGCGGGCATAACTTTGAACAGTTCATGTAATAAACCGTAAAATTATTTTTTAATATAAATTATTATTAAACTTTGATTTTATTTCTAAATTGTATTTTCTTCATGTCGAATTATCTCGAAAATATGTAAAGAATTTCCGGAAATTACTTTATTTAAAAAAATGTTCAATTCGAAACCCTCTATCGTTTCTGAAAGTTAGAAATAGTTATTCTGAAACACCCTGTAGATGCTCTTTTATATCACCCTTTTAAATAAGTATAATATCTGGAAGGGGGAAGCGGTTTCTTTTCTGAGTACCTTCATAAAATTAAAAAAATAATAACAGTGTAATAATAGTGGAACCTAAAAAAAACTGGAGGTAATGGGTCGCCGCTAGGGTGTCGAGCGCTATTGTGCAATACATATTTTGGCGCCCTTGAATTGCATTTTAAAATTATGAACAAATATTCCTTTACCGTTTTATTCAAAATATACAGGATAGCCAATATTTGCAAAACATTTAATTGTACAAGCTATTTCCCAGCCTGAAAAACGAATCAACATACAGGGCGACTGACAATTATTCCGCAAAGAAAATACTTAACAGAGTGGATGTCACAGATTACGCGAGAAATGTTTAAAAAATTCCATGGAATAGTTTATAATTAATAAAAATGTAACAAAAAAGTATCTTACGCCAGTGTGTGTAGTATTTGCGATACAATTAAAATTAAAATTAAAGAAAAATACTAGGGGTTTTTATCACGGAAATTTGAATTAGTTTCGTGTTGTAGTGATTTATTTGTCAAAGAAGGTATTCAAGTGGAGCCGTTGTAGTCCTTTTTTATACAATTTTCTTCATGTAATGAATTTGTCAATATTTTGGAGCTCATATTTCAGCTGATCACAACATGTAATTCTGTTTAAAGGTTAAGTTAACGTCCAACGACGTAACAATCATAAAACACTTTTATAACTGTATTGCGTTTAACCACAGATAATAGATCTCTCCCATGACATAGGAACGAACGGACGCTCTAAAAATAGTAGTGACATCTATTGAGTATTGAACAAAATTCGAAAACTGAATATTTCTCACAAACCATTTGTTAATTCCAAAGTTCAATTGGCTTATTTATCACCAGATGTCTCTTTTAATAACAGGGAAATAAGTGTAAAGTGGGGCCAGCATGTAAAAGTATGACGTATGGTTATAATATGCTGTCAATTCTCTTTTTAAACTTTGCGTTACACTACTTAGTTATAGAATTTGATTAAATGTTACTTATATTTACAGGTTTTGGTTTTCCACTCTGCTATTGTAGCGGTAGCGCCACCATGTATTTGGTGAGCCAGTTCCTAACTAACCGAGTTTAATTCCTAATTTAGAGCGTCACATATCGTACATGCTGCAAAGCTCTTTTATCTGTGGTTTAACCAGGGACGAGTCGTCGTTCTGGGTATAATTTTTGATTATTTCTCGAAGTCTAAAGTATATAGAATGTTTTTAACATTTTTCCCACACTCTGGGATGGCGCTTCTCTTCGTGTTTCTTTTTTTGGAGAAAACAATTATCAGTCACCCTGTATATAGTTATTTATCTGTAATACCTTGATAAAAATTAATTCTGCTGGAATGAAGTTTACAAACAAGGAGCTTTTGAATAATTACTTTTAACCGCAATTAATTTTGAATTATATCTATTTAAATAATTAGAGACAATTTGGCGCCCCTTTGCTTAAGCGCCCTTGTGCGTTGCACAATCTGCACTACAGGGAGCGGCGGGCCTGTCTCTAACACCCCCAACCTTTGCTTGACGTTATTTTTACAAAATAAAAAAGCAAGGTAATTGGTTCACGCGCTTCGAATGATCAGACACCGACATGTCCCAGAAATGTGTGTAATGCTTTTCTACAAGTCATAAGAGTCTCAAAATTGTAAAAATTAATTCTTATTATTATTCCGAATAGTTTCAGCATACGAGGGAGAATTGAGGCAAAAAGAAATTGTAAAACTTGGCAACGTTGCTCATGTATATAGTTAATTCGATTTGTTGGCGACGAACCACCTACGGGTTGCAGGGCCGTGTAGATTTATTTCTTAATTAATTGGTGACAGTTCTTTAATGAAAGGCGTGCAATTTTAATCGTGATTTATTAAACAAACAGTATTATACAGGGAGTTTGCAGTCTTGTGTTTTTATTTTTAAGGGATGATTAGGCACCTCGAAAGAGGGTGATTAACACCAAGAGACCTCAACAAAAGTTTTATAATAAAGGAGATTTGTTTTTTTGATTTTATTTGAAACTGTCTTCCCCATAAGTTAACAACATGTCAACGTATAGTCATTGTTAGTTCGAAGCATTATTGCAACAAATAATGCGATTTTTATTCACAACAATTTATTTAAAAGAAACAATGAATAAAAATGTCATTCTTATAAACCTTAACGGAACTATAAATATTAAAGTAAACAAAAACGAAATTAATACACCTGTCATTTAGGACAATTAACGTGTGTAAGCCTACTTAGCAGAAGCTAATTTTAGGGCTTAAGTCAACCGGGTTTGTCCATAGTTTAAAATAATTAATAATTAATAAGGTGTTATCATGTTGATCGCCTTCTTTTGAGGTGCCTAATCACCCCTTAGAAATAAAAACACAAGGGTGTAAACATCCTGTATTTCAAGTAAAAGTAAAGCAAAACGAAATAAAATATATTGAGCGATATAATGAACGGTGGTCTGCATGAACTGACTTATGCTACGTTATGACTTTGAATTTGAAAATGAATCTGAATGGATTTACTTAGATGATAAATGATAACAACCCTTACAAAACAATTCTGAAAATGGGGTAAAGGTTGTTTGCTAGAATCAAGAATATGATTGGAAAGGGCGGACACGATGGAAAATTACGACGAACCGTCACAAAGACAGATGAGATGTGTTCGAAGAAGTCGTGAAATTAAATCGTTAGGGGAAGCTGGGAGGGTTCAGCAAATAGTTAGAATTTTACTTGATACGTTGATTATTAAGGGATAAGCGGAAATGTGAGCAGTTACATAAAAAGCAGAAATTCTAAATAAGAATTTTCTGGGAAGGATCTTTCGGCGTGTTACGAGAAATGCGTAAACATGTCTACAGTGAATAAAAGTTAAATAATTAGAAAAGCATAATCCTAAATACGATTTATAAAGTTGGCGGAACGCAATACAACAGCTGTCAGTGTCATATTAGGCCTGTTCGATAGCTCTGCACTTTCTAACACCTTTGCTCTATTTTTCTCACTCTTACTTATGTTATATTATATACATACAGTCAAAATTCAGAGAAGCACTTAATTAATCCACTTCAAAATAACACTAGAGCTTAAAGCAGATGCTGAAAATGCCGTCCTTTAGCTTGAACGCTCACACGTACCCTGCGCTTCATGTTTTCAAACGCGTTTGTTAAGTCAAGTATCGGGGCAGCACAAACAAATAATTGACTGACAGATGTCAGTACTACGTACGTTTAGGAGAAAAACATTGAAATCGTAGCCTACTTTAATTAGAAATTTAATTGGGCTTTAGTCTAACTAAATTTCAAAAATCTAGCTGCAACGCCTTAAATTAAATACTTAATTTGCTGTAATCTGTTTTACTGCTTTTAACAGTAACCCAAAAAGCAATCTCGGATGACATTGAAGTGTGTGTTTTAATTATGTTTCGTTAATGATATAGAAACTTGCTTACTGTTTTAGACCCAGTTGTACAATGCCAGTTTAAATTTAAGCGGAAGCTTAAACTCATGACAACGATTATTCGATTATTTCAACAATTTTTGTTGTTAAGGTTTTAAGCGTTGGCTTAAAGTAAAGCTGGAATTGTACAACTGGGTTTTAATAACAGTTTATATTTCTATTACAAAAGGATATTGTGACGATTCCGGTGCCAGCCCGTCTCATGCGCCACCGCCGACGCGTCTTAGACGAGAAATTTCGGTCACTTCGAGATCACGTCAGCGGTGGAATCAATCCGAGACTCTCCGTCGCGTTCTAGGCGATTCTCGAGAAACAGCCCGACTTATATAAAAAGCGGCAGCCGGTGAATGGTAAAATTCGACGTTGGACAGTTTGGCATTAAAGTTCGCATTAGATTTTCGCTCGGCTGTTAAAATAAATTAGGTATAAGCTTGTAAACAAATTAGTGTTTAATTTAGTGTTCATTAGTTTGCTTTTAAATAAATTAGTTTATTAACTATTTCGTGTTTTGTTTTAAAATAAAAATCAATAGAACCCTTAAAATCGTTACAATATATTAGTTGTTTACAGTTTTAGGTATCTTAAACCTATTTATATTCATGGAGAATGTTCTAAAATGGTAGAGAGAACAGTACGAGTGTTCAATAAAAGATATCCGCATTTGCCTTCAATGAACAAAACAAAATTTAAAAGAATCGAGTCTAACTTTATACGATTTGGTAAGGTAAAATGTACAAGAACAATGCAAAAGGCAGTACGAAATGATGAAGGAAATCAAGTAATGGCTTCAGCGTATTTTCGCGCAAATCCGGAGAGCTCCATACCAGCAGCTGCTGATGCATTAGAACTGTCTTATTCTTCAGCACCCACAAAAAATTTTAGTTCAGCACAATGTGCATCCTTATTCTTTTATAAGATTGCAAGGCTTCCAAGACGGCGATGATGAAAAAAGGATTGAATTTTGAGAATATATTTTGGCAAAAATTCAAGAAGACCCTAATTTTTCGTCAAAAATTTATTTGGACGGACGAAGCAAAATTTTCTAGAGAAGGAATATTTAATCGGAAAAACAAACATTTTTGGGCTCTGCAAAATCCACACGTAATAAAAGAAGCACGTTTTCAAGAAAGATTTACGTAGTTTCAATGTGTTTTGTTTAATTTCAAATAAGGAAGTGCGTTTTGTATCATGTATAATCAAAATTTAAATAGCGGAAAGTATTTAGAAATTTTAAGCGGAAATGTAACTGAATTTTTAGAAGAGTTTCCGGAAGAATTAAGAAGGGAACATTGGTACCAACTAGATGGAGCACCGGCACATTCTTCTAGAGAAGTTCGTAACGTGTTGGAAGAGATGTTCGAGGACAGATGGATTGGTGGTAATGGTGGACCTTGGAGGTGGCCGCCTAGGTCCCCGGACTTAACGCACCTTGACTTCTATGTACTTATGGGGATGCATTAAGGCCCGATTTTACAATCGTCGGATAAGCATTATTATTGGTATAACGTGACGTAGGTGTGACGTAGATATGGAGGAACATTAAAGGATATTTGGCGAACAGTTATTCCGTTCTTATTCCACGATTGTAAAACTGGGCCTTAAGAGTCGAGTTTATGATCGACTAATAAATAATCTCGAAGAACTTCAAAATCGTGTTCGAACATCTTTAGAGCAATTAGATAGGGAAGAAATACGGAGGTTTGCCACCTTGGAAGTAGAAGCCAGTGCCTAGAACAAAACGGACACCACATCGGGCATTCGTAATCAGTTTTTATTTAGTTATCGTTTAGTTATTCGCAACCATTAATATCCAAAACAAGTATCTGTCATTTCCATGCAATCTTAGAAACCTGTATCCTAGTATATACAAATTCAACAAAAATTGAATTAAACATACTTATCTAATTACTCACAAATTATAAAAGATGGGTTTAGATGATGCTAACACAAATCGATGCAGCATTTAATTCCAGGTACGATGAAGTATTAAAATATTCGTCGTTCCATTTGAAAAAAGTACTTTTTGGTGTTTGAAAATCTTCAAGTTGAATGGTATATTTTAGACACCCTGTAGCTTAGTAGATTATGATTATGGAGTTTTTAGAGGCCTTCAATTACAATATCAGTAATTACAAATAAAATTGCTTTAATAATAGCTGTGATATAATTTTTTGGAAATCAGATTGCAGAATCCAGATTTTTAAGAAAAGTCAAAATATTTCAAAAATGGGGCGATTTAGAGATAGGGAACTGTATTGCAATTTTACCCATTTTTCCATGTAGAATTCAAAAACGTGATAAAAAATATAGCATGCCATTTAAAATAAGCGAGTAAGTAGCGACTTACGGTATAAGTGGAAGTCAATTTTATTTTATTTGAAAAGTTCCTTATGAAACATCTCTGTTCCGTAAATTTCAAATTTCTAGCTAAACTTCTTCCTTGCAAAACTTTTAATGAACGATTTGCCTGAATAACCCTGTAGAGAGGAATACTTTTACCCGAAGTTTTATCTTCGTTCCTGGGACAGCCTGTATATTGTTCCACGCGCCACTTTTGTATTTATTTTTATGAAATAAAAAAAGAAGAGCATTCCCTCCCCCCTGTGGCAACTCGAAACATTCCTGGCTATGTATTTTTTTTGTAATTCCAATTATTATTATTATTATTTCATGAAAGGGCTTTTAAAGTATAACAGTGAATGAAATTTTTTAAATCACTCAATGCCCGATGTTTTTTTTGCAAAAGAAACACAACATATTGATCTATGCATGGTTTTCGCTATTTTTGTAAAATTAAAAACAAAACAGCAATAATAATACTTTTTTTTAATTCGTTTACCATACAGTTTTTTTTTAAATTAATTAGAAAGAGAAGAGCTGTGGTCCTCGTGTGGTAGTGTGACGTTAATGGCTACAAGATACATACTTTTTCAACTCCAAAGAATTCAATGTGAGACTCTCAAAGGCTCGTCTTTCGATGCCATTTTTGTAAAATTAAAAAAATACTAATATGAAGTATTGGTCCAAGATTGGTACCCCGAATGATTAAATATCAACGTTACATGCTGTTTTATTCTAGATCATATTCCTCACGCTATTTTTAGTGTAATTTTTGTAAAACGAAAAAGAAAAAAGTAGTGGTCCTGATGAGGTACCCTGAAGCGCCCCTGGCTGCAGTATTTTTAAAAAACTTTGGTGAAAGTAACAGCGACTCAAATTTTCTAAATCGTCCTTTCTAGCCATTTTTTTAACGTTTGTTAGATAAAATTAAGAAGGTTGAGACACACGTGGTATTCCGAAAAATAATAAATATTTAAAAGAAAAAAAATCTAATTGCGTTTTCGATTCACTTGCACCGGTTGCACTCAGTGTATTTGCATCTTCTTTTAACCTCATATAATTTTATGTCGCTGCGTTTATAGCGACATACATATATGACGTCATAAAATGATTTCATTACTGTTTAGGCTATTTTCGCTACCCCCCTTTAATATCACCGCGACCCCCAGGTTGAGAAACGATGTACTAAGACATTTGGTCGTTATTTGCGTAAAATTGAGAGGAGAAGAGCCGTGGTCTATGTATGGTAGGTACAGTAGGTACCCTAAAGGATTATGTAAGTATAAAATTAAAAAATCACCTGGCGTTTGATGATTTTTGTAAAATTAAAAAGAAGAAAATAGTGGTCCTCATGAGGTACCCTGAAGCACAATATTTTTTTAAAAATTTAAGAATTTGGTGAACGTAGTCGTCACTCGAATTTCCTAAATCATTCCTTTCATTCACTTTTTAACGTTTGTTAGGTAAAATTAAAAAAAAAAGGACGAGGCACACGTGGTATCCCGAAAAATTACAAAAATTTAAAAGAGAAAGAAGTCTAAATCATTTCCTAAAACCTTTGGTAGTTATTTGCGTAAAATTGAAAGGAGAAGAACAGTGGTCCATGTGTGATAGGTGTACCCTAAAGGATTATGTAAATATAAAATAAAAAAATCACCTAGGGTTTGATGATTGCAAAAATCGATTTTTTTTCAAATACAAATTTAAAAAATACTCACTTATTTTTTTTCAATTCCGTCAGTGGGAAGGAAAACCAGAAGAAGAAAAAAAATATGACGAACGCGTCGATAGGTATAGAAAATGACCGTCACGTAGATGACCGATTGGTTCACTGATGGTGGTTTTTCTCACACCGTGCCTACCAGGATCTGGCAAAATTGCAAAGGCAAAACGAGCGATACAGTTTACGGTAGCGACTGTATTTATACCGAGAAGTTTGATTTGCATAGCCGGTGTGTGCGAGCCTACACTGTCAAACTTGATGGAGCCAGACGCTCACTTGTTTACGTTCGGATTACCGATTAATTAGCGCCGCGCCGAGATTGCGATCAACCTCAGGTATTATTATTTTTTTGTTTGGGTTAGCCTTGGCCGACGACTTACTAACTAGTTCCGTTTTTCAATTATGCCAGACGAAGCAATCGATCAATCACTAATTGGGTGGACCACGATTAGACGCAAAGCGAAGAGATTCTATGAACTCACCCTAAAACGTCACTCAACACAACTTCCTGTCTACACACTTTCTTTCCTTAATCCTCGTCTTATTCACGGAGAGAACCGGAAGTAAACTCAGTGCATTTAAATTTTGTATAAATTTAAGACGAAGAACTGCAAAAATTAGAATGAGTTTATAGACCGTTTGAGGTTGTGGACTTCGCCTGTTTCTAGCGCATTTTCTTTTCTCGGGATAACTGGAAGGACCAACAAGACCATAATCTGGTGCCCTCTATAAAATGTGCGATACAGATTTCACTAGATGGTTCCACTGGTTCTTGACCAGAAAGACCAACTTCCCTGGAACCTCGGCTCAGCTGATATAAATGTCGCTGGTTATGAAAATGGTACTTTTCTTCTTGGCCATCCCTGCTGTGATGGAAAACGGAGTTAAAACACGAAGGAAGTGAATGAAGTGCCTAAGACAGATACCTGGAGGAATTAAAGAAGGAGAAGACATTAAAAAATTGAAGAGCGAGACAGAAAGAAAAAAAATGATAGAAGGAAGAAGAACAAAACAGAAAAGAATAAACCTCTGAGTCTTAAAAACAATAGAAAGAAAAAAACAGAAGAAGCAAAAGTTATCATCTAATAAGGTTACTGGTCTGATTAGGGGTACTTTCATACTCGATCAGGGATGAAGTTAAAACATGAAGACAGATAATTGGCAGGATAAAAGAAATAAGGACTGCAGCTAATTAAAATTTATGACGTAATAGAAAAAAAAAGCATGAATTGAATCAAAGTAAGCGAAGAAACATAAGGAGAAGACTTAAGAATATTTAAAAGACCCTAGAAGGAAAAAGAACAAAGCAGAAAATAATAAACCTCTGAGTCTTAAAAACAGGGTAAGAAAGTAGAAGAAAAGAAAAAGAAAATATATCGTCCCTATGACAAAAGAAAAGGAAATTTAAGAAAACCCAGAAAAGAAAAGAGTGGCAGAAAGGGAACGAAGAGACATACGACAGAGAGAACATTGAAGACGATCCAGAAGACCAAAAAGGTGGCTAGAAAGCACCACTCAACCCCAGACGTTCCTGAAGTCTTCTGCAAAATGAAGACTATGCAAATTAAACAGTGAAGAAAGTTACAAAAGTAAGGAAAAAGAGAAGCTGATAACCTAGGAAGACGCGGGAGATTCAAAAAGAAAAGCTAAAGAGAAAGGGAAAGGAATCGAAGAAACCCAGAAAAGAAAACAGTGGAAAAAAGGGAACGAAGAAAGCATCGCTAAAGTCTTCTACAAAACGATGACTGTGCAAATGAACCAATGAAGAAAGTTACAAAAGTAAGGAAAAAAGAAGCTGATAAAGATCTAGGAAGGCGTGGTAGATTCAAGCAGGAGAGCTAAAAAGAAAGAGACAAGAATAGAAGAAACCTAGAAAAGAAAACAGTGAAAAACAGAGAACGAAGAAAGCATCACTCAACCCCAGACGCTCCCGAAGTCTTCTGCAAAATGAAGACTATGCAAATTAAATGCTGAAGAAGGTTACGGAAGTAAGAAAAAAGGAAGCTGATAAAGATGTAGGAAGATGCGGGAGATTCAAACAGAAGAGCTAAAAAGAAAGAGAGAAATCGAAGAAACCCAGAAGTATCAATTAAACCCAATTTCGATGCTTCTACGGAGCGTAATAATTTCACTGGTAGTAGAAGAAGAAGGAGAAGAAAAAACTGAAAACAGAATCTTTGGAAAATAAAGGGGAGGGATTGTACTTTCGACATTCACGTTATGGACCTTCCCATTTTCTTCTTGCTCCTCAAACCATCTGTCTCATAAAATTGCTAAAGACAAACTCAAAGGCTTCCACGGTCGATGTCCATCTTCACTCTCTGCGAAGCAGCAGCGAGAAGAATAGCAACACCAGCCCTGATGAAATCCTTCGGTAATGATGGGCGAAACGTCCGCAACAGAAGAATTAATGACATGGTACTCCTAAAGTCACGGTCAAAAAAAATTTACCAAATCATCATTCATTTTCTGTCTTTTCGCTGAACTGTAGAAGCAGACTTACAGACTCTTGGGGTAAGAACAAGGAGAAGACGCGCGGTGGATAGGAATGTCTACGAGATATTAAGCAAAAGTACACTCAATCGTTTTGGCTTTCATTTTCACACATCTCAAGTTAATATTTACTGTTTTACCCTAATTATTATGTGCAATTTAATCAAAGAGAGAAAGAGAATGAGAAAGTATCCTCAAAAAAAGAAAAACTGGAAAAATCGCCAGTGCTTCCAATTCTGTGAACCCAAACAAATTTAATGGATGGAACGATACAGAATCGATGAGTTGGGGACAAGATCAAGAGTGACCTAAAGGGGGCCCAATTAAAAATTTTGAGGTAATGGCAAGTGAACTAAGGAAGCCATGTAAAGACGAAGAATTGAAGAAGACGCTCAAGCAGCAAAACAGAAAGAAAAAAGCCAAGGAAGTCATGCAGAGATGAGAAATTGGAAAAAGACACGTACAAGACAAGCTAAACAAGGGAGACTATATAAAGTCAAGAAAATTAAGAAAAACGTCCAAAATGGCAAGTCAGAGAGCAATAGATAAAGAAGGTCATCCAAGAAGATGTCCTAAGTCGTAAGAAAACTGGGGAAGACGAGGAACTGAAGGACATCCTCAAAGCAACAAAACAGAAAACAACAAAGGCGAGAAGTCACTGAAGAACAGGTTCAGTAGACAAAACGGAAAACAATGAGCTACCTAAAGACAAGGAATTAAAGGAAATGTTCAGCATTGCAAGTCAGAAAGCAATAGACAAAGAAAACAATTAACAAAATTGCAACAGAAAATCATGGCAATTTGACGATAATACTCAGAATAACAAAAGAATAGAGAAACCTGTACAAAGCCGAGGATTATCCATAACGCAAGCCATGAACAAAATCAGGGGGATTTAAGAAAATGCCCAGGATGACGACGATTTGAAGAAAATTCCAAAATTGTAGAAGGAATAAAGACATTAAACAGAGGAAGCTAAACAAAGACTTGGGCATTGAGAAAGTGACTAAGTTGGTAAGATGGAATTAGCAAAGGAGCAAAATATCTAAAATGATAACAGGCAAAGGAAGCGCAAGCAGGCGAGGAATTGAAGAAAAGTCCAAAATGACCGGAAATGTAAAAACCTACGCATGTACCAAATTCCCCAAGATGATAACATTGAAGTCAAATCACGCAAAGACATGATATGCTCCAAACAATAGAAGAAAAAAAGCCAGGAAGCAATAAACTATGGAAGGAAGCTACACAAAGACATAGAAGTGGAGTTGCAAGTTGAATGGCAATCGCCAAAAACGAGAAATTTAAGAAATAATGGGGACGAAAGAATCCATGTAAAAACGAAACAACCAAAATAATAGAAGAAGGAAAGAATGTACATAAATAAGAAGGAAGCTACATAAAGACAAAGGAATAGAGAAAATGCCTAAGGTATCAAGATGGATAGCATTCAGCAAATGAAGGCGAAGAATTGAAGAGATGTTCAAGCAATGGAGGTGAAAATCAAAACAGTAGAGTAGAGGGCAGCCTACAAAAGACACCATACAGAGATGAGGATTTGAAGAAAATATCCAAAATGATAGAAGAGAGAAGAAAGCTAGAAGACCATAAATAGAGAGGGCAATACAAAGATAAGGAAACGAAAAAGATGGCAAAACGAAGTTAATTAATTAGAAGTTGCCCAAGTAAACTAGCAAGGAAAAAGTTACAATGGTGGAGGTTTGATGAGAGCATCCAAAACGGGAAGATTGGAAGATCGAAGCATGCAAAAATGAAGACCTGAAGTAAAAGCTCAGGACGATAGAAGAAAAAGAAAGTCAGAAGGCAATAGGAAGATAAGGAAAGATAAGGAAATGGAGAAAATTTCCAACATGGCAGGATGGAAGACAATTAGCAAAGCAAAATGTACAAAAGTGAATTTAAAGAAAAGGAAGGGATTAAAATAAAAGTCCAAAATGAAGAGAACTAAAAGACGATAAACGAGGGAGCAATACAAAGATAACGAAATTAAGAAATTGTCCAAGATGGCAAATCGGCGGAGATTTGATGAAAATAACCGAAACAACAAGATGGGAGAATGGAAGGGAAGGAAATCATGCAAAAACGAGGATGCCCAAGATGGCAAAACAAAGTCAATAAGCAAAGGACACCTTCCAAGGACGAAGATTAAGGAAGGAAAGGAAATCATGCAAAAATGAAGACTTGAAGAAAGTGCCCAAGACAATTGAAGAGAAAAGAGTGCTACTTAGAAGACTATGGACGAAGACAAGGAAATGTAGGAAATGGCCGACATGACAAGATGGAGGGCACTTAGCAAAGGAAAATATGCAAAAGTGAACTTAAAGAAAATTCCGGAAATGACAAGTAAACTGATAAAAGGCAGAAGTTAAAAAAATGTCCAAAACGCCAGGATAGAAAGTAATAACCAAATTTCCGAACGAAATTTACTGAGTGAAGGCGAAATTCGTAGAGACAAAAACAATTTTTTTTTTTTACATTGGCTCGATCGATGTTCTCGATTTATCTTCTCCACGATAACAGTGTGGTGATACAGAAATATTTAAATAAATTCTGAAGCACGGGGTTCTGCTGAAGCATTAGTGTCGTCTAGACAATTCCATAAATATGCAAAATAATTGACCAACGCTCGATGAATCTTTCATGCGATTACGTTCTCACTTACGGCGAGGAATTCGGAAAAAAACTGTATTCGTAGTAACGGCGGAAAATCGAACTTGTCCGGCCCTTGGATTCCTCTTCCGTTCGATTCTCTGAAAACCTGGGAAATTTGGGACCTTTCCTCGAGGTCACTCTAATACGCGCTGCGCCTAGAGTACATATTAGAGAGGTAGCAAAAAAAAAACAACTCGTTGCAGTAGTAGCAGTCTAGTTGGAGAAGTCAATAACACCGCATTTGCAGACGAAGCGTTCCTGCTGAGCTCGTCCTATTAGAGGATGTCGGCCGGCTTCAGCGAGTTCCCACGCGGCCGTTTTCGAAAATCGATGACTGGTCGCTCGCGAGGCGTTGCGTAATGTTTATTGTTTTGATTTCGGACAGGTTCATTGATACCACTGCGTTTGTTTACTACGAGTCCGTTGGTGTACCTCAAAACGTCATGGATGGAAAACGCGCGAAATGTATTATTCCTAGACCCAGAAACGGGGCCGGATTGGGGCTAATGCAAAACAGTCTGAAAAATGGTACTTTTTCGTACTAGACCGCTAAAGTCGTCTTAGGCCCGGTTTTTCGATCACAGTTTAACTTTAATCTTCAGTTTATTCCTATAGGAGCAATGGGAATAAACTGAAGATTAAAGTTAAACTGTGATCGAAAAACCGGGCCTTAAAAGACTAACACGAAGTTAGGTCAAGCAACAATTTCATTAAACAGGATAGTACCCCGATAATGTTAGGGGTTGAACTGCTGGAGATACTAAATTTAATCACGGCCATCTACATAAAATTCTTAAAATTTTTATCTAAAATGCTGCTAAAGCACTGTATACAATATACTTATACCAAATGTAAAGTACCAATTGTACTCTGTCAACATCAGGTACGCATTTTGCGGAATGAAAAAAGAACAGTCTCGAAAATAGAATTTTATCGGACTAGGATGCTAGAGTTGTCCTAGAAGATCGATATGATGTCTCAAGCATAAGGTTCTGTCGGGCGACAACTTTATTAAACAGAATAATGTGCTGACAACAACAGGACTTGAAGAACTGCAAAATGCGTATTTTCGAACAGTGTGACAGTCACGTCGAACAATAATGTATTTTGTGCTAAGTCTGTAAAAAAGAACTTTTTCGAACTAGGATGGTAAAGTCGTGACAGAAGTCCGTTATGATGCCTTGAGCATAGGATTATTGTGACAATGTTATATCGAGCGACAACTTTACTAAACGGAATAGTATACTGACAACAACAGGACTTCAAAAATCTCTGCAAAATACGTAGTTTGCCAACAAAAGAAGGAAATAATCAGTAAAATCAAAATTTTTCGGACTAGGACTCTAAAATTGTAACAGAAGACCGATAAGTGTAAACTTCTGTGACAATGTCACGTCGAACAATAACTTATTTTGTACTAAAAAGAACACAGTTTGTAAAAAAGAACTTTTTCGAACTAGGACGGTAAAGTTGTCATAGAAGTCCAATATGATGTCTCAAGTATAGGATTATTGTGTTTTTCAATGTATTCCGGTTTGCTTTTTTTTAAATTTCATTTCTGTAATGCCTAGGCGAATCAATCGTCTTTTGTCAGTATCAATTTTAACTTTCGTTTTTGAGAAATGTAATTGTTTTCAAAAATTAATTAAAGGGATATGTTAGTGTGTTAATAACACATAATTAAATTAATGTGAGATAAACACTAACACAAATATTTAAGGCAGAAAAATTTTTCCGCCTCAATCGAGAATCGAACTCGAGCCTTCCAGTTTCATGCCAGACGCTTTTAACCATTAAGCTAATGCGACACCGAGCTTGAGAATCGTCTAATAGAAATTAGAACAAAGTTGTTGAAATGTTAATGCCTTTAAGCAGGACAATGCCTTTAAGCAGACAAACTTTAATAAATTAATTAAAGAGATATGTTAATGTATTAATAATAATTAAATTAATGTGAGATAAACACTAACACAAATATTTTAGGCAGAAAATTTTTTCCGCCGCAATCGAGAATCGAACTCGAGTCTTCCGGTTTCATGTCAAGATGCTTTTAACCATTAAGCTAATGCGACACCGAGCTCGAGAATCGTCTAATCGTCTATAAACTAAATTCGGATGTTTATGTTAGCATTAAAAAAATGCAATTGTGTCGGGCTAGCGCCATCTATGAAAATTTTGCTGCACTACAACTTCTTCGGCGCGAAATTTGACATTTTTCTTAGTATATACATATTTACAATCGTTGATCGCTGATGTTAGCATTAATGTAATAATGTAATTGTGTCGCGTTAGCGCCATCTATGTAGATTTTATCGCACTACAACTTTTTCAGCGCGAAATTTGACATTTTTCTTCGAATATATTTACAATCGTTGATCTTCTCTTGTCTCCTGTTCATCATATTCCGTGTTTCACTCTGTCGTCTGTTTCATTTTTTTTTGTTATGCGCTACTGCTGCGTGCCACATTTTTTTGGGTGCGAAATTTGAAATTACTAAAGGTACTAAAAAACGTCGATTCTTTCAATTTTTTTTAAATCTGAATTAAATCTAGACAAGTTTTATGCAGTTTTAATTAGGTATTAAAAAACGAAATCGTCTATTAGACGATTCTCGAGCTCGGTGTCGCATTAGCTTAATGGTCAAAAGCGTCTGGCATGAAACCGGAAGACTCGAGTTCGATTCTCGATTGCGGTTTTCATTGTTTCCTTATACGTTGGCAAAATCAAATTTTTATTTAATATCTTGGTAAAACAAAAAAAAGGCAAAAACTTCCATCGATTGTTGCGGTGATCGAATTATTATTTTTCCATGGTTTCCACTGCTACGTTATTGTTTTGTTTTTGTTTTCATTGTTTTTTGCACTGCACCATCAAAAATAAAATGATTCAAAGTAGGCCATGAATATTGAAAAAAAAAATTGGTAATGCTGTCTGTCGATTTAAGAGTTGTACTTAACAGTGACATAATAATTGTTTGAAAATGTTCGAGTTGGCACACATAACGTTCACTGTTGAAAGTATTTTTCAGAAATCATGAAAAAGTGGATCACGGCCTACTCTGAATCATTTACTTTCGATCGCGTGGTAATTTGGAAAAACCAAAGAGCGGCAAATATGAATGCACTGTGACTGATCGTTACAGTATTTGAATTACGTACTTTGTTCAATGTTCTATACTATTGCGTTATTCTTTTGCTTTTGTTGTTTGTTTTCTATGAAATCTATTTTTAACCTTACTTTTATGATTTGGTAAAATAAAAATTTTGATCGATTGATCAAATCGATTATCGATTAATCGAAATTTATTTTCTTGACTGTTTCTACCTTATTGTTTTGTTTTTTCTTTTGTCGTCTGTAAAATTAGAAACATTTTTTTTAATCGTTGCTTTATAGAGTTTAAAGTTTGTAGGTTTTTTCGTTGTGGAGTTCTTTTCCTGTTGAAATTGGGCGTCGGGGCGCATCCGTCGTACCACGTTAAAAATAGCGTGGCGCATTTTTTCGCGCGAGCAAGAACGCAGAACGGATCCGTCGCATGTATAAAATCCGTAAATAAGACGACGGCTACGGCGACGGTTCTTGACCTCATTATACGAAAAAATTCCTTGACGGGAGATTATGGAGATGAATTCGGCCCGGCCAGAAACGGCGTGACGTCAGTTTCTTCGCGGACCACTCCGGGGGATTACCTACTTTTTCTTCATCGTAACTCTTCCATTCATAACGCCGGAAAATTTTTCGACTGAGGTCGACGACTTCCACGGAGGAAATAGGAAAAAGACCGGTCACGATCCACAACTTTGGGGCCGCTCGTTTTTTGGAAATTTTTTTTTAAACGTCGCTGACGCAAATGCACCGGATCAAATTACTCGACTCATTAGAGAGAATCACGCCGACGTTAATTGCCCCGTAAGATTTCTGGAATAATTGTGTTCTTAATTTTAATTTATTGTCACTTGACACTCAACAGGATGTGCTGATTCGGGCTTAAAATGCGTGCGTTTTTTGGACCGACGACGATGGGGGCCATTCACCGTTCACTTCAATCGAAAAACCACAATCAGCGTTTATTATTGAACTTGTTGATTTATTAGAAAAAAAAAACCTGCCGCCGATAATAATCAACACATAATACCGATCAGAGGCAAAAGATTCGATGAAACAATTCACTGAAACAACATATTTTTTTAATTTCAAATTACAGTTTCGTCTTTTTTTTCCAGACAATGAAAGAAAATAGATTATAAAACAAAAAGTTTTTAGAAAGTAACAGTAAAACTCAAAAAAGTATACAGGCTGTTTCCTAGTATCGCGAGAAATGAAAATATGTACTGCTACTTTATTTTAAAAGATACAATTTATTTTAATTTCAATCTTCATCAAGCAGACTTTGCAGAAACGCCCTGTATACATAAAAAGAGTTGTAAGGATGTCATCAAAATGAAAACACCCTTTTAATTATAAAACGATTGTCGCAGAAGTTCGTTTATGTTAAGTATTTACTTTTTTCTTTCGTTTTTTATTTTATATTAATTTGCCTGTTCATGTTCATGTTTTTTTTTTGTTATTTATTCCGCCTCAAAAATATCGTAATCGATCATTGCTTATTTGAAAGTGCCCGACGTACAACAATCCGAATCACAGAAACAAATGCCATGACAGTTACCCCAAGATTCTCAGAGAATAAGAAGAAGAATGAGGAGGAAGAAAATAAAAAGAATGGGTAGATAAGGAACAAGAGGGTGTAGACTAACAATAAGAAACGAAGAATTTATTTTCTTATTATTACTTGCATGTCGGCGGCAACAGAACGTTAGAAAATACGTAATAGTCAATTTTTCTTTTCAAATATTTCTTCCTACACAAGTTGGCATACACCTGAAAATATATAGATATTTGATCTTGTTTGACGCGCTTGTGAACAATTTGATTCGCCTTCTTTAAAATGACATCCTCCTATGCATTTAAGCATTCCCGTAAAATAAAATGCTCACTCACTTTTCCCTCTACATTTCTGAGCAATTACATATATCAACAAAATAGATGAAAAGTGTAAATATGTAAAGGCAAGATTTAAAGGAAAATATCGCGCCATCTATTGGATGTTTCCCGATAATGAGAGAGTTTGTTTCTCTGCTACACAAGGTAAGCATTTAATAGAGAAACGAACCGCAGCAATAAGGATTCTCAATAACTGAAACTTGTTTTCATAAAGCTAGATGGCGCAGATATAGGAAATCTATTTCCAACGAGTTAAGAATTAATAGGAGAGAATCTCCGGCAGTGGGAGAATGCGATTACATTTAACGAAAGTTGCCACTTTCGGTGGGTCAGTTTATGCCGTGAGTTTCTGCAACATAGCGGTTTATTGATATACGTTGTCGTAAAGTAATTGCTGGATTTTGATTTTGTATCTGAGTGTAGTACGAATCTATACGTTTATTTAGCAACTGCGATTAGTAGTATATGCAAATAATACAATAGGTTTGTTCCAGCAGCATTTTCTGGCTATTCGGAACCGTTGCCCACCGAAGTAATGATCGAGTTTAACGGCGCCGTCAAACGTATAATTTTGATGACTGCATGCTTTTGACCCTTTCGAACTAGTTACGAACTATTACTGGACCAGATCTATTAACATGTTATTACAGACTTCAGTTACAAAGTGAATGACTTGTAGGTTACTTTTGGAATTTTTCGAAGATCAGTGGCACCTTCTAAGTACTTTTATGATAGAATTCCAGTGTCTAGAATACAATTGACATTTCTAGGATTATATTTTATTAAATAGTGTAGTAAGTGTATTATAAACAGCAGCACTACAATAATAATAAAGAGAAAAATGGCGGTGGTTGACTATTACTTGCAAGAGAAATGCTCTTGCAATTTGATCACCTATTGTGGGAACCCCTGTATTCATAAGGATACAGCTTATGACATGTAGCAACCATATTTGGTTACCACTTTGGACAAGAAACTACTGTTAGTATGACTCCTTCCTGTTTATTCTTTACTCGTAGACATTTACTGAGTGAAAATGTTTTAATTCTAAACTTTTGAACCACTTAGGCCTGGTTTATCAATCACAAGTTAACTTTAAGTTAAAGTTGACCTTCAGTTAATTGCCATAACAACAATATTGTCTTGGTAATAGTTACTATGGGAACAAACTGAAAGTTAGAGTTAACTTGTGATTGATAAACCGGGCCTTAGGACATCTATTTATGCTCGAATTTAAGAAAAGGAGTAGCAGATTCGTTTGGATTCGAATTACGTGTATTAATAAAATACAATAATAAATAAGAATAATAAAGATACGATTCATTATTGCAATGGAGGACGACTGCGGAAAAATCATGAACTACTTTCACTCAGTGAAAATTTAAAGCAATTGGGACCCCTATTGGTAAATCCAATCACCGATGGGGGCGTTGACAATTGCACACAAACATGGTGGAAAACGAGTAATGTTTTGCATACATAACCTCTTTAAACCGTATGTAAGCCGTTTTCTTTTTAATACGTCTTGATACAGTTCCGAACAACTCCGCGCAATACGGTGTCTCGTTCTTTTTATGAAGTGTATTGGTTCTTTAAAATTTACAAACTGAACCTATTACAACGAACCTTTACTCGTTAAGTAGTTCCAATTTTTTTCCAGTAGAGGTCTCATTCGTGTTTGGAGTTGCCAATTCTCGAAGTGAACCTTATTCACTTTCATGCATTCACTTTGTTCAGATCGAAAGAATACAGCTTATGACATGCAGCGGCCCTGCTTACTTATTACTTTGGACAAGAAACTACTATTAGCATGATTCCCTCCTTCTTTACTCATAGAATTTGACTGAGTGAAAATCTTCTAATTCTGAACATTCGAACCAATCAGGACCCCTATTCTCGAACTGAAGAGAGCACAATAACAGATGAATATTCGTTTGGATCCATAGTCTGGAATTATGTTAATATTAATAAAATACAATAACGTAAAAATAATAAGAAAGAGTTATGGTTGACCAGTATCTGCAAGAAAAATGCTCTTGCAATTTGATCGCCTATTTTCGGAACCCCTGTATTATGACATGACTGTATTATGACTGTATTATGACCTGGTTATGACATGTAGCAACCATATTTGGTTACCACTTTGGACAAGAAACTACTGTTAGTATGACTCCTTCCTGTTTATTCTTTACTCGTGTCATTCTTTTTAGAAAAAGGAAACATGATTAATAAATATCTATCTATCTATCTATTTAGTTACCACTTTGGACAGGACACTGCTGTTAGTATGACTCCCTCCTGTTTATTCTTTACTCATAGTAATAATATTGATAAAATACAATACAGTAATAATAATAAAGAGGAGAAAATGGTTGCGGTTGACGAGTATCTGCAAGAAAAATGCAATTTGGAACCTATGTATTCAAAATTTGTTTTATGATGATATCAAACGCCTAAAGCCAATGACTTGTTAATGATTTTGTGAAAAATTTACCATGTTGGACGGTTTCAAAACTTAGCTACAGTTGTTACAGATAAATTTAATTATACTTTCTAAAACTTAGGTATGAACAGATACAAAAAATAAGGAAATCTCAACCCCTTATAAACTAGACTGGTGTCTAGAATACAATTGACATTTCTAGGACCTTATTTAGTTACATTTAGTGAAGTAAGTGTATTATAAACAATGGTGAATTGTGTGGTTTGTAATCGTTCCAGAATTTTATAAAGCGCTTTATAACATGTGCACCTATGACATACGGCAACCATATTTAGTTACTACTTTGGACAAGACTCTCTCCGGTTTATTCTTTACTCGTTGTTTAAGGTTGTTAATACCGGTCCTGGCTTCGCAGCACAAGCTACTTTAAGACGACGTTAGATGACGCAAGGCTAGGAATATATGCAAATATTTATATTTGAAAAGTAAAGAGCGCACTTGATTTTTTATGCGGATCGAAAACTTTAAAAAACTAATTTCAGTATCACGTAGCTCGTGAAAATTGTTTACACTTTTCAGTTATAAATATAATAAATATGGCCATCAACATAAGCGCGCGCCATATTTGATACTCTGCAAACCACTCGAACCTCATTAAAATTGCACGGCGATTATGATTACATGAAGTCGCGCGTCGACCAGTTTCGAAAGTTACTCTGACGTAGGCGGTTTTTATTTCGACGCTGGAAATAACGCAGATTAGCCGAACGGGTTCTTTTCGCAGCCCACATCCTTTGATGTCGTCTACTTCACGGAAAATGCGCTATTGAAAACGCACACGAGTAATTAAAAAGATCATAAAAATTATTCCACGTCATACTCATAAACGTACGTGTTGTAGAAGTAGAACGCGTCGTGACTCAGGTACCAGGTAAACAAAAAAAATGTTTGTGCGAAAACACGCGCGATTCTAAAACAAAACTCGGCTGCTTGCAATTGTTTCTTGCGAATTCACTCGAGTAATGAGTACCGGTGACGAAAAGGTGCGCGCTCAACCTTGATGATTTTTTTCTGCGTGAGTGACATAATTACTTTTTAATTGAGGTAAGCTATAATAATTTATTTAAAAAAATTGTAAATCGATATGTATATAAGGTGTCTGTTGAAAAGTGGATCAATCAACCAATAATTCTTCAATAATTCACTTGCCTTAATATTCTTTCTTTTTTTTAAATGACTCCATACACGTTTCGCTGAGGCAGAGGAAAACCCACAAAAATCTACCATCCTTCCTTATTTAATCAAAAACCAAAATGTATCTAAGCGGGACGAGCGATTTCATTTGTTTCTGAGGTAGGTACCAATGAATTTCGTTCCTCAATTGTTTTCATTTTTTTCGGACCAATCTCTGGAACGTTTCGAGCAGTCTTCCATTTTACCCACTTAACGCAATTTAAAAGTTGGTTTGTTTTTGACCAATCAACGAATTACTTTCGTCAAAGTATTTATTCTTTAGACAAAGAAGGCGTTAATTTTCTGGGGATATTTCTGGAAGTCTGTTTCGTCCCTTCCGCAGTAGAAATTTGTCTTAAGAAGGATGGGAGTTGTCGTTTGTCAATAAATTAAAACCTGGGGCCCGATTCTCGAACCGTGCGAAAATATTCGTATGAGAAAATGACGTCAAAATGACGCAATCTTCTAGTTTTGCATGAGAGCCTACGTCATTTTGACGTCATTTTCGCATACGAATCTTGTCGCATGATTCGACAACCGGGCCTCTATAAAGGTGTTTCTAAAAGTCCATCTTCATTCTTCCCTAATAAACGCAATTAAAATCTCAGTTAGGAGTGGGGGTAGGGGTGGGGACTTGTCTATTTCTCATCACTCAATAATTTTTTTCTTCAAAGTGTTTTCCCTTTCAACCAACAAAGATGGTATGAAGTAGGTATGAGAGGACATTTCCAAAAGTTTACATTAATCGTTTTTCATTTGACGCAATTAAAATTTGTATGTATAAGGTGGAGGGTGGGGTGGGTTGTTTTTGTTATTTTTTTTTACTTACCAATGAATTTTTTTCCTCGCAACATTTTCTGTTTACACAAAAAGAGTATCAAATCTGTGACAAGCCTTGACATAATTAAAAGGAGGAGGGGCGAAATGTTTTTTTTGTTTTCTACTTACCAATGAATTCCCTCCTTTTCTTGAGCAACGTTCTTGAAAGAAGAAAATTCATTTGTTTTTGGGTTTGACCAATGAGCTTTATCTTTAATTCATCCTTTTCTTCCCTTTTTTTGACAACCAATGAGAATTATATCTCAAGTTGACTCTTCTGAATGTAGTTCAAAATTTCTTAGAGAAGGATGGGAGGGGTTTTAAAGTTCTTTTTTTATTTACTTTTATCAAAATTTCATCTCATTTTGTCAGCGCCGGTTTAAATTTTTTTCCGTTTTTTCTTGCAGAAGAAATCTACTTTAAAATTCATTTTTTTTTAATGCACTATACCTACACTCAATAAATTCCATTTTTAAATTTGTCATTTGCCATTGTCACATTGTCACATTATTTTTCATTTGATCTATACATATAGGTACATATTTCTGGAAACCCAAAGGGGAAACAAAATTATTTGAATCGTTAATAACAAACAAAAATAAAGAATTAAGTTGAATTGGAGAAAATAATCTAGACGCAAATAATCTCATAAATCAAAGGGGCAAACAATTTCGTCGATATTGGAAGCAAAAATCCCGATAAAACCACCGACATACGATAAAGCGTACTGATTGAACGATAGCAATTACTCGAATGTAATCTTTTCGTCCAATTTCGAAACGAAAGATAACGACAAGTGATTGATTGTGCGTCATTGAATTTTAAGCTACCAAGAACGTCACGAAGAATGTTGGTTGTGTTGTCACTTTTATGTCTAGAGCAATAAGATCTCGACAGTAATGTTGCTATTTCTTGGCACTGTGCGAAAAAGTATACTATCCTGATCAATCAGATTTAGTCCAAACGAGTAATGCCCCAAATCAATACCTTACCTTTAAGCCTCAGGCTAAACCCCCCAAACTTCCGCAAATATACAACAAAACGAGCTGCGTAACAAGATAATAAATTAATAAACATAATATCTGATAACGCGGCAGAAACGTCGCACCAGCCATGAATAACTTGTTTGTATTTCAGCAAAATCGAAAGTCCGGACCATGAACTCGGAGGAAAATCATATTGCCAAAGGTAAGCCTTAACATCTCTGTGGTTTTTTGTTTTCGAGCATCAATTAACAACCGAGACGTTGTCTAAACAAGCTGACAATCCCTGTGTACATATTTGTGAACACTGTTGTACAAGCAAACATCTAATTAAGGTGAAGGCCCTACCTTTCATTTGTTTAGCTAAAATCACAAAACGTCTAAAAATTTAGTGTGTTTTCTTTTTCTTCTTCTTTCTTCTATTTAGACTAAAGTACTTTTTAGTTTGAGTCTAAACTGTCACTCCTTCTTGTAGGCCCAGTATCTAAGGTTAATTCTTTTCTAAGTGTATTCTACTAGATCCATTATTTGTTCTTAATTCCGTCTTCGTTTCCTTCTTCCTTTCTTCTTCTTTCTTTAAGTGACATTCAATCATAGGTTGTGCTTATTCCTTTTCGCTTGCGACTAAATCGTCACTCCTTCTTTTAGATCTTCCTAGGTCTATTTTCTAATGGGTTTTTAGATGGATATAAATTGTCATTCTTCTTCCGCTAAGTCTATTATTTATTCCAGGCCCCAGTTCTTCTAAATCTAACAGTTTTATCTTTCTCACCGTCCACGTTCCTTTAAGTCCATCTTCTTTTAGATCCTTCTTCTTTTGGACTTATATTCTTCTAAATACATTTTCTGGTATGTCCATTACTTCTTCTGAATGCTTCCTACTACATCTTCCGATTTTACAATCACAAGTTAGCTTTGACCTTCAGTTTATTCTCGTAGAAGCAATTGCTTTCAAAATTGTTACTAAGGGGGGTAAACTTAAAGTTAAATTGTGATTGTAAATTCGGGCCTAAGAGGTCTTCTTTCTTCTTTTTCTTCTTCTTCCATTTATTTAGAATGAAGCACTGCTTCTTTTGTTTAATCTTTTCAGTTTGAGTCGAAACTGCCACTCTAGGCCCATCTTTAATAGACCGTCTTCTTCTAAATCTGCCTTTCTTCTTTTACGTCCACGATCTTTTATGTCCTCCTTCTTCTATATAGAGCCTCCCTCTTGTAAGTCTATTCTTCTGGGTTCATTGTTTATTGTTTCTTCTGCTTTCCTTTCTACTACTTCTTCTTGTTTTAGATCCTTCTTCTTTTGGACTTATATGTTATGGTTTACTTCTTTTGCGTTGCTTTTTCCTACTTCTTTCATTTACGCTGAAATACTATTCCTTGATCGATTCAGCTTATTCTTCAAACATTAACAGTTCTTTCCTTTTTACTGCTTCCTGTACGTTCTTCTTTTTCTTCTTCTCCTATTATTCTCCCATTAGTCTTTTATCGGTTCTGCTTATTCTTTTTAGTTTGAGTTTAAACTGTCGCTCTTTCATCTTCAAAATTGCCTTTTTCCAGTTTTATCTTCGTCTAAGTCCACGTTCTTTTAAGTCGATCTTCTTTTAGATCCTTCTTCTTTTGGACTTGTGTTCTTCTAAATCCATCTTCTAGTGTGTCTATTACTTCTTCTCAGTTGCTTATTACTACTTCTTCTTCTTTTATTTACAAGCAAGTACTATTACTTCATCGATTCTGCTTATCCTTTTCTTCTTCCAGGGCAAACAATTAAGGCCCGGTTTTACAATCACAAGTTAACTTTGACCTTCAGTTTATTCTCATAGAAACAACTTCTTTCAAATTGTTAAAACGGGGAAGGGGGGGGACTGATAGAGTTAAAGTCAAATTGTGATTGTGAAACCGTGCCTAAGAGGTCTTTGTTTCTACTTCTTTTTCTTCTTCTATTTATTTATTGTTTTCGTCTTTTGTTTATGCTTCTTAGTTTGTGTCTAAACTGCCACTCCTTCGTCCTCTAGGTCCGTCTTTAATAGGCCGTCTTCTTCTAAATCTGCCTCTTTCAGTTTTATCTTCTTTTACGTCCGCGTTCTTTTAAGTTCTGCTTCTTCTATGTAGAGCCTTCCTCTTTTAAGTCTACATTCTTCTGGGTTCATTGCTTATTGTTTCTACTTCTTCTCCTTTTGGACTTATATTTTACTTCTTTTGCGTTCCTTCTTCCTACTTCTTCTTTAATTTACGCTGAAATACTAATCCTTCGTCGATTCAGCTTATCCTTCCTTCTTTCTAGGTCCAACATTTGACAGTTCTTCTTTCCTTTTTTTGGGCTTCTTGTTCCTTCTTCTTTCTCTTCCTCTGTTTAGACTAAAACATTATTCCTTTATCGGTCCCGTTTGCTCTTTTTATTTTCTGCCACTCTTTCATCTCTAGATCTATCTTACTAGACCGTTTTCTTCAAAATCTGCCTTTTTCCTGTTTTATCTTCTTCTACGAGCACGTCCTTCTTAAGTTCTTCTTCTAGATCGTTCCTCTTTTAAGCCGATATTCGTCTAGGTTCATTGCTTATTACTTTTTTTGCTTGCCTTTCTACTAACACTGTTTCTTCTTTTAGATCTTTCTTCTTTTTGACTTATTCTTCTAGATCCATTTTCTACTATGTCTGTTACATCTTTTACTATTGCTTCTTCTTTCTTCTTCATTTATTTACACTGTACTATTACTCCTTTTCTTCCAGGTGAAACATTTAAGTGGTTTTCGTTTCTTTCTTGCTTCTTGTTCCTTCCTCGTTTACTTCTTTTTCTATTTAAAGTACTATTTCTTCATCGATTCTGCTTATTCTTTTTAGAGAGTGTCTAAACTGCCACTCCTTCCATCTTCTAGGTAATATACCCTTTCCTTCATAATCTGCCTTTTCCCTCTTCTATTTTCTTCTACGTCCACGTTCTTTTAAGTTCATAATCTTCCAGATCCTTCTTCTTTTTAATTAAAATCTAAATCCAGTGTTTTATTACTTTTCTTCTTCTTCCTTGTCTTTCTAGACTAAAGTACGATTCATTCATCGTCTGTACTTACTCTTTTTAGTTCATGCCATTTATTCTTTTTCTAGGAAGAATTATTGAGGGGTTATTTCTTCTGGATTCACTTTCTAAGTAGGTAAACTTTCTTCCAAGTTTATCTTTCATCCACCCTTCGGCTTTTATAGAACTGTGTCTAGGTCAAATCTTCTATTCAGTTCATTACTTTCTCTTTCTTCTTCTTCCTCTGTTCTTCTTTCTCTTTCTTCTCTTTCCTGTTTCTGTTTAGACTAAGGCATTATTCCACGGTCGATTCTGCCTCTGCCTAGCTTTTCTAATTTGGACCTAAATTTTCACTTCCTCACATTTCGGTCCATTTCTAGAGTGTTCGTAAATCGTCGAGTCGAATCTTCGAGAATTCAAGGGAAGCTCCTAGGTGGTATCACAATTATGAACACGAACAGGTCGTCCTGTTTTGTTGGTAACTCCAAGACCTAACAGTATTATATTGTTACACTTGGGCGTTTGTCTGCCATGATGATGCCTATTAGTTATTGCCAAACTTGACGTTTGCTAGTTTCAACAGTCCACAATTTTACAATTTACGAAGTGATTTGCTTTCATTTCTTGTGGCGGCATTTCATTTTTAACATCAACGTAATTCAATGAATCCACAGATTTAGGTTCAGCGGCTACCGAAATCGTCGTCGACAATGAGCCACCACCGGAAAAGCAAAAGAAGAAAACCACCGGTTTCAGCCCCACTGACAGTTTGCAAAACCTGCACGACACCATCTCCAACTTCACCGACAAATACGGAAGTGAGATGAACAAAGTTTGGGGCACCGCCGTCTACGGCCTAATCGCGGCCCACTTCGCCTGGGCCACGTACTACTTCATTACGGAGACATCCACACGTGAGTTCCCTCATTTAGCCCTTTGAACCTTCCAATCCTGAGGATATTTCAGTTCTCACCCTTGACGAAACGACGTGCGTCGGTTACGGCTTCTACATGATCCTGTTCATCTTCATTACCTTTGGCTTCGCCTATCCCTGGGTGATCGGGCCTCACGTAGTCAAACCAATCAGGACGTACGCGTGGAAGCCGTTTAGAAGCAGAGCTGAGGAATTCTTTCAGATTAGGTAAAGATTGCGTGTCCGAAAGGCGAGATGCATCTTCCTTTTCCAGATTTACGATACTAATAGCCCACTTGATTATCTTGGCGGCTATTGTGGTCTACCTCATTATCGACACTGCGGATAATCGAAGAAGGCTAGTGCCTCTGATTGGCCTGGCCATCTTCTTGATATTTGGATTCCTCTGGTCCAAATTTCCTGGGCAGGTAGTTGAATCGATAACCATAATATAGAAATTGGTTTCTGATTGAGCGTTTCAGATTAGTTGGAGACCCATCGTTTGGGGACTCATTCTGCAATTCGGTTTTGGTCTGCTCACTATACGCTGGATCACCGGAAGGAACATCTTCCAGTGCATCGGCGATAAGGTCACCACGTTCTTGGGCTACGCCGCAGATGGCTCTGCGTTCGTTTACGGCGACGAACTCGTCCATGTGCAACAGGTCTTTGCCTTCCAAGCCATCGCCACCATTTACTTTTTGAACTTCTTCATCAACATTTTGTATCATTACGGCATCATGCAGAACGTCGTCTTGGGAATTGGGCAATTTCTGCAGAAGATCATGGGCACAACCATATGTGAAAGCGTCAATAGTGCGGCCAACATATTTTTGGGGCAGGTACAACATCAACCAATATTTTTCATTAACACTTAAAAGCACCTGGTTGGTTTCTAGAGTGAAGCTCCCTTACTCCTCAAACCCTACCTGTCCAACCTAACGGCTTCAGAGATTCATTGCATCATCACTTCCGGTTTTGCCACGGTCTCTGGTAAGTCTCCTTCCGTACTTCATACGTGTGGTACACGGTTTTGGGTTTCAGGAACGGTTTTGGCCGCTTACATTAGCTTTGGGGCTAATGCCTCCCACCTAATCACATCGAGCGTGATGTCAGCCCCAGCAGCTCTTTGCTACAGCAAATTGATGTACCCAGAAACAGAGCAAACGCTCGCAACCAAGGATACTATTAAAATGATCAAGTCGTAAGTATATCTCAACTCCAGTCCGAATTTGGACTCATTTTGCCCCGGGGCGGGGGTTTCCAGGAATTACACCTCGGTCCTAGACGCTGCGAGTCAGGGGGCGTCCCAAGCGACCCACATCGTCCTGGGCATCATAGCCAACCTAATCGCGTTTATTGCGTTTATTTACTTCGCCAATGGGGTTTTGGGATGGATGGGGGAACTCTGTGGTACGTCATCTGCGCTCCACCTCGACACAATTAAAATTTATGCTTCTAGGGTACTCCGGCGATTATGAAACCTGGAGTGTGGAACTCGTCGTCGGATATATTTTCACGCCCATCAGTTTCATCATGGGGGTGCCATGGGATGAATGCGAGACGGTAGGACGCCTCATCGGGATTAAGATGGTAGTGAACGAGTTTGCTGCGTTCGCTCAGTTCAGAGACGCTGAACTTACGGTAGGTGAACAGGGAGCTCTATTTGATTGGTCATTTCAGAATTGGGCGTGGAAAAGCGGATGTTGCGTCATCACATTAACTCTCTACTTCAAGAAGAAATGGGCGTTTCCGTTTCTTCTATTTTAGAACGAAAATGGGCGGACCTCTGAACAAAAAATATTATCATTCGTCTTTCTTATTCTTCTAACAACCAACCAAACAGGCTTTTGTAGTTTGAAGCTTACCCCCCTATTCTGTAATTCATAACGAAAATCGTTAAGTGACATATTTTGACCAATCAGTGCTTAGATGCAACGCATTTCTATGTACCGATTGGTCAAAATACGATTCTGGTTATTTAACGATGGTGGGGGGGTAGATAGGGTGTTACTATTATTATTATTTTTTTGTAGCCAAGGACGAAAGTGATTGCAACTTACGCGATCTGCGGCTTCGCCAATCCGGGTTCCATAGGCATCATGATTTCAGCTATGAGCACCCTTGTACCTGAGAAGAGCTCGGTGATAACCTCGGTGGTTTTTAGGGCTTTCATTGGTGGTTCTATAGTTTGTTTCATGACAGCTTGCATAGCCGCTCTGCTCATTCCAGAAGACTTGATCGACATTTAACATCCACTTACTTGTTATTTTATTATATTAACTTAAGCGTTAAGACTTGCCAATAAAGTTTATAATAAATACTTTCTTTTTTAAATTGATTCAGAAACTAATAGTTTTAGTCACTTTAATGTGTTAAGGTTGGTATCAATAGGGAACTGTCACTGATTGTAATAACGACCGCTAGAAGCGCTATTGTGACACTTTCAAATTACTTTGTTGTGACACTCAGAACTTTTTCAAAATATACTTTATAATAAGATTCTTGCAAAATTGGGTTGGCTGGAGCGATAAATGGCGGAAGTATTCGATAGCGAGGAGCAGGGGTGTTATTTGTTTGACTTTAGGGTAAGTGTAAATATTTTTTCAGGGCGGTACTTTCTTCCATTCATTTATAATTTTCGGGTGCAAATGTAGAAAGAGACGTATGGAAGACCATCCCATTCTTTTTGCATTCAGAGTAGGCCGTGTTAGGGTGACATTTTCGTAGGTACCTTCAAGTGAATTATGTTCCATTTTAATATAATGGTTATATTTTTGAAAACTGACGCCAAAAAACATTGATGATTTTGAGCATTTTGACTTAGTATTGCAAAGTCACAAGTAATTATTTGTTTTAAGGGTTCCACAAACCGAAGCGGCCGCGGTGGCGGCTGCGGTGGCGTTCAAACGCGGCAACAGCATGTTTATGACAGTTTCCACATCGACGCGGTTTGACGCTCACAAACGCGGCCTGTGCAGCGTTCTAATGTGCGGCCGCGGCTAAACGCAGATTGCTCAGTTTGGCCGTTGGTCGCATGATAAAAATAACGTCAATAACGGAGTGAATTATTAAAGAAGTCTTTTAGTTTGGTTGTTTAACCAAAAAATGACATTGTTTGTTTTTCAAAAAATGACTTATGTTGATAATACAAATTGAACTACCTGCCTTTTCTATACATCTTCTTCCAACAAAGCTGCTAAAAATAATCCTTCTTCTATAACATCATTTTCAACATCCATGTTAGCAAAATAGTTATAATGAACGGGTATGGTTTGCGCTGAGGCCGCCACCGCGACCGCTACAGTTTGTGGGCCTTCTTTCGCGTTCGCATCCGCGGCCGCGGCCGCTACCGTGGCCGCCACCACGGCCGCGGCCGCTACCGTGGCCGCCACCACGGCCGCTTCGGTTTGTGGAACCCTTTAATGCTATTATTTTACTTTCTTCATGCCATCGTAGAGTATAAGAAGCATTATAGTCGATGGGACTGACGTTAAAGTGTCAGAAGTTTACATTTGTCACATTTTGAGTTCTATCAAAATACATGCACGTAACCTAACGAAAAAAAAAACATGGCCTACTAGAATGCAAAAAGAACGTGAACGGATAATAAAAAGTGAGCAAATAAAAATCAGATTAGAGTAGGCGGTGCAAAGAAAATGTATGTCTGTGATTAACTGAATTAATTAACCTAATACATTCATGAACTGTCAGATCAGCCTAACCCGCGTTAGTAACAGACATACTTTTTCTTTGCACCGCCGACTCTAATCTGATTTTTAGTTGCTCACAGGTTACATTATTTTTACAACTTGTATAACAACGAGCATCAACTATCCGCTAGCGCCAGCGATCGTTACGCCACACTGCGAGATGAAACAGAATTGCTCAAAGTAAGGTTTAAACGTCACGTGTTCGAGAATATCCTCGTTTGTTGTTGTTTGGGTTAAATACGCCACATATTACACTTACTTTATGTATGTAATTACTTTATGACGCATTTATGACGTGTATTTAATTGGCATTAACTGACTAACCTTCCTACTTTGAGCGGCCATAATAGCAGCGATTACAGAGCCACTTATGGGGATGGCGATAACGACTTTACAATTTACCATAAGGGAGAGCTTCTATGTCAATTTTGTTTCCTTCGTTAACCCTCTGTATTATTCGACGTTTGGATATGTTTTAATTCCATTTTCTTTAACTTTACTTCAATATGATACAATTTTTTTTCCTTCTTAAAAATAACTCGGGCAAAAAATTCCCAATGTTGTTATCCACGACGCTAAACATCCTGATGGTATACTCCACTAATGGTACCCTGGGCTAGTGTTTTGACGAGTTGTATTCCTTTGTGCTCGTTATCACCTGGGGATGTTTACGTTCAAACCAAAGCTTGAAATGCATGGATTGAATCTGCAGCTGCTTACAACATGACTACCAACGTTCCTTAATTTATCCCAAATAACAAAATGATTGCCTATGATCTGAAAGTCAAAACAGTGAAGGACGAAATGAAACACTCATTAAACACTCCAAAATTACACGAAAACGTTTGATAAGTTCTACATTGAGCTTACCTTCTAGAGCCCTAAAGAAAATTTACAAGCCATATAACGTACATTTTTAAAATTTCTTTTCGTAATTGGTCGTGAATTGTTAGTTGTGAACCAGCCTCAATCGACCTGACGTTTGAAATACCATAACCTCACTTTTAAACTAATAAAAGCAATAGACGCTTTCCAGGCTGAAATGGCCATAAACATCCACAGTGTAGTGTCGAAAAACAGTCAAAACTGTGTCTTTGCGCTATAAATTAATTAGATAGGTTTAGACGGCGAAAGAGCGACAAATAGAGGGACCTGAAACCCAGGCAAGCGGGTACAGAGTACCAGCCTCGAGGCGAGGCGAAAGTAGCAGAGAAAAGCTCCTACTTATTCGACCTCAACTAAAACGCTCAAGGCGAGAGGAGTAGCGGCTACGGCCCTACACTCCACCTTAAATTAATTAGGTTAGCTAGAAATAGGGTATCCAAACACCTCCCACTGGAGTCCCTGAAAAACAGGTGATTGCTACTGATTTACTTGCAAATTGATCGCTGAGGGCGGCATTTTGTATCACATACTTCTCCAGAACATCTGATTAATTCATTAATTAACTCCATTAATTAAGTACACTGTAGTCCCACTGTGACACTCTGACACTCTAAACAGAACAAGTATTAGAGAACGATTTTTTTTACAACAAATAATTAATTAAACCTAATTTCGTATTTTATTTCACGTAATTAGCACCTTGTTCTTTCAAGAGTTATTCTACTGTATGCACCAGGAAGAACAGGTTATCACGACGTAGATTCCAGATTAATAGCGATCACGAGCCATCAATTAAATATTATCATTCCTTTCACTCCGAAGGGTCGTTCAACTGAACCGAATATAGGTCAGTAGGATAACTTTTAGGCGGCCGCAGTAGTCAGTAGCAGGTAGCAGACAGTGTACCCGTAGGACAGATAGTATTACTAACCAGCTGTGCGGCCTTTCGAAATCCCCCGGGGTATACGGTGGGCAAGTTATTTAAATCGGCAATAAATTTTAAGTTGTGTTTGTTTGTAAATTTTTATTGCTTATTTACTTGTACGTAAAAGTAAATAAACAAGGGTAATAAACGGGCGCGTTACAATGTACACCATCATGGAGGATTTGCAGTTCTTGGAAGGACCTCCGAAGTCAAACTTCTTAGACCAGGAGCAAGTCCAGAGGCCGAATTTTAGGTAAAACGTCTTTGTATAGTTCTTAAGGTTTTAAGGATTTTTTAAAGATATCCCTTAGTTTCACTAGAAATAGAGTCAAATGACTGGAATGAGTTGAAACGAACAGATATCTTTAAAAAAAATTTAAAACTTAAGAACTAAACAAAGGCATTTCTCCTGAAATCCGGTCTCTAGTTATTACGAAGTCTTGTTACACGACCATTATCTTCTGTTTTTTTTTTGTGCTTTGGATAGAGACGGAAGTCGAATTTCGTTGTAAAATGTTTTCGACTTTTTATCTTTGAACAACTGAAGAATAAAAATAATTTTGAACAAAAACGAATTGATAAATTTTAATAAAAACAGATTTTTATTCGTGGGTGCATGAATATATACAGTACATATTTTGTACTGAGAGTGCGGAAAATTAAAAAATGAAATAAACGTATGCACACCAAATAAGTGCACGATAAAAATTCAAGTAATACTTTGAATATAGCTTAAAAAAACACAAATATCATAAACATTAGACGATGAATCCTGAGAAAAAAAATGTAAAAAGTGTGAAAGGAAAACTATGGCATCGACCGATTGCATAATACAATGTGGAGCAAAATTTGTACTGATCAATCAAAATCGCTTAAATGAAGACTCAACCGGACACATAAAAATAAAATATAAAAGTAAAATATGAGAAGTAATTTGGATAATTCGGATTTGATCGCAAAAGTAAAAAAAAGATGAAGAATCAAGTAAAGCATATAAGTTTTATACATTCAAAAAATTACGGAAACACGGAAACGGAAAACTGCGCACTACGTAAAGAAAGCCACCAATAGACAGAGCGATATGGAATGTTATATTTAAATGCAGAAACTTCTAAAGGTATAAAAACCAACAAGATAATGGAGAGTATCCTGACAGTTGTTGAATTCAATATTTTTTTACCGCTACAACAGGAAGTGTTACCACAAAAAGCGTAAGAGATACTGGGAGACATCCGTTGCCGTTTTTTAAAACAACTGAAACTGAGGTGAAAAATATTATTTGCTCCTTGAAATCAAAAAATTCGCAGGCTATCTACGATTTGACAATAAACGCTTTTGAAGGAAATTCAAGATGAAATAATAACACTTCTAACTTCGATTATTTTCAGAAGGTTTTATGCCGAACGAATTTAAAATAGCAAAAGTTACTCTTGTACATAAAAAAGACGACTTCGAAGATTGTAAATAATTTTAGGCAGACATCAATATAACTAGTGTTCTCCAAGATTTTTGAAATTTTACAATTAAAAACAAAAATTTCTATAATAGTACAACAATAATGTAGATTATTAAAGATTCTAATAATAAAGAAATTAAACAAAAGTGATAGGGATATCCAATTTTCTCGAATTACTTGATTGCATTAGAACGAAAATACAAGATTGATAGGTTACTAGATTGAAAAACAAACATTTTTTGTCACACCTTAGGAGATCTTGGCAAAGACCATGAAATTTGGCTACAGTATGATGGTTGCCCTGCGCACAATAGTGCATTTGTGCGAAACTTTTTAAATGAGGCATTTCCTAATCACTACTAGGGAGAGGAGGTACCATTAGCTGGCCGGCACGTTTTCCAATTTTTTCACCAAATGACTTTTTCTTCTGGGATAATTTAAAAAATAAATTGTATAATTGACAGAATTCCCATGAAAATGTAGAGACGTTAAAAGAAGCAATAATTGCCGAATGCGACAGAGTATCTCAGTGTCAATAATTGGCAAACATGAGGCAAAAATGTTATGATCAATAAGGATATTGTTTAGCTGCATATGGAGACCAGTTTGAACACATCATTTAAAAATGTTAATTTGATGTTTTTTTTGTGTTGTCATAGTCATGGCTAACTGCTAATAAAATATCAATTTTCCTGAAAACTTTTACTATTTGTGAGAATATGAGAACAAAATTTAAAAAAATAAGTAAGGCTTTAAGTGCATTTTAGAATTCTGAACACTTTTCTCCTTTACCGTTTTGCTTTAAAATTTATAGGAGAGCCAATATTTGCAAATATTTAATTTTACATGCTATCTTCCTATGTCTGAAAAACGAGTCAACACCGTGTATAACCAGTGATAAAAAAAAACGAGATAGAGAAGGCGTTGGAATTTAAACGCGTGTCTTGCATAACGTCATACTACGAGTTAGAGAAGGCGTTGGAATTTAAACGCGTGTCTTGCATAACGTCATACTACCACCAGTGGTGGTGGTGTCAATTAATTGTGACATAAATGTTTAACGTTAGTCACACAGTTGTTCGTAGAGTTCAAAAGTACGTGCCTCCAAATGGATTCCAAATTAAATTAAGCTGTGATATTTTTATGAAGTTGGCGGCACGCAATACAAGAGCACGAGTGAGATGGCAGTTGTCAGTAACTGTCACAGTGTTGCTGTCTACGGGTTTTCATGGTCCACTCGGATTTTCGGATGAAGCCTCTAAATCTACGGATTTTACGAAAATATGCAAATCGGTGCAATTACGGCATTACATAATCATCGTTTATTTATAATTTTTTTCAAATTCCGCCAATCAATTAACCAAATCACCAGTCCCCTGATCACCAGGGTACAGTAGCGGATAATAAAATCCGGGCAAGGATTTGACATGTCATTTGTATTTCGACAAATTTGGTAAATCAGGCTTTTATTGAGGTTATATTTCTGTCAAAATTTGCATTAAACGTCAGAATTACTAGTGACATTTTGTATATGTATGTATTAAATGTCAAAAATATTAAAGTGAGGTTTACATTGAGCAAATGATGTGCACGGATTTTATTGTCCGCTAGTGTACAACTTAGTACCATTGCCAACGCTAACACGACAAATGCTAATGTTGTTAATTTGTATTAAAATTGTTGTACTGATGATGACATGGATGTGTAAAATCCCGTGATCGCTTCTTATTTGTTATACAGTCGATTTTTTGTCACTTTCGTTATTTTTTTTTTTTTTCCCGACGAACAAAAGACATCATTCTGGTGAACATTTGTTTTATAAGAGTCGTCTTTTAAATAAATGCAATGATCAGTGATCAAACCTAACAAACCTCAGTTACATTTGACTGAAGAAGAAAAAGAAGAACAAATGCTAAAAGATAATCTGCGGCTTTTTAAAATAGCAAATGCTTCTACTTCCACATTCTCCTTTTTTTACGAGGAAAACATTTAAACTTAGTTGTACAATCAACTGTTTTTTTTTTTTGTTTTAACGATCGGCTTTCGTTAGTTTTTTTTACTCTTGACAATCAACTTTCGTTTCTTTCTTTCGATGAAAAAAAGAAAAATCGAATGTGTATCTTGTTTTTGCTTTGTCTTCTGACAGTTACACAAAAGGTAAAACAATACAAAACAAGTAATCGAAGCAACCGTCATTTTGTTTCCAAAATGTCAGTATCGGCCGTACCGGTCACACCCGAGCTTAAGGCCGCTCTACAGTTCGCAATTATTTATTGCCGGCAATGAAAATTGCAGCGATTTGTATTGCACGCATGCGCAGTATTGTATAAAAATACAATACTGCGCATGCGTGCAATACAAATCGCTGAAATTTTCATTGCCGGCAATACAATACTGCGCATGCGTGCAATGCAAATCGCTGCAATTTTCATTGCCAGCAATAAATAATTGCGAACTGTAAAGCGACCTTTAGGCAACTTACATATATGTATTTACTAAGTCATTAGATTTACAAAATATAATTACATATTTTAGATTATTTAAATGGATGCAATGAATGATGCAAATTTTATATTTTTTCTTCTCTTGTAGGTTAAGTGTCATAAATGACAGTTTGTTATTCAAACAAGTTTACTACAACTTCGCAAACTTTTTTTGGGATTTCTTTCTTGAACACCTTTTATAATTTATGAACAATAAAAAAACGTAACGTTCAGTAATTAATTAGTTAACATCACAGGCACACACGCGTTTGTAGGTACATGCAGTCGCTTAGGCAACCAACGTCACACTGACGCGCGTTAACAAACCGCTTGTCGCGGACAGTAAATTAAAACAAATGATGTCCCCAGTACTACGCGCATGTCTATGTCAAATCACTGTAAACATGTTTCACTGTTTGACATTGGAAGTAAGATGGCTGTGTTGGTGATATCAGTGATAAACAAGTTCAGGTAAACACACGAATTTTCCTGGCGCGGTTCGTACGCCGTCTTCGAGTTCGGGGTGGGGGGCGGTGGCGCACGTGTCCGTCGACCACCTAAGCCGCCTTCGATCGGAAACACTTAACTAACTTGGTCGCCCCCTGCGTATCGATTTAATATTCTAAATTGTTGTCTCTCGTCTCTACCTGGTCGCGATGACGTATTTTGCCGCGTTGTTCAGTTGACTTCAGTTTACAGAGCGCGCAGAGCCTGCTGCGATCTTTTCAAAATTTCGTGAATACGTGTTCATTTCGTTATCACCAGTCCGTTCGACGGACGGTTCTGTTGCTATCTGTGCCGGCAAGGACGGCGATATTTTGTTTACAAGAGTATATTCGCGTCGCGCTTCGTCGTTGTTCGTTTGTTTCCCTTTTTTTTTGTTTTTTTTTTCTCTGCAGTGAAACGCGCGCGCGTTGTGCAATTGTTCGCGCTACAGTTATTTAATTATACGGTGCGCTGTTTCCGCGCTGTGACAGAAGTCGACGTAAATTGTGCGTGAATCCAAGTCAGTGTCCCGCAACGCCAAAAAAAAGAGGCTATGTGATCAGGACTTGCGGCAGATTTTGTAAGTCTAATACCTAATAACACACACAAAAAAAAAACATTGATGTTACCATGGTTACAATAACAAATTAAAAAAAAACAAGCGCTAATGCGACCACGGCCTTAAAACACCGACAAACTCGTGTAAACAGCGAACGAATAAAAGTGAGTCGTTTGTGTGTACACGTGAGTTGGAAAAAACTGTAATGAAAACGGTGCGGTGCGATTACGGCTTTAACTACTAACAAGGCCTTGAAAATAATTCATGCAATCGCGCTTCTTGTTGATAGCGCGACCAACATCGAATAAACAAAATCGGAATAATTATGTAGTCGTGGTCATTCAACGTTGGCAAAAAATTAATAAATCGAAAAATAACTCGAATCGAAAACGATAAGTCGAAAAATTGATAAACGTAAAAAGTGTAAAGTAAAATCGATTTTGATGAGGCTCTGAACGCAACCGAACAAAATAAAAAATACTCTAACAGTCAAAAAAAAAACATTTTGAAACGGTTGTTAGTTTGAATCTTTGTTCTTTGATCGAAAACAATCTAGAAAGGGCAAATCGAATATTTATATCGATTAGATTAGTCAACGATGAAAACAATCGAATATTTAAATCGACGTTATTTTCGAGAATTTTAATCAGAAAGTAATGTGATAGTCAATGAATGAATGCATTTTAAATCGTTGGCATATTATTATTTGATCGAAAACAATCTAGAAGAAAAACAAATCGATTATTTACGCCGACGAGAATTTAAATCGGAAAAGAATGTGATAATCAGCTATAAATATGTACATGTTGTTATTTAAAACAGTTTGAATCGACTGTCATTTCGTATCTCATACTTTGTACGAAAATAATTGAGATGAGGCAAATAGAATATTTAAATCGACGTTAATGTAATGTGATTATTAGTTGAAAAAATATTTTGAATCAGAAAGTAATATGGTAGTCAATGAAAACAAGATAGTATGCATCGACTGTCATTCGCGCCTTGTTTAATCGAAAACAATCAAGAAAAGTCAAATCGAATATTTATGTCGACGAAACTTTAAGTCGCAAAAAATGTGATAGTCGACTAAAAATATATACATATATTCAAAACTATTTGATTCGGGGTCGCTTCTTATCTCGTTCTTTGATCGAAAACATTAAGAAGAGGCAAATCGAATATCCAAATCGACGCTAATTTCGAGAATTTTAACCAAAAGTTAATGTGAAGTTAGTTAAAAGAATATATTTTGAATCGACTGTCATTTCATGTCTTGTTGTTTGTTCGAAAACAGTAGAGAAAAATCGAATCGAATATTTATGTCGACGAAACTGTAAGTAGCAGAAAAATGTAATTGTCAACTAAAAAAATGTATTCATAATAATTTGATTGGGAGTGGCTTCGTATCTCGTTCTTTGATCGAAAACATTTGAGAATATCTAAATCAACGCTAATTTCGAAAATTTTTATCAAAAAGTTACGTGACAGTTACTTGAAAGAGTATATGTATTCTGAATCGGCTGTCTTTTCGTGTCTTGTTGTTTGATCGAAAACAGTCGAGAAAAGTCAAATCGAATATTTATGTCGACGAAACTTTAAGTCGCAAAAAATGGAATTAATCAATAAAAAAATATATTCAAAATAATTTGATTCGGTATCGCTTCGAATCTCGTTCTTTCATCAAAAACATTTAAGAAGAGACAAATCGAATATTTAAATCGACGTTAATTTCGAAAATTTTAATTAAAAAGTAATGTAATAGTTAATTGAGGGAATATGTTTTGAGTCGTCTGTCATTTTGTCGTCGTCTTATTGTGTGATCGAAAACAATCGGGAAAGCCAAATCGATCATTTATATCGACAAAAATTTCGATGGGAAAATAATATGATTGGCAACTAAAAGATATATTCCTATATCGGTAGTCGTTTCGTGTCTCATTCTTTAATTGGAAACATTTGATCGAAAACATTTAAGAAGAGGCAAATCGAATATTTAAATCGACCTTAATTTCGAGAACTTTAATCAAAAAGTAATGTGATAGTTAATTGAGGGAATATGTTTTGAGTCGTCTGTCATTTCGTCGTCGTCTTATTGTGTGATCGAAAACAATCGGGAAAAGCCAAATCGATCATTTAAGTCGACAAAAATTTCGATGGGAAAATAATATGATTGGCAACTAAAAGACATATTCCTAGGATCGGTAGTTGTTTCGTGTCTCATTCTTTAATTGGAAACATTTGATCGAAAACATTTAAGAAGAGGCAAATCGAATATTTAAATCGACCTTAATTTCGAGAACTTTAATCAAAAAGTAATGTGATAGTTAATTGAGAGAATATGTTTTGAATCGTCTGCCATTTCGTCGTCGTCTTATTGTGTGATCGAAAACAATCGAGAAAAGTCGAATCGATTATTTATATTGACGAAAATTTCGATTGGAAAATAACATGATGATTGGCAACTAAAAAAATATATTCCTATGTCGACAGTCGTTTCATGTCTCATTCTTTAATTGGAAACAATTGAATATTTGAATATATTGAATATTGAATTTATATTGATGAATTAATTTTAATTTCGAGAATTTAAACAAGAAAATAGTGATGGTTAACCGAGAAACAATTCAAATTCAAATTGATTTTGTTATCAGCAGGAGGAAAGTCTGGATAAAATCAAAAAAGTTAATCGAATATTTTAATCGCATCATTTTAATTTATTTCTAACGTTTGAATTAAAAAAAACATGTTTTATGCAAACGTGAAAGTAATTCGAATTGATCGTTGTGTCGCGTTTTATATCTTTGATCGAAAACACTTGAAAGTCGCCACTTATGTGAGTGGAAAATGCATGTGTCAAACTATCTGAAGGTGAAATAGATTTTATTGGATAAAACAAATCGAATGTTTAAATCGCCTGCGCAAGAGTGTTTCAGATGAAATCGAAAAAGCAAATCGCATATTTAGACGACGAATTGTCTATTTTTTTTTTCAAAAATATAATAAGAAGATAATCTTTTAGTAATAAAAATATCTCAATCTGTCACTGTGTCAGGTTTCTCGATCAAAAACAATCTGGAAATGTCAATACGTGGAATCGAAAAATGCATAAGTATATAAAAAATATCGTTGGACAAATCAAAAATAAAATTGGTTTTGTTGAGGTGGGTTTACACGAAAGCGTTCTGAGTGAAATCGAATATTTAAATTGACGAGTGTCTTAATTGATGGTGTGGCAGAAATTTTTGCGCAAATTAGGAGTAAACTAGAGGTGCTGGAGGAGGAGGTTACCTTTCAAATGCTGCGCACGAAATCAAATAATTCAATCGACAAATTTAATGGCGGAAATTTAACTTGAAAAATAGTTTTGCTTAAAGCGTGTGAATTGAAAACGAATTCGGTTTGACGTTGACAAAAAATGAGTAAAAAAATCGAAATCGAAAAATTAAATCGACGATTGCTTCAAATGTACCAACATCGCCAATGCCCTTTCAAACGAATTGATTTGCCGATGCTAATAGAACACGATTTTAAAAATAAACGAAAGAATAAGCAGTTGTGCTGAAGTGGGCTTTTGCTTTTTTGGTCGATCAGGGTAACGTCAGCGAATATTTTAAGGATTGACCTAGCGACTAGCGGGAACTTCACTTTTTGTTGCATTTGCAGGACAACATTTGACTGTGTAATGAATTAATGATAAACGCATAGATAAGGCAGTAGACGCATTCGGACGCGTTTCGTAATCGCCTGCTAAAATATTTACGCTGAGTAATAACAACAATATTCAGGCCGATTAAAAAGAAAACAACGCACACACGAGTGATGTTTAATCGATGCGCGCTGAAGTAGGGCGAACGGCTGACGATACGCCAAGCTTATTACCAGAAATGCACAATGTTACCAACCAAAGCACTATGAAAAAAGCAACGGTAAACGAGAGTCGATTTAAAAATTCGATTCGCTTTATCGATTAACTCTTTGATTATTCTATGCAATAATTTTATATTTCGGATTAATTTAATGAATGTTACAGCTATCGATCTTCAGTTAATTGAAAAAGTGCAGATCAGATACATTTGACTGAAAAATTCGATTTTCTTTTTGTATAATAATTTTACACACCCGGTCAAATTAAATTCAATTATAAAACAAGTAAAAGACAAATTCAAAAAACGAGCAAATACAATCGACTTAAACATTCGATTTACTTTTTGCGGACTTAATACGATGATTTTATTATGTATACCGGCTGTCCTGGAAGAAAAGGTCAATACTTCGTGGGAGTCTAGAGTGGGTTATTATAAGTCGAAGAGTTCGCCGAAAACATTTATTATCTCTAATATTTATTAATCAATTGTTATACAAAAACTGCTTCATTCTATCACTTTAACAGGTTTCATTCTTTACCTGTATAGTCGATTTAAAAATTCGATTCCTGTTTTCGATCAATTTAAGCTCAATTATAAAACAACCGATTTTCAATTATGTCATTCAAAAAAATGAGCAAATGCAGTGATTTAAAAATTCTATATACAGGTTGTTTTTTAACTTCATACAAAAAATTAAACCAGTGAAAGTCGACATTAAAAGTGATAGAATGAAGCAGTTTTTGTATAACAATTGATTCATATTAGAGATAATAAATGTTTTCGGCAAACGATGAAACAGTTTGATAGTCCCTGGCTTATTTTTATTACGTAATTACGTAATCGGAGAAGTATGCTGGTGTGTCAGCATCGGCTGTTAAAGTCAGTTCTCAAGTGCCCTTCGTCGGAGATAACAGTGTTGAAAACATGGCCGAATTTTCCAATAGTGTTATTGTGGACATGATTTTTATTTACCGTAAATGTGGTCAAAATGCGTTGGCTGCAAGACGTTTGTATGCACAGCGTTACCGAGATCGCCCTTTGCCAAATAGCAGATCCTTTGTGTCAGTTGTGCAGTTTGTTGTTTGGCGAATTATTCGTGAGGAACAATTACCCGTTCCATTTTCAAAGAGTGCAAGCTCTGATGCCCGCAGATTACCTCCAACGCATGCGATTTTGTCGGTGGTTACTCCGGAAACAGACGGACAATCCGAACTTTGTTAATAACATTCTCTTCACCGACGAATCAATGTTTACAAGGGATGGTATGTTTAATTTTCACAACATGCATATGTGGACAGGTATGTTAAACGGCACTTTAATCGGTATGTTTACGTCTCGCGCAGGGGGGGAACTTATTATTGTGAGCGAAGGTCACCGTCCGTTGCGTCTAGCGGTTCTAAACATTTCACAAGGAATTGCCGGATGTCGGTATGAATTTTTTGATTTTTTTTTCGTTTTAATTTTGATGCATTCGTGAGAATATCTGTTACCAAATACGCCATTAATTTTTTTGTACGAACTTGAAGAACAGCCTGTATTTATAGATTTGCTTTTTGCACATTCAACGCGAGCGATGATTTTATTCTCCCGATCAACTGAAATTTTATTTTCAAACTATCGAGTTTCGATTTTAAAACTATCGAGTGCAAATAATGCAGTCGATGTAAAAATTCGACTATTTTTCGAGGCAATAGTTTTATGCCCTCAGTCAATTTCGATTCAATTATTAAAAAATCGATTTCCAATTATGTAGTTCAAAAAAAATTGCGAATACAGTAGACTTAAAAATTCGATCAATTTTTTCGATTTTCTTTTCCCACAGTCAACGCGATGATTTTATAGCCAATATAAATTCAATTTTAAAACAATCAAGTTAACTAATTAATACAAATTAAATCAAAAATTTCCAAGTACAGCCGAATTAAAAATTCAATTCATTTTTTCGATTTGCTTTCGACACAGTCGCCGCGCCGCGCCTTCACGATTTTATACTTCCGATCAGTTTAAGTTTAATTTTATTTTTAATACTATATAATAATAAATACATACTTTAATAATTTCTTTATAAAAAAATTATGTAAAATGAATTCAACAAAAAAATTATTACACAAATATACATATTGTATTTCTATCACAAAATCTTTTAAGCGGACACTAAATCGCGCACTATACACTTAACGTTTCGCAGTCGTTCGACAGCTTCGTCAGAAGTGAAAAATATATTAACATAGACAAAGAACAAGACAAGAACCAACTGTAAATATTTAATATATTGTATTTCATTATAATTATTATTTTAATTTTTTTTGTAAACGAGAGAGAAACAGAAAAAATAAAATATCAAGTTTTCATTTGCTTGCATTTCATTATTTTTTTTTTGTTTCTTTTTGTAAGCAAAAAAGAAGTAAAGAACAAAAGAAAAATCGACGATTTTTTATTTATCTCTTTATATTTATTTTGTTTCTTTTCGTCGCTTTAATTTTTCACCTTAGTTAACACTTAAAGATAAACTATGAGGGGTTACATCGCAATTTTTTTATATGTTGTTTAAAAACCATTGGGAATTAATATCCTGAAGAAATTTCCTAAGATTTTCACGTCAACTGTTCATAGAAGTGTTATTTTTGTAGCAATAGTTTACGTTTGCTTTGAGTAAACTGTACATTTTTTTAATATAATTTTTGGAAAAACTTCATAGAGGACTTTACTTTTGTATTAAAATGCGAAATAATTGCTCAAATGTATGGAATAATCTCAATATGTCATTTACGCTCGTGCCGTCCGGTGATAGATAAAGTTTACGATTTTTATTGCTGGAAATCTATTGCTAACTTCACATCGGTTTTCTATGTTCCTTTGCTCTAGAAATGTCGATCTTTCGTTTTTTTTTTTACGTGCACCGGATTCTTGCTCGTTTCAGTTCCTTTTTTGTCAAACTATTTTCGTTTCTTTTTTTTAATTTTCTTATCAACCATGATTTTCGAACAATTCGTCTTTTGCTTTTTGTCTTTTTCTTTGTATTTCGTCGTTTCTTATTTTATAGCTTCTTTTGTTCCTCCGCCTAGAAACGTCGATCTGCTTTCGTTGTCCTTTTTGTGCACCGGATTCCTCGAAGTTTCCATTTGCTCGTTTCACTTCTTTTTTCCTTTGTGGAACTCTTTTGGTTTCTTCTTTTATTTTCTTATCAGCCTTGATTTTTGAACACTCGCTTTTTGTTTTCCTTCTTCTTCGTATTTCGTCGTTTTTTATTTCGAGTTTTCTTTGTTATTCCGCTGTAGAAACGTCGATCTTCTTTTTGATTTTTTTTTCTTGTTCGCCGTATTTGTTTCCAGGTTGTTTGTTTCATTATGGTTTTTTCTCGTGTTTTCTTATCAGCCTTGATTGTCTAACAATTCGCCTTTTGTTTTTTTTAAATCTTTTTCTTCGTATTTCATAGTTCATTTTTCAGATTTCTTTAGTTTTTTTATAATCCATTTCATACTTTTTGGCGAGTTGATTATCTCACACTTCGCTGGAGTGTAGTCTGTCTTCTTTTGTTTCGTTCGTCCACCTTATTCTTCGCATTTCCACGTTGTTTGTTTCTATTTTCTTTCGTATCGATTCATTATAGTTCATTCTTAAACTGCGAAAATGATACAGTTACAACATGAAATAAGAATTTTACAAAGACGAGGTGAAAACGTCAACGAATTGAAGAAGTAATTAAAAATTATCGCGCAAGAAAAACTGTCGCTTTAAATACATAGAGATACATATATGAAAGAATAAAAATTAAAAAAAAAAAAACAAGTACACTAAAATGACTTATGAAACGTGAATTTTATACTATTTGTTCTATTTTTGTTTTTAACTGTAAAAGAAACTTAAAAATCTAAGTTACTTTGTAATTTAAAAATAGGAAAAGTCTGTTTTGTTATGTAGCGGGTTGGTGACATTGGTTCATGCTTGAATAATTACAAACAAATGGCGATTTGGAGGTTATGTTTATAATAACACTTCAGTTATGTTTATAATTTGAGACCGCAACAAACAGAAGTAATTTCAAACATGTCTGATATACTGGGTGTCTCAAAAATAGTGTCCATACGTCGCATATTACCAACCGAACCGACTCCAAAATCAGAAACAAAATTTTCCTCTGACGGTTATTTTTCAAATTACAAGAGTATGAAGTTGCGCGTGCAGATTCTTTATTTATAAGACATATATTTCCAAAAATTTCGGTGGCAATCAATTAAAATGATCCAAAGTGAAACGAAAATTTCTTTAGCACAAATTTTGGAAGAAAATGGATTTTTCAAACTTCGATTAAGGCAGAAAAATATCCGGCAACCATGGAAGTATGTACTTACAATAGTCATGGAAGTCATTACTAACGTGCACACTGTTGTCAAATTTCTTTTATTTAAAATTTAAATAACTTTTAAATGAAAGGTAAAATACTTTGTCTGCAACCGATTTTCATACTTCATACCTTATAGGCACTAATAATGTAAGCGTACAAAGAATGGGCAGAATTTTTTAAACACCCCGTATAAATGCGCGGTCTCCTCCTTCTCCTCTGCTTTTTTCATAATTGAAAATAAATTCGACGGGAAAACTAAATATTTTTCTGAACGCGATAGCGTACACTAAAAGTAATCAGCATTGCATTTTCGATCCAAAGTTTTATTTTCTCATGTGAAACAAACACCCTGTATATTATTACATTTTTAAAATTTTGTCGAATTCTAAAATCATTGGCATTTAGTACACTGTTCACATCAATCACACGATAGTGGTGTGTCAGCTTCCCCCCTATGCTTCAATAAATATGCGTTCCATCTCTTTCTATACTCTTCTTTAACGCGATGATCATCCCATAGATGGCGCTAGTTTTTTTGATGTTTTTAAACACAAAAACGATTTATAGAAACACCAAGCATAAAACTGGCACTTTTTTCGAAACTACAATCTAAGAACCCGTCGAAGAAATTATTTATTTGGTTTTGTTTTACAATCTACATCACGCTGATTAGATATTAGTTAAAATTCGTTAGATGGCGCCAGGCTGTATACCTTCTGAAGTCAAAGTTAATTGTTTTTATTGCTTAACATTTTCAGAGAGAGGCTTTTAATTTTTAATTTGTTGCGTTCACAAAATTTTGTTATAGGACTTTATAAACGTATAATATACAGGGGTCGCTGATAATAGGTTTTACTCAGACGTGTCACGTGTCACTTCATAAATGTATTGTAAGTATTTCTCCCGAGTGATTTTTAAAAATTTTTATCAACTCTTACTATGAGATCTGGGCGGCATGTCTTAGCTTAAATGAAAAGTACGTCATTGCACTCCTTTATGCTGTTTTATGCAATTGAACTGGCGCAGTCGGTAGGATTTCTTCGAGTTTAATGGCGGAGGAACGTAAATAAGTAATTATTATCAGACATCCCACCACTGAAACAAATTTACATTATTTACAAACTGCTCTCATCATTGACATTGGTGCAAATTATAACAATTGACAATTCTACAGAAATGGTGGTAAAGTAACCACGCGAGTCACTTGTTACCAGTTTCTCTTCTTTGTTAATGTTTAACTCAGGGAAATAGTTGAATAATAATCGGGCGTCGCATTATCGGTTTATTATTACATTTTTAGAATTGTATTGAATTTGTGGGCGTGTTCTGGTATATCATTTTATTTCAACCCAACTTGAACTTTAACAATACACGGATAAATAATATAAAATCAATAAATAGCAATATGTACGACGCTCTGTTCGTCTGAACTACGGATGTCGAATACGGGGTTAATGTAGGAACTATCTCAGGGTATCTTGCTTCTGCTTGAGTCCCACTTGTTCTTTTGTTCAACGGCTGGCTCTTGTCCTCGATAGGAGGTGTGTGTGGTGGATGCTTCCGACAATAAGTTGCACGTAAGAGTGTTTGTATTGCTCCTGACAATTAATGCACGGAAGGCTTTCAATGTGCTTCCTACAATGGTTTGCACGGAAGAGTGTGTGTATTGCTCCTGGTAAGTAATGCACAGGAGGCTTTGGATATGCTTCCGACAATGAATGCACGGAAGGGTTGTGCGGTTATTAAACAAATATAGATGCCAGCACAATACATACCAGAATTAATTATAATTAATGGATATGGTTTTAGCAAAATAAAATAGCTAAAAAGTAACAAAAAGAAACAAACAACTAAATGCTGAATTTGATGGACAGAAGAATAACAGAAGATCGTCGATTTATATTCGGCTGGGTACGACTGAAAATCAAGTAAGCATAAGGGAAAGTCAGAACAACAAATGAAAGATCGACGATTTCCGACGCAAAGCTTTTGAAAATAAAATGAAGCTTTCATTTGTTTCTTTGTATTTCATTATTCTTATTAATTAAAGTAGGTTCGATGGACAGATAACAAAAGAAGATCGTCGATTTATATTCGGCTGGGTACGACTGAAAATCAAGTAAGCAAAAGGGAAAGTGAGAACAACAATAAATGAAAGATCGACGATTTCCGACGCAAAGCTTTTAAAAATAAAATGAAGCTTTCAAGCTTGTTTCTTTGTATTTCATTGTATTCTTATTAATTAAAGTAGGTTCTTGTCCGATGAAAATTGACGGAGCTGTCAAACGATAGCGAAACGTTAAGTGGTAATGCCCATTTTCAGTGTCCGTTTTAAAGAATTATTTTACTTTTTTGTAATCGAAAGAGAAACTGAGAAAAAATGAAACATCATGTTTTCGTTTGTTGATATTTCATCATTTTTTTTGTTTTTGTAAAGTAATGCACAGGAAGCTTTGTGTGTGTGGTGTGTAGCTCCAGACAATTAATGCATGGGAGGCTTTGGATGAGTGTTCCCGACACTTGAGTACACAGGATCAACTAAAGCGATCTGAGCTCTTCCTTTTATAGAACTTTTTTTCGTAGCGGTGGTGAAGCAACTCTGTTTCATTGGTCTGAGGGTGTAAACGAATCGCCGATGATCAGAGTTATGTCTCATTCGTCCGGGGGCAGTCTTTTTGCGTTTACCCCGGAGGTTGTCTCAGCGACCAAATTTGAGAATGCAATCTTATTTGGGGGCCAATCATGATCGAATGCGGTTTCGCTTTAATTCGTTTATTTGCGACGACCGTCATCGTTGCTAGAGGGATACTTTCGCGACGGATCAGAGGCAAAACAACAACGCTTTCGTGGGTAACCATGACGTCATGGTTAAAATTTTTGGACGCGGTTACTGTAACGCATGGATGAACCTTTTGAGCTGCGTTCATTTTATGCGTCCATGGTTCGATTATTATCGGCTGGTAACCGTTGTAATTCGGTTTACATGTTTTAAGTGCACACGTGTGCAGTAAATTTGTCACCCGTCGACCTTTATGTTTCCTCTTTTTCCAAGTACAGTTGCGGACAGAAAATTTCGCATGTCACTGTTATTCCACTGACGTAAAAGTTGAAAAATTCCTTTAGGTATACGTCAGATGAATAACAGTGACATCCAAAATTTTCTGTCCGCAACTGTACCATAGAGATATTTCAACCAACACGCTTTTGTGACTACTGTAATCATTGACGTAATCACGACGTAATCTTTAAACCATGCATTGAACCGCGTTAGTCATGAAAATATGCCTTTTGTTATTCGCAAATGTCTACGTGAGGCTTCGCCTGAATTTATTTATTTGACAATGTCTGACGTCAATTTGACGTTCCTCGATGTCTGGCAACTTGATGTTTCTGATAGCTGTCACTCTGACGTTTTTCAATTTGACGTTTTGTTGTCATGTGGGAGCCCCCACAAACTCTAACATGACTTCACCTGTCACTTCACAAATGTATTGTGAATGGGTTCTATGTTATTCGCTGAGATGCTTGATGCAATTGAACTGGCGCAGCCGGTAGGATTTTTTTACAAATAAAAAGATGGTCTCGTTTTTTAATTTACTTGTGATTAACGTTTGTTTTAACTTTTAACCGTGCGAAATGCATGAACGTTCGTTATCAGCTTCGCGTATTAATAGCGACTGTTGCTGTGAACGAGCGGAACGGCCGAACGAAATTATTCATAACTCGTAATCAAAAACACGTATTCGCTGATGTAATCCGTCCGGTGGCGTGGTGAAATCAATCCGCGTGTCTTGTACGGCTTCGCGATGGAATCCGAAAACCCGCCGAAGACATAAATAAACAGGTAACCTCAAGGTTTACGGCCTATCGAGTTTAGCAAGTCTCTTAACGACGGAATTATGAGTATTATGATGACAAATTAACACGGTCGTAAAATCGAAGCTACTGCTTTTTTTTTTCTTTTCCGAATTCCACGCGTCCAATTGGTACAGGGACGAGTTGATAAAAAATGAAACGCGAAATGTAGCGCTTAGTTTCATAGTGAAGCAACGTAGGCACAGGACGATGGAAAATGAAGGAATACTTCGTGTTTGCTGACAATCATTCCTAACTGTAGGCCCATGTTGATCTTACCAATTCGCATCGTGGCCATTAATTTCTTAAACACGTTTAATGAAAGAGCTCTGGCGATAATTTGTTTGGCGAAGTGGTTAGCGCGTGTTCGCCTTTTGTTACCAGCCAACTAACTGTACTTACACTCGCTTTGTTTATTACTATGTGTACACACTGTTATCTGTACGTCTTCAACAATTTGCCCCGCTGCTGATAATCGATGCTGATAAGATTATCTAATAATAACCGGCAGGCACTTTATTATTAGCAATGTAATCGCTGAGTCGTTTGAACGCACCCGATGAGCAGTGGCGGCGTTCGTCTAATTTTAACACAATTCCTCAAAAAATAGAGCTATTTCTTTCCATTATTATTATTATTGTTCAAGGAAACAAGACACTGTAATATTTATGGAATTTCATAAGGCGAAGCTATCGATGAAACGATTAATACGAAGTTAAGCAGCGTGCGTCTTATCTGCGTAATTACGCCTACGAGTTTAATGGCGGAGGAACGTGAATAAATAATTATTGTCAGCGCCATCTCGCCAGCCAAAAAAAAAAACATTACATTATTTACACGCTGCTCGTTATTGACATTGTTACAAATTATGATAATTTCGACGACATTGTCGAACACTTAATATTAACGAAGATATTTTTGGCTGTTTATTTTCTTTTCTTTCTTAATTTTTACGACGTTTCGATTGCCGTAGCCCCAAAAAACAATCGAACATCGTGCTATCATCCATTTTTCGATTTTACATTAAATTTTTGTCTGAATTGGGCTGCCGCGCCATAGATGGAGTTTGGTTACATCCTTCTCCGTCTCTTTTATTTTCCGAGGGAAAAAGTGTTTCATTTTGTTTCAATTTTAACCTAGTCACGCCGATTATTACATTGAGTTCCGAGTCGAGAGCTAGATGGCTCCAGATGTTTGCTTGAAAATTCGAAAAATAAAGGATTCTTACTATGAAGACAGAATCCCTTCTCGATTATCACATTAAGTTCCGAGTCGAGAGCTAGATGGCTCGAGACGTTTGCTAAAAAATTCGAGAAACAAAGGATGAAGACAGAACCCATCAGGGAATTTAAATCAGTTTTTATTTCGAAACCGATAAGTGTGAATTTAGCGAGTAGTAGAACGTTTAAATTGTAGAAATGTCATTCGTTAGATAAGCGTTGCAGTTCGTTATTTTATTTATTAATAATTAAAGCAGGTTCTTGTCAAGACATTCATTGCCCCAAATGGTTGACTCAACCCAATTTCTTTTTGATTCAATGTATTTTCTTTTCTCCGTGTGCAGAATACTCATCAAATTTAAGTTCACTAATAAAATAACAAACACAAAATAATTAATCGCATTTAAGGCGCTCCCACTAATTTAGTTAATTTATACAACTTGACGCACATCAATCGGCTGTAAATTTTAGGCTTGTTCGGGTTCTCCCAAAGGACAGCCCAGAATCGTCCTGGAACCATCAGAAGTATGCGCACAACAAGAAAACGTGCGGTTTTCTTGTTATGCGCATGCTTCTGACGGTTCTGGACCTGCCCTAGCGGGATCCCGAACAAGCCTTCTGATATCACCTTTGCTGTTGCTCTCCCAAGGGAAGTTTAATTTCCGTAAAAACTCGATTTTATTCTTCCGAACCAGCCGATAACTACATCACGTGGTAACGAAGAAGTGGGTCAATGTCACGCTGCGCCTTGTTTATTACGAGAGTAATAATTGCAAAACTTGATTGCGGTTTTACTGCTTTATTTACAGAACGTCGCACTGTATATCCCAGACGGTGTCGTAACATGATTTTAGACTAAATTTTTAATTCATTCTAATTTATTAGTTACATTTTTTTCCCCTAGTCTGTGATATTGATTCTTTTACTCGTTTTATTTTGTCGCCCAGTATATGAACCCCTCACTTCTCCATCTGTGTTATTTTGCGACCTAAGAAATAATGTTTAATGACACTAAAATTGCTGATGTTTAGAAAGAAACAATCGAACATCGCGTTATCAAAATTCAAAATGAAGTTATGTTTTTTTTTTTCATTTTTTATGAGACGCCCTGTATTTTATTACACTTTGATGTTATTTACATTAAATTTTAATCTGAACTGATAATCGCATTATAGGTTTCCTTCTTTGGTTTATGAAGAAAATTCGAGGAAATTTCTAACTTCTCCTTCTCTCTTATTTTCGAAGTTAGAGAAAATGTTTGCTACGAAAATTTTAGATATTGTAACACGCCGACGTGTCACCTTGTTTGTTGACTTTTACGGACAACTAAATAACCAATAAAAATGTCCAAGAAAAAACAAATTAAACTCATTGCCAAATTAAATAACTTAACCGGAAGCTGAACTGAAAGATTTACTGCTGAGAATTTCCAAAGGGTGACCCAGAAGTTCTATTACTGCAATTAGACATGCGCTACCCTATCCGTCCAGACGGTCGACTACCGGACTACCTGACTACCTGAGAATTTACTGCCAGCGCTAAAGGAACTATCCTACTGATCTACTTATTCTGTTTACGAACGAACCTTGCGGAAACTTTACAATGTTATAATATGGCTCGTAATCGTCACTGCAACCCCTGGCCTTACGTTGTTGTGACTCAGTTCTTTTGGTGCGTCGGTGAATAAACTTCAGAGATTAAGGAACTAAATACGTTTAAATAAAATACGGAAGTTAGATTTAATTATTTATTGAGAGAAAAAAAAAAGGTAAAAACTCCTTGTACCAGCCACTGTGGGATTTGATATAATGAGCGTAAAAATCCTTGCGTTTAAACCAATACAAAGAAATAAAATTACGGTTACCAGGAAGTACCTACAGTAGAATTCGCTTAACAGATTTTACTTTCGAATACCGTAACGACCGAACTGACTTCAAACACACAGCTGGTGGACACACAAATAGTTGTTGGAAAACTCTGCTCCTCAATTAAATTAACAATTAATTTGTGTTCAACTAACTTAGATTGATCTTGTTACTAGTGTTTGCCACTTCAGATTGTACTCTAAAACTCGTTCTCCTCAATCAGCCAACGCACAGTGTGACACAGTGGGTCTACAATGTACTTAATTAATGGAAGTAATTAATTAATTATCAGACATTCTGGGAGAGGTATGTGATACAAAATGCAGCCCTCGGCGATCAATTTGCAAGACAATCAATAGCAATCGCCGCTAGTTTTTCAGGGACTCCTTTCGGAGGCGATGGAAAACCCTATCGCTAGCTAAACTAATTAATTGAGGTCGAATGGGTAGGATCTTTTCTCACTGCGTCCAATCGCCTAATTAATTTGTTGGCGCAATGGACCCAAATGAGTGTTTTCGGCACTCCGCTTCGTGCGGTTATGGCCTTTCAGTCTCTCGGCAAATCGCTTCTAATTAGCCTGCAAATCTCTTGGCAAAGACCGCACTTCGGTACACACTCTAGGTGTGAGAGATAGGTAGTTCAAATTGTTCGGCCTCATAATGTCCCGAAATTCGTAGCGATCAATAAATTGACCTTGATTTCTGGGTTTAGATTGTGCTGGCACACTTGGTTTTGGCGGCGTATATAACTTGCCTTAGATCTTAGGGTTCGAACTGGCAATTTCCCTATGCAAATCGAAATACAGCCGTTAGCGTGTTTCCAACTTGGCAGAGAATATCTGCAAAGATAGAACTATTTTCCAAGAGTACACTGTATTTGAATTTCCAAATAGATTTGAAGGAACAGTTAATTGGCTCTGGTTGATTAAATCGCAGAACTGGCCTAATAATTTATACAACAAATGACCTTTACTGATGTGAATGCAACTTGTTGAGGTTTAACCTCGACCCAAATGTAAATAAAATATTTGACTAAATTTTATTCAAATGCAATACGAATACTGAACTTTACAGATTTTTTAGTCACTGATTAATGCAAATTAAAATAATTCTTAACCGATTTATACCACCAAGTATGTGACGAAAAATGCGTTCCCAGGACCCGCACACACGCACACAAACTTGTTTAGACACACCCGCGGCGCGAACCCGTATTCGTGGTTTTGTTTGGACCGTTTTTTATTGGTTTTATTGGTCCGTAAAAGTCAACAAACAAGGTGACGCGTCGGCGTGTTACAACAGTGACCGCCAAAAAGTTGGTACCAAATGGGAAAAATTTTTATTTAGAGTTTTTTTGGGAAGTCCCACTCTGATAAATCAGAGGTGGTTGAAAAAAATATTACAAATGGGCCAAACAAAAGTGATCACGTGACTTCCGTTATCTGTTAAATTTTCCAATTCTTGAAAATAGTTGCGAATGATGCATTTACTAGCCACAATAGAGAAAGAATTTACTAAAATCGCTCACCGTTTTGAAAAAAAATCTTTGTATTCACGTAGGAATTTATTTAAGTTCTGGTAATTTAATCAAATTATCAAATCATACACAAAATCCACGAATGAATAAATTTCTACGTAAATACGGCGAAGATCACTGCTCCTGAGAAAATTTGGCAAACCAAAGACAACAAAGGGCTCCAGACTGCTACACGACAATAAATTGGCGCCCAACGTGGGACTATTAACAAAAAAATTAATACAATTTAAAGGTAGCCGCTCTATGCGACAATTTTTGGCACCCAACGTGGGGCTATCAACAAATACAAATAACTTTTGTGTATATTTCAAATCATGTTTTTTCACTAAGGCTCTTCTTTCTCGTTCCAGTGCCTAATGCAGCATGCGGGAGTGCAGTACGGTCCTGGAACCGCGCCTACTCTCCATTCAACGCACTACACCCCCCCGGAAAACTCTCCATCTGTAAGTACAACCATTTTCAATCAACCAATTATTTCGTTTTCCCCGTTCTGAAAGTAGTCGAAAAGAGATCTAAAAATATTTTAACTCGGAAAACGATCAACAATATTGTTGCCTTATCTTTCATCAAAAAACAAAAAGCACCAATCAGTTTGTAACATCAGCAAAACGCAGTGGAACGTAAAATTATCTTTTGAACGAGTTGCATTTGTTTTTGCCCTGCAAAGATCTGATCTGGTACTCGTTTCGCTCGGTTAATTCTAACAAATGACAGTCGTTTCCGGCGCGGGCACGCGATGAGGTGTTTCGCGATGCAGGTAGACCATATTCGCTGCTTCGCCCCTTTTTGTAAACTTTCGATCTTTTACGACAGGTGCCCAATGGTAACACCACCACAAGTGTCCTTCGAAGTTGGCGCAAAAAGGATGCAACCACCGAGAAACTTCCTCCCGCAGAACCCCCGCCCGTTGAGAACCAAGGCCCTGTAGCTAGGGTGGCCCCTCACGCTCATTACCCCAAGCAACCGGTCAGCGATGCGTACCGGTACGGGCAGTCATTCGGCGAATACAGGTAAGACGTTCTTCTTGGACGAGAATGCATAGGGCTCTCTGACGTCCCCGCGTGTGTGTTTCAAGCCTCCCCCAGGCGCCCCAAGCTCCAGTCCCGGTGAAGTACTCGGAGATCATCGAACCCATGCAGGGGGGTATCGATCACATCTCGCCATTGGTGATGGCCAAACCGAAAGAAAAATATCTGGACGTGTGCCACATCCAACAGCCGCACGCCGTCAACACCACCAACTACAAACCCTACTCGGAGACCATGAAGAACTATGCCAGTATGCAACAGTATAAGGAACAGTTCCACCCCTACATGCAGAAAGAATCTCAGATACCATCGAATTACGTGCAGAAGGAATCGAACTTTTCACCCTATCTGCCCAACTACAAAATGCAGAATCAGTATCCGAGAAGCTACCGGGAAAACAACGATTTCCTGACGAGTTTAAATAAGATCGCTCCCCAGATGGCGCAGGATATTATCAATGACCCTCACTTGCGAGATTCCTCCCAATTTCCGGTGTATCACAGCCTGGAGCAGAATAGGTTGTACCAACAGCAACAGAGAATGTATCAGCCGATCCATCCCACTCCCAGCTACGGCCAAAGAACTTTGCCCCCCCAAAACTACAACCAATATGGAATGAACCAGCAGAGGATACCGACCGACACCTACCGACTGCACCAGTACCAAAATAACCTGGCGAGGTACCCCCATGAGCAAATGCCCCCGCCTCCCAATACCATCTCACCTCGCCATCAGTACCCCGAAATGAACTTCCCCCCTCTCCCCCATCGAATTTCCCCGAGTTACCCACCTTGCAGTCAATTGGAGTACTCCCAACATTATCAGCACAGGCAAGCCCCACCCGTTCGGCAGGAATACATTCCGGTTTCGGACAAAACCACATATCTAGACAACACTCCCGAAATACCAGAAATCGTGCCAGAAGATTCCGTCCAACAACCCACCAAGTCACTCAAACGATTCCTGGAGACTTGGAGTGAAGATCACATCGTGGAAGAAAGCGACGCTCAAGCGCCCCCGCAAGACAAAGTGCAAACCATTAAAACCCCCGCGCCCGGTCGACCGGGAGAAAACACCCTGTACGTCTTTGACGCCATGGAGATCTCATCGGAAAACATCCCTCAATATCTACACCTCCAACCCATTGATAAGCTACCCCCAAACATTCGAGGTTTTTACAACTCGACCGAAGCTAAACCGAGTGGCGCAAGTAAAAGCTGTGTCGTGGCCGCCGAAAAAACAAATGAATCCGAGAATGCAAAGAAGAACGAGGAAACCAACGGGGAAGAAGTAATCGAATCCGTCATCAAAAGTCTGCCGGATCTTTCCTATCAAAGCGAGACCGTCGATGAAAAACCCGCCTCCACAGTAGAACCGGATAAGCCGAGCGAAGAAAGCCGCCAAAATGAAGAAAGTTGTGAGAAAAACGTACAGTGTGATCAATTCAAGGCCAAAAGCGAAGGTGAGCAAGAAAAGGCGGAAACCAAAAGCGCAAACAGCGAAGAGGAAGAAGAAGACGACGACGAAGAAGATCAGTCTTCGGTTTATTCCGACTACTCAGACGATGAGGTTAGCGACCGAAACGAGAGGAGCAGATCACCGATTGCTCCCATAATCATCTCGTGCGGGGAGAGTGTCATCATCAAGCGCAAAGTCAAAACCGAAGTGAAGGCTAAAGAAGAAAATGCATCGGAAGAACGTGCCTTAAACCTATCCACACGTCATTCCTCAGAGAGCGAAGCTGATAACAACAATGAGACGCAATTCGCCGACAAACACGACGAAACAGAAAATGAAGAAAGTTTCAAGGCGGAGAAGCGGGGCGTCATTATAGAAAGAAGAAAGTACGATATTGAAATGAACAACTGCGATGCGTGTAGTGGCCAAAACCAATTTGAAAATGACAAAAGCACTGAAGAAATCCAAGACGATGTTAGAAGTGGTATTAAAGAAGAAAAGCAGGCAACTTCACCAGAACCTGTTCAAAACAGCCATGAAAAAGAAGCGAACGAAGAAGAGCATCTCAGTAACGAAGAAAACCGTGTGATACATGATCAGTCCTCACCCCTCAAAGAAGATCAAACTAGCGGTGACACTGTTGAAAAACGAGAGGGTTCGATGGACGAAGAAAGCGTGGAAGAAACGACGATTTCTTCAAAAACCGATGAAGAAAGCAACGTAGATAACTCGGATGAGGAAGTTGAAACAACAAATGAATCCGAAACAATCTCGAATGACACTGAAGTAGAAGAAGAAGAAGAAGACAAGAGGTCACCTATAATTGAAGATGTCGTTGAAAAACACCAAACGGTTGGCGAAGATGCGTTACTCTGTAATAAAGAAAACGGGACCTTAGAAGATGAGCCTTGTGATGAAATCCAGGCCCCAGAGGAAGAATTATCTTCCGAGATGAGCGTCTCTGAAAACTGCTTCGTCCTTGAGGTGGCCAGGGAGTTGCTTCAATTCACCATCTCGGAAGAAAACGGCGAAAAAACCATCTCGATAACTCCACTGACGACCGTCAAAATAGTAATCAACGAGAAGCAGATGGCGTTGGAAGATGATGAGGAGGATCAAGAAGTTTCATCTTCTGATCCGACCTTTGAGTCTACAGTGGAAGTAGAAAAAGAAGACGAAATGAAGGACATTCCAATAAATGACATGTTAAACGTTGTTGAAGAAGAAGAAGTTATTGAGGTTACAAAAGAAGAAATCTCTGCTGAAGTTAGCGAGGAAATGAAAGAAATAGATATGGAAGAAACAAAAGACGAGGTTGTCGTTGAGGCAAAAGAAGATAACTGTGCGGAAGTTACCGAGGAAGATTTCAACGATATCGTTGAGGAGAGAGATGCAGAATTTATTGCCGAGAATGAAGAAGTGCTTGAAGAAATCATAGAGGAAGAAGAGGTCATTGAGGAAGAGGACGATATTACAATAGAAGAAGGTGAATCAGCCTTGGTGTTAGGAGAAGCTCTTCAAAAAGTTGAAGAAACATTAGTAAATGAAGACCTGCAGCCTAAAATTGAAGAAACTGATATAATATGTGAAGACATGTTGCACGAAGAGATCGTGGAGCTGACGGATAGTAAAAAAAATGTAGGGCGCACGAGCACAGTACACACGACCAAAGAAAATCGAAGATCAGTAATAAGTAACGAAGAAAACGAAGCAATAGATAAAGAAATTGAAGAAATTCGAACGGACGGGGAGTTACGTAAAACAGATATAATTGAAGATAAGAGAAATGAAGAAGAAAAGTATGAGAAAGTTAAATATCGCATTGAAGAAATCGCCTGTGTACAGGTAATTCCATTCGAGTGTGAAGTGTGTAAAGATCTTAAAAAGGATGAAGAGGTTTTGGTGACGATCGCCGATATGCAACAGGATTCAATTGATGAATATACCATCACTTCGCAGCTGTTTGAAGAAACGAAGATCAACATCACCGATCGAGGGCCAGACCTCAGTGTCAAGGCCACAATGACCGAAACCATTGAAGATCTAGATGGCAATGGAAAATGTGAAGTTTCCATCCCCAACGTCCAAGTCGGTGCAGAAATAATTAAAACCGTGGTCGTGCTTGAAGATGACGATATGCCGAAACTGGTGCCATTTGAAGTGGAAGGCAACACGAGCAACATCGAGTACGAAATGCCGGACAGCCTTGGGAATCCGGAAGTGATCCTGGATCATCACGTGAGCGAAACCGTCGAGGTTTCTTCACTGGAGGTCTCTTCGACGACGAACGAAACTTCCGAAAGGCAATCCAAAAATCCAGAAGCGAAATTCAAAAGAATCAAGTCGCCCAGTGTGATAACCTCGAGACACTATCGGAAGAAAACGAAGACCAAAAAAGAAGCGAAGGAAAGGTTGAAGAAACAGGTGAACCACGTCCAGCTCAAATGCACAGTGAAGTTGGAGGAGATCAAGATATTGAAGCAAACGCCAAAGAGCGCTTTGAACCTTGGAAGGAAGGATGTGAGAAAAAAGAAGAAAGTGAGTTTCAGGTTAGACGAAGGCGACAAGCTGATTAGCGAAGGTGAAACGAAGAGGCGACTATCATCACCTGATTTGATTCCGATGAAAGATGTTGTTGTTGAAAAAGTGGAAGGCCAAAACGTTTCGATGGTGGAAAAACCTGAAGGTAACCCAAAGGATTTAAAAAGTGACTTAAAGGAAGCTGTCCCCGTTACACCAAATGTTGAAAGCCCAGCGAGAAGAAAAGAAAATCCATCTTACTCCAGCTCCAACATCGCCAGGTCTCTGTGGAAAAATGCAGTCAAAAATGATAAGCTCTTCAACTTTGGGAAATCCCCTACGGAAGAAATAAATACCTCTAACAAGCGAAGGCTTAGCCTGGAGGAGTATATCAAAAGGAAGAAATATATTAGAGAGATGGCCCAAAAAATTCCAAGGTCAAACTCGCAGACCAATGAGGACTTGAACCAAGAAACTTCGGTACCCACTGAAATTGTTTTGCCCAAAAAGTCCTTCCACTTGGACAAATCCGCAATCGAAGAAAAAGTGAATTCACTGGAGCTATTCTTACCCAAGGTCAACAAATTACCACAGCAGAGAACCACGGCGCAAGAAGAGGTCTCCAGGAAACTCGAGGAGTTGCTCGCCCAGAAACCAATCAGCTTCGAGTCGAGGGCCTCAGAGAGCGTGCTGATTCGCCGCTTTTTAAACCGCGAATGCTTAAAGCCGGAGGAGGTGAAGAAGATTCGCCAGATCGTGCAGTACAAGAGGGCCTTGGAAGAGATGAAATCAAGGAGGCCGGATTGTAGGAGAAGAAACAGCTACGACTTTTCCAAGAACGTCAACATTGACTTCAGAGACTTCGAAATTAAGCCGACCCAAGATCCCAAGTTAAATACACCTACAAGGCTAAACATAGAAGAGACCAACAGAGAACTGCACGAGTCGATTTTGAGCCTGGGTGAGACCAATGAGGTTTCTAGCTCACAACCAAACCCCGAAGCCTCAAAACCTAAAATCACCGAGGAGAGCGGAGAACTTAATAAAGACTTGGCGAAACCTAACCCTGAAACCCGAAGCAATTCACAATCCAAAAGCGATGAACCCCAACCTAAACCACTCGATCCTCGTAATAAGCCCAAGCAACCAATTAACCTAGAAACCGTGCAACCTAAATCACCTGTTCTTGTAGTAAAAGAAACAGCGAAGCTCGATTTATCCTCAAAACCTAAACCTGATGAATCGAAGCATATTGGTGAAGTAATTAAACCACTACCCAAGGAACTTCCTAAGTCTACCAGCGATAAATCGCAGGTTTCTAACACACCTAAACCTGGAAGTTCCGAAACGCAGAAATCAAGTAAAGTGGAGGAGAAAATCCAAGCGAAACCTAGGAAAGAAGTTCTGCTAACAAGTGATTCAAGAAATGATCTCCAAGTTGATAAGACTGCCCCAGCCACACCGCATCCCCCCAATGCCAAAAGGAACTGCCTAATCTCCCCGCAGGACCTCAAAACTAGGTTGAATGCGCTTTTGAACCTGTACAAGAAACAAGTGCAGACTAGCAATGAGAACAACTGCACCATCGATATGGAAAACCTGCGGAAAATTGAGGAAATCATACAAAAATTGGCCTCGTCCAACAAGAACGTTTACGAAATACGCAGGCCCGAACCCGTGGTTCCAAACAAGCACATAAAGATTCATTTGAAGAAAGTGCCCGGTGATGGTCAGCAGAAACGTCGTAAGCGTTTCCGAAACCTGTACTCGGGGGAGGATTCAGAGGACGAGTCGCCGACGGCGAAGGAGCCCAAGATGAGCGTGGAAACGTCCCCAAAAAATGGCAGTGCCATCGACTATTCCGTTTACCAAAGAAATACCCAAGCAGGAGTGCCCAAGTTGGTGATTAAGAGGAGGAAGAGCGAGTTCAAGGTCGACCTGCAACCCGTCGTGAAACTCATCAGAATGCCCAGCCTGGACTCGCTGGCCAAAAAACGGAGGAAAACCATAAAGCTACTGGTGAGATAAAACTAAAGGTATACGGTGTTACACCTCCGCTTCCCCCCGCCTCCCCCATTTTAAGTCAAAAATTTTCCTCGCCGTTCAAAGGGGGGAAAGTTGTTGTGACGCCTTAATTCGTGTTTGGGGACCAATATCTTACTACTATTCTTTTTTTTTCCTAGTTGTTAAGAACTGCGATAGTTCAAGTGACGGTTCATTTGTTTTATTTTTACTTTTTAATTTTGTGATATTTTCTGGAAATTATTTTCAGAAAGCAGCAGCTCTTGGGGAAGGTCGAAATTTACATGTTCAAATTACATCTAGTCTAAACACGGCCTTAATTTACGCTCAAGTGACCTATCCTATATTATATTGCTGGAGTGTGAACTGTGCTTTAAACGTGTGGCCTTTAAAAAAAAGAGAAAAATTGAAGTAGAATAGCCCAGACTCTTCTAGCTGTACGCGTTACAATAACACATACCAGTGTAAACCACCTGTGGTCTTAATGATTAGTAAAGTTACATTTGCGTTTTCGTTTTAAGGCCTGGTTCACACCATGGTTTCTCATTATTTGTTTTAATTTTTCGTTCTCGCGTTGTTTCACCTAACAAATTCGAGTGTGAACCTGGCTTTAGTAAAATAAGGCCCATGCTAATGTGTAAAATTATCTACAGCATCATATAATTGCATTCTCAAGTGTGAATTCGGCCTCAAAATTCCATTTTCGTAGACAAATTCGAGTGTAAACTCTGCCTTAGATATCTCTAGCACAAACCTGAAAGAAGTTTTTTTCTCTGGCCGAGAGATTTTTTTTGCAGCGCTGGTGTGAGAACCCAGCCTTAATAAAATAATATCTATAAAATTAACTATGGCTTGATATGATCATATGTAAAGTTCCTTCTTAGTTTCATGTAAATTCGGCTTTATTTTCTTGAGGCCCGATTCACACTAGACTGTTTTTGTTTCGTCCGCACGTTCGTACTTTATTGAATTTGACATCTTCTAATGTAAACTCGGCCTTAATAAAATAACACTCTCTGGTGTGTTAAATTATCCACGGCAATTTTTTTAATACTCCAAAGTGTAAATCTGGCCTTGTCAAACGTCATGCTCAGGTTAATCCGGCCTTAAAACATTCAAGTGTAAAATCTGACTGTAGCAAGATAATTTTTAGAGGCCTGGTACACACTGTTTTTTTTTTTAATTTTTACGCACGAGAGCATTTTCTTGCTTTGTTGGACTAGAAACGCTCAAATGTGAAGCTGGCCTTAATAAAATGATATTCTCTGGTATATTAAATTATCCAATACTCCAAAGTGTAAAGCTGTCCTTGTCAGAAGTCATGCTCAAGTTAATTCGGCCTTAAAACATTCAAGTGTAAATCTGACTTTACCAAGATAATTTTTGGAGGCCTGTTACACACTGGATTTTTTTTTATTTTCACGCACGAGAACATTTTCTTGCTTTGATGGACTGGAGACGCTCGAATGTGAAGCTGGCCTTAATAAAATAACACTCTCAGGTGTGTAATTGCAATTTTAAATTATCCAAAGCGCGATATATTTGCACTTGTCTTTAATACTGTAAAGTATAAAGCCGGCCTTCTTAGTATGTAGTTATCCTCGAGTGTAAATCCGACCTTAAAAATTTCAAGCATACATCTGAATGTAATAGGCTAATTTCTCGCTGGACTTTTTTTTGTTTTCATACACGAGAGAGTTTCTTTGCTTTGTTGAACTCAAGTGTGAACCTGGCCTTAATAAGACAACGCTGTTGTTGGTGTGTTTAAATTATCCATAGCTCGATACCTCTTGTCATGCTTTACTCCGGCCTTAAAATATCTAATTATAAATCCAGTTTGTTTTTTTCACACGAGAAAATGTGGACCCGGCCTTAATGATAATAAAAATGGATTAAATTATACACACCTTGATATAATCGCACTTGCCTTTGATATTTTCGAGTGTAAACCCGGCCTTGAAGTAATTGAGTGTAAATCTGGCCTTGAAGTAATTGAATGTAAATTTGAATGAAGCTTGCTTCGTACTATAACATTTTCATTTTTCTTGGTTTTACTTTTACTTTGGTGAACTTTGACTGCCTCGAGTGTAAACCTGGCCTTATTAAAATAAACCCTCGCACTTGTCTTTCATACTCTCGAGTGTAAAGTTGGCCTTAAATAATTAATAATATAAATCTGAACGAAAGAGGCCTTAAAATTTTCTTTCGTTGTATACAGTCCGAATAGGTCGCTTGACGGATAAGTGTAAACCCGGCCTTAATAAAACACCAGACTGTAAGATCTGATTTGTCGCGGGAGTTTAATGTTTTTAGTGCTTTTTGTAAGTCGAAGTTTTAAGGCGGGTTTAGGTACACTGTTTTTTTTCATTAATATCAAGCACGTATGAAGCCAATGCAAAGCCCTGCGATGATAATGAAACGGGTGTGCACCCGGATTTAAAACAAAAGATTGTCAGGATTTCTTCTTCCGCCAGGAGCTGCCTGCTGTCTTTTTAGTTTAATCTTGATTGATTGCACGTTTCGTTAAGTCGGGGCTTTTTGCTAATTTAACGAAACGTGCCGGAACTAAATCAATAAAAAATTTGTTAGGTAATGTAGTAGGTTTCTTGTTTTATCTCTGTTTTAGAATTTATAATTTTAGAATTTATACTATAGATTGTTGATAATGTTATAGAGGTACTTTTATTATTGTAAATAGTTTTATGTTGATCACACCGTACAGGGTAACGTCGAAAAGTCACTGTCCGGGACGGCTTGATCCTTTAATTTACGTTTAATGAATGGACATGTACGCGCATTCGTTTTCAATATTTAACCCTTACTTCCGGGTTAAAAACGACACCGGTTGTTTATAATTAAGCAAATTTGGTCACCGTCACTAAGAAAGTGAAGTAGTAACTTATCAAAAAGGAAAGACCAAATTCACTGGTTTTATTTATTCTATCAACTGATTGTAAAAAAATCAAAACTAGAACAGAAACAGTGACAAAAGGAATTCAGTAAATAAGGCGAGGAGTAACTTGTTGTCTCTCAGAACAAGCTTTTATTTATTTTCGCAACCAATCAGTTTTACTTATTTTATTTTTTCAGTGACTGTAAAAAGATTTAAAAAAATACAGAAAAATGAAAAGGAAATCCATGACGTCTAGTAAAGAAGACATTAAAAAGTTTGGCCAATGTGTCCCTAAGAAAGGTGGTCCCATTCAAATAAAATCCAAAAGGTTAATTTATTAAAAACGAAGGGACACGTTTCGCTTGTTTTATTCATTGTGAGCAAAAAATTAAAAACCTACATGTATAACGGAAAAGCAAAAAAGAAATTAAGGGACAAAGTAAATAAGGTGGGTCTGACATAACCAAGATTCACGCGCACTTTGAGTTTCTAACAGGCAATCAATATATTTTCTAATCAAGTAACCTATGGAAATAAAATCAAGTATCTTTTATTAGTTCATTATTTCAAATGCCACTTGAATTACATATTTATATTGCATTCCTATACAAAACGATAGGAATGCAATAAAAATAATTCAAATGGCATTTGAAATAATGAACCAAACAAAGACATAATTTTTTAATTAGAAAAGATATTGATCACGCGGCGTTATAACAACAATGACCCGACCTGCCCAAATGATCTCAGACACTTCATTTGATTTGTCAACCAATCTGTCACTAAAAAAGTAATATCAGTTTAATTAAGGACAAGTTTAACTTGTTTTACTTAATGTTCTCTATTGAGAATAAAAAATTGAAAACGTAAAATAGGAAGTACAAAAAAGAACAAAGTAGATAAGGTGGGCCCGATGTAGCCAATTTGTCCAAGGGCTAGTTTCACACGCTTGTTCCTTAATTTTTTTTAATCGCAGGAAAAATTTCAGGCGTTTCATTTTAATACCTCAGCCAACAGTGAAAACATTAAAAAGTTTGGCAAATGTGTAAAATCCTTTTTCTTTTTCGTAATATTAATATACAGGGTGTTTGGTAAAGATGTTCCGTAAATTCGGATATAGATTCAGCGATGAAAACCAAGCATAAAAGTCTATATAAATATATGAGGTAAGATGTCGCTTTAAGAAGATACTCAACGTTTTATGTCTTGTGGATCTTGTGGATATGACTTTATGTTGTGAACATGAGTTAACATTTAAACAAAAAATTAAGTAACAATAAACAATTCTAGTTACAATAATTGTTCAAAGTGACCTCCATCCACTTGAAGACATGCGTTCATTGTTCTAAGGAACAGAAATTTCTCTCCAAGACTTCAAGTGTCCTTCTAACAGTTTCACAAGCATTCTGTAGCATCCTTTGAAGAAGAATACAGAATGTGTTTTTGCGAGGATAAACTGTACCCTTTCAGTGTCTGAAATAAATTGAGAAAATAAACGATGTTGATTGTTGTCAACTGGTACTATAAGGATCTTGAACTCTCTTGAAGTGAAATGGATGCAGTAGCTGCGAAAATTGTAGCACCAGTAACTGCAGAATTCGCAGTACGCTTATTTGCGGATATTCTGATCACAATCGTTACTACGGGAATAAACCGACAGATAAAGTTAACTTGTGATTGTAAAACTGGGCCTACGTCATAGATCTTGTGGGATGCAGGAATAAATGAAAACCCGTTACAAAGGGTTTCCCTTTTGTGTCTACCTTTGTTCTAAGTTAGCAAAGCAACAGCCATGTGAAAATAAATGATCAGGTTTTATAAAAATAATAAATTACTTTGAAATGTCGAATATCTCTGAAACAAAGCGGCGCGGCGGTGCTAAAATGTTTATTTAAACTTTTGTGCTTGGTTTTCACCGTTGTATCTACATTCGCATTTACGGAACACCTATACCAAACACCCTGTATGAAACAACTTCCCTTATTTAATTCCTTTATTGAGAGTAAACAATCAAAAACCTGGAAATAGTGAGAACGAAAAGAAATCCAAGCGTAAAATAAATAAGATGTCCCAACCTAACCAATTAATATTAATTTTCTCAACCGACGATAAAACTTTAAAAACTCAGACCAATATGAATCTAAGAAAGGTCGTTCCATTCAAGCAAAATCCATTTTTGTTTCGCAATAGTAGAATTACATTTACAATTTTTTTTTTTAAATGAAAAACAAACCTCAATAAATGTTTTATTTATTTTCTTATATGACTATAAAAATTAAAAACGCCAATCAGGAAGGTACAATGTGTACAAAGAAATCTAAAATATCTCGAAAAAAGTTGGCCCCATTAAAAAAAAACCTTTTTTTTTTCATAATACATATTAATTTATTGAATGTGAAAAAGTTTGATATTTTATTTATTTTCAAACAAGCGTCACACTATGTGTTTATTTCTAAATCAACGATGGCAACATTAACATTGGCCAATATGTCACCAAGAAAGGTGGTCCCATTCAAGAAAATCCTGTTTTTTTCATAATATTAATTTATTATTAAAAGTAAAAAAGTTTAATAATTTATTTATTTGCAAACAAGCTTCACACTATTTATTTCTAAATCGACGATGGCAACATTAACAATGTCACTGACTAACAACTAACTATGTCACTAAGCGCCGTTATTTCAATCACAAGTTAACTTTAACCATCAGTTTATTTCCATAGTAAGAATTAAAAAAACAATTATTCCTATGGCAATAAGGCTGCGTTGTATAAAAGGTTTAAGCCAGGATTAAAGTTAATCCTAAGTTAGAACATGATACACAAAATGCTGTACATCATACAAGTGTCACATTCTAACTTAGGATTAAAGTTAATTCTGGCTTAAGACTTTTATACAACGCAGCCTAAGAGAGGTTATCCTATTCTAGTAAAATCCTCTTTTGCGTTATGTTACATTAATTTGTTAAAAATGAATGACAAATTCATTTGTTTTATTTAACTTTCAAAGTATTGAAAAAAAAATGCAAGGTGTCTATCAGTAATGTAGGCCCAGTCAGCTGTTAACCAACAATGAAAATATTAAAACGTTGGCCAAATATATCACTAAGAGTCCCATAAAAAACAAAATCAATTTTTCCACGATATTAATTTATTAAAAATGAAAGACTGCCTTCACTTGTTTCATTTATTTTTTCAGTTGACAGGAATATTAAAATCGTAACACAGGTGAGCCCAATCTAGCTCAAATGTTTTACTTTTCTTAATTGACAGTAAATCTAAAAATGCCGTACAGAAAGGTTAAAAATCTTCACTTGTATTATTTATTTTTTTAGTTGACAGGAATAAATAAAATCGTAATTTATAGAAAGAATGAAAAAGGAAATCCAAGGTGTCTAGTAAGTAAGGTGAGCGCAACCTGCCTCAAATGTAAATCTAAAAATGTCGTCTAGTGCTAAAGGTGGGCATGATCTATGCGAGCCGTCCCCGACAGTAAGTTTTCGCGCCTTACAATTAGTCATATAAACCACAGCCTGTACAAAGTCTGTATTTTTGCTCACGTCATTCCACAGTGCATTCAATGCAAAAAGGTGTACAGATTTTTTTATACGTTTCATCTTCTCGACGTTCCTATAACCGTTCATTCCTTTAGTGCGAATTTAAGATTATTTAACCAAATGCAATGTGGCGGATCACGTGGGCGGCGACGCGCTCCGAACCGAATTCTCCGTTTTTGTTTTGTTTTCGACGCGCGCCGCGGTCCCCCGTGAACTCGACCTTTACTAGTTTCGTGCGGATCACAGTCACTTGTACATACATACATACATAAGTAAGAAATTTTACGAGATTGTTGGATTTGGTGGTTTAGGGATTAAATTTTATATATAGAGTGTTTAAAGAATTGTTGGTTACGTCGTACCTACGGGAAACTGCGCGCGAGGAACAGAGTTCGAGTGTGAACGCGGCCTTAAACCATTTTAAGCGAATTCGAGTGTGAAAATAGCCTTAATAAAAGTTGAATTCTGTTCAAGTGGGAGTGCGGCCTTAATAAACTGCATGAACATTTTCATTTAAAAACAAACTCGGCTCAATAAAATTAAAAACTGAAATTTTGAATTGATAGTTGTTAGAGTGTTAATCCAGCTTTACTTTTTTTTTAATTTACTGCGAAATTTTGGACGTAAAAGCCTTAATTAACGCGTATTTGTATTAATTAGACGCAAGTGTCGGTAAAATTATGCTCAAGTACAAATTTGGCCTTAATTTTTTCGTGTAAAAACTGAAAAACTCAATACAATTATGCTCTGAGTGTAAATCCGGCCTTAAATGCTGACATTTGTCTTAATTTGGCAATTCGAAATTCAAACTAAGCATACCATCGGATGTAAACCTGGCTTACTTTATTTTCTTTTAGTTATTTGATAAACCTCAAAGCCTGATTCACACCAAGTCAATCCATTAAGCTAATACAATCACACACGCGGAATCGTACCGGCTACTTCGAGCTGGATTATCTGCATTTCCCCAGTTCGTAAGGCGAATGCCAAAGGAGATAAACATCTGTAAGTCGGTCGCAGCCGCAGTCGGCAGTACCAACCAATAGACAAGCTCTGAAAGCTTGAGGCTTAGAACGGGTGTAAACAAAAAAAATTGTATGCATCTAAATTCGGATGTATTAAAGACTTCTGTCCAATTTTTTTAAAATCAAACGATACACTATGCTGAAGTGTGCATTCGACTTTAGCATACTTGTGTGCGAAGCTGACCTTATATAATAAACTTCTTGCTGGTAACTTGCATTAATGGTCGACACGGTGACATTCGAGTGTAAATTAGGCCTTACCCTACTCGAGTGTGAATCCGGCTTTAATTTAATAACTAATTACAATGACGCTTAAAAAATATTGAAGTTCTTATCAAGGATAATTCATTTTCGAGTGTAAATCCGGCCTTATTTTATTAATTTATTGATTTTCGACTGCGAAGTTTTGTTGAAGCCCAATTTACAATGCATCATCACGTGAAATATAAACCACTCACCGGCTTTAAAAATTTGCTTGTCTTTGTTTAAAGTACCGGTGCATACAACTTCATGGGAGTGTGTAAATCCGACCTTAATATACTAGTATGTGAAAACCTATTTTCAAATCAACAATTCTCGAGTGTAAACCCAGCCTCAATGTTATTATTGTTTTTTAGTTATGGTGAAGTTTTAAATTTTTATTAAAATCACGTGAGCTTGCTTACGTTAAAACAGCGGTTGATACAACTAATGCTCGGGCGTTAATCCGACCTTAACGTTCTCGTGTGTAAACGGAAACTTTTCTTATGATGAAATCCGATTTAAAATTAACAAGCACTTACGCCCGAGTGTAAACAGGGCTTCTTAACTTTCGTAGTTGATTGTCAAGTTGTAAAGTTGTCTTTAACATAGCGGTTAAATGTAAATTCGCCCTTAATATATTCGACTGTCAGCGATGTCCTTTCATATGATGAACCCGATTTAAGAATGACAACAGCTCGAAGTATGTATTTCAAAGCAGTTACGCTTAAATGTAAACCCGGCCTTATAAATGAAATCTAATCCAATTATTGAAATATGTAGTTATTTCCGGACTTAATTAATGCCTGATTTACACTAGCTCACGCGAGTTTAGCAATTTTTAAGGCGGAACTCACACTGAATCGTTTCTCTTCCCGTTTGTTTCCTTGTGTGCAGTTTCCTATTTGTTGCAAACATATACAAGTATGAAAAACAAATAAAAAAAAATAAGTGCCACTGCGCCAGTCGCGTAGACTTGACCAATAAAACACAAAATCCAGGACAGTATTATCAACTGATCTGGCCAAAAGTTTGTTTAAATAAATGTGTATAAATGTAGTTTTATATAAACACTGCGATGCCTTTTTTTTTAATGTATCTACAGCGTGGTCACTGCACAGTAACCGATCGTTTGGAAATGATAATTAGTTTTTTTGTGTATGTTTTGCGTTAACAAAAGAAAGACCTGCAATCTATTACTTATAGCAGTACAGTAATAAGTGTGTGTTCGGGCATTTGTTTGGACGTGTACAAAATTAGGTTTAAGATTGTTTTCCTTGCGTACGATCGTAGTTACCATTTCACATTGCACCAACATGGAGGGTTCATTTGTTTGTTCGTTTTTTTAAGTTTCTTTTATAATACGTGTTTGTACTATGAAGGAAATTTGTGTGTCATGCGAGTGCCTTTTCTACACCACCGTTGTTGTGATCGTCGATTTTCTGCGTGCCGCTTTTGTTTTGCGGTACGGATTGTAATGATGTCGGCACCGTGTTATTAATAAAGAAATGAAAAGACAGAGTCTTTTATTTTTCAAACCCTTGTTTCAGATGGACGGGAAGAGGTAAGGTGCATCTTTTGTGTAGGTACGTTCAAAGTCAACCGCACGATTGCATTAACATTTCAATTAAGTTCACCATGCAGTGCCATCTCGTTAGCGTTATAAGTCAATATGTGGCTTCACAGTCTTTTTTAATTGAACGATAAGTCCAGAAGTATCTTATCAACTGTCACTGACTAGGTGGCGCTGACTAGTGAATCGTCCAATTGAAGCTAATATATTTTTTAATCTTATCCTTTGGATGATTATAGTGTTAGTAGATTAACCCGACGCGACAGTGCAAACTTATTGACAAGTTTTATTTCAACAAATGTGTGTATAAGGACAAAGAAATAGTTTTCAACAGATGGCGCCACATCGCGATAAGCTCAATTTTAAGCCAAATGAGACAGTCATGCATAAGCGGATGAAGGTGAAGTTGGTCTTGGTCTTGATAACATTACTCATTTAAAATATAGATGAGATGACACTGACCGGACAATAATAAAAAGGTGATAAAGCGATTTAGTTACATGATTGCAATTAAGACCTCCATGATTGCAATTAAGACCTCCGCTCAACGCCATCTCAGCAACTTTTAAGTAAATGCGCAGCCCCATAGTCCTTTTAATTTAGGGCCTCCCTCTATTCAGTGTTATCTCATCGGTCTTTACTTAAAGCACTGACGAGGTGGCGCTGTGAAACTTGCGAAATAAAGGTTCAGTTTGTTTTACTGTACCTAGTGTATTATTCTACTGTTTTACATGTTTCTTTGACTTGTGCTAAGCTGTGTATTAATAAAGCAAAGCATTAATAAAGTGTACATTTAGATTTACAATGTCTGTTGACTTTTATAGAACGTCGCGTCGTCTCATCAATCACCAGCTAAAACACTGACGAGATGGGGTTAAGTGCCATTCAAATTGAAGCGACCACGTGTATACAGTGCCTTCCCCCTTGTTAATTTTGGAACCAAATAGGATAGAAAGTTCAGACAAAATCCAAATCAAAGTAAAAAAAAATACTAATTCTTGACATGTAAGAACATCCGCTAGGCGGCGCTGTGCGCACTATGAACTTCAAAATTTTAAATATCATGGTGGCTTATCGATATCATTTTAAAGGAATTTTAATTGACAGTTTTTAAACAGTCTTCATTTATTTTTGAGTAATGACAGAAAACTTGTTTTATTTTAATATCGGATACTAGTATTTCTAGTGGACTTATAAATACTACAATAAATAAAAATCTATCGCTTCTCAAACCGAAAACACTAAATTGACAAGAGGTGGCGCTACTCACACTGTGAACTTAAAGTATTTTAAATTGCAGGGTGACTTGAGTAACATCATTTTAAAGTAATTTTAAGTCTATATCCAATGACGTTATCAGTTTGCAGTTCAACTTTAATATTAACTAAAACAACTTTGAACTAAGAAATACAGCTGAAAAAAACGGGAAATGCAATTTTTCCAATTGTAAATTTGGTTGCATTTGTCAATTAATTGTCTACTTGACAACAGGGACTTGACAATACATGCCTTTAAACCTATTTATTTATAAACTGACGTAGCGTCAAATAATTCTAACCTATTTCTAATAAAGTCATTTCACACTATGAAAATATTGAAAAAATGTGCCAATTTTTTTTGACATTTCCCGTTTTATTGATTTCAGCTGTATGCATAACAATACTAAAAAAATAATAAATGTTCAGCAAGCGTAATGTAATTAATTTTCATTCAAGTAGTTTTAGTGTCTAGAATACAATTGACACTTCTAGGATCTTATTTTGTTAAATTTAGCGTAGTAAGTGTATTATAAGCAATGGGAAACTGTGTGGTTTGCAGTGGGGTTCCAGAATTTTGTGAAACGTCTCTGACGTAAGCTTCCATAATTAGTTACCACTTTGGGCAAGAAACTACTGTTTAGTCAGATTCTCTCCTGTTAATTCTTTATTCGTAGGATACAGATTAATGAAGGTATAAAATCCAGGAAATCAAATTGTATGGGTAGATAGTAGATACAAGTAGGTATTTCTGCTTTCCCACATGAAAATTACTTTAATGATTTTCTAATATGAAATCGCTGTACAGGGTGTTGTACAGTTGCGGACAGAAAATTTCGGATGTCACTGTCATTCCACTGACGTAAAAGCTAAGGAATTCCTATATGTATACGTCAGATAAGTGACAGTGACATCCGAAATTTTCTGTCCGCAACTGTACAATCGTGGAAAATTGAAAGAGAAGCATCAGAAATTTGCTTAAATACATGCAAATAACCCATTTCATCCTTTAAACAAATGCAAAATATAAAAAAATGTTTGTGGAAGAAGGAGGTACATGTAGTTAGAGTGCATAATAAAGATAAAGTCGATTTTGACACAATTTGATACCTTTTCGTTTTCTTTTGACTGTGCAGCAGCACAGGAATCACTTTTCTATCCTACTTTCGTAATTCCTTCTCTCTTATTTTGAGTTTTTGAGAAAATTGAACATAAATTGTAGTTACTACGTCACTACGACCGATTTTTATCCGTTCGTGATTGAAAGAAATTTAACATGAGTAAAAAGGCTTTACAGTTAAGTTGTATTAAACTTTAGACCACAAGCACAATTATTAAGGCCAGTACACAATGGAATTGCATAAAACATGACACATAAGACATAAGCCGTAACAGTAATTCGACCTATGTTAAGAAGTGCGCTGTAACGCAAGCTCCGTAACGAGAACAAAGCAAATGTGTTTCTTACGGCTTATGTCTTATATTTTATGCAAATCCATTGTGTTCTACGCTTTAGTTCTGTTCGATAGTTCTGCACTTTAGTGCACCCAAAGTGCGCATGCGTTAAATGTGCGTGGCGATTCGCTGAAAATTGACCGCCAATTCAAATTTCTTTTCATTGTTTTCGAGTTTTCTGTTACTTCTTGCAGAGATATGAAAGACGGTGTTTAGTTTTAGAAATATGTAATATTACAACACCAGTAAGTAACAGGTTGTAATTTTGTACTCGTCATTAATGAAATAACTTGCCAACAATGAAAATAAATTTGAATTGGCGGTCAGTCCTCAGCGAATCGCAACGCACATTTAGCGCATGCGCACTTTGGATGCATTAAAGTGCAGGATTACCAACAGGCATTTTAATGTGCTGGTACTACCCTTTAAAACGGGTATTTTCATCAAAGTTGGCTGGTTTGGATTGGCAACCCTGCATCGCTGCACTATGGAGAAGTTGGCAATACCTTTCAGAAAACTGACAAACCCCCACAACTTCAAAGATGTCGAACGTTATCCATTTAGTATGTTAATAAATACAATATTAAACAATTAATTTTGCTAATTTCTTTTTAATGATTTGTTAAAATTCTAGTTAGAGTTTATTAAATATCAGCCATGTTGGCAGCCCGAAAATACCGTCAATAAATCCCTACACGGCTTCCAACGCATTAAGTTAAGACATACTGACGGTAAATATTGATTCGGGTGTGTGCGTACGTACATAATCGATGCAAATAAAAAGTCACGTCGTCACATTCGCACGCGTCAGAGTTGACACGTCAAATTCGCAAAGCAGGTTACGGTGGACACAGGCGATGTTCGATGGTGTGTAGATAGGTGAAGATGTTCAAGAAGTTGAAGGACAAAATCGCCGAAGAAGTGAAGAGCTCTCCGCAGAGAATACAGCAATTGACGCAGTCGGTGACCGATAGGCTACAAAACGCGACCAACGACGAGAACGTGTTCACGCTGGGAGACGATGGTAATTTAATTAGCGCCGATAAAGTGAGGTGTATATGTCAAGTTACCAGTTTGCAGACACGGCCGCGTCGAATACCTCGCTCGACGCGGGTTTCACCGATGTCTCTCTTAGGACACCCACACCTGTCGACCACAGGGCACGAAGGTATTCGAATTCCTCGATGGCCAGCGACTTGTCGTTCTTGCCTCACTATGAACCGTCTACAAACTTATACCACATGCAGGTAAATAGCATAGATAAACAACTAATAGTTAGTTCACTTTAATAGAACAATGGGTACATTCAATTTAATCAGCGTTTTCTGGGTGTGAGTAGAAGGAGTTCTCGTTCTTACCTCACTATGAACCGTCTACAAACTTATACCACATCCAGGTAAACAGCACAGAAAAACAACTAATAGTTCACTATAATAGAGCAATGGGTAGATTCAATTTAATCAGCCTTTTCTGAATGTGAGTAGAAAGAGTTCCCTGAATGAAGTTCTAATTGTCAACTATCATAGCATAAATGAGATTTGCTTTAAGCCTAGTTCTACAAACAGTTAATTTTAACCTTCAGTTTATTTGCATTTGTTAATCATTCTCCCTTTTCTGAAGCCTGCCTGATACTCTTCTAATTGAGAGACAATAAAATGTTGATTTTAGCACAGAAGCTAACACCTTACGCTTTAACACATTACTTTTGAAAGGAAATCCCTCTCAGTGTTGCCAACTCTTTTAAAGTGAACTTCCCCAACTGTGAATCAAAAAATTCCCTACTTTTTCCCTCACTGTTCAAAATGTGGCTGGTTTAACAAATATTGCTTGCAGACGAGTCTTTGTGTTACCCATCATTGACAAATAGAAATAACAGCACAGCCTCTATAATAACAATAATTAATCTACATCGCGAATCATAATAATAGCGAATAACCGAATGCAGAATTGCAGAATGGTGCTAGCGGCGATGATATTGTTGGGGTGCGTTCAGATTTACAGAATGTGAGCTAGGTAAACGTCTAGACAAAGACTGTTAGAAAGTTCGTCCTTATTATTATTCTAAATCTGAATGCAGCTTTGACATTGGGCAATTCACTATTAAATTGGCGCGAGTTTTAAAATTTAAAAAATCAACATTCTGAGTAAATCATTCCAGAAAGCGATATAAACAATTTTTTGGTAATTATTTACAAGAGCTACAAGTGGACCAAAAATTATAATTTCTAGAGGATACGCATTATAAATATTTCCGATTCAAATGCACAAAGAAATAATTTGGGCAAACACGCCGTTTTTAATTAAGAAAATAATTGAAATTGTTGTGTTGTCCTCTAAGCAATGGTCATAGACATCGCGTGTTTTCAGTCCTTCCCTAATTTTATTGGTTATGGCCATATGGCTACCGGTGAAACGTCAATGTAAAACAAGCATGGTCATTTAAACGTGAGCCTTTTTAGTTTTTTTTTCTGCTAAACTAGTGTCTTGTATCTTGTATTTAAATACTTTTCAAAAGTATCTATCCCACCTCTGCATACAAGATACTTTTGCAAATATATTTGTAGACACTTTTAAAACAGATACTCTACATAAAAGTATTCGAGATACAAGATACTACAGTATCTAAGGCCCAGTTTCATAATGGAATTTAAAGGAGACTTTAAATTTATAGTCACCTTCAGATGTCAAAATAAATATGAAAACGCCTTTGTTTACACATCAAAATGTGACTTTAATTTTAAAGTCTCCTTTAAATTTCATTATGAAACTGGGGGTAAGATACTTAAAATAACTGCGGCTTCGACGTTAAGCTTCTTTACATACTTTCGTATTAGCAATTTATTTTCGATTATTTTTCAAGATGATTAGATGATATTATATCTAAGCTGGTTTAAAAAAATAAGTTGCCCCGAAGCTTCCCGCAGAAAGTTGTCGACTATCGCATGACCGCCGATTCTAAATACTTTTTAGTATCTCAAATACTTTTCAGTATGTTGAGATATTTTTAAGTTTTAAAATACTTGATTAAGATACAAAATAGAAATACTTCTTGAAAGTATCAACTGACGTAACTCGGAGCTAAATAGTGATATAATCCTTTTGGGAAGTTGTTTTATTTCAGACAGTTTTTATTGATTGCATCGTACATTGTTTCTAATGGAAACCAATTCTCAAAATGATTACGACAAAAATTCATTATACTGAGTGTATTTATGTTACATCCGGCATTCAAATTTCTTAGGTTTTTATGGAAGAAACATTTCTTCAGAGAAAAGCATTTCTTATTGATTTTACGACGTCAATAAAATTATTTAGTCACTGATAATAATTATTTTTTTGTTTTATTTAAGTGGCAAACATAAACCTCGTTTAATGGATCTTTTTACACACGACCATACGTCATTATCAAACGACACTAGTAAATATAATTTCTATATCTAGCTATTGTAACTTAATAAGTACATCACTCGTTCGGATTGAAAAAGAAACGTTTTTACGCGAGTGTCTTTAAAGAAAGACTTACGATTTATTATTTGACTTGAAGGTATTGATTTGGTTCATGCGGATAAACCCAATGACGTGCATAAAAAGATCCATTGAACGAATTGTAGCTACCTTCTGACGACACGTCTGGTCATCATGAATGACATGCAACGTTTGCTTGTGGATGAATTATTTTTTACGTTAATTTGACTTGAAGGCTTCCGCGACCGTCGTCCATGTTTGAATTGGCTTCCGGTAGGAAACGTCGGTAATAGAAGAAGTCAACGTGACGCGGTTCCAACCGGAAGCCAATTCAACGAGCGCCATCTAGTGGACGAAATTTCCTTTCTCGATGTAATAACTTCCTTTTAATAATGAATAAGATTTCAAAATACGACGTGGTGACAGAGGTTTGGGAACCACCGACGCGACGCAACGCAGAAAACCCAAATCTACTTTATTTTCTTTTTCAAGAATTTGCGTGTGTGTAACACTGAGCTTTTGCTGTAGTCAGACCTGGACGTGTCGGCGAGCGAAATCGAAGACAACGCCTCGATGTCATCTCAACTCGGGCACATCACCAAGGAGCAAGTTTACGCAGCTTTCCAGAAGGCGCAGATGCGCTACCACAAGTACAGAGGGCGCTACTCCGACCTGCGAAATCACTACAAACTCATGGAGAAAGAAAACGCGAAGATCAAGGCCATCCTAGTCGAAACCCAGGACAAGACCATCAGGAGGGTGAGCGAGCTGCGAGAGCAATGTTCGCTCGAGCAAAAAGCCAAAGCCCACTTGGAGAACGCGTTGCGAGTCGAGCTGGACGAGCGCCAAATTAAAATCGACACCCTAGAGACTAAGATCAAACTTTTAAAAAACGGCGCGGACCCCACAGCCGAAAATCACCCCACCGAGAACCTGGAACTCCTCACGAAGCACTTAAATGACGCCAGAATAGAAATCGAAAGGCTAAACGCGAAAATCCAAGAGATGAAGGCGAACACCATCATCTTCAACACCAAAGAAGGCGAGTACAAACAAAAAATCAAGGACCTAGAGAAGACCCTGCAAGAGAAAACGGCGGAACACGCGCAGGTGTGCGAGAAGGAAAAAGAAGCGAGTCTCAAGTTGGCTCAGGTTAAGATGGACCTACACTTAGAACTTCACAACCGAGATGTGGAAATCTCCAACTTGAAACAGCAGGCCGGTGGTGGCGTGAAACTCGAAAACCTTCAGAGCCAAAACGCCAAGTTAATAGAAAAAGTCGAGGTGCTTTCTCAGAAGTGCCAAAACTATGAGAGCGAACTCATCAAGTTGGAGCAGTACAAGATTGAGAACACGAACCTGAACGAAGTCATCTCGAACTTGAGGAAGACACACGAGGCCGACAACAAAACTCAAGAACTCAACGAACTACAATATGCTCATGAGGAACTCACCGAGAAACTTCACAACTACACGTTAGTCCTGAACGAAAACGAGGAACTGCGCTCGAAGGTGTCACAGCTGGAAGAAATGGTGCGACACAGCGAAGCCAAATCGAAAGAAAACGAGTCCTTGAAGAGCGAGCTGGACAATATGAGATATGAAAAAGAAAGCCTGACCTTGCGCGTACAGGAACTTGAAGTACAACGAGTTGAATATGAGGAGGCCATTGAAAAGCTAAGAGACAATGCAAGAGCAGGCTTGATTTCACTCGAATCGAAAATCAAAGACAAGATAACCGGCGAGTATGAAGCAAAAGAAGCCAAATTAAAAGATGAGTTTCAACAGAAGCTCCAATGGTTAACATCGAATGAGAACGATGCGAAGCTAACTGAGGTGAAACTGATGGAGAGCCAAGAGGTGATTGCAGAGTTGAAACAACAATTGGGGGAGGCGCAAAGTGCCTTGGGTAAAGAGAGAGCAAAATACCTCGAGTTGGAAAACAATCATCTCGATCTCATCGATGAGAATTCTAATACCAGGAATACGCTGGCGTTATTAGAGAAGGAAAACACGGTGGTGATGAACGACTTAGTAAAATTGAAGGGGGAGTCCTCAAGGCTGCGAGAAGAACTCGATGGTATGGAGAACGAGCTTTCAAAGTCGCACGGTGAATTGAGTTTCACCGAAGCAGAACTAGCAAGGTTAAACGAATCGATCTCCGAGTGCAAGCTCGATTTAACAACGAAGACAAACGAATGCTCCGTTCTCCAAAGTGAAATCACCTTATTGCAAGATGTTTCAAGTCAGCTACAAAACGAAAACTTCAAGTTGCAGGAGACCATCCAGCAAGCCACCAAGGGGATCGAAGATTTGTCTTTGGCGAACCAAAAACTCGCAGAGGACTTACTTAAGCATGAAGGGGAGAATGTGAAATTGAAGAGCGAAATCCAGGAGCTATCGGTGAAGAGATCCACTGAGCTTGAAAACTTGAAGAGGGACAGTGAAGCCCAAATTAGGAAAAACGAGGAAGACCGCCGATCGCTTTTGGCTGAAATTGAGTTTGTTAAGAAGGAGTACCGAAGACTCATAGAGAAGAAATCCACTGAGCTTGAAAATTTGAGGAGGGACAACGAAACCCAAATTAGGAAAAACGAGGAAGATTGCCGATTGCACTTGGATGAAATTGCTTCTCTTAAGAAGGAGAACCAAAGCCTCACAGAGGATTTGCTGAAGAATGAAGCAGTAAAGAACCAAATTCAGGAGCTATTGGCGAAGAGTTCCGCTGAGCTTGAAAACTTGAAGAGGGACAGTAAAGCCCAAATTAGGAATAACGAGGCTGAAATTGAGTTTGTTAAGAAGGAGTACCGAAGACTCACAGAGAAGAATTCCACTGAGCTTGAAAATTTGAGGAGGGACAACGAAGCCCGAATTAAGAAAAACGAGGAAGATTGCCGATTGCATTTGGATGAAATTGCTTCTCTTAAGAAGGAGAACCAAAGCCTTGTAGAGGACTTACTTAAGAACGAAGCACTGAAGACTCAAATCCAGGAGATGTCGGCGAAAAATTCCACAGACTTTGAAAACTTGAAGAGGGAGAGCGAAGCCCAAATTAAGAAAAACGAGGAAGATTACAGGTTATGTTTGGATGAAATAGCTTCTCTTAAGGAGGAGAATCAAAGACTCATGCAAGACTTACTTAAGCACGAGGAATTAAAGGATGAAATCCAACAGCTGTCAGCGAAGAATTCTCTTGATTTTGAAAACTTGAAGAGGGACAGCGAAGCACGAATTAGGAAATACGAGGAAGATTGCAGATTGCAGCTGGAGGAAATCGCTTCACTTAAGAGAGAAGCCTTAAAGTCAGAAGACAAAGATTTAAATGCAGTCGTAAATGAAAAGGAAAAAGAATTGAACGTGGTGAAGCAAGCAATGGCCGAAACCGAAGCCAAATTGACGAACCTCACTCACCAACAAGGAGACATCCTCATTCATCTTAATAATCTGGAGCAACTCACGGAAAAACTGCAGCAAGAAAAAGACTCGCTCACTAAAGAGAAGGACGAACAAGCCAGCTTACTGAAGATGGTGCAGGATTACGAGAAAGAGATCTCGGCGGAGAACGCTAAGTTAAAAAGCGAACACGAAAAGGCCGAACAAAAACAAAAAGAGGTGGAAGAAAAATTGTCTGAAACTGCGGAAAATTTGAAAAAACAAAACGAAGAACTTATCCTCAAATTGAGCGCGATTCAAAAAGAAAGTGAGGGCAACTCGCTTGCCAACAGGCACTTGCAAAATGAACTCTCACAGTTGAGGGGGGCGCAAGACGAGATAAAATCGACGGAGGAGGATAATAAAAAATACATAGCCACGTTACAAGCGCAACTCAACGAGAAAATCCAGATGAACCAAACCCTCGAGGAAAAACTCTTGCAATTACGTCAAGTCCAAATGAAACACGACGACTTACTTTCGGAGAATGCCTCGTTCAAAAACAAGCTCACGCAGGTGAACAACGAAGTTGAGGAATTACAAAAGCGCAACCTGCAATTGTCCTCAGATTACAAACAAATACTGGATGAACACGAGAGAAACATTGCAGAGTTTGAGGCCTCCAAACTTAAGCAAGAAGTCACCGAGCTCGACTTGAAAGCCTTCCACGAAACCAAAACTAAACTAGAGGCTGAAAATCAAGCACTCACGTGTAAGCTGGAGGAAGTTGAGTTGCAACTTCGCTCGCTTGAAAGCGAACGGCTGAAGCAAAGTGCGGAAGACCAAACGGTTTCATTACAAAACCGCATCGCCGAATTAGAACTCATCAAATCCAAGTACGATTTACTCTGTGATGAAACTAGTGAGAACAAAAGTGAAAGCGACGAGTTAAAGTTGCAACATGATAAAGTGCTGTGTGATAAGAAGGCGCTGCAATCTCAACTCGAAGAGTTGGAGCGACATTACAACGAAATCGAACACGAAAGGCAGCTCCTGAAAGACGAGATACAAGAACTGAAGACCTCGCCTGTGACTTACAATTCAGACAACGACGTTCAAGAGAAGCACCTCAAGGAAATCGAAAGCCTGAGGGACAAGTGCAGATCGCTGGATGAAGCAAATAGGACCTCGATTAAATTCTACGAAGCCGAGCTGGAGAAGTTGAAGGTTAAAAACGAGAAACTCAATCGGAATCTCGATGAGACCCTAGTGACTCTGCCCGCCTTGAGGCACGAAGACCACAATGATTCTGCAGATGTCCTCGAGTATCTGCGAAACGTCCTGTTCAATTATATGACGGGGAAAGAGAGTTTGGTGCTTGCGAAGGTCATCGCGGCCGTGTGCAAATTCGACCGACAGCAAACCGAACTAATTATACAAAGGGAACAACAAAAACAGACCCTGGTGAGTTGTCAAACTAAAAGTAAACAAACAAAAAATTGATTTTCTTCTTTGTTACAGCTGGGTCACCTGTTCGGCAGTTAATATACAAATAATTTTTTATTAGAGTTGCTATATTATACAGGGTGATTTATTAGCTCACCGACAAGCTTTGCCATATGAAAGCTCATGTAATTTTAAGAAAAAAAAATCATTTGGACATCTGTCCGATTTCATTTATTTAAGGAAATAGAAGACTTCAAAGTTTTGATTCTAATTATTTTAACGTTGTAAAATATCAGCCAATTTAATAATAATTTAATAATAATTAGAATTTTTTATAATTATGTATTTATATGATTTTGAATTTTGAGCAATTTATGTAAATGTTTAAGTGATTTTGCAACATTAAAATAATTAGAATCAAAACTTTGAAGTCTTCTATTTCCTTAAATAAATGAAATCGGACATATGTCCAAATGATTTTTTTTCTTAAAATTACATGAGCTTTCATATGGCAAAGCTTGTCGGTGAGCTAATAAATCACCCTGTATATAACAAATATTTGTACATAGAGCTATTTACTTAAATTTGTATATATATAAAATATATTTCATATGTTCTACACTTTAAACGCAATCGTGCAATTTTGTATTATAGCTATTATCGATTAATATAAAATTTTTATATATTTTATCTGTCCACTTGTAAGTGCTAAATATTTTAATAAAAGTTGATTTTAACACAGGTTCAACACCGCTAAAGAAAACTGCATTTTTGTATTAATTTATTTCAGAGTTAACTAATTATGATTATACAAAGTGATCAAGAATAACTGTTTGAGTTGGCAATACAACTATGAGCATCTTTTATTCGGCTATTTGCAACACTGCAACCGGATATTTGTTTTGTTGTTTTATTTGACCATGACGTGAGCCAGGGTTACATGTAACAAATGTTTTCTACAAAAATTACATTGCATGTAACTTGATGTAGTACATGTAGTTTATGTACAGTTGTTGTAAACTTCCAGCCAACTTTCGTCATTCATATTTATGACGTAATGCTATAACAATATTGCCAAGTATTGAAGTGTTTATATATGATCGATGGTTGATGGTGTACAGGTTATGTACGTGTTGTATATTCAAAGTAAACACATCTGACGTTAGTGATAATTGAAGTGGTGGCAACATTGTCATTTTCAAAAACTTGTAGTAACAAAATGTTACTAAATTTCAACGAATACATCGTACGTTACATCTTGAGTTCAGTTGGTACTGGTTTAACGTCATTAATGACGAAAGTTGGCTGGAAGTTTACAAGAACTGTAGTAAATCAAAAAGTCACATAACCTCAATCTTTATTATACTCTGTAATTGGCCATTTATATTGTACATTCTAAATTAAGAAACAGGCTCGTATAGAAAAATCGAAAATACATTGTTATTATTCTTTGAAACTTTAAGTTAGACATCTGGTACTTTATTTAGGGACTTTTAAATGCCTTAGTAACAATTCTAATAACAAATGTTACTGTAAAGCAAATTTATCCTGCGTTTTTAAAATTGGGAAGGAGCTTAATTAAAGTTTAAATTTGATTGAATTTAGTTTTAGAATAGAATCTAGCAAAGAAATAACAATGTAAATGACGTAGAAAATGAAAATTTTTAATGTAGTTTATTCAAAATAATTGGGACGTAGTAAATAAAAAACTACTTACGTGTAGTTTTTAAAGTAGTATTTGACTTTATTTACTACTTCCGAACCCTGAACGTGACGTAACTTGAACAGCATTGAACAGCGACAAGATTGTAGGTTATGTGAATAAAAATTGGTATTTTAATTTGAATTTGAAATGTCAAATGATGCTTGTAAAGTGACGGCTGTCAAGCGGTCAAGCCGTCAACAACCGGAAGTTACTCCAATTATACCATTGCTGTCACAGTATAACTAATTACGCAGTAACGTCACTTAAACGTCAGTATGAAAAAAAAGCGGTCATACTGTTTGATGCCCTTATGGACATGAAATATAATTTGCAAATCGGTAGGTATCAAACAAAATGGCAAATGTGACAGTTATACTCGAGTGACGCTACTGTGCATTCGACATAACGCTCCGAGCACTCGGAGTATTCCTTTTTCTCACTCTTACATGCGTCGAAACGCATTTGTTCTCTCTCACACTTCTGCTCAGAGCGTGCCCCGAGCGATATCCCGAACCCAGCCTGTGTAGATTTTTATACTGTGTTGCTACGTTCAGTGTTGCCAACTACCAACTATCGTTTTTCCATTTCGTTGGTTCAAAAATTCCCTTTTAGGCTGATTTTTTTCCCCTCAAATTGCAATTTTAAGCTACTTTCACTTCAAATCTAAGTAATTGTCTTCAAAAATTCCCTCTTTTTTCAAAAAAAATCCCCTTTTGCAATTGTAAGGCAAAAAATTCTCTAAAAAAGGAAAATTTCCTTTAGTTGGCAACACTGGCTTGCTCTGTCAAGTGGTTGGTGGAGGACATTTCCAACATTTATTGTAATTTTATTAAGTTTTTTTTTGTTGTGTTTTTACAAGAAAGTATTATTTTAGGTTGAAATTTTATTAAGATTAAAAATCACATTTCCATTTTTTTCTTCAAAATTTTCTTATACATTAGTGATTCATTAACTTTTTTGTACTCAGAAAAATGGTTGCTTTCAAATGACATTTTCAAAAAAATAGGTTGTCATTTTAAAAAAAATGTCGATGACGTCACGGCGCAAAAGTGGTAACTGACATAAAATTAAAATTGGTTGTAAAAGATGTCTTTTTTAAAAATAAAATCGACCTGTCCGAGCGTTTTTCGAAAAAGTCAACGCTAAGGGTGTTTTTTCGCTTGGTGCGTTACTTTATCACCACACTGTATAATAAAACTAATAATGTAGAAGGTGTCTATAAAATAATTCCTATTTAATTTTTTTATTTGTGAATTTAGAAAGAAAAAAGGTAAAAGAAGTTGTAGAATTTGCTACAGATATTCACAAAAAACAATTGAGCGACGGATACCTAAAAAATAAACGAAAGTTTTGGTTTTAAATAAACTTTAAATAAAATTTCGTTCCTTTTTTGGGTATCCATCACTCAATTCTAGCCTGGAATGGCTAATGGACGAAAAAGCAATTGGGAACTTTCATGACAAGTGTTGGCGCCTGGTGGAGAAATGAGTATTATGGCGTTTTCGATTGAGATCAGTCCTAATCCGCTCTAGTGCAACACCCATCCAGATCAGTTCATGACAGAATTGCACTTGATCGGATTAAATGTGCTCCGATGAACGGTGATTGATCCGCTACACAGATACTTTATGTGCAATCCAGTTCAATCGAATCCGCCAATTCTTGATCCCTAAAGGAGCAACAGCCATCCGAATACGCCACCACAAGTGCTAGCTCTATATGCGCATGTGCAATTTGATCTGGAGCTGCTCGGAGCAGTCAATCGAAAACGCCATTAGAGTAGACGTGATTGACTGTGATCACTTAAGTCGTGTTAGAATCGTTAGATACGCATCAAATTATTACAAAATGTCGTTTCCGATAAAAAATATCTATGAAACCTGTTGTTTTCTATAAAGAAGTAATTAATTAAACGTCGCTTGTTGATCACGTTGTTCGGAAATTTTAGCGCCTCTACCGGCAATGTTATTTGCCAATAGTGCAGCATTGTTGCAACTAAAGGGGGTTGGTAACAATTCCCTACAAGAAGTAAAATTTTATGTTTTTGTTTAACATACAACAATTTTGAACTTTAATCCATTCAAGGCAGTTCAAAGTAGTTTCTTATTTGCCAAAATGGAATAAATTTTAACAATTTTGTGAATCAGATGAAGTTGGCACTACTCGTATTCACTCAACTTCAGAGGTGTTGTCAACCCTGAACAGATTGTCAAAAATCAAAACAAACATAACCTACAAATTCATCGGCCGTTTGTGGCACAATCGATGTCGCAAAACACAGAAACATGCAGCACATGTCTCAAAAACCACGAGAAACTGGTAAACGCCGAAGAACTCGGTCAAGACAACATAAAATGGAGCTCGAAACTATCGTTTTGTGTGCCGGAATTGGTAGGTCCTGCCCTTTGTGAATACACCATTTCACGCGCTGCAATTTTCAGGAATGGAAAGGCGACTGTTTGCTCTGCCAAACGTGCACGCACAAGTTACAAATCGTCTACGAATTTCGAAATCTCTGCCTGCGCTCCTACGAAATCCAGACTAAGTACCGGGAATACATAAAGAACGAAAGCGATTTAGAGGCGGACAGAGATGGCTATTCGTTGGATGTGAATGACTGCGATGATGAATCTGACGTAAAGAGGGAGAATTCCGACGCCTTTTGCATTTCGCTTGAAGAAATTAACTCGTTGTTTCGAGTGAAGGACGATCTGTGTAATTCAGTGCTAAATAAAAAGTTCAAGACGAGTAAACTACGCGATGTGAAAACCTTCCAGTGTAAGATCTGCAATCAAGTGTTGGACAGCCGCCGAAATCTATATATACACATTAAAGACAACCATGACACTAGCGAAAGCTTCACATGTTTTCACTGCAATGAAAGTTTCTCGGATAAATTAAATCTAGCCAGTCACATTCAGAGTTTACATGGAAATCTCAAGAATGAAACGCAGGAGTGCCAGATTTGCAAGAATAAATTTGAAGATCAAGCCAGGCTGGAAAACCACCTGATACTCGAGCATAGAATTGGGGAAACGAAGTCGACACGAAAGGCAAAAAAGCACAAGTGCTCAAAGTGCTCGCGGATGTATACGACAGAAAAAATCATGAAAATCCACAGTTTAAGTTGTGATGGTATTAAGAGACACGCCAAGGATGGCCTTAAAAGTGATATAAAATTGTTTGATTTGGCTGTGAAGGAAGAAGAAAATATCGAGGTGTTGTTGAAGAGTGAAATGAATGATGTAAAATTCGAAAGGCCAAAATTGAAACGGGGTAGAAAGCCGAAAGAGAAACAGATAAACAAATGTGAAATTTGTAGTGTGGTTTTCTCAACGCGTTATTTATTGAACCGACATGTACGGAATGTACATGCAACTGAGAAGCTGCATAACTGCGACATTTGTGGACAAAAATTCGCAAGCCCGGTTTATCTGTCTGCACATAAACGATATCATTCCAGAGAGAGACCTCACATCTGCTCATTCTGCGGGAAAGGTTACATCACTGCAAGCGACCTCTACCACCATGAGAAAATTCACGCAAACAAGCGAGCATATAAATGTGCCAAATGCCCCAAAGCTTTTAATACCTCGTCTGATCTCCACAAGCATAAGATCTGCGTCCATGTTGATCGGAGTGAATGGAAGTACGTGTGTTCATTCTGTCAAAGGCGGTTTCCTCTAAAAACAAACTTAGACACTCACACGAAAACGCATACCGGCGAGCGTAACTTTGCTTGCCACCTATGTGACAGGCGCTGCATAAATCGTTCTGTGCTGTTGCGCCACATCGAATCTCACTCGAACGTCCGCTCGTTTCGCTGTAGCGTCTGCAATCAAGACTACAAATACCAGAAGTCACTCGACATACACATGACTAAAGCGCATGGGATCGGGGACGCGAAAATCCCCGAGCGCATCAAAAAGTACTTCTGCCACATCTGCCCTAAATCGTACTTCGCCAACAATAAACTCCAGAAGCACATACGAACGCATACTGGGGAGAGACCGTTCGCCTGTCACCTCTGCGATAAACGCTTCATCGATAAATCGTACGTCAAACAACACCTGAAAACTGCTCATAATATTAGTTCCGTTTCGTCGTAGTTTTAAGGAATGTTCAACTTTGCAAACTTGCCATAACTTAGCTCGTAAGTTCCACGACGAATATTTGTTAAGAATAAAGTAATTTTCAGTAAAATCGACGTTTTCTATTAAAAAAATCAAACGATGACATTTGAGGTTAGAATCGTGAATACGTTCAAATAGTTGACACCTTGAAGTTCGCAAGGAGAAGATACATTCAGAAATATGAAGGATTAATAACGAATGATCAATATCTTTTCTAACCTACGGAAATAAAATCGTGTCAAAGACACGGTCTTTGATTAATTCATTATTTCAAATCCCGCTTGAATTATTTATATTGCATTTCTGTACAGAATCTAACTGTTATTCTTATGTATTATATGTCTTTTTTTATAAATTTGGATTTGAAGTTCACATTTCCCACAAAATGAAAGCACGCGCCAAGAGCAACGAAAAACTGATTCGTAGAAGGTGCGTAAAATGTCCGCCGTTTCCTTGTAAACACAAGCGAATTCTGCGTTTTAAATAGTTAATAACATTCGCTAAGATGACTGGATTGTTATTTAACTGTTCGCAATGTAACAATAAACTCTTATGAACAAAGATTTCTGTTAATGTACTAAATTTACTGACAGTTGAATTAATCAAAGACATACGATTTTTTTTCCATAGGTCACTTGATTAGAAAAGATATTGATCACGCGTTACCTACCAAAGATAAATAATATACTGGATGTTTCGATATTTGGACTTCGGAAAGTAGGATGATATTATACAGTCAACAAAATTGAATAAAAAGTTCTTTCACCATTTTTCAATTAGAGCAATATTTTTCTAGTTATAATTTAGTTTATAAGTATTGTTCAGTCAAGTGAGCCTACTTAAAACAAATCAGTGGGCGCGTTTAGCAAATGCAGCAGTTGAGAAGCAGCAATTTGCTTTGCCTAGTGTGCTGATAAGTAGGACCAATGATTCGCTAAACCGTAAATCCCCTGTTTCTGATTCACAAATATACCGCCTTTTTGTTACTTACCATTATTTAGTATTTCATTCAGTATTACATAGTTTTTCAGTAATAATACTGTTTTTGGAGGAGCCTGTGCCATGTTTATAAATTATAATTAATATTTTAGGTTAGAAAATATTCAATATTTAGTCAAGGCCACTTATGTACCACATTCAGCTGAAAGGCAGCGATGTTTTAGATTAGAACACTTACTAAAGCTGCGTTCGTTTATTTAACTTTATTCACTCTATTTACTCTTCGCACTTTTGTCTCGCTCTTACTTGTATTAATACTTATTCATTCTCATTCTAATTTTACTCCCTCCCTGCACCCTGTGAATAAACGAACTTAGCTTAAATCTCTCAGCTGCTGACTGACGGCATAGTACAGCATAATCGTTTATCGAATGCAGCGGTGGTAGCAACTCAACATGTTGCATTCGCTAAACGCACCCATTGACAAATATTTAAAAACAAAAAATCTTTTGTGAAAAGTATTATACTTGGACCCAGTTGTACAATTCCAACTCAACTTTAAGCGAAAGCTTAAACCCTTAGTAACAATTGTTAAAATAATCGTTGTTATGGGTTTAAGCTTCACCTTAAATTTAAACTGGGATTGTACAACTGCGCCTTAGTGTTTTTTAAAACAATCTAAATAGTGTAGAATGGCCGATAATTATTCTAATAGAGAATATTATGATAATGCTAATGGCATTAGAGAGGCTAGATAATAAGTATAATTGGTCTAATGGAAAAATCGTAAAGAAACTTTTTATTCAATTTTTATTGTATACTTTTCGTATGCGCGAATATCGAAACACCCTGTAGAAATGATTAAACGATTAAAAACAGTGAATGATAATACTGTCAGTTAAATTTTTCTGTCAAATTTAGTCAATTACTTAATCAGGGTTGCCACCCTTCCCGGATTCACCGAGACTATCCCGGAATGTGATAACCTGTCCAGCTGAGATCCAGGATTGTCCCGATATTCCCAATAACAGATTTTGATCTGTTACATATTATTATATTATTGTTGAGGAAATTTTTTTGGTAAACACCGAAGTTTAATTAGGGTCCTCAGATTCATTACCAGACTTTGGACATTTGCCATGGCTACGCAATGAATGGGCACTTTTCATTGGTTCTCGTATTATGTAACCATTGCAACCAACGCTCGGAAATATCCGAAGTCTGTTCATTACATTTAGGGTGCTGCCGATTCTCATAAAAATTGTCACAAGAGTAACAAATTGCTTCATATGCAAAAATAATGTTTTTTTTTTAACTAGTGCGGTAATGCTGAAAGGAGATTTAACTGAGGACTGAGCATTTTACTTGTAACAGAAAGTGCAGTGTTGCCAATAGAATTTTGCAAAAGAATCTCAACATTTAGCTTAAATAATCACTAAAATGTCACTAGAAGCAGACAACAATTCACTGAAAACAAAAGCCGAAAGATCAAACTGTGTCGAATACATTAAATATATCAATATTCTACTTCAGCGTATTAGGTTTGGCAACACTGGCCTTAGTATTAAAAAACCGTTAAAATTACAAAAAAAAATTTAGTTGGTTTTTGTCAAAAACAAACATAAGACATTCTTTACTATATGCCGATTGTATAAATCTGAGTTAAGAAAATATACGACGAAATGACATGACATGCCGAAAGCATAGTATAAAAATCACACAGTAGCGTCACTCGAGTATAACTGTCACATTTGCTCTTTTGTTTGATACCTTTTGATTTACAAATTGCATTACATTTCCATAAGGGTATCAAATAGAATGGCGCTTTTTTTGACACTGACGTTTAAGTGACGCTACTGGGTAATTACTTGTACTGTGACAAAAGCAAAAAGGCCGTTTCGCAAAAGTTAAAACGAGATAGCTAAATAAGAGTTCTTTGACTTACTGATCGAGCGATAGTCATACATTCAAAAAATGAACAGTAAAGTTCATTTTTTACTCTATGCCGATCGTATAAATCTGAGGCAATAAAATGTACGACGAAATGCTATGATATGGCAAAAGCCGCAAGGTCATTTCACAAAAGTTACAAGCATGTTAGAAGGACATAGCTATACATATAAAAGTCCTTTGACTTACCGATCGATAGATTGGCATATAGTAAGAAAATGACCTGTAGGTATGTCGCTAGAATTAAATTTTGGTCGTCACTGTCAATCAAAACGTCAATTTTAATACGAGAAATTAAATTATTTCAGATAAATATTCGCTAGAGTTGGTGACTTTCTGTTGAAATTTCAGGCAAATTTAGTAAATTCATATATGTCTGAAATTTAGTGTTTTTGTGACCGGTTCAGTGACGTACAGTCGCGAGCAATAAATTTTGGTCGTCACTGATTGTCAAAGATTTGTACCTGATTTGTATTTTATTAAAAATAAGAAGACTGATGTCTTCATTTTGAATATTGAGAATAGTATCTTAAAAATTTAAGACAGAATATTTCAGAAAATTTCAACAGATAGTCACCAACTCTAGAGGGAGAAAATCAGTACGTTGGTAACAGTGGTTCAGTATTCAGGAGGCCGGATTTTAGATGAAATGCCTTTGTTTAGTTCTTAAGATTTTAAAGATTTTTTAAAGATTCGACTTCGTTTCGACTCTTTCGAGTCATTTGACTGTATTTCTAATGAAACGAAGAGATATCTTTAAAAAAATCTTTAATTAAAACCTTAAGAACTAATCAAAGGCATTTTATCTAAAATCCAGCCTCTACTGTTCAGGCACGGGTGTCCCCTGCTGACACTTCTGAAAGGCAGCAACCCTAGACTTAATAAGTAACTTAGACCCGCGATAGACAAACAGGAATTAATATCAACAGAAGAGTGAGATAGGATATGCACACATTATATAATAAGCATTCAGATGACAAAAAACTGTTTTACAAAATATTTCCACTGATATAACTTCTCTTTTAATTTTCCTACTGATGCAGCTTTGTATAAAAAGTGGGTGATTGCAACACGTAACCACAGAATACTAATCTATACAGAAGCATCACTCGAGGCGGCACCTTTGATCTTCCGCACAACGTGCTAATGACCTTGGCCATTTAAATCAGTAGTGCAGTAGAGATGCGTGCATGCTTTGAAAATATTTAGAGATGAGGTGGAAATGGGATTATAATCTACGCTATTAATTTTAAAGTGAGTTCCACTTGTGGCATTGGTGCGCACTCAGAATACCTTTAGGTCTGTTTCTCCAGCGGTCCCTGACTGATTCGAAACTGCCAGAACGTGGCCAGAACCGTGCGCCGTACAAAGTCTCACATTTAACGCAGCTCTTAAAAGCGGTAATTAATTCGACGGGCGAATATATTTAACAGTTTCAAACTAGTCCGGAACGCTGCAGAAACAGACCTATTTTTATGCACCTAATAAAACAAATTCCATATTTTTCGAATAAAATTTGTACCCGCAACCCTTATAAGCACAAGCGGTACCCCATTTTCTTTTCTCTGCTACACGTTTATCGCTCGTTTCGGACATTTTTACTGTAAATGTTATTCAGTTATAATTATTATCAAAATTTTCTCCCGACTCTTACTAGGTCGCACTTGGGTAGTTCTCGTTACGAAATTTTACTCCGCCTTGCTTCTTCATAATCAAATTTATCCATCCTGTGTTAATTCGAGGGTAGCGCATTCTTCTTTCTCTCTCGCATTATGCCTTCAAGCAAGGCGTCGAAGGAAACGCGCGAGTGTTGCTGAGTGGACACGAAAGACATTTAAACTGGTAGTGCACTTCTTACTGTTTCTAATTATTAACCTCCTTTTCAAGTGATGCTTCTGTTTAGATTAGTATTCTGTGACGTAACCCTAAAATCGCGTGACCTGAATTTGACATCCTTGTCGCACACATAAGTTAATTTGAACGGTGAGCGAAAAAATTACATTAATTAATTTAGTTAATCGCAGACACACGTTTTCTTTGCACCGCCTCTTCTAATCTGATTTTTCTTGCTCACTTTTTATAACGGTACTCACAGATACCCGCCATTTTTCTCACATGCTGATATCAATCGAAAACGCAGAAAGCACGGTAGGTCTAGACTCTAGAAGTCTAGGTGTAGGTTATTGAATTTAGTACATCTAAATGACTTTAGTTCTTAGAACAAATTCATTAAACATTATCAGTTTTTACAGCTAAGTCTGTATATCAAAATTTATTTTCATCATAACCTGTTGTAATTAAATCCCTCCAGCTTCTCGAACATCTTCGCTGACTGTAGACAGAAAATCTCTTGCAGAGGTACATAGTATTTTGATCACTCCTCCAATTCATATAAAAAAATGTAGTTCGTTTTTGCCGAAAATGTACTGAAATTAATTTTAATAATTTTTAGGTTCATATTGCAGCCTAATGCTTAGTAGTTCGATATGATCAGGAGATTTTTTGTTGTCCAAGAAATTTTGTACTACTACTGAGGCTTTAAATGAATTCCATGCCGCAAGTTCTAAACCGTTCAAGGTTTCGTCAAATTATTTATCTTTCATCAGTGTTCTTATTTGGGGGTCCTATAAAAATTCCCTCAAATTGATAATTTTTTCCTTAGGTACAAAAAGTCTTCGCCTTCTTTTTTCATGGCTTGCCCGAAGGCAAAGTGGCCCCCTGATGAAGCCCCCTTAAACATCCAACAAGATATTGAAAATGTCTCCTGGCAACCAATATTTTTAGACCCACTCCGCTGGAGTTGTTTATAATAATATAATGAATATGGTCATTAGTGGTCATTAATGGTGTCTCGCTTAAATCACATTACGCAAAAGCCATTATTTTTTTTTTTCGTTTAATATTGACTCAGCGTAAAACTTTTTTTTACGTCAACCCATTACACTTTATTTGAGGACATCAACCAATCGAACGTTATTTGAAGCCACTCCGAGTGACGATAACGATGATGATGACAGGAAATCCGAACATAAAGTACTATCTGGCACCGCTGTTGCGCATCACGAACACCCTGTGTTTAACGCCGCGGTACAACTTCGAAAAGCGCAAAGTAAATCAAAGCCGGGCTCAGAATTTGATCGTCGGGTTAATCGTGTGTTTTCATTTGGGAATTTTCACGTACAACTTACATGGGAAGACTCTTTCGTTTTACGCCTTAGTCCAAACGACGGCCATCGTCTTGGACATCGTCTACTGCGCCAGCCTCGCCATGATCAATGTACTGTCAATAACGGAAATGAATTTCTGGAAGAGGGAGAAACTCGCCGAAATTTTTAGGCAACTCTGCAAAATTGACGATGTCTTGGCCGCATGCAAGATGAATTTTGAGCGAGAGTCGACGCTACATTCGACGGTGATCTACTACGCCATCTACTTCAGCTTCTACATTGCTTACGACGCTTTTGTTTGGATCACCCTCATCGGAATGATCCACTATCAATATTATGTTGCATTAAACATTCAACGCTTGTATTTAAGAGGGTTGGTGGTTCTAATGCATGCGATCATCACCGCCATTGACCGCCGATACAAGTGCATCAACGCAATTCTTCGGCGGCGAGATAAGGGGTGCGTCGTTGAAACCAAAACGGTGTTGGACGCTTATAATAGAACGACGGAGGTGGTCGACATCTTCAATAGACTATTTGGTTGGCAACTTCTGATTCTGAACGTGTTCCTCATGACCGAGCTCCTATTCCCCATGAATACGATCATAACGCTCCGGACCACCGGTTTTACGGATATCGAAGAATTCGTTCCAATTTTATTGCAGTGCTTGCTGTGGATTTTCTCTGCGTTGGTAAGTAATTTTTGGGCACTCGGGAACTGCGTTTTTCTTATTTAGTGCTTTCCAGTTTATCGCGTCGAAACTATCGGCTGCTTGTTGCGCGGTAACAAGGCAGGCTGACAAGTTGAGCTCGGCGAGTTATAATCTCCTGCAAGAACTAGCGGAAGAGCCGGATACCTTCAACGAAGTGAGAGAAGACCTCTTGTTACTGGCGCAAGCTGCGTCCTCGAGAGCGGTCACGTTTTCTGCCGCGGGGTTCTTCAACGTCGACTACACCATGCTCTTCACTTTGGTCACCACCATCTTGACTTATCTCATAGTACTATTGCAGTTTAGTAAATAATAAGAGTTTCAAGAAGTAAGTTTGCACAATCAATGATTTACGTTACGGTGGCAGCATTCCCGCAAGTGAGATAGCGAACCGTTATGTCATCGCAAAGCCGCTTCTCCCTCTAACACAAGGAGAAGCGGGTATGCGGTGACGTAACGGTTCGCTATCTCACTTGCGGGAATGCTGCCACCGTTAGTATTCAATTCACGGTGGGTTTCTTCCACCGTTATTGTAGTTTGCTCTCCTACCAATTGTTTTAAAAATTTCAATAAGAAAAAAGAAAAAGGTAACAATAACCGTATCCTGTTGTATTGATTGCAGGGATATTTTTTCTTTTCATTTGTTCTCTTTTTAGTTTTGTCATTCTTGTGACAACCTCACGCTTTGATAAACCTCCGTAAGGGTTCGCGTTAATAGCATCTTCCTCCTGTCACTCACAGAGGAGCAGAGCATAGGTTATTTTGCCTGTTGCCATTTTTGGTGATAGATATTTTTCCTTTTCATTTATTCTCTTTTTAGTTCCCTCATTTAGCTCACAACTTCTCGCTTTGATTAACTTCCGTAAGAGCTCGTGTTAGTAGCAGTAGTTCTTCATCTTCCTGCCATTGCCATTCATAGAGGAGCAGAGCCTACGTTAGCGGTGTTCCGTACAGACCTTTTGTTGCGGGTGCATGCCAGTGTTGCCAACTCTATATTTAGAAGAGAGCTTGGCGTTAACCAAATAGTAGAATTAAATTTGTGTGGTTCAGCAGTGCTGCTAACCGAGTTGTAAAATTTCCCTAAATCTCCATCCAATCTAAACTGCATTGACGCTGGTGCGTGGCGTAGCCCGTCAATTGCCGCTATTCCAATTTCAGTCGAGCTGTGTTTTTGGGGGCGAGTTGGGTACACTGGTGCATGCGAGGGGTGTGCTTTTTGTATGTGTATTCCGTGACCTTTTGCTTGCTCTGATTGAAGAATAAAGAATAAGCTTGCTTTATTGTTCATAAGTCTTTTATTCGCTTATTATCCAAAAACAAACTTAAACATAAGAAAAATAAAAACTTCATCACGGAGCATTGACACCTACATCGCGGGTAATAGCTATACAGGGCGTTCTTCAAGTTCGTGCAAAAAGATTAATGGCGTATTTGGTATACTCTATCCGCCGATAGATTGGAAAATTTCAAATGTGCTAACATATTCGAATACCCTAGAATCGGGTAACGTTAACCAATAGTATTACTTCGCGGGCATTTATACCAACCGCAAGCGCATGATGTGCTCATTCGATGCTACTCGATTCTAGGGTATTTTAATATGTTAGGATATTTGAAATGGTCCAATCTATCGCCGGACAGAGTATAACAGATATTCTCACGAATGCACCAAAATTAAGACGAAAAAAAAATCAAAAAATTCATACCGACATCCGGCAATTTCTTGTGAAATGTTTAGAACCGTTAGACGCAATGGACGGTGACCTTCACCCACAATAAGTGTTCGAAGTTCGAGACGTAAACGTACCGATTAAAGTGCCGTTTAACATACCTGCCCACACATGCATGTTGTGAAAATTAAACATACCATCCCTTGTAAACGTAAACATTGATTCGTCAGTGAAGAGAATGTTATTCACAAACTTCGGATTGTCCTTCTGTTTCCGGAGTAACCACCGACAAAATCGCATGCGTTGGGTAATCTGCGGTAACCAGAGCTTGCACTCTTTGAAAATGGAACGGGTAAAGTTCCTCACGAATAATTTGCCAAATAACAAACTGCACAACTGACACAAAGGATCTGCTATTTGGCAAAGGGCGATCTCGGTAACGCTATGCATACAAGCGTCTTGCAGCCAACGCATTTTGACCACATTCGCCGTAAATTAAAATCATGTTCACAATAACACAATTGGAAAATTCGGCCATGTTTTCAACGACGTGTACTTGAGAACTGACCCATTTTAACAGCCGATGCTGACACACCAGCATACTTCTCCGATTACGTAATTACGTAATAAAAATAAACCAGGGACTATCAAACTGTTTCACCCTTCGCCGAAAACATTTATTATCTCTAATATTTATTAATCAATTGTTATACAAAAACTGCTTCATTCTATCACTTTTAATGTCAACTTTCACTGGTTTCATTTTTTGCATGAAGTTAAAATACAGCCTGTATAGTGAACCAACCCAGTAAAGACAAACGAAAAAAACTTTCGGCATTTTTAAGAGACGGCGTTGTTAAAGGTCTTACAACAACGCAAGTCATTTTTTTTTCTTACCATTCAGAAATGACTGTTGTGTTAGTTGAAACTTTGTTTAATGAATGGCTGTTTTCCTATATAATTCGGCAGTAACCAGTTAATCCCCCTTGTAGAAACAAATGCAAAGGAGACTATCTGCGAGTTACAACAGATGGCGCTGTTGAATGTCTTATGATAACAACGCAATAAATAAGTTTTAAAAACATTCACAACGGTCATTTTAATAGACACTTTGAGTGTATTCGTATCATACAGGGTGATTATTATTATTATTATTATTATTATTATTGTAGTATTATACGAAACACGAAAAAATTTCGGAATTTTTAAGAGATGGCGTCGTTGAAGGATTTACATCAACGCAAGTCATTTTTTTGGTTACCATTCAGAAATGACTGTTGTGTTAGTTGAAACTTTGCTTAATGGATGGCGGTTTTTCTATACTCGGCAATAACCAGTTAATCCCCCTTGTAGAAACAAATGCAAAGGAGACTATCTGCAAACTACAACAGATGGCGCTATTGAATGTCTTATACTAACAACGTAATAAATAAGTTTTAAAAACATTCACAACGGTCATTTTAATAGACACTGAGTGTATTCCTACTATACAGGGTGATTATTATTATTTTAGTATTAGGTATTAAGCGATACAGAAATCTTTTTGCCGTATTATTATTATTTTTTGGTGTTAGATGTGAGGACAGTAATTAACTTTGATTTTAACGCATTTCTTAGATACATTTGTCCAGTTGTTTGTAATGACTAGACATTTATGACACTTCTAATCGCAGATAATTAAAAGCGTTCGACGTAATTTAATTAAAGCGCACGCGATTTCGCAAGAGTTAATTGGAACGGTTGTTCAGCGGTGCGTCAGGGTACACACTTCCGGTGTGCGAGTGCGTACCTGGCAACGTCGCGCGCGGTTATAAACGTGATAGATAGCCGCGACAACAGATGTTTCTATCGGGAGAGGAGAGGTCATGGAGACGGTGTACAAATACCTGTGCGTGGAAGCGGCAGTTCAAGTTGTTCCTCCAGCAAATACGTTCGCGTCTCCCCTACACGTCCGCTTTATCTACGCTGCGCTCTAACGATCAGAATCGACAGACCGAATCAGGCATTGTTGTTTGTGCGCGCCTCTATGTGTATCATTAATTCAAAAGTTTCGTGACACTCGATATCAGTCAGCAGTGCGCCGGAGAGACCATGGAGGAGGACGACGTTTCGGTGCGGGTCGCCGTTAGGTAAGCACCTCCGCGGATTTATCGCTTTATCTTATCTCTGTATTTCGCACGCGGAGCGTTTGAACAGCGAGCGCCTCCTAGGTGTGCGTGCGGAGGTTCCGACCATATGGTAAACAGGTGGATGTAATTGTGTAAACAAGAACTTGACGATAATTTTAAACATTACATCATGTGTGCTCAGGTTGGGAAGATCGGATCTCTGCGATCTCTCGAGCGATCTCTGCCCATTTCCGGACAGGGAGCAAACAAAAGAACGCTTTTTGTGTCGTATCGCGCGAAATTATCGCCCACAGTTTGACACAGAAAGACCGCCCATGCAGTGAATATTCATACAGTTGTCCATAAAGTTACTATATAATTATATATTAAAATCACGAATCAGTTGAACTAATTAACTTCCGGTTGTACTCGTACGGGGAACGAATACTAATCAGTATTTCAACTGTAGTTTACGCTTCAAAAATTTTTTGGGAGTTTCCTAAATGTGATCGCTACAACTTCCGGTTGTACCGGAAGTCAATATTTATTCGCTGTGATACGGTCTTTGAAACCCATCAAGAGTTTGTATGGGTCAAGGGCGAAGTTCTTATGAGAGATTCGGAAAACTTCCGGTTATACCGGAAATGAATGAAGTACCATCTTTAAAACCGCCGCGCCGGTGCAGTAGAATGCATATTCCATACACTTGTGTATTCTATACGCTTGTCAAGGGGCGATCGTAGAAAATTTTTCAGATGTTGGGGCGGAAGAGGGGAAAAAATCGGAAATAACTGAAAACATCAATAACTGCTCTATAAAAATTTTGTTGCGCCATCTAACTAATTCTTGGAGTGATAAATTGTTTCTATTCCGGATGGAGCGCCTGTAATCACATTCAGTTATACCTAGTTTATGAAAAAGTCGATTCCAAGGGGTAAGAGGGGGGCGGCAAGTGTACCCTTTGCCCCTCCCCCCCAAGACAAGACAACGAATTAACTTCCGGTTACACAGGCAATCGAGGACGCCGAGTCCGAATCTGCGTAATGAATCGCTCCAGAAATAAATTCCTTTTGGCATTTAATCAAGCGAGAAAAGTTACTTCAGAAATGTTTTCACAGATTTTGAAAAAAATCATAAATATGTAAAGATTGGATTTTCGAAAGTCGCAATTTTTAGTTTTTGTCGATTGTGGAATAAGGACGGAATAATTCTTCGCTGAATAACGTTCCTCCATATCTACGTCACACCTGTGTCACGTTGTTCTAAGAATAATGCTTACCCGACGATTGTAAAATCGAACCTAAAACAGCTGGGTCGAAGCTTTTTAAAAATAGCCACCAGTGCGCCATCTCTCGGACAATAATTTCAACTACGTCCGAATTTCTTGACAATTGTTTTCTTTTTTCTATTTTACCTTTCATTTCTTTTTTTTTGTATTACTTTGGGTACTTTTATCGAAACTTCTACCATGTGGTGTAGAATGTAGCACGTCATTTCTGAGATAATAATGAAAGATTAATGCTGCAGTTTTATCAAAGTTTTTAATCAGTTGTGTTCTCCTTGTTTTTCAGAAAGAGAGAAAACAGTGTTTGTCTTCACTTTTAAGCAATAATTTTTTTTATCTGTTATCACTTTCTTTGGTTTTCCAAAATCAATTTCTATCGTATCTTTTTAAAAATAGTCATCTGCGCGTTATATAAATTATAAAACTAATATTCGACATATTTTTTTTTCTAAAAATACGCCGTGCCATCTCTCAGACAATAATGAAACTTTCGCGCTTTTGTTTTATCAAAAGCTCTCAACAGATTTTTAGCATTTTTAGTAATTTCTGACGCAGTTTTTTTTAAATAGGTCATTCCTCAAACTTGAATGAATATATCAGTTATATCAAAAGTTATCAACAGTTTTCTTATTTTGTTTTTCAAAAAGAAAAAGAGAAAAGGATTTTTATCAACTATTTCAAGCAATAAAAATTTCTTTGTTATCTCCGGTTTATTTTGTTTTCTGAAACAGATTTTTTAATAGCCGCCTGTGCGCCATCTGTTGGACAATAATGAAATTTTTCTGCTGCAAATAATTCAGCAGTTGCCACAATTTTTTTTCTCTATTGTTTCCATTCGTTTCTCGAAACTGATTTCTTCTCAGCTTAAAAATACGCTTTTCCTTGGACATTAGTAAAAAAAAACTTGTTGGCAATTTTTTCAAAATTTCGCGACAGTTATCTCGTTCGTTTATAAGACACGAAGAAAAGAATTTTTAGCATCTTCTTCGAGCAATAGAAAATTACCTCTTACGATTTTTGTTTTGTTTTCCAAAGCAGATTTCTATCCTAGCTTTTTAAAAATAGCCAGCTGCGCGCCATCTCTTGGACAAACATAAAAACCTTCTGTACAACTAAAATAGAAGCTTATGACAATACGTAAATTTTCTTTGTTCTTTTTTATCGCTTTCTTTTTAAAATTTTTTTTTGACAATAATGGAGATTTTCTGTTGCAACTATATTCGAATATTTTCCCAATTGTGTTTTTTTTTGTTCTCCATTATTTTTCATTGATTTCTTTTAGTTACTCGAAACCACGGTGTAAGATATAAGGTGATATGAGTTGCGATTGTGAGCTGGCTAAATTTTATCCTCATTCTAAAAGAATCCAATAGGTGGCTACATGTAGCGTAGGTATTTGTAAACAAATACATAAATTACCTTAGAAGTGTTATGGCGTTTACGGAACATTGATCGGGGCCACACTGGGGTAGATAAACTGTAACTAACGTTTACGAAAACTAAAGATTACGAAAAACTGCTCAGAGCGGATAAATAGCGATCGGAAACGTGAGCGGAATACAACTGTCAACTGATCACCAACTGGATCGGTAATTTAACAACCGATATTTTCCTGGTTTCACACGTTGGCACGCAACACTGATACACCATGTTGTGTATAACAGACGCTTCGACAGTGGTTTCGAGTCAATACACACACTTAATCCGCCAACACCAACACCAACGTTCTTTCGTATACTAAATGAAGGTCAAGTTTTATTTTTGTTTACCTACGCAGCACGTTCGCCATCTGGCGGATTTGCTTTAGAACTAGGACAAAAATTAGCCACCAAAATCTTCGGAACGCATAGGAAGTTATATCACCTTATATCTTACACCGTGCTCGAAACCGATTATTGATTAATTATTAAAATAAGACAGATAATAATGAGTCTTTTTTCCTGCAGTTTTATCAGAAGTTCGTGGTAATTGTGTTTGTTTTGTTTCTCTAAAAGAAAGAGAAATGTTTTTGGCATCTTTTTTAAGCAATAAAACATTTTCTTTTCATTTTCCAAAATCGGTTTGTATTGTAATTTTTAAAAACAGCCGCTAGTGCGCCATCTCCTGAAAAGTAATGAAGATTTTCTGCCGCAACTATGTACCTCCAAATTTCTTAACAATTTTTTTTCTATTCTTTATTGTTCTCTTTTGTTTTTCGAAACTAATTTTTGACGCATTTTTTCTAAGCGGGCCATTCCTCAAACTTGAATGAAAATATCATGCCGCAGTTCTAACAAAAGTTCTCAACAGCTGTCTTCCTTTGGTTCTAAAAAAAAAAGAGTTTTCCAAGCAATAAAAATTTCTTTGATATCTCCACTTTATTTTGTTTTCTCAAATCGATTTTTATCGTAGCTTTTTAAAAAATAGCCTCCTGTGCGCTTTTGGACAATAATGAAAATTTCCTGTTGCAAATCATAATTCAGAAGCTTGCGATAATTTTTTTCTCTATCGTTTCCTTTTGCTTTTAGAAAATTACTTTTCTCAGCTTAAAAATACGCCAACTTTTTAGTCGATTTTTTCCTGGCAATTTTTTTTCAAAATTTCGTGGCAATTATCTCCTTTATTTATAAGAATGGGAGAAGGAATTTTTGGCATCTTCTGCTACCTACCTTACAATATCTACCTAGCTGACATGCGTGAATTGCGAACGCTGGGGGAAACTCGTCCATGTGGGCGAATAATGCCCAGCTCAGTATGGCGAAATACGTGGCACCGCTAGGATTGCACACGTGATTAAAAGCGTTTGAGAATTCCTCAGGTTTGATTTCCGCCATAAAAAAAGTGTTTGTCAGACACCCTGTATATAACGCAACTATCGGTCACCCTGTATATTGATTTTAAAAAAATGCGTTAAACGATGATACGGAGTTTATTAAAAATCGTGACGAAACAGCGCTCAATTATAAGGAGCAGAACGCTCAGCAAACGACAAACAAGGGGGGTTATGTTAAACTGCCCCAAAAATAGTCTCGTTAAATTTAATTAAATTGAAATTTACAAGCAAACGGGTAATCACCAGCGAGGATATCCTGTACGGCTCACAAAATATCGTACAATAAATTCTGTCGGAAGGACACTAGACGCAATTACAAGATCGAAAATTTAAGATCGCATACTACGTGACGCGGTTCTTAAGGAACCTCGGCCTTAAACAGGCAAGAACGGTATCTCAGGGTGTCGAAGGTACCCAATAATCAATTTAGAGACGCATATAATTAAAAGACAAACTCTACGTAAGTTCGGACAATCTGGGGGGCTACAGCTTACGACGCTGGCTGGCTTGATCCCGATCGGCGGCTCCTTCAGGGGCTCCAACGACGATTTATGATGGTGAAAGTAAAGAAGGCTCTCGGACTGGTGATATCTACATCGAAACTCGTACGGGGAATCCAAATGATTACGCCAAGGTCACGAAAAGCGACACGGATTTTTCAGGAGTTTTAGATCCTCCGCAACTCTTGCTAATGGAAGAAACACGAAAGTAAGTAAAAGAGTTTGACGAAATTAAAAATGAACCAAAAGATTTACCCCTTTTTAAGGCAAGGGCCTGAAGCGATAAGTAACTGCGACGCGTCTGTACGAAAACGTAGTAAACTTGCACAGAATTCGTGGCACAGGTTTTAACTGCTGTTACAACGCTGGATTATGCTTCCAACAAACGTTCACGAGCGAAGAAAAATCCCCAAGAATTATTAGGTGGCCAGACTCAAACCCAAACTACAAAATCATCTTCTGCGTCGATGAAAAGAGAGCAACACCCAGGAGTGCCATGAATTCAAAATTATGACGACCCGGAACAATGAGCTTTTTTTTGCGAACCGGAGAACGCCGACACACCCCTTTTCGCTCCAAATTCAAAAATAGCCAATCTACACGCAAGAAGAGAAAAAAGAACAGGACCTTAGAGTTTGTAAACAAATAGAGCGATCACTGAAACCAAAACAGGACCTTAGAGTTTGTAAACAAATAGAGCAATCAGAATCAATGAAGCCAAAATTTAGAAACAATCTAAAATGAAAACGTTAAAGCAAAAACGAGCTGTAACACTTCTTAAAGCAATATAAAAATAACCTCTTACGACTTTCTTTTGTTTTCCATAGCTTTTTAAAAATAGTCGCCTGCGCGCCATCTCTTGGACAAACATAAAAACCTTCTGCTACCACTAAATTCGAAGTTTATGATAATACATATATTGTTCTCTATTGTTTCCTTTTGTGTCTCGAAACTGATTTTCTTTCAATTTTTTTTTAAACTCGATCTCGGGCACTAGAAAATTTTTTCTGGCTGATTTTTTTGTCAAAATTTCGTAATATTAATATTCTTTTGTTACTGAGAAAGGGAGAAAACAATTTTTAGCAACTTCTTGAAGCAATAAAAATTATATTTGGTACCTTTTAATGTTTGTTTTTCAAAATTGAATTCGGACACAGTTAAAAAAAAATAGCTACCGGTGCGCCATCTCTTGAACAATAATGAAAAGTTTCCTGATACATATTATCCAAATATCTCAGCAGTTGTTTCTCTTTCGATGCCGTTTGAAAAGCTTCAACCATAAGATTTTTTCTTTGATTTTTCTGAGTTCAGTTTTCGGAAAAGCTTTTTAAAAATACTTTCCGGTGCGCCATCTCTTGGACGATCATATTTTTTTATTCTAACTTTACCCAACTTCACTGGCAATTACTTTTTTTGCTATAAATATAAATAGATATAAATAATAAAATAATAGAATTTATTTTTTATCTCTTAAAGATTTCTTTTGCTTTCCAAACCCGGTTTTTGATGGAATTTAAAAAAAGAACGCCATCTTTTGGACAATATGGAAACTTGCTGCAACATCTCTTGAAAACTTTTTTTGGCTGCAACTTCACTATAATTTTTTGGCAATTGTTTTTCTTTTGTTTTCAAATACCTTACAAACCTCTTGACGATAAAAATATCTTTATTGCTTCTTATCGCCTTATCGCTTACTTTTATCACAGCATTTTTAGACTATAAAGTACCTAGATAGATGAAGTACCGCAATTACCGCCATTTTGAGTCAAAATTAAATTTACATTGGCTTGCAGTACTTTAATGTATTTAGCGACTTTACTTAGTCTATTTACGACTTTAATTAAGTGTAAAGTCACTCATTACATAAAGTGCTGCATTTCATTCATCAAAATGGCGGTAATTGCGGAAATTTATCTATCTAGGGACTTTATTAGACTATAGTTAGACTATAGTCCAATGCACCATCTCTTGATCATTAAGTGAACAATTTCTTGTAACTGGATAATACTTCAACATACGTTCCAGTTTGGCCTATATAAATTTCAAGCATTTACTTAGCTGTGTAGTCAACTGCAAGTAATGCATTAGAATTTCTGGTTGTTACATGAGCTTTCGCAGGTTGACGCAACTGAAAATAGAAAACGCAACGTCCGATTGCTCAACGTTTAAATGTTAACGGGCGCGTTAGCGTAACATTCAAGAATTACCCACGCCATTAGATATGCAAATTCGATTCGCGTAGCCTACTTCATCCCACGTTGCATCCATACTCCATAGAGCCAGGCAGTGTTCGGATTGAGCAAAGAAATAAACGTCGAGTGCAACGATATTTCGTACTTCTCTATAAATACCCCCTCGAAGAGAAATCGTCGAAACGCCTCATCCGGTCGGGCGCGATTTTATTTCTGGATTTCAACCGTCCGTACCGTACTCGTATCTACATAGGACAAGTCTTAAGAATCTACGTAATTTGCGCTAAGGGTTTGAGAGTGAAAGAGCAAAAATTCCTAGAAATTTAATTAAAACGCGAAAAGCGCTTATCTATGTATGTATTTGCTGATAAGGAAGGTGTGCAAATTTTGTTATCTATACCTGCAATAAAAAATATATTCGATAAATCGATCATGATGATGATGATGATGACATGGAATACTTTACGTGCTTTTGTAGTGATACGGTGTAATTGCTTCATTTTATCAAGATAACCTTGCTCTGTAAACTTATAGCGTTTTCGATTGACTGTACTGGTGCGCACTCAGAGTAACTTCATCTCGTGTTACTACATGAGGTTAAAAGAAGATGCAAATATACTGAGTGCAACCGATGCATGTGAATCGAAAACACTATTATATACATACATAGGTATAAGTGCTTACGTAGTTTAGAATAGAAGTATGCAAAACTGCTACTTTTTTATTTACTCTGAGTTAATCTGTAGACTACTCTGAGTCACTCTGAATTGTTATTTTGAAAAATTTTTTTGCTTTGGTGTCCTGTGCGACTCTATAGATGTTTAATATTTCTCGCTGCTCTTGGCCTAAGATACCCTAGGCCTCCTCTGAGTTAATCTCTAGATTATTCAAGTGACGTCAGTGTTTCTTTCTTTGTTACTTTATACTTACTCCATAAAACTGCGAAGCTTTACACCGTCCTGTTCTACTCTATAGATGTTTATTATTTCTCGCTGCTCTTGGCTTTACATATCCCGTGCTTCTCTGAGTTAATCTCTAGAACATTCTAGTGAAGTCAGCATTTCCCTCTTTCTTACTTTATATTGCTCTATAAGGCGTTGTAATGTTCTGCGCTGTTCTGAGCCACTCTATAGATATTTATTATTTCTCGCTCCTCTTTGCTTTACATACCCTGTGCTTCTCTGAGTTAATCTCTAGACCATTCTAGTGAAGTCAGCATTTTCCTCTTTATTACTTTGTTCTGCTCTATGAAACGTTGCAATGCTCTGTCCCGTTCTGAGCTACTCTATAGACGTTTATTATTTTCGCTGCCCTTGGCTTTAGATATTCTGTGCTTCTCCGAGTTAGTCTCTAGACCATTCTAGTTATAAGTCAGCGTTTCCCTCTTGGTTACTTTGTAGTGACGTTTAATGCTCTGCGCCGTTCTGAGCTACTCTATAGATGTTTATTATTTCTTGCTGCTCTTGGCTTTGGATTTCTTTAGAATTCTCTAAGTTAATATTTAAACTATCGTGACAAAGTTGGCATTTCTCTGCTACATTCTGTGCTATTTTTGTTACTTTGTAGCCCTATAAAACGTTGTAATGCTCTGCGCCGTTCTGAGCTACTCTATAGGTGTTTATTATTTCTCTCTGCTCTTGGCTTTAGATACCTTGTGCTTCTCTGAGCTAATCTCTAGACTATTCTAGTGAAGTCAGCGTTTCCCTCTTTGTTACTTTGTACTCCTTTATAAAACTGCTCTACACAGTCCAATAATATTCTGTTGCCGTTTATTACTCGTATGTATTTCTTGTTGCTCTTGGTTTTGGATTAGTTTAGGACTTCTCTGAGTTAACATCTAGATCATTCTGGCGAAA